>JAUPFN010000005.1:35787280-36987280 GCA_036924255.1 Apodemia mormo
GAGGTCCTAGGAACCTTTCTCGACTATTTTCGCGATAACGTCAGTATGTCTGTATGTATGTATGTGTGTGTGTGTGTGTGTGTATGTTCGTGTGTGTGTATGTATGTCTGTATGTAAACATCTCTTAACTTTTGAACGGCTGGACTGATCGACACACGGTTGATGGCATTCGATTGGAATCCACTCAACTTAGACTTCCTAAAAATTTGAACCAAATGTGCCCAAGGGATTTTGATAAAATTTTGAAAAAACCCAAAAAGAAATTTTGGTGAAACAGATTTTTTTTAATATAACTTCCAGACTAATGTACTGATTGAGTACAAAAACTAATCAGCTATATTCTCAAAAAAATTAAGTCTAATGCATAAATTTCATTAAATCGGTTTATTTGTTTGGAAGTAAACGTTGACGAAAATGTTGAAAGTCTTTTTTCGATATTACTTCGAAATCTTCAACCAATCATTTTTTAGAATTCTACAATATTGTAGCACTAAAAAAATTACGTCGAATGCCATTTTAAAAATAAAATTGAATCTTATTTTCAAAAGTTACAGCTTTTCAAATATTAAAATTAAGTTGTTTTAGCAAACTTGCTTAATGTTTTTGAAATAACTTTCAGGCTAATATACCGATTGACCTCAAAATCTTATCAGCTTTTCTCCTTTAAAAACTGCGTCAAATACCGTTAATTGACTAAAAATCAGTCACTTTGTTTGGTATCTCGAAAATTAAAAAAAAAAGTTTTTTTGACATTGTTTCGAAATTTTTGAACCTACCGATTATTTAGCTAAAGCAATAGTTAAATTGAGTTAAATGCCATTTGAAATTGACCATTTGAAATTTGATCAATTTGATCATCGTTTTCAAAATATACAGTTTTTCAAAAATCAATGTACTTACTTACTGCCATTTTTATCAAAATAAACTGCATGTATGATTGTTTCGTTGGTTCATTAAGTCACAAAAAACAGAAAGAAAACATCTTGCTGTTTTTAGTGACAGCAATTGAGATATTTTAATATTTCTTAGAACTGAAAAAAAATCCATGCTTATAGTTTTTACTCTTTTGAGCTTAAAATACGTTGATTTAGCGGAAAGTTTCAGGGATGGCTGCTAGGTCAACCGTTTACAGATTTTTCACAATATGATTATTGTGAAACAGTACAAGTGTATTAATTGATTAATATTGTATTGAGATCAATTTTCAATCTTAGCCCGATGGTAAAAAGCTAAAAAAAGGTATGGTCATGCCCGTATCCCCGAAGAGATAGGCAGAGATACAACGTATGCATCCACGATTAGCCGAAGATACGTCTTAGTCCCACAACGTGATAGGTGATCAGCTTATCACCAACCGGGCATCTTTCCAATCCTGGGCATCGTTGTTTTTATTAGAAAATTGAAAAAAAAAAACACATTTTTGATTTGTCTGACTCGGGAATCGAACTCCGAGTGTTTCTCTGAGAGAAAAATTCGAAAAATTTATTCGCTGTGTTTCTACCGCCAATTTTTCGTGCCTGCGATGAGTCCAATATTAATCCTAAAAATTTTAAAGTTTAAATAAATAAAAAAAAAATTATATCGAAAATCGATCTTATATTATCTTAGCAAAATGTTAAAAATGTGTTTTTCTTTATAAGATTAACTTTCATTTTTAATACCCATTTTCCTTGAAAATTCTTTTGCAAGATAGCTACTATTAATGAAAATTGATTTCTATCAATATTAGGCTTTAAGAGCGGCGATGATTTGGTGGCGCGAGATGGATCTTGAGTTGCTACATATTATAGGTAGACCAAACTAATTATAGGTAGATCAGAAAATATGGTGTAAAATTTTAATAGATAACCTTTACCAATAACCAAAGCCTGAGGACGCCTTTAATGGGAATATAATGTTTGGGTAAAAATACGCTGGCTTTTTTTAGATTAGATAATTATAAATGAAGTCCATACATTAAAAGACGTAATTCTCATAAAAATACTTTCCTAACAATATTACTAGGTAGTATAACTTTGCAAGCCCTTACAAAGCTCTGCTTTTTGCTAGTAATACTAGAGTTGACGAAACTTCTTCAAAGATTAATAATACTTGTATTTACAATAATTGTTACATTCTATTTCGCAATATATCGTCAACACAAATATAATTCATTTTGTATCACTCATCATGAAGATTATTTGATTTTAACCACTTAAAAGTTAAGAAGCGATTAAACTTTTGTTTACGTTGAAACATTGATTACTCGTTCACAATGTAAATAGATGACACTTGTTTTTTTTTTGTTTCTTTCGGATGATACTAAGAGTACTTGTTTATTTTATTCTATGTTGTAGGTTTCGACTATAATAATAAATATTTTCATTTTTGCATTTTATACAATAATTTGTTTAAAATTTTGCGTCTTACCTATCCAACATTTTTATAATTTGTTTGGTTGGTCGGAAATAAAAGAAAGCGTTAACTTTATGGCAGAAAAGAAAAACTTTCGCTTGATTTAGAAATAAGAAAAAGCATACAGTTTTGATTAGTTTCATGATTTCCAATTGAAATCCTTTTAAAATTAATTTGCTATTAAAAAGTGTCCGTTGAATTCTAACTTATTGACTTATTTTAAATTAAATTAATTAAATAATTTCGGCTGACGCTATATTCTTGTAGCCCTTTTAGGCCGATCTCATCAATCTCCTTTGGATGTTCGGATGTATGGATGGATGGATGGATGGATGGATGAGTGTTTGTTACTCAATCAGGCAAAAAATTTTAAATGGGTTTTGATAAAATTTGGCATATCTGTATATAGGCATACAGGTATACCAAATTTTATCAAAACCCGTAATCTATATTATTATTATCTATATCTATATGAATATTATAAATGCGAAAGTTTGGATGTTTGGATAGATGTTTGGATGGATGTTTGGATGGATGTTTGTTACTTAATCACGCAAAAACTACTTAACAGATTTGAATGAAGTTTGGCACACAGATAGGCAATGACCTAGAATAGCACATAGGCTACTTTTTATCCCGGAAAAAAATAGTAATCCCGCGGGATTCGCAAAAAACTGTTATAATGCAGCGGGCTGCACGCTGCAGCTAGTGCCTATATAATGATGAAAAACTTTTATAATGCAGCGGGCTTCACGGTGAAGGATTATAAATGCGAATTTCCGTCTATCAGTGCTTTCCTTTTATGGTTTACTGCTGAACCGATTTTCATGAAATTTGGCATGGAGATAGTTGAAAGTCCGGGATCAAATATCGGGTGAATTATTTTCAAAGGGGCTTTTTACACGCTTTTTATTAACTTCACCTGTATGTTTGTATGTTTGTTTGTATGTTTGTTTGTATGTTTGTTTGTAACCGACTTCTTTGGGCGCGATTTTGACCCACTTTAAACGGCCAGATTTCGTTCAAACTTTGTAGATTTATCGAGGACCGATGACAATACACTAATTTGATAAAATTATTCCATTTTTAACCGACTTCAAAAAAAGGAGGAGGTTCTCAATTCGGCTGGTATATATTTTTTTATGGTATGTATACCGATTTCTCTGAGGTTTCTGAACCGAATTACGTGATCCTTTTTTTGTTTGATGCGGAATAGTTTCGAATTGGTCCCATAAAAATTTGATTCAGGTAGGCCCAGTAGTTTTTGTTTTATGAGCATTTTTTATTTATTATACCTATCTCGATGTCTGAAATCAAATCTCGCAAGTAAATTTGATCCACTTCCCGGTTACCGATTGAGCTGAAATTTTGTATACGTATGTTAATTGAATGACAATGAAACCTTATTATGACATGGAGCTGATCTGATGAATCTGAATCGGAAGGTGACCACAGGAACTTAATAATTAAATGGTTAAAAATCGGTTAATAACAAGACTATTGAGTTTGGCCTCATTTGATTCATGTTGACGAGCACTTTGGTGCTTGGTGGTGACTAGGATCCTGCAGGGTCCGATGATGTAGCTAGAAGATGGTCATAGGAGCTCAGCAATTAAATGACACAACTCTATCGAATTTGGGCTCATTTGATTAGTGCTGACGAGCACTTTGGTGCTTGGTGCTAACTAGGATCCTGCAGGGTTCGATGATGAAGCCAGAAGGTGACCATAGGAGCTCAGCAATTAAATAACACAACTCTATCGAGTTTGGGCTCGTTTGATTCGTGTTGACGAGCACTTTGGTGCGGGTGGAAACTAGTTGTAAAAGGAACTACTCTTAACAAAAGTCTTTGTTCTACGTCTGTCAAGTCGGTCAGTTCAAGAGGTAAAGATATAACTTCCATGTTGTTCCAGTAGGCCTGCGAAGGAACTTTTCTTTTTTTTTATGGTAGTCGAGCAAAAAAAAATCAAGACGTGCTTTAACTAATGACGTCTGTTGTTTTGGATATAATATTTTTTTACAGATTGTACATGGTACTTCAGCAAATTGATTGATGGTGCTTATAAAATTACGCTCAGTAATTGAACGAAGTCTTTGTGACGTCTGACGCGCTACCGCTAGGCGGTTCTGACGTGGCTGAGCAGACTCAATTGCTGTACGGTTTCGTATCACTACTAATCCACGAGCTCTCTGCTCGGCGGACTCCTTAGCTAAACGCTCCTCAATGAGACCATTTCTATGAGCCTTCTGCTCGGCAGACTCGTTCGCTAGTAGTTCTCTCGCTAGTCGCTAGTTCGCTCAATAATGAGAACAACTCTAATAGCTCTCTGCTCAAAAGACTCATTCGCTAGACGCTCTTGGATCTTACCGAGTCTACTTCTACCAAGGCTGGGCCAAAGCGGGTTTACAAGCATGGGCCAGAGATAGACAGCATTGCGCCAAGCATGGCCCATATCTGGCCCCGTCGTATTGTCCTGTATGGGAGTACGACAGGAACGCCTTGCACACTTACACACACACACACACACACACACACACACACACACACATATGTCTATAAGCTTGTAAGTAGTTCCGTGCTTCTACCGCGGCACTCGGCTAGGTATGCGCATTAGAGTTTGCAACAGTGTCTGTGCATATAACTTAGATTTCACGAGCCACGAAGAGTCCGCCACCGTCTCTGTGACTGAGTCAAGGAAGTTACATTCTACCCGGAATGTTCACACGCGCTTCAAAATCGTTCCGAAGAGTACCACGACATGGGTGGAGTGTGTCTCTTTCTACTAAATAAAGCGCCAATCGCCGTATATAAGTGCGGCCATGCGTAGTTTGCAAATTACTACCAAGTAATTCTACTAATTTTAGAAACAGTTTTTGCATTGCATAGGTAATTACCTCACTATGTTAATTACAATACATTTTATGCTAATTTATTTATCGACGTGTATTAATAAAAAGGGATTTAACGATTACCGAATATGTAAAAATCTACCATCTAGATAGTTTTATTTACACTGGCAATTGCAAGAAAGGGACAACATCCACTCTTGCCGTTGTCTTGCTCAGAACGTTTTTCCACTCTGTTATGTAAGAAACAAATGTCAACTTTATTTGTTATAGAAATAAAGTACATTTTTATTTTTCAAATATTGCTTCGTAACAATTCCAGTTATAGTATATAAGTTCCTTGGAATGAGTTTAATTGACTGAGTAAAAAAACAAAAAAAAAACAAAATAAATGTACATAATATTTATAGATATAGATATATCACCATCCATGTTAATTTTACATGGATATATATAGATATACAGTCTTGTAGTTTTCGTTTTTTATTAATTGTAATTAAACGACACTGAATTTATTAGCCATTCGCATTCGATGATCTACAATTGCCGATTAGAATTAAAAAAAATAACTCAAATAATTGATTTTTTCATAAGTTACAGTGTTTCCGGAGTTTCATACATGACGGACATGAAAATTTTTTGACCTATTTTCATATTTTTTTCCGTTTCTATTGCACTAAATTAATTTTTAGCAAGTATAGAATTAATCTCCATTAAATTATCTCGACAATAGTATGCAAAATATCTTGATTCCGTTAACTAACAAGGCTATATAATATAAAATATATAATACTAAAAATAGTTGCCAAAATAAGGCGAAAAAAATTTCCGAAGGTGGTATCAAGAGTCTTCGCAACCGGCGTGTGTGTATGAAAAGAGTGATGAATGTGGAGGAAGCGAGACAAGCCTGCAAGGATCGTGATGTAAGGCACTCGGTTCTCTCTGCCTACCGCGTAAGGGATCTGGCGTGAAGATATGTATATATGAAAAAATTTTTCGATCGTAAAGCACTCTCTGATGCTTCGCATCATGAGTCGTGCAATAGTTTAAAATTAAAAAAAAAGCAATTATAAATAAACCAAACTAAAAAGTGGAAAATAAATAATAGTTTAAAAAAACTAAAAAACACGCTTTTTATAGAAAACCGAACTAAAAAAATAGAAAATAAATTTTAATAAATTTAAATTAAGAATAGTGTTAAAATAATAATATATATAAAAGTGAATAAAAAATAATTTTATTTTAAAAAAAGCGTGGGGTGCTTTTTAAGATATTACCGAAATGATAATCACTCTACTCATATGTGTCAATAAAATATTTATAACTATTGACACCATGCACCCCACGCTTTTTTTAAATAAAATTATTATTTTTTATTCACACTATTATTAATTTATAATTATTGAAATTTTTAACACTATTCTTAATTTAAATTTATTAAAATTTATTTTCTATTTTTTTAGTTCGGTTTTCTATAAAAAGCGTGTTTTTTAGTTTTTTTAAACTATTATTTATTTTAAATCATAATATAGCAAACAAGCAGATGGCTCTCCTGATGGAAAGAGAAACCATCGCCTATAGACACCAAAGATGTTAATAGTACGTTGCTAGGCGTGAGCGAGATGACAATGCTACATACATAAGTCTATCGGCTACCTTACCCTAGCCAAACGGGCACTTATCCAATGTCGGGAAACGTTATTTTTCAAAAAACTGAAACAATATGACACAATATTTACACTAATAGTTACACATTTTACACCTTAAATCAATGAATAAATACATTTTTAATTAATACTACACACTGTCAAAGTTTTGTGAGCATCACATAACATTATTATTAATCTACCTCAACTCCACATTATTTATTACCACGGCGTGATATCATTAGGACGCCATGATCCTCCAAAGCGTTTTCGCGGTAACTTTTAACTTAAATTTTAAAACGCAAAATTTTTATTATAAATTTACGGTTTTTAACAAAAATATATTTTTTTGTTTATTTAGATTATAAATTATTAAAGTTTTTTTTAATTAAGGCAACTACCTCAATCTGTTGTTTAGTTATAACTTATATTACCTTAATGAAGTGCCATTATAAAACGCAATGTTTTATATTTTAGACATATGCACTGTGAGCAGTTTTAACGGTTTTGAAGCATGTACGAGTAACTTAAAGCGGTTACGCATTGTATTAGATACCAATCCAATTAAATACAAATATAGAAAACTCGGACTGAGATCGAATATTGCTTTGCGCACTACTTCATGTTCACATTCAATATTTTATTGCAATGATATATATTTTGGACATTATTAGGTCTTAAATACTATTTTTCCTTTTTAATAGTATAAAACAAAGCGTCTTCCTCAAAAGTTTATATGTATAATATATTATACATGTTATAGTAGAGAAAAGCTGAGTAAGGAAAAATAATTCCAAAGGTTAGTCGTAAAATATATTTTGTGCGCTTACATCGCACTCATGCGAAGTCGAGGCGAGTCTCCAGTTTACAATATAGAACGAACATATATATGGACGTGTCAATTCATAAATATTAAATTCCGCGAAAATTCGCGGCATTGAAAATTTCATATTTATGAATTAGAAAAAAATAAACAATCCATATCAAAACAATTTAATGCAAAGCAGAATGTTTGTAGTATATACTTTTGGTATTACTATTATACTTTTTCACAATTTTCCAAATTTCTTCCTTTGCTTACTTCCACAGATTAAATGGATAAGCCTGTCAAGAGAATTTCTCAGTTTGTCAGCGTAACTTGCATTTACACACAGAAACACAGAGTTATACTACTTAAAGATGAAATAAAATCATTTCAAGAGTAATTTTTAACCTCGTCATCTCATTTGGTACGATAAAACTGTACAGTATGGTTTATTTCTATTTTTCACGATATTATATATCTGCAAATGTATGACATTTTTGACAGTGATAGGAACGTTTGTTCATATGCGCGGCTACACGTTTCCGTCCCAATGGCGTGTTTATTAGTATTTATGTGGTCTGTGACTACTTTATTCCATCAATGTCCCGTATATGAGTTTCTGGGATTAAATAAGTATGAATGCAAATAAAAGTTTTTTTTATGTACGTTGCTTTTCATACTGAAATACGTGTCTGACCGCACGTAGTGCTTATATGAATCAGTCTTTCTTAAAACTTTAATGAAAACACATTAGTTTTTATTTACACTTACCTTCTTGAGATGGTTAATTAATTATTCATTTAGACTTCACACCTCCCATTTTCTTTTAATTTTTGACTTTTTATAAATATAAACATTTTAAAAAAAAAGACAAAGTATCTAAAAAATTTTGCCGAAATGGGTGTAACTATTTCATTTATGCTATTCATTTTTATTTTAGTCATTAATTATTTTCGTCTTCAATTTTAAATTTTGATTATTAACGTGAAGTATTAGCTAGTTTAAATTTGTAAAATATTGTAACTAGTTTAAAAAAAATGGATGTAAAAACAACTTTTATATTTATTGGTAATAGCAATTAAATTACATAATTAATAATCGACCGCGCCGTTGGTCTAGTGGTTAGCGACTCTGACTACGCAATCGACGGGGCTCGGATTCGATCCCCGACGGGGACAAGCATTTGTGCGATGAGCATAAATGTTTGTATTTCCGGGTTCGGGTGTTTATTAAATATATACCAGTATTTATTTATTTATTTATTTGTATTAGTATCCTTAACTAACATCCATAACACAAGTAAATAATTTGTTTACTTTGGGATTAGACCAGTAAGTGTAATTTGTCCCGTGAATATTTATTATTTTTATTATTATCATACTAAAAATGTTCTACGGTCTTAATAGTTAGTCACACCTGGCCGTTCCGAGGTATGAGAAGCTCGGAATTCAACCGTGGTGTCCAAAGTCAATGACGGGGCCGCTCCACTTGCGCTAATAATAAATAACTACATTGTTTTCACTTCTTGTTTATTGCTGTTTGTCGAATATAGTCTTTTTCAACCAACTGACCATAAAAGAAGAAGCTCAATTCGGTCGTTTTTTTATATTAGTTAGCTCAGAATTCGGCCATTTATTACCTGATTTGGAGAATTATTTTTCTTGTTTGGAGGGGTATACTTTCATTAGGTCCTTTTTTATATCATAAGATAGCAAACAAGCAGATGGGTCTCCTGATGGCAAGAATCAACCATCGCCTGTAGACACCAAAGGTGTTAATGGTGCGTTGCTATCTTGTGGCGAGGTCTAATGCCACATGCATAAATTTACCAGCTATCTTACCCTCCAAACCGGAACATGATAAGGACAAACACTGACGCTATTGCGACAAGAATAGGTAGGGCGGTGGTACCAGACCCGGACAAGAAAATGCAGAACTCTACCACTTAGTAGCCACGATGGTAGTGACTCACATAGCCAATCGGTCGCCTTTTACGACATGCCTGGCAGAACGGCAGTTGGTCTATTCTTCAAAGAAGCCCGGGACCAATACAGGGTACATAAGATCTCTTAATATAGGTCTCATATAAATTTAGTAATAATAAGATTTATGTTTCTAGATATGCTGATGGTTAGAAGTAATTTTTTGCAGATTTAATGTGGTTAAATAATGTCATGACTCTTTTAATTTATTCTTTACTGCTGTTGCCTGCGACTACGTCCGTGCGGAATTCGTTTACTCCGCACAACCCCTCCCCCATAAGGTGATAGCGTGATAATATGTAGCTTATATGTTGACCTGACCTGTTAGTAATATTCATGCAAAATTTGAATTAAATCCATGCAGTATTGTTTGAGTTTATCCCGAACATACATACAAACTAACAGACAAACAGACAATAATTTTAAAAACTATATTTTTGGCTTCGATATCGATTGTAAGTCACGCCCCAAGTATTCTTTTAAAAAAATATTCAATTTACAGTTTTGACTTTCCTACGATTTTATTATATGTATAGAATAGATATTAATTTTCTGCAGTCTTCCGTAATGTAAACTTTAAGTGTGACAAATTTCATTTTCCACCATTCTCGCGACTGTCTTAAAAAGGGGTCCAATTTTTTCTTCACGTTTTAATATATATGGAGATTATGTTGAATAATCTACCTAAATTTGATTTCATAGTAGCACACATTATATACATTTATACACATATGTTTTTTCGCTTCTACAGAACCCTTCATAAGCGAGTCCGACTTGCTCTTGGTGAGTTATTTGTGTAGGTGTTTGCCTTCTTATCAAGCAATACGTAAACAACGAATGTTGTTTGAATGTGTCACTACATTCTGCAATCATCAGTTTCGCCCAGGTTTCGTACCGCCTTAACTATTACTTCACTGCCGCAAATGTGTCAGTTACTGTAATCTTCCAATATGGAGGATAAGGTAGCCGGTAAATTTATGCATGTAACTGTTTTCATCGGGAGAATCATTGTTTTTTTTTATTATTCGATGATATAAATATAAAAAGAATATCTTTAGATTTTTAATTATTACAATATTTTGTTATAAATAATAAAAATGTGAAAAAAGAGCACGTGACTCCACATGCTCTTTTTTCAGATTTTTATTATATATATTCTTGCGTCGGATTTCCTCACTTTGTAATCGTATGCATTTCCGATACGTTACAAGCTATAAAAAATTTAACGCGTCCAAGGAGTCTGTACAGGATAACTGAAATAAAAAATCTGTTATTCGGTTGACCCTGCAGGCTACCCCTAAAACTTTCCGCTAAATTAAAGGACTTCAAGCGCGAAAAAAACTGATTTTTAACTAACAGTAATATTTAAAAAACTGTAACTTTTGAATAATTGTTTGATCGATTTTGTTTTTTGAAACCACATTTGATGTCATTTTTTAAGTTCTAAATGATTGTAAAAGGCCGAAAAATAATTGGTTAAAAAATCGTTAGGTCGAAAAAACACTTTTTTAAATTTTTCGTCAATGAAAATTCCCGAACGGATAAACCATTTTTATGAAATTCAAGCAATCGACGCAGTTTTTTGAAAAAAAGAGGTAATTAGATTTTGTACTCAATCGGTAGGTACTTTAATCTGGAAGTTACATTATAATTACTGTTTCTACAAAAAAAATTAAGGTTTTTAAAAATTCCTCTAAATCTCCTGGACTCAATTAGTTAAAATTTTCAGGAAGTCTAAGTTGAGCGGGATCTAATCGGATGCCATGAGATGTTTTCACACACACGCATACATACATACAGATATACTGACGTCATCGTAAAAATAGTCAAAAAAGGTTCCTATGACCTCAAAACGTAGAGTTCTGATAAAAACACGAAAAACTTTCTTAATGCGCGTTGGTAAGACATTACAAGAATCTGTAAATATTGTTTGTGATACTTTAATCGAGGGGCAAAAAATACTATACAAGTGACTAACTAACCAGTTTTCTATCACTAACGAGGTACAGTAGTAAATAGAAACTAACTATTTAAGGAACCACTTAAACATAGAAAAATAATCAAAATTGATCCCCTGCAGAAATATCATTAGTGAGTAAAATCCGAAATCGTATTTACGTCATTTGAACTGAGATGAAAAATCCAAGTTTATGACCTCGAGGAGTGGCAGTTCAAGCCACCATTACCTGTGATAAAAGATGTTAAAATTAGTACTTTCTATTACCTCAACAATACGACTAAAAATCGTCAATGCAAATTTAAAAAGAATTAACTTTCGCACATTATTTAACTTCCCACTAGTATATAGATAAGATTCTGATAAGATTTACAACTATGATTGCCTTGATTGTACACAGAAACAAGAGAACTCTTTACTATTGGAAGAATTACTATATGTAGCTCCATGTATGAGAAACTTACTTTATCGTCATATTTTAAAATTTGTAGATGGATTTAAAGGAAAACACATCAATGTAGATGAAGTGACAGTTTTGTGTCCTCCAGTTACCTCAGTCTGATCAAAATTGAGTGTTTACATAGAGCGAACTGTTATTTCTTTTACCGTTGTAAGAATAGTGCTTTCATATACTTAAATAAAACAGTAGCAATAAATATTCAATGTCGTAATTATTTTATTTACAATCCAAGTTTAGTGGAAAAATATTGGAAAAGAAATGGAAAAATATCGGAAAAATATATTTTTTCTTTTCTTTTCCATCCGAAATTTTTTCATTGCCCATCACTAGGTTCATCACCAGTACGCATCTCAGTATCCCCCGATGCCCTCTGTGTCTCAGCTTGAGACCTGGTGATAACACGTTCCTCCGGAATAGGTGGCATTTTTTCTTCACAATCTCACTTCCGACACCAATTGTTACGTGCTTCAAGTTCGTTTTGTGTAAGAAAACACCACTTATGTTAAAACCGTGTATTTACAACACAAATATATAAAATACCACAACGCAATACATATTGCCCCGATTTTCAAAAATCGAACTTGCACCAGATCTCCAGGTTTTGAGGTCCTAGGAACTTTTTCCGACTATTTTCACGATGACGTCAGTATATCTGTATGTGTGTGTGTGTGTGTGCGCGCGCGTGCGTGATGTGTGTCGAAACGTTTAAATCATAAATTGCATCAAAATCGGTTTCTCCGTTGGAGACTAATCGTTGACGAACAATTTTGAAAAAAGTGTTTTTTCGGCATAACTTCAAAATTTTTCAACCAATATTTTTTTGGTATCCTATGATATTTTAGTAATAAAAAAAACTACATTGAATGCCGTTTCAAAAATCGAAATTGAATCTAATTTTCAAAAGTTACAGCTTTTCAAGTAGGTATTAAAATTACTTTGTTTTTAGAAAACTTACTAAACATTTTTAAAATAATTTTCAGGCTAATACACCGATTGATTTAAAAATCTAATCAGCTTTTCTTTTTTAAAAACTGCGTCAAATACCGTTAATTGAGTCAAAATCGGCCAATTTGTTTGTGACATTTATGAGAAATAATGATTTTTGATATTGCTTCGAAATTTTTCAGGCTATCGGTTATTTCGCTAAAGCAATATTTTAGATCTCAAAAATTCCGTCTTATGCCATTAAAAAGATCAAAATTGATCATCGTTTTTAAAATAAACAGCTTTTCAAAATCAATATGCTGCCATTTCGAACAAAATAGATGTTTAAATTGAAAAAAATCTATGCTCATAGTTTTTATTCTTTTGAGCTTAAAACACCTTAATTTAGCGGGAAGTTTCAGGGATGGCCAGCAGGGTCAATAGTTTACAGATTTTTTGTAAGTTTCATGCGCATCAAATTATAGCAGCATAAAGATACGAGTAAAATAGTGAGCGGTCATGGGACGCCTGGCAGATGTAAAATACCTACACTATTTTTGTGTCAAAAAATTGTGAAAGAATGGTTTATTATAGGAAATCAAAATTATATCATTAAAAACAACACATTTAGAGGTTTTAACAGAAAAGAAGTGTAGTTTATTTAGAAAACTCATAATAATTCAATATAGTAAAAAAAAAAAAATATTAGACTCAATGAGAATAAAGGGATCGCTGAGCCGAGTAAGAAGAGAAACGCAGTTACGTGTGTGTGGTGATATCTCGCCAGGAATCGGATTATCTTTAGAGGTTTTAACAGAAAATAAATGTAGTTTATTTAGAAATCTCATAATAATTCAATATAGTACAAAAATATTAGACTCAGTGACAATAAAGGGATCGCTGGGCCGAGTAAAAAGAGAGACGCAGTTAAGTGTGTGTGGTGATATCTCGCCAGGAGTCGGATTATCTTTAGAGGTTTTAACAGAAAAGAAGTGTAGTTCATTTAGAAAACTCATAATAATTCAATATAGTTAAAAAAAATATTAGAGAGATATTAGAGATGAGAATAAAGGGATCGCTGGGCCGAGTAAGAAGAGAGACGCAGTTACGTGTGTGTGGTGATATCTCGCCAGGAATCGGATTATCTTTAGAGGTTTTAACAGAAAAAAAAGTAGTTTATTTAGAAAACTCATAATAATTCAATATAGTTAAAAAAAATATTAGAGAGATATTAGAGATGAGAATAAAGGGATCACTGGGCCGAGTAAGAAGAGAGACGCAGTTACGTGTGTGTGGTGATATCTCGCCAGGAATCGGATTATCTTTAGAGGTTTTAACAGAAAAGAAATGTAGTTTATTTAGAAAACTCATAATAATTCAATACAGTACAAAAAATATTAGACTCAGTGACAATAAAGGGACCGCTGGGCCGAGTAAGAAGAGAGATACAGTTACGTGTGTGTGGTGATATCTCGCCAGGAGTCAGGACGAAGGCCGGTCAGACCCGCCGCATTGGTTACAAAATCGTAAGCTAATCTAAGCTAAGTTATTGGTTACAAAATCGTAAGCTAATCTAAGCTAACTTATTGGTTACAAAATCGTAAGCTAAACTAAACTAACTTATTTCCATCCCATCATAAGGAGGTGAATTCATTTTACATGATTACGCTCTGACGGCACTTGACTAAATTTCAGTAAAATTATTTCAAATAAAATTACATATCAAGCTAAATAAAGACAGAAATTAATTTTAGCAATCAAAATTATATTGAAGTTTGCTAAGTGAGGTAAGGTTTAAAAATAGATTTATTTTGCATTTTTTTTAAAGTAATTCAAATATTCAAAAGTAAATAAAACGATTTGAAGTTAATTATTTGATTAATGAATCGAAAATGATTTCTTACATACATCACAAAATTTTATAGAAAAGTCTACATGCAAACCTTTTACTGTTGTTTTATAGTCGTCATAAACGAGAAGCTTTGATTAATTACCTTGTTAGTGATTCATAAAGAGTGACTCAATTTGGGTTTTCAACGGCACTTTGGTAAGTGTTGTTATATTTTGAAATGCAAAATAAATTAACTTTGAACAAAGGCTTTTGTCTTTTATTTCATGAGAGAAATAAACACATCAAATATTTTTGCACATTAAAATATTAAGTAAATTTGCTTAAAAGAACTTAATTTTCATATTTGAAAAGCTGTCACTTTTGATAATAACACACGATCTTGATTCTTGAAACGGAATCCAACGTAATTTTTAGTACTAAAATATTGTAGAATACCAAAAAATTATTGGCTCAAAAATGTCGAAGTTATGTCGAAAAAAACACTTTTTTAGAATTCTTTCGACAACGATTACTCCCAAACGGATAAACCGATTTTGATGCAATTTATGCATTAGATGTAGTTTTTTGAGGAATAGAGCTGCTTAGTTTTTGTACTCAATCGGTACATTAATCTGTACCGATTGAGTACAAAAACTAAGTGTGCGTGTATTCATATATGTGCGTGCGTATAAGGTGCGTGTATAAGTTCAATAATATGAATATTATAGAAAAAAAATACTTCAGGAAGTTGCTTGATTTTGGTAAGGTGAGAGTAGGACACTACCTCGTGTTGCGCGTTGAGGTATGCAATAAACGAGCGTCTGACACAGAGTTAATTGTATCAAAATAGAATACTGAAATTGTAAAGTTGTGTATATTTTTTTACACTACTAAGTCTAATTCATAAAAGTTCCTTTAATTCAAATTTCGGTAAAAAAATCTGGGGCACTATTACATAAAATTTATATATGAGGTAAAAATAATATATAAATGTAGGAGAAATGTCAAGATATCTAAAAATAATGAATAATAAGTACCCTGATTTGCCAAATTTAGTTAAATTATAAAAGATATGTAGACATTTTTTCCACGAGAAGTAAAGACATTCAAACGCTCCAATTTATACCATGACCTTTTTAATATTATATATATTCATTTCATCGAATTTTTTGTCATTTTTAGATCGTAAGCGTAATATTTACTTTTTAAAGGTCCTATGAGTCATGTGTGTTAGAGCGAATGTATGATTCAAGAACTGGGAAGAAAGGTAACGTTCAAATACACGTAACTAGGAATCGATGTGTCCCGCGGTCTTGGAACGATAATTCGATTTCCACTCGCGGGATTGCTGTGACGACAAGGTAAATTAAAGGCTTAAACGGATTACGAACGTATGTCATGTCGCTTCGTATAAACGTTTCTTAAACGATGAATGTTTGTTCAGCTTACGTTGTTTTTCTGCTTAGAATAATACTTTAAAAATTCTAGCGAGGCATTATTTTTAGGAATAGTTGGTTTATAGTAATTTAATCTTTTGAAACCCTTGTGGTTTAGAGGTAATTATCTATTCGGCTATAATCTAAGCCAAAACATAGTTTCGATAAAGTAAAAGTGATCGGGTAAAAGTGTCGTGAAGCTTTTTTTTGAGGTTTTTTTCAAAATTCTGACTCTCAGTAGCAGTTTGAAGTTTGATGGTGATTTCTTAATAATACCTTTTGCCTTGGGTGAGCATGTAAAGCCGTTTGTTGCAGTTATCGCTAGAGATAAGCGGTAATCGTCAACAAGTTTTTTTTTTATGTTATTGAGATAGGCAAACTGGCAGACGTGCCACCTGATGGTAAGTGTAACAAAAATCGGATACCTGGGCTGGAACCTGGCCTAGGTATTCCACTCGTGTGTTGCCTATCCTGAGACATAGGATGTTAAGTCTTGGTGCCAGTAATTACCCATGCAGCCCATCCCACCGGTAAATTTAAGTTGGGGAGATAAGCAATAAGCTCATTAGTTTTGAAATATTTCGCATAAAAAAGTGATTCAGTAAGCTTTCTTGCTTTTATTCGCCTCGACAGACCACATGAATACTAATAGATGCAACATTGGGGAGAAAACGTGTCGATGGCCGATGCGCATATAACTTTTGAAAGCGTCATATATTTGGAGATATATCGTGACAAAATAGAAATAAGCCATGTTGTACTAAATCTGTGGACGTCCCATTGGGTACGTCAGACCACTGCCTGATCCGGAGAAAAGTGCTGGTTACGCGTCTATCACGGCTTCACTTAGTAGGTTGTTGTCACGTTTGCCACTATAGGTTACGGATTGGGATGGAATGCGGCCTTTTTTGTGTCCTACCCATGGAGGCAGATGTGCTTCAAGCTAGATGATCCGAGTGTCGTTGCTGACTCTATCGCTGATGTGGTGCTACATTGCGTGGAACTTTTTATTCCGTTTTCCGTGGTACCAATTGGTGGTAAGTCTCAGCCTTGGTTCGGTCACTAATTCAAAACGGCTTCACGCTGAAAGCAGGAGTGCTACCGGTCTTGGGCTGGTATGTCAGCATTTTTTGATGTAAGAACCGTTACGAACTGTGTGAAATTCTGCCTCTAGGTTATTCAAAAGAGCTGTCACCGAGGCAAAATCAGAACACATTAGCAGATTGGTGAGAAATTAGTTCACTTTCCTTCGGGAACTCGTGAGATCTGGTCTCTCAGCAAGATTATTTTAGGGAAGAGAGGGCTGAGACCCTCTCTTCCATCTTTGCACAGAGACAATGACTTTCTGGCCCATACCACAAAGAAGAAGGCTGATTTTCTGGGCTTGTTCTTTGCGGCTAACTTGACTCTGGACGATCAAGGGAATGTACCGCCTACCATTCCACGATGCGATAGATCTATGCCGGAACTGAGATTACTGTAGCCTTCTGTGCATAAAGCACTATTTTCCTGGGATGTCCACAAGTCCAGTGGGTCGGATGGCATCCCTCCAATTGTGCATAAAGGTGTGCTCCAGAGTTGGCACCAGTATTATCGCAGCTGTTTCGACTCTCCTACTCACTCGGCATGGTACTAAAATCGTGGAAGACAGATTCAGTGTCTCCCATTCCTAAAAAGGAGATAGTTCTAATCCGTCTAATTACCGGCCCATTGCCATAATCTCCTTGTTCTCCAAAATTATGGAAACCATCATCAACAGCTGTCAGTTCCTAAAGTATTTAGAAGAGCACCAGCTGATTAATGACCGTCAGTACGGTTTCCATCGTGACCGCTCCGCTGGTAATCTACTAGTATACTTGACACATCGGTGGGTGGAAGCAGTTGAGTCCAAGGGGGAGGCATTGGCGATTAATTTGAGTATATCTAAGGCCTTTGATCGGGTATGGCATAAATGCTTTCCGCAAAGCTGCCTTCTTACGGGCTTAAATCTGTCAGTGCTGGTGTTTGCCAAGGCTGCGTGCTATCACCGACACTTTTTCTTCTGCATATCAATGATAGGTTGCGAATTAGTAACACACATTGCTATGCAGATGATAGTATTGGCGATGCTACATACTCTGGCCCTAGCGGTATTTCTTGGGAACATGTCGAAGAGAGCCAAAAGAAGCTTGTAGTCTGAAGTCGAAAATCGACTTACTGATGTCTCGGAATGTAATTATCGAAACTAGGTCACATTTAACCCCAAGAAGACACAGTTTGCACGTTTACCGCAAAAAAGACACACTTTGTCGTATCACCTCGATTTGAGGATACTCTTTTGATAGCCGCAGCCAGTTGTAAAATCCTGGGAGTCGACATGTCGAATATACACAGTTTTGTAGTCAACTGGAAGTAAGGTGAAACTAGCCTCTAAAAAAGCTCGGTTGCTCACCAGAGCGAAACAGTACTTCTTGCCGGCCTATCGTTTCTAACTTTATAAGGAGCAAATTCAGCCTCGCATGGAGTACTACTTTCATCTCTGAGCCGGAGCACCTCATTGCCAGCTTCTTCAATTTAATCGCATTCAACGTAGAGTGGTTCGAATCGTTGACGATCAGGCTATTTAGAAACGGCTTGACTCTTTGGCATTACGCAGAGATATAGGCTTGCACTGCATCTTTTTTCGATTCTTTTGGATTAATTCCTGCTGCTAAGTTCCACCATCGGACATCATTTCAAAATATAAAGTACCATCCTCACCCTTTGAAAATCAACAACAGATACATTCCTACGGACCTTCAAGAAAAGAGCTTACTTATTTTTAAAAGGTCGGCAACGCAACTGCAAGACCTCTGGTATTGGTCTGGTCCATGGGCGGCGGTGATTACTTAACATCAGGTACACCTCCTGCTCGTTTGCCCCGTTTTCCATAAAAGAAAATGACATGACAAGGTTTAAAAATTACCATTGAGGTCATTTTATTTCATTATTGGTAAGTAGTATAACTCCTTATGTCTGTGTGCAAATGCAAACTACCCTAAAAAATTGAGAAATCGCCTTGAAAGTCGTATTCATTCCGGCGTAGGGATGTGACGACCCCATCGCCCACTGGTGGGATAATTTTTTGTTCAAAAATTATCTAGCACCGGTGCAGTCAGTCAACCAAATTAGTGGTAGTGCCATACTGCATTTGCAACTGAATAGGCCGGCACGCCCGGGGAGATACCACTCTCTCACTTGACACCGACGTAAAGTAGCAGCTCCGCTGCTGCGTTTCGTCTGGTTTGTGAGAGTCCCGGAGGCCTAACCCCCCCGCCCCCGCACACTATGAATGCGCTTTTTAAAAAAAAACTACCCCAGGGGGGTACCACTTGCACCAGCAGTGGAGAATTCCCCCCTAAGCGTCCGTGCTCTGGATTCCAGCCAGATCATGGATGCTCAGGCTGCCCTGCGTATTCTGGGGGGGGGGGGGGGCAAAATTGCGCTCATAGACAATTCTGTCCGGGGCAAACAGAGCAAGAAGACCATGGCACCCCCTACCACGCTTACTGTGGACTTCTGCAATATCAGGGGCCTTCATTCTAACCTGAACGCCGTCCACTACCATCTCGAGACGGCGAAGCCAGCTTTGCTCTTCTTGACCGAGACACAGATATCTTCTCCGGCTGATACTTCCTACCTCTCCTACCCGGGGTACAAACTGGAACATTCCTTTGTACCGCGGGCTGGTGTGTGCGCATACGTCAGAGAAGATATTTGTTACCGGCGCCTCGGCAGACTTGAAGGTCAGGACCTATCCATCCTCTGGTTACGCGTAGCTTGCGACGACCATCCACGCAGCTACGCGTGCCTATACAGGTCCCATAGCGGGAATACTGAAATTGACCGGCTCATTGAGCGCTTACAAACGGCTGTGGATTCCGTGTTAGAGCAGACCCCCTCCGCAGAGATCGTGATCTTGGGCGATTTTAATGCCCATCACGCCGAATGGCTTTGTTCTCGCACCACCGATCATGCGGGGAGGTCTGTTCACGATTTTGCCTTGGCGTATCGTCTAACACAATTGGTAACCTCGCCTACGCGTGTTCCCGATGTGGATGGCCATACGCCTTCACTGTTGGATCTCCTGCTGACCTCTGACCCGGATCGTTACCAGGTATCGGTGGACACTCCACTTGGCGCGTCGGACCACTGCCTGATCCGGAGCAAAGTGCCGGTCACGCGCCCATCACGGTCTCCCTTTGCAGGCTGTCGTCGCGTTTGGCACTATAGGTCAGCAGATTGGGACGGGATGCGGTCTTTCTTTGCATCCTACCCATGGGGGCGGTTGTGCTTCTCGCTGGATGATCCGAATGCTGTCGCTGACTCTGTCGCTGATGTGGTGCTGCAGGGCATGGAACTTTTCATTCCGTTTTCTGCGGTGCCCATCGGTGGCAAGTCTCAGCCTTGGTTTGGTCGCCACTGCAAAGCGGCTTTACGCCGAAAGCAGGATTGCTACCGAGCTTGGGCTGCTGCGTCGGCATCTCGTGATGTAAAAACTAGCGCATTACGAAAGGAGTACAACTCATCCTCGAGATTCTTCAAAAGAGCTATCGCCAAGGCAAAAGCGGAACACATTGGCAGAATTGGTGAGAAATTAGTTCGCCTTCCTTCTGGCACTCGTGCGTTCTGGTCTCTCGCCAAGGCTGTCTTAGGGAATTTCTCCCAGCCTTCATTTCCATCCTTGCACAGAGACGATGACTCTCTGGCCCATACCGCAAAGGAGAAAGCCGATCTTCTGGGCTCGTTCTTTGCGGCCAACTCGACTCTGGATGACCGAGGGAACACACCGCCTACCATCCCGCAGTGTGACAGTTCCATGCCAGAACCGCAGTTTCGGTAGTCAGCTATGCGTAAAGTTTGGACATCCACAAGTCGAGTGGGCCTGATGGCATTTCTCCTGTTGTGCTTAAAGTATGTGCTCCAGAGTTGGCGCCAGTATTGACGCACCTATTCCGGCTCTCTTATTCACTCGGCGTGGTACCGAATTCATGGAAAACAGCTTTAGTGCATCCCATTCCTAAAAAAGGAGATCGCTCTAATCCGTCAAACTATCGGCCAATAGCCATAACCTCCTTGTTCTCCAAAGTCATGGAGACACTTATTAACTGTCAGCTCCTGAAGTATTTAGAAGAGCACCAGCTGATTAGTGACCGTCGTACGGTTTCCGTCGTGGCCGCTCAGCTGGTGATCTTCTAGTATACCTGACACATCGTTGGGCGGAGGCAGTTGAGTCCAAAGGGGAGGCATTGGCAGTTAGTTTAGACATAGCGAAGGCCTTCGATCGGGTATGGCATAAAGCGCTTCTCTCAAAGCTGCCTTCCTATGGGCTTCCCGAGAAACTATGCAAGTGGATCACCAGTTTTTTGGCTGATCGGAGCATTAAGGTCGTAGTCGACGGTGCATGCTCCGATCTTAAACCTGTCAATGCTGGTGTTCCCCAAGGCTGCGTGCTATCACCGACTCTGTTTCTTCTGCATATCAATGATATGTTGCGAAATAGTAACATACATTGCTATGCGGACGACAGTACTGTTGATGCTACATACTCCGGCCGTAGCGGTATTTCTCGGGAACACGTCGAAGAGGGCCGGATCAAGCTCGTGTCTGAACTCGAGAATCAACTAACTGATGTCTCAGAATGGGGTCGTCAAAACCTTATTACATTTAACCCCAAAAAGACGCAGCTCTGTGCGTTCACCGCAAAAAAAAAACACCCTTTGTCGTGTCACCTCGGTTCGAAAATACTCTCCTGACAGCCTCAGCCAGTATTGGAATTCTGGGAGTCGACATATCGAACAACGTTCAGTTCCGCGGTCATTTGGAAGGGAAGGCTAAACTAGCCTCCAAAAAGCTCGGTGTACTCAGTAGAGCAAAGCAGTACTTCATGCCAGCCCATCGCCTCCAACTTTACAAGGCCCAAATTCGACCTCACATGGAGTACTGTTCTCACCTCTGGGCCGGAGCTCCTCAATACCAGCTTCTTCCCCTTGATCGCATTCAACGTAGAGCGGTTCGAATCGTCGACGACCAGGCTATTTCTAATCGGCTTGACTCTTTGGCGTTACGCAGAGATGTAGGCTCGCTCTGCATCTTTTACCGTATTTATCATGGGGAGTGTTCCGACGAGTTGTTCGGACTAATGCCTGCCGCTAAATTCCACCATCGGACATCGCGTCAAAATTTAAAGTTCCATCCTCACCACCTCGATATCTGGAAATCCACAACCGTGCGCTTTTGTCGACACCTTTTGCCTCGCATTACTCCTTTGTGGAATCTATTACCCTCGGGGGTGTTTCCGAATGGATACGACTTAGGGACCTTCAAGAAACGAGCTTATTCATTCTTAAAAGGCCGGCAACGCAGCTGCAATACCCCTGGTATTGCGGATGTCCATGGGCGGCGGTGATCACTTACGATCAGGTGCACCATCTGCTCGTTTGCCTCCTCTACTATAAAAAAAATAAAAAATTCATTTAATCCGTGGTCGCCTTTATGGTCTAATGGTTTGGTATCGGAGTTGACCACATGAGGTCCCAGGTTCGATTTCCATGTGGGACGACTAAAAAAATTTCAGGTTTCTGATAAAAAACAACAAAACAACGACGTTGAATCATTAGTTGTTATTCATGTAAAATTTCAATCTTAGTATTTGGTTGCAATTGTATTGGTTTACAATACAATTTTCATCTAAACAAAATATTTTCTTTGAAGGAACGGATAAAAAGTCTAATGACCATCATTAGGAGACTTATTTATATTAGGAGACTTTGTGTTTGGTGCTTTCGTGGTATAAAGTGTGGTGGACGAGGGTGGATAACTGTGCCGCTGGGGTCTTCATTATTTTCCAGACTTATGGTGAGTTTGTTCCATTACTTACACCGCTTTATATGTGTTCCTTTTCAGTAACATCGCAAAGGTACACTTAAAAGTTCGCGGAAAATTGTAAAATAACTAGTTTTCTTCGTCTTAACAATGGATTTCCGCAAAGTAACGCCTGAATCTATAAAATAACTTATTTATAAGTTTGAAGTATTACTTGAGCCCACAAAACTCTCCTGAATGAGAAGAATGTACAATATGGGTTTGTTACAATATGACTTACAATAATTTATTTTTACCCGACTGTTAGAAAGACGGTTATATTTTTGCGTATATGTATGTATGTATGTGTGCGTGTGTGTATGTATGAATATATTAATTTGACCGCCCCGTCGGTGAATTGGTTAGCGAAACTAATCACAAATCGATGGGGATCGGGTTCAATTCTCGACAGGGACAAACATTTGTGTAATGAGCTGTTTGTATAAAGATGTATGTATTTCTTAGATTTAGGTATTTAGTGTGTATGCTACAGTATTTATGCGTGTATTTAAATGTATTAGTATCGTTCACTAACACTCATAACACAAGCAAATAAATAATTGCTCACTTGAGGGTTAGATCAATTCGTGTAATTTGTCCAGTGATATAAAAAAGAATTACATATATATATATATATATATATATATATATATATATATATATATATATATATATATATATATATATATATATATATATATATATATATATATATATTTATATATATATATATATATATATATATATATATATATATATATATACAAATAGGTAGTTCGCTTGATAGAGATATTGCAGAACTCTACTATCTATAGATGATAATTATCACTTTCTAAGAGAGCCAAAAGAATATTTGCTATCCTATGAAATAAAATAAAAAAATGACGTGGGTTCTAGGGCTTAGTAGAAAAAAGAGGCAAAGAAAAATACACTTATTAAATCTTCATGTATATATTAATAACACTGTTGACTAGACTGAGCTGTAGAATTTACCAGCCCGCTCAGCTAATTTTTAAAGATTTGGCGGTTATTACCGTGAAAAAGAAAAGGTCGATTTTCGCGGATCGTTCGCTATTTATTCGCGACGGTGGGGGCAACGCAGGATTAGAGACCCCGCCAACTCGGATGTTAACGCCACCGATTCAATCGAGGGATTTAACGTGTCATCACGTAACAACGTGTCACTTGATGACACGTTAAATCCCTCGTTATAAAAACCGCAAAATAATCACACTAATTACCTCATAGAAATGAGGTAATTAGTGTGATTATTTGACACCTCCTTTAGAAAAAGGAGGTATCAAGCTTATCTGGAAATACGAGTCAGCCGAGTGTGAGAGTGGAGTGTAGTTGATTCAGAGAGCAGGAACCCTGGTCCTGCTCTTGAACACATATTGGCGTTCACTGAAGTCTAATTTCTAATTTGAAATTCTTATTTTTGTTACTTTCATTAATAATAATAATAAAGAGTATTTACATTTTAAAATTATAAATTAGTTTTGCATATAAGTTGAATCAATTGAAAAAGTTTTAGTTACCTAAGTGATCGGAAAGTGCCTCAAAAATCACTCTTTATTGACCGAATTTGATCTCGTTAAAGAGCTGGACCAGGGATCGTGCTCTCTGAACACAAATTGACCTTTACTGTAGTGTAATTTCTAATTTCAAATTCATTATTTTGTTACATTTATAAATATTAACAAAAAAGTATTAGTATATTTAAGCGTTAAAATTATAAATTATTTTGCATATTCTCAAAATATATGACAAACAAACTTTTTTTTTGATTAATAACAAGTTAAATTTTTGTGAACAGCTTCGTTTCGATGAGACGCCCATCTTTTCTGTGTTCGAAAAATCTCAAATCGGGTAACTAATAAAGATAGATAAAAAAGAAAACTTTGGAGTGTCGAACTAAGAAAAGTTTCCACTTTACGTGAAGTACAAAGTTGTTCTTGAATTATAATAATAATTAAAAGTTGTTGTGAGAAGATAGTTTGTTTTTAAATTAATTAATATCAATTTAAAAATCTCATAATTCCGAATATCTAGAGTAGAGGACTCCCCAGAAAAACCATCGAATATGTAGGATAAAAGTTTTTTTGTGTTTTTCATAAAATAATCAAGCGATTAAAGCAAAAAATAATCATTGTTATTAATAAAATATTTTTTCTTCGCCGCATTAAAATGTTCGAAGCACCCTAACTTTATTAGTTACCCGATTCGAGATTTTTCGAAGATAGAAAAGATTTGCGTCCCGTTAAAACGAAGCTGTTCACAAAAAAATTAGCTTGCTATTAATCAAAAAAAGAGTGTTCCTTGGGCTACGGTCTACTAGATATAAATAAATTAATTTGTTTATTTATGTAAATAAATAAATAAATTAATTTATTATTTGATGATATATTATCATTTTATCGTAAAGTTGACATACGAAACTATGGAACTCACCTGGGTTTAAGTAAAAGGCAGCCTCATCTATTCCTATTTTCTAGTATTGCATTAGGAGCCACTGTAGTGTTATGGTATGAAGATAATCTTGCACATGAGGTGTAATATGTGCAAGTTTATCTTAATAAATGACTATTTTGTTAATAATAAAAATAATTATTGTTATTAACAAAATATTTTTCCTTCGCCGCATTAAAATGTTCGAAGCACACTGTTTTTAATGTATACATTTTATGTATATATTAATAACAGTGTTATTAATATATTATACATAAAACAAAATCTAAAATTTTGAAATAATATACGGGTTTATTGCATTTACAGAATTCAAATTCGTACAGCAAAATGGCAATTAACGTCGCTCGCTCGAAATATGTATTTTCGTATTTATTTATTTATTCATTTATCAATTTCTACTAGTTTCCTTAGTGATCGGAAAGTGCCTCAAAATGCACTCTTTAATGCTTGAATTTTAGTGTCGATTATTGTTGCAAATCTTTTGATCTCATTATTTGAAGGATATCAACCCTCAGCTCGCTAACAAGTAACAAAACAGTGTGATATGAACCTCCGTTTCAAAATGAAATAGTTAAAAATATCGAAAAATATAGCGTCATAAACAATTGTAAAGTCATATAAACCATTTCCTGTGTCAATTGCCTCCAATTGATCATTTTGCGGGTTTATTGCATTTACTGAATTCAAATTCGTACAGCAAAATGGCAATTAACGTCGCTCGCTCGAAATATGTATTCTGGTATTTGACTAGGATTAACCACAGCGTAGGAAACTATGAGTTATCATATAGTAACAGGGTTCAATCTGGTATTTATTTATGCATTTTCATTTAAGTCTAATTCGAACACATGTACTAGTTCTCATTTATCATAGAACATTTTAAGAACACGTAAATGTTATTCATAAGCGTAGTAAGATATTAATAGATTTCATTGCTAGCTAGTCCCGTGCAATACTTTGCTTCTGTCGTAGCTGATATGTTCATGAGACCACGTCATGTCTTACTAGATCTGATCCATGATATATAGTGCACCCTCGCCACTAGCCGTTTTTAAAAAAAACGTTATTGATCAACGATTTTAGTCTATAGTGGTGGCATCAAATGTCATAATGTTAACAACGGATGAGAATAACAATCAAATTAAACGCAATTGAAGGTACCGGATAATGTCACCCATAACCGACAACAAGCGATACCAATCATAATATTGTGGTAACAATGACCGATACGAGTGAGTGAGTACAACTATAATCAAAAGTAACCGCAACGATACCGATGTTAATTACTAACTAACCTGCGTGTTCGAATGAAAGACGTTTTTTTAACATTTTATTTATTCTGAAAAATTGTCGTTACGTTGAAGGAACTAGCTTTAACGTCAAATTTTATCAATCTTTTATAAACCGTTGTCAGAAATAACGCTTTAGACAACGGTTCATATTAACGAAACGCCCATCTCTACTCTCAACCAGCAGCGACTAGCTCCCTACTGCATTAGATAGATACTCTGCAAAAACATTACATATCCGAATTTTATAATAGAATTGCTAATAAGCAGATAGCTCTCCTGATAGAAAGAAACATCATACATAAATACCAATGAAATACAGAAATAGTGACAATGCTTTTTATTGTCTTGTTCTGGTTTGGAAGGTACGGTCATGGTAATATTATTTATACAGTATTAAGTAACTTGGCCGTATCTTTTAAATATGTACCTACAGCTGCGCGGTACGTAAACATGCAATAGAGCTGCCCGCCTCCAGTATTTCAATTACATTAATTGCCTAATTTGTGTTACCATTTAGTTTTGTGATTGTAAATATACTTTTTATATAAACAAATAAAATACTTTGTGAAATAAATAGAAAGTGTTCAATTAAAATGCGTGTTGTTTTTGGTTGGTAGATTTAATTACACTCTTCATATTAAATATGTACATGAACTTATTTTTAGTATAAAAAATCGCGCAGTTATTGTTAAAAAAACAACACACCGTCCGTTTTTCAATGTCGCGACTGTCTGCATGTCGAGGATAATGCCGAGATCGAGGCGCTTTGTCATAGCTCGCGCTTCGTCCGTTTGTATCAAGTTGGAATACTGTATAGATAATATTACCGTGGTACAGTAGCCGGTAGACTTAAGATCCACACTTGTGACATGACGACGGACCGGACTACGATGTGGCATCACTACAGGATATGTTACGCTCAATGTGGATAATCTAGGTTTTACTGATATGGTCACAAACCATGTACGATCCAATTTTACAAGTGTAGACTCCGCTTCATGCCTAAATTATTATTTTTCGTTACATACTGGCTTTCGTAAGGTGAAGAATTACAACCATTACAAGCGTGAAGAAATGATATAAACATGACACAGTTACAGTCGCAAAACAAAACTGATGTAAACAACAACGAATACAACGTTGCTTATAATTATTCGTGTGTGCTTGAATGAACAAACATCGAGGCGACAAGGCGCGGACGGGGGACGGACTAACTGAGACCCGTCACGACGTGATCTACTCCTAACCATTTTTGTATCTGTGTCATTAGGCGTATGCAAATGTGGACGTCCCTGGTCACGTGGACAATAGCGAAAATGTTTTGAAAAAAGTGACTCTCAATAGGTCGGCGCGTAACACGTGATTTAGATTCGTGGCAGTACACAGATTTGCGTTCACACTGGGTCCGGCTAGTAAATCATAACCCCGTACATTGTTCACTATTTATTCTATGTTCAGCAGTTTATTTCAGTGTTTGGAACGGATTGAATCATACTGCAGCATGTGGAAAATATTCGTGTAACAAAATACGTCCATATTAATCGGTACTGTCACGCGTGTCTGAAACGGTCACGGGATAATGTTCGGTAAATGGTCACAAGTGTGGACCCGCCTTAATGTATGTGATATTGCCATACTTAAAGGTGGATAGCAACGCACCATTAATATTTTTGGTGTCTTTAGGTGATGGTTTCTCTTTACATCAAGGAGCCACTGGCTTGTCTGTTATACTATGTATCCTATATAAAGTATGTATCCTATATAAAAAAGAATTTGCCATATTTCCATCAGAAGAGCCATCCGCATGTGTGGTATTGTGACGACACTCGATCGTCACGGGGTTCTTCTCGTCTTGGCCGCGTCAAATTACTTTCGAGAAATACACGGGATCAATTTTAAAACTATTTTTAAATAAGAAAGACTTCAGTATAACTTCAATTTATTATACATTTCGTCCGAGCCCGTTTAAAAACAAATTACAATTGACCAAATACAAAATGACTAGACATTCTACAAAAATCGACACGTCCCAAGAACAAAATCGTATCTGCAAAACCACCAAATTACAATATATTTGTTTGTGGGAGTACATTGTACATAAGATGATGTTCACTTGAGCATTTCCAAAAACAAAAGACCAATAACTATAAAAAATATATTGTCTTTTGGCTTTATGCGTGTTTAATACGAATTTTATTATAAAACCAATTTCGTCTGATCTCTTCATACGATTTTGTTCTTGGGACATGTCGAAATATTCTATTTACAATTTTAAAATGGAACAAGTGGTCAGCACTATTTAAACTGTGACACAAAGAAGATATTACAGTGTCTATAAATGATAAAAAAGTGTTGCTCACATGTCGTATCATGGGACATAATATAGATAGCTGAATGCGGGGTACTTGTTACACCTTATTATGAACATGAGCTTGATAAGTAAGCAGATTGCTCTGGAAAAAAGCAAACATCACCCATACATACCAAATAAATACGCAAATAGCGTCTAGTAAGTTGGCCACCTTTTTTATAGGAGGCAAACGAGCAGAAGATGCACCTGATGATGTGATCACCGCCGCCCATGGACATCCGCAATACCAGAGGTCTTGCAGTTGCATTGCCAGACTTTTAAGAATAAGTAAGCTCGTTTCTTGAAAGTGCCCATGTCGTATTCATTTGGAAACACCCCTGCCGGTAATAGATTCCACAACAGAGAAGTGCGAGGCAAAAAGTGTCGAGAGAATCGCACAGTTATCGATTTCCAGACATCGAGATGGTGAGGATGGAACTTCAAATTTTGACGCGATTTCCGATGATGCGTCACGAATTAATCCAAACAACTCGTCGGAACACTCCCCATGATAAATACGATAGAAGACGCAGATTGAACCTACGTGTCTGCGCCATCCCAAAGAGTCAAGCTGTTTCGAAATAGCCTAGTTGTCAACGATTTGAACCGCTCTATGCTGAATGCGATCGAGAGGAAGAAGCTGAACAACCACCACCTGTTGTATTATTGGATTTAATATAGATATATAAACGAGGGGATACTTGAAACTTTGCTATCCTCTTCGGGGACATTAGTTTGATAGGTTTTTGTTTTTTAATAACAGGATTGCTATTAGGAAGGTGGCTCCCCTGATGGAAAGAAAGAAACATCACCTATAGATACCAATGAAATATGCAAAATGCGTCAATGCTTGTCATTGTCTGGTACGGTAGCAGGTAGACTTATGCACCTGGCATTGTCATCCCGCCACATAGATAGCTTCGCACCATTAACATCTCTAGGGTCTATAGGCAATGATTTCTCTTTCCATCAGGAGAGCCATTTGCGTGTTTGCTATCTAATGACATAAAAATTCAGGAGTCAAATACAAAAATCTTATATAAAAATCGATCCAGCTGTTCTTAGTCATTAGTAATGTAACTAACCCGACTTTGTTTTATCTATGGCTGACCCGGCATACTTTGATTTTCCATAAAAAATACTTGTATCGAATATTTTGATGGGGTACTTAAGAAGGGGAAGTGAGGAGGGGGGGAGGGGGGCTATAAAGATAAAAACTATCCTATCTTTTCAATTGGGCCAAACAGTAGGTATCTACACAATTTCATTGAAATCAGTTCAGTAGTTTCCATCCATCCATCGCGGACAAAAAACGTGACACGTAATTTATATATTAAGATATCAAGATTTATTATAAGCTTGTGATCGCTCTTGATTTAATTTTCAAGATTTATTTAACTCATACAGACAGGAATAGGACGCATTCAAAGCGGGAGATATCAAATTCAATTTCTATGATACACAGCTGCTATTTAACGGAATGCAGTCACGAGAGAGTTCTAACAACACACCGATTGTTACTTTAAAGTTTCAATGATTTTAGTAAGTAAACTTGTTATATTATAGCTTTTTCGGCTAAGATCATATTATTTTGTTATATCATTATGTAGCAAATAAGCAGATAGCTTTCCTGATGGAAAAAGGAACCAGCACCTGTCTGAGTTTATTGATCGTTTTTTAACGGCTTAGAAATATAATTTTTATATTTTTTTATATCTATGACCTATTACTGTGAATCTATGACGAAGAGACGTGAATTAGTAAAGATCCCAACTAATATTGTAAATGCGAAAGTGACTCTGTCTGTCTCTCTTCATGCCTAAACCACTGAACCGACTTGAATGAAATTTAGTATAAAGATAGTTTGAGACCCGAGAAAGGACATAGGATAGTTTTATCCAGGAAATACCCCAGGAACGGGAACTATGCGGGTAAAATCCCGCGAATGTCTATATTTTAAACCACGGCAAAAAGGAGTTTTTTTAGAAAATTTTCCACGCGGAAGAAGTCGCGGGCACAGCTAATATAAAATAAAACTAAATTCCATGAGAATGACGTCGCAGGCAAAAGTGAGTATTATATATTACTAGCTGCAGCGTGCAGTCCGCTGCGTTATAAAATTTTTTGGCGAATCCCGCAGGATCACCTAATTTTTCCAGGATTAAAAGTAGCTTATATATTATTCCATGTCATTACCTTCCTGTGCGCCAAATTTCATTCAAATCCGTTCAGTAGTTTTTGCGTGATTGAGTAACACCAAGTAAACAAACATCCGTCCAAACATTTTTGACGTGACAACGTCTTATAATTCGATAGAGCTGGCTGCACGCACGAAAAAACATGACTCATGCGGCGTTACCTCGCTCTGAGGCGTTCCGTTTAAGGCTTGGAGTACAAGCGAGAGCTTAAGACGTTGTCACGTTCAACTATCGTCTGTAAACCAACTTTACAGACAACCGATTTTTTTTTTTTTTATATATTAAACGGACAGGAGGCTCACCTGATGATAAGTAATTACCGCCGTCCATAGACACCTACACTACCAGGGGTCTTGTAGTTGCGTTGCCAGCCTTTTAAGAATGAGTAGGCTCTTTTCTTGAAGGTTCCACATAGAAATAGTGCGGGGCAAAAAGTGCCTCGAGAATCGTACGGTTTTAGACTGCCAGACATAGAGATGGTAAGGATGAAATTTTGAATTTTGTCACGATTTCCGATGGTGAAATTCGGCGGCAGGAATTAATCCAAACAGTTCTATCCATGCATCCAAACATCCAAACTTTCGTATTTATAATATAAATATATGTAATAATAATGTAAATAGTTGTTTTGCAATAGTTTCTTGTAATTATTAAATACAAAACAATTTAAAAGGTTAATTTCGTGGCTAGCAAATATTATTACAAATTTAAATCTAAGGGGCTTCTGGGAAATTCTCGGAGTAGAGCATAATTTATTAATTCTGGCGTAATTTTCGGAAACCATGACCCAAAAAAGAAATTAGGTTATATTAATTTACCCTGTATTGGACCGGGCTCCCTTTGAAGAATAGATCATCTGTAGTTCGTAAGAGAGAAACAATTGGCTATGCGAGTCACTACCATCGTGGCTACTAGGTGGTAAAGTTTTCCATTGTCTCGCACAGGTCTAGTAACATTGCCTTACTTATTCTCGCCGCAGTAGCGTCAGTGCTTGGCACTCTTGTGTTCCAATTTGGAGGCTAAGGTAGCCCGTAAACTTATGTATGTGGCATTAAGACCTTCTTAGGGTTTCTTTCTCATTTTAATACCAATACTCTCTTCCACGCTCGATCTATCTCACCTTCGCTATAATTATGAACTCTCCGCATTTTACATCTCATCTCATTTTCTTATCTTAGTTAATCTTACTTTTCTGTTATATTCAGTTATCGATTCTATAGTGTTGGGATAAGCAGAACATTAAGCAGGGCGTAGGACGAAGGAAGAACCTAAGACGTAAGAGTTACAAGCTCATTTTTGCAAAACTAGTAATTTTTATTTAAAGTTAAATTCTTCGTTAAATATTAGTTGTTATTAAATAATTTTTTTTTTATAGAAGAGGGGGCAAACGAGCAAGAGGTGCACCTGATGGTAAGTGATCACCGCCGCCCATGGACATCTGCAATACCAAAGGTCTTGCAGTTGCGTTGCTGGCCTTTTATGATGATAGGCCTTATATGGCCTTTTACAATAATTGATAACATTCAAATTACATGAAGACACAATTTGGACTGGCAGAGCTGGACATCTAGAGTAGTATAAAAATATCCAATAACTTCGGCTAGTTGAAATTTCATGTAAAAATAACGTAATATATATATATATATATATATATATATATATATATATATATATATATATATATATATATATATATATATATATATATATATATATAAGATATATATTTATATATAAAGAAAATTTCACCTTGAGCTCGAGAATCTCAAGACAACGTTTTCTTTGCAAAGGAGATTGATGAGGCCCCACACAAATTTGCCCTAAAACGAAACGCATGATGATGGAAGCTTACCGTATTGTAATACATTATTAATTTCTTCTGAAATGTAAATTGTATCACGGACACTTTTTATAATACTAAAATTTACGAAACTCCTTCAAAGATTAATATTATTTGATTTTATAATTGTTAAATTATATTTTAAGCCACTCACATCGCAATATATCGTCAACACAAATATAATTCATTTTTGTATTACTTATCATGAAGATTATTTGATTTTAACCACTTAAATGATGAAAAACGATAAAACTTTTGTTTACATAAAATGTTTATTACTCGTTCATAGCGTAAATAAATGACACTTGTTTTTTTTTTGTTTCTTTCGGATGATACTAAGAGTACTTAATTATACGGCCTTGTTAAAATTATATTTTAAGCCACTCACATCGCAATATATCGTCAACACAAATATAATTCATTTTTGTATTACTTATCATGAAGATTATTTGATTTTAACCACTTAAATGATGAAAAACGATAAAACTTTTGTTTACATAAAATGTTTATTACTCGTTCATAGCGTAAATAAATGACACTTGTTCTTTTTTTGTTTCTTTCGGATGATACTAAGAGTACTTAATTATACGGCCTTGTATGTTGTAGATTTCGATTATAATAATAAATATTTTCATTTTTGTTGCGTTTTATACCATATTTGGTTTAAAATTTTGTGTCTTATCTATCCAACATTTTTATAATTTGTTTGGTTGGTCAGAAATAAAAGAAAGTGCTAACTTTATGGCAGAATAGAAAAATCTTTACTTGAATTAGAAATAAGAAAAAGCGTACAAGTTTGATTAGTTTCATGACTTTCCGACTAAATTCCTTTTAAGATTAATTTGCTATTAAAAAGTGTCCGTTGAATTCTAATATTGACTTATTAATTAATTTAATAATTTCGGCTGACGCTATATTCTTGTAGTCAATTTAGACCGATCTCATCACTCTCCTTTGTGACCCTCCCACTTCCTTACGTAATACTCAAATCGTCAAAAAAAATATCTTCACGTCCGTATCTCCGAAGAGATAGGCAGAGGTCCAACGAGTGCACCCACGATAAGCCGAAGATACATGGTCCTACAATGTGACTGGTGCAAGCCTATCGCCAACCGGGCACTTTCCAATACCGGACGACGTTGTTTGTATCAGAAAACTGAAAAAAAAACATATATTTGAATTGCCCGACCCGGGAATCGAACCCGGGACCTCATGTGGTCAACACCGACAACGGACCACTAGACTACAGAGGCGATATTAGGTTTTAGCTCGCCATTATCCCACATTACCTTAGTCTGACGGCTTCAACGTTTCATTTCATGTTTTTTTTATATTATTTTTGTCTGTAAACGCTTGCATCACCATTGAAATGAATAACATTATATTATAACTTTTCATTTATTCGTATCATCTAATCTACAAAATCCCATAGGTCCCCACAGCGCTCGAGTAAATCTCCATTTAAAATCTTGGACTCCCCTTCTATAAAGAGGTAAGTGAGTTATAAATAATTACAACTTTAAAATAGCTTTTAAAATGTTTAATAAATAAATATTTTTTTACAAACGAAATGAGGTAAGCATTTATCATAATAAATACCTACAGTTACAGTAAATCTGTACGTATGTATCACGATGGCTTGTTTTTTATATACTTTTCAATCTTTAATCATCACCTCCGGTCATTACTTCCATAAATTCTGTAATATAAACAATGTTATTCATTAATATTTAAACTATGAAAGTTTGTGACATTGAATATATATTACTTAATTAATATGCTTTCAATGATTGGGTGGACTTTAAATAATTTTTCGAAGTGTTTTTTTTTCTTTTGTTTCTTAGAATAGCAAGCAAGCTGATCTCTTCTATTGATGATCGGTTGCTATGTTGATGATCTTACTGTTAGGTGGAATAGTATTATCTTATGCATAAGTTTACCAGTTACTTTACTTATCAAACAGGAATTCGACAGTGATAATCATTCCAGCCCGGGCCAGATGTGGTCTAGTGCTTAACCTATTCAGTTTAGATCACGAGTTTCCAAGCTTGATCTCCGAGATGCACAAAAGTGTCATTAACGTTTTTTCGGAATTATCCTCGAAAATAGAAATCTAGTCATGGTAGGTTAACACCACCGTGTCTCAAATCCATAAGTAAAGCTATCGATGACGGTTATCACAAAAACCGTGATAACTGTTATTAGGTTAGCCAAATATGACGATGGAATAAGAGAATCGGCGTAATGATAATTTATATTATTTGTGTAATAAATATTGTTGGTTTTTACTATATAGGTGGGCGATATAAATCGTATATAGATACAATATCTATATATTGACTCCAAATCCAATACCTATGTATTGGTTTTCTTAGTAACTATATATTCAGATCAAGGAAGTTACATTCTATCCGGAATGCTTACATACGCTTCAAAATCGGTCCGAGGAGTACCACGACATGAGTGGAGTGTGTCTCTTTCTACTAAATAAAGCGCCAATCGCCATATATAAGTGCGGCCATGCGTAGTTTGCAAATTACTACTAAGTAATTCTACTAATTTGAGAAACAGTTTTTATATTGCATAAGTAATTACCTAATAATTAAAATAAGCACATTTTAGAACTCACTATGTTAATTACAATACATTTAATGCTAATTTATTTATCGACGTGTATGAATAAAAAGGATTTAACGATTACCGAATATATAAAAATCTACCATTTAGATAGTTTTATTTACACTGGCAATTGCAAGAAAGGGACAACATCCACTCTTGTCGTTGTCTTGCTCAGAACGTTTTTCCCCTCTGTTTAGTAAGAAACAAATGTCAACTTTATTTATTACGGAATAAAGTACATTTTTGTTTTTCAAATATTGCTTCGTAGTAATTCCAGTTATCGAATATAAGTTCCTTGATTCAGATATCGTCGAAAACCACAGATAATTATGTGCTTGTACGCTCGAACAAGAACGCAATAAATAATATCGCCGAATCTGTGTCTGTATCGGTGTATTGATATCGTGCCTTACGACTAAGCGAAAGAGATAGGAAGTTAGAAATGGCGCTCTCTGAAAACAAAGTAGTAGGTACTCTAAACCAGTATCTGGAGTTTTCTCCACACTTTAATCACGAAAACAGTAATTAAAAAATAACATAAATAAATAAATAATGCAGTCAGTCCTAAGTCTGAAAAAAGTACGAAGGAAAGTTCAATTCACTGATTTTTAATACTATAGTACTTTATCAAGTCCAACTATTAAAATCTAAAAAAATCATAGTCTAAATCAGGTAACCAATATGGCATCTGTATAAATAATAAAATATTGCTCACATGCGGTATCATCTAGTCTACTAATATTGCCACATGCGGTATCATCTAGTCTACTTCGCGATATTAGAGTACCATAAATTCAGTCCAATATATAGCTGATATTGAAATATATAGATACAATATCCGATTTTCAAAACCAATACATACTACAATTCTACAATTCAATACAATCTTATATATATAAAAATCAATCCCTATTTTCCTTGGTCACGACATCACGCCTGAATGGCTTGACCAATTTCGGTAATTTTTTTTTTGTTGTGTTTGTAATTGTAAGGAGAAGGTTCTTATAAAAGAAAATATTAAGAAAATTGCGCGGAAAATTAGAAAATTTAAGAATAATTAACCAAAATATAAAGTTTAATGCCATTTTGGCTGCGTGGAAGGACAATCCCGTAGACTTATATAAATTACGTGTCATGTTGTTTGTCAGCTATGGATTCCTAATATGTAAGGCAAAACAACGTTTGCCGGGTCAGCTAGTTAATAATACAATTCAATATTGCTTAAAAACGATATTACCCACCTCTACTTTAGACGCTTTTGTAAGCGAAACCGGTTGGATTTTAATTACAGTTGACTTTATTGTAAATTGTAGGTAGTACCTGGGTACAAGGGTATTAAATGATAAATATTGTATGGAAATGGAGTTTTACCAAATGTCGACCCTAAAAAGTGTAGAATATGATTGTTTATTGAAACAAAGATTTTTATTGGGCGTTGTGGAGGGGTACACTAGCCGGCAAGAAACGTCCTTAACGTTAAAAAAGTGTAAGATTTTTTGTAAAAAACTTTGTTCCTCTCTGGTGTCCCACGATACCACATGCTTTTTTTTATGTTATTGAGATAGGCAAACTGGCAGACGTGCCACCTGATGGTAAGTGGTCGACGTCACCAATGAACAAAAATGGGATACCTGGGCTGGAACTAGCCCAGGTATTCCATTCATGTGTTCCCTATCCTGAGAAATAAGATGTTAAGTCTCGGTGCCAGTAATTATACTGTCTGTCTTGCCCTTCTCTCCGAAATACAGCAAAGCTATTTCACGGGAGAAACAAGCAAGATGGTGGTACCCATACAGCCAGGAGCGCGGCACATCTCATCCCTCCCACCGGTATAACCACCAAGGAGTACTTCAATAACTATCTTCCCCGTGTTGGTCCAGACTCCTTTAAAGAAAAAAACCAACTGTCGTTCCGCCAGGCAGGTCGTAAAAGGTGACCGATTGGCTATACGTGTTGCTACTATCGTGACTACAAGGTGGTAGCTGTAACGTCTCGCCCGGATAGGTACCACTGCCTTAGCTATTCCTGCTGCAATAGTGTCAATGCTTGTCATCGTCGTGTTCCGGTTCGGAGGGTAGGGTAGCCGGTTGACTTACGTAAGTAGCATTAACATCCCGCTACAGGGATATCAAGAAAAATAGCATCTTTAGTGTCAAATGCAATGGTTTCTCTTTTCATCAAAAGAAACCTGTGCTTGTTTGCTATCTAATGATAAAAAATATAACTTATCATCAGCTTACCTAAAATGAATAAAACCTACCATCAAAATCAACAGTACCGGATCCGTCAGAGTCAATTTCTTCAATCATCATGTCTAATTCTTCAGCACTGATTTTGTCATCGAGTTCTCTGAGGATTTCTCTTAAAACTGCTGTTGTGATGTACCCATTACCTGTAATTCAACATTTATATATTTATAAGATACATATACACAGTATAGATTCTTTCATACTTTCATACATCACAATGTCTGAGTCGCGTTTTTAAATGAGAAATATATAATAAAATACAGCATCAATTTCTTTTTTTTTTATATCATAAGATAGCAAACAAGCAGATGGGTCTCCTGATGGGAAGAGTCAACCATCGCCTATAGACACCAAAGATGTTAATGGTGCGTTGCTATCTTGTGGCGAGGTCTAATGCCACATGCATTAGTTTACCGGCTACCTTACCCTCCAAACCGGAACACGACAGCGACAAGCACTGACGCTATTGCGGCAGGAATAGGTAAGGCGGTGGTACCAGACCCGGGCGAGACAATGCAGAACTCTACCACCTAGTAGCCACGATGGTAGTGACTCGATAGCCAATCGGTCGCCTTTTACGACCTGCCTGGCAGAACGGCAGTTGGCCTATTCTACAAAGGAGGCCGGGACCAACACGGCATTTCTGACCATTGATAAACAATGGCTTTCTTCTTTGATACTTAGAACTTCAAGAATTTGGATTTTAAAAGTCATAGAGGTTGCCTTGTGTGACGGTAGTAAGTAATTTATGACAGTTTAAGTATTTATTTCCAAAATAGGGTATCTCTGAATAATATTGACAAACATATTGCAGCTTATGAACAAAATCTGCGTGGGTTTTACATTCATTGCGATTGAAACACTACATAAATACAAAAAGCAGCAGAAATTAGGGAAATTAGGTAACAGTTTTAAACGATGTCTACGCCGCGTGTCCACAAAATACTTTATAATATCATCTACGAGTCTACCGTAGTACGATACAAGTCAGTATTTTTAAAATGGATTTTTTTAAATACTAAGTCAGTCTTATTGATTTATAGAGAATCGGTAGAAAATTCACAAGATGTTGAAAATATATATTACATTTTAGTCTCTTAAACATCACTGTTCATTGAATTTATACGTAAGTAAACGTCAGCGGGATGAAGTAGATATATATATATATATATATATATATATATGTGTGTGTGTGTGTGTGTGTACTTTTCTTAATATTTCTTGTAATTTTTTTAAAAGCATACCCATATTGAAATAATTTTATTTAGAAAAATAAATACTTAGATAACAAAAATATTCTACTAATCTTAGCGAAAATATAAAATGGCAACATTTAGTATACTGCGTAAAACAGAATCTTGTTTGATTGTAGTCAGTTTACTTCTCTTTAAAATAATATTTTAATCTAGGAGATAAAGCTATAGTTTTTAATTTTAAAATATGAAACATAAAAAAAATCGCATAAAAATAATTGATATTTCAAGACGATGCAGTAAGTTAATTTTTTTATCAGGACACCGGACAGTTATCTCCTTCTTAAAACAGTAAGATAATTGATTTACAGGACGAATGACTTCCCGAGAGTCACTGCATAAAAGCAGAAAATATGACGTAAGCTTATTAAAAATAAGCTTACGTCATATTTTCTGCTAGTCTCCCATTTTTGTTATATCCATAGTCCCATTTTACATCAGGCAGCTCACTGTTATTCATGAATTAAAAACCATAATCAAGTTAGTTTATAAGCTGCAAAGTAGGCAGATTAAACCGTACGTCAATATGTCAACATTTGGTTTACCACGATTGATTTTTTGGCGAGGTGGTAGGAGATCCCCATCGTCATCGCATTTTACAGATTCGGTGATAGCTATTGCTTGTTTCTGGTGTTAACCATTTATGAAAGTTCTATGCGCTACTGAGATTTTTATCTTTTAAGATACCAAAAACAAACTCTACAATACTTTTAGCTGACTCAGGGATCAACGCTATCATCATGACCGTAAAGGCTAACCACTAGACCACGATACAGTCATATACCGACGCATCCATACTAATATTACAAATGCGAAAGTCGGTCTGGTTTTTAGTCTGTTACGCTTTCACGGCTACACCGCTGAACCAATTGTGATAACATTTGGCATACATATAGTTAAAAATCCGAGGCTAAACATTAGCTAACTTTTTTTCAAAAAGCAATCTATGTAGGGTTAAAATAGGGGCTGAATATTCCAATGAACGATTATGTTGATGACGTGTTTTCTACTCGCGGGAGAAACTGGACTGGTCAGCTAGTAAATTGTTTTTTAAAGTGTACATAATACATGGTTGGTTATTCAACCATAGTACAAGTAATGTCTCCGATCTCATTACCTCATACGCCGGCTTCATTACAACTACTACCCCATGAGATTATTATACTACACGTATAATAATCTCACGGGGTTAATATTGCGTGCTGAATGACAATAAAATCAGGCAATTTTTTCTATAGCGTAGACAAAATTTCGTGCTTTGCGCTTAAATATGTACTCCCTGCCCAACGTCCATTTTGGAATCGGTTTTCATTAGTGCCCTTTTTTGGTTTGATTTTCATCACCTTTTCAGCCCCTTAAAGGTTGATTTTGAAAAAAATGTAGCCAATATTTGACCCCAGATTTTTAACTTTCAGCTGTTTAGCTGTGTAAGCTTAACAGTCAGAATTTCGCATTTATAAGTGTAGATATAATAGGTAATGAAATTATTTTATTATTAAAGCAATAGGGTATGATTTGCAGTCGTCATGTGACTATTTGTGATAATATACTTAAAAAAATTGCTTAGGGTAACCTTAAATATGTGTTTAAAATTGTATCGGTAAAGATAAACCCCGAGGCTACTTTTTTTTAAATCCACTTTAAAGGGACTGAACTAGAAATAATAAATTGAAGATCTGTTACCAAGGCTTGTTTACTGGTTAATTTTTCAATCTAAATCAACGCAAGTTTATAAGGTATGTACAGGTACAGGTTTAAACCAGTTCATTTAAGTTCATGAAGTTCTCTCATCTCGGATACGCCCCGAACTTTAACTTTAATAGATAATTTTACTTAGTAGTACTTCTTAAACTGGTTTTAAGTCATTCCTCCATCTTTTTTATAGGGCAATTGGCCCAATTGTCGCTCCCACCTCTGCAACTTCTGTAAATCAGAATCAACGGCGGCAACAGGACGGTTGCTGCTGTTGATTCTGATTTACAGAAGTTGCAGTTATTACCTCTGAGTTGCGAGCTGTTAGTTCCCTGGGGAAAAGATAAGCTGTCTTGGGACCCGCACCGAAGTTAATCAGAAGTATAGGAGGAGTAGGAAAATACATCTAGTTATCCTCTCTTTTCAGCGAGATATGGTAAAATGGTAAAAGCATAAAAATTCTAAGAAATGAGACGTTTACAATAAGGTTAAGCCTGATTGCTGTTGCACTGCGGTATTTCAGGTAATTGAGGACCTACCAAAGTGGCCTATTTAACTCTGCTTTCAGTAGTAAGTATGACAAAACCACTTGGAGTCCCGGAATTTTCACGTGTTCCCACAAGGTCGGAGTAGTAGATTACATCGGATATACATCATATACTATCAACCATTTGGCTACGTTTGTTTTACCAAAAATTACACTCCCAAAAAATATGATTAATGTTTCTCTACTTGCAGGGGGTGAAGCTTCGCGTATCAGCTATAAGTATTCTAGTACCACGTTACCTTCTTTGTCATATAAACGGAATGCTTCTTTTAACTCCTGTTGCATGGCCTCTGCATCCTCTTCAACCATAAACCTAGAGGCCAATGTAACGAATTCTTCAAACTCTAACTCGCCGGAACCTAAAAAAAGCATAAAAAGTTTTGAGCTGAATTCTAATTAAACGGCAAAAAGAAAAAGACATCTCTCACTCGGTATTTCTCAAGAGAAATTGCTTTCTTGGGGAAGCATATTTGTTTTCACTTTTTCTTTTAAAATATGGCTTTCCATTACTACAAACATTTTGAATAGCTTGCAAATGGTTTCTAAGGTGATATTAAAAGGTTTATGTTAATGTTTTGTGTTGTTAAACGGTAAACATTATACACTAAAATGAATCGATTTTTTCCGTTAGTTTGTTTATAAAACTTAATACGTAGAAATTAGGCTTTTTTAGAATTGCTAATAATAATAAGTGCTAATAATAATAAGTGCTAAGTTATACTTTTTTATATTAATATTTTTGTAAATTAATTTTTTTGTAAATCGCATCTGTGGTGTAGTGGTCCGGTGTCGGAGTTGATCACAGAGGTTCCGGGTTCGATTCGTGGGTCGGGCAATTCAGAAATGTGTTTTTTCAGTTTTCTGATAAAAACAACATTGTCCGGGATTGGAAAGTGCCCGGTTGGCGATAGGCTTGCTACCTATCACATAGTGGGACCAAGTATCTTCGGCTAATCGTGGGTGCACTTGTTATACCTCTGCCTACCCTTTCGGGAATACGGGCGTGAAGATACTTTTTTTTATTTTTGTTAGTATTTTGACCAGCTTAGGCAAGTGAACCACGAAGACACAGTTCTCTGAAACTACCCTTTCCTATCCTTTACATATAAGGTAGACATTAGTCAACGGGACAACACACTACTTTTCTTTTCTTTTTCTTTTATATCGTTAGATAGTAAGCAAGCAGATGGGTGTCCTGATGGAAAGGGACATCGCCTATAGACACCAAAGATGTTAATGGTGCGTTGCTATCCGTGTGACGAGATGGCAATACCATACGCATAACGAACATGACAATAACAAGCATTGACGCTATTGCGGCAGAAATAAGTAAGTCGTTGGTACCTAATACCCCGGCAAGACGTTGCGGAATTCTACCACCTAGTGAATTTTAAAATAATGGATTCATACTTGAAATTTCTTGTGTAGTTTTTTATTAGCTAGTTTAATAAACTTTCTTTTTTCGAAAATGGTGCAAAATAGGAATCTCGTGATAACGTCATAAAAATGCTATTGGTCTGAAACAACACAGCAGGGATTAGTTAGTCACTATGACCACTTGATAACATTAATAATTTAATATTGAAAAAAATCAGCAAAACTAAACAAGGTACTTGTATATATTGATTCCTGTATAAAATACAAATGCTTAAATGATATATTTTCGCGGTTGAAGACATGTTATTGGTGCAGTATATTTTCAAACAAAATATTTTCGAATTAATAATTAAATTGTCTTGTAAATGCATAATTAAGTATGTATCCATCAAGGAAGAAAAAATTATTAATTAGGCAAACTTTGATCATGCTCATTTAAAAAATGCAGTGCTCGATAACATTTGTGGATAGAAAGTTTGTAACATTCTCGAAAGGAAGCCAAATTACTAAGTTTTAAGTATAAATTTATCGTTTAAAAATTAGTCTAATGTCCTACGGACTGTAGTCTAAATGTATATATGTTTTTTTTTTATATATCATAAGATAGCAAACAAGCAGATGGGTCTCCTGATTGAAAGAGTCAACCATCGCCTATAGACACCAAAGATGTTAAAGGTGAGTTGTTATCTTGTGGCGAGGTCTAATGCCACATGCATAAGTTTACCGACTTCCTTACCCTCCAAACCGGAACACGACAGTGCATTGACGCTATTGTGACAGGAATAAATAAAGTAGTGGCACCAGACCCAGGCAAGAAAATGCAGAATTCTAACACCTAGTAGTCAGGATGGTAGTAACTCACATAGCCAATCAGTCGCCTTTTATGATCTGTCTGGCAGAACAGCAGTTGGCCTATTCTTCAAAGGGGCCATGGACACGGGGGAAGAACATGTACATGTATTCCGTACGAGTAAATAATATGTAGTTTTTAAAGTACTTTGTACTATATTTAACAATATTAGTACTATATATGACAATACAACAATAAGTATTATTTAACAATAAGAAATAACAACAAAAGTGTGGATAGAGCCTGTTGGTATTGGAAATCTTCTTGAAAGCGTTCCAAAATAAATTATATCCTGTTAACGTTTCAATATTATAATATGTCTTAAAAGGTAAAGTGAGCAATTTCTTAACCTGTCAGGCCCTTTTCAAGAAATAATACCGACTTTCGTTATTGTGTACCGGACGATCTACTTAATACTCATGAATATTATTTGTTGCTATTCAAAAATTTTACCACCTTGTTGATTATGAGTTAATCAGCTCAGTTGAGTTTTTTATTTCGTGTTGGTTCCGGCCCTCTTTAAAGAAAAGACCATCTACAATTTGGCCAGGCAATTGTAAAAGACTTACAATTAGATATATCTATTACTATCATCGTGAGTGAGTAGAGTTCTGCAACGTATCGCCCGTGTATTGCCTCATTTCAATGTTTGTCATTCTCGTGTTCCAGTTTTGAGGGTAAGGTAGCAGGTAAACTTATTGAAGTGGTATTAACATTCCGCTACACGGACAGCAACGCACCGTTTACATCTTTGGTGTCGATAGACGATGGTTTCTTTTCCATTAGAAAAACCATCTACTTGTTTGCAATCCTACGAAATTAAAATAAAATAAAAAAATCTGTCTGGCTTCATGATCTAGAAGTTAATTTGTTCGGTTCGATGACCGACCCAGAAATCAAACCCAGGACCTTATGATTTGAGCCAAGAAATTAAAATTGCCACTTGACACAGAGGCAAATTATATTACATGAAACCTAGGTCTTTATTTAATAATTAGTTTTTATTTATCATTAGCATCACCCTGGAGCCCTCTAATTTAAAAAAAATTTGGAACAACATTTTTTTAATGCAGCGGGCTGCAGAGTGATGCTAATGATAAGTAAAAACTACAGGAACAACTAATATTTCCGGGATAAAATGCTATTCCAAATCATCGTCTACTTTGTAGTATATTTCATTCAAATCGGGCCAGGCGTTTTTTTGTGGTTAAGTAACAAACATCCAAACATACAAACTTTTAATATAATAATGCGAAAGTCCCTCTGTCTTTCTGTTTGTCTGTTATGCTTTCACTAAATCTCTGAATGGATTTTGATTAAATTTGGCGTGGAGATAATTAAGATTCGGTGTAAACCATGAAGTATTTTTTTTAATAAATCCGTAAGGACGTGTAAATAGGAGGCGAAAATTTGTATAAAAAACAACATTCTAGTAAACTCGCGGGCGAAACGGTGCGAATCAGTTAGTTTATATTATATATAGAATTTATTGTGCGGTATGGTCGAAATTTAAATATAATATCGCTTGACAAATTACACAAATCGATCTTACTCCAAATTAAGCGCATTATTTGCTTGTGTTATGGGTCAACGATACTAATACATAGAAATACATGTAACACCCAGACCTAGAAATACAAACATTTATGCCCATCACACAAACATTTGTCCCTGCCGGGAATCCAGTCCAAACCCCATCGATTCGTAAATAGGTTCCCTAACCACTCGACCAACGAGGCGGCAGCTTAAATACCTATATAATTTTAGCTTTTGTAAGTTTATTGCATCGTAATAAACTCAACACATCATTAATTTTAATTCAGCAATTAAATTTATTACTCAGAATAATAGTTGAGAGTAATTCTACGTAATAAATTAATCTCGAATTGCTACAATTTAGATATCATTTCACTTTTGAAGGAAATATTATTGCTTTATATAAATACATTTGAATGTAGTAGTTTGTAGCGATTATACGATTGCCAAACATCATTTGTTAGAAACATTTGGCATGCCTGTATTTGAGTTATGTATTTATGATAGCTTCTGACATTGATTCTTTGGCAACTTTATTAGCAATTAATGGCGAAATCAAATGTAATGCCAAATTATAATATTGGCAAAGCGATTGTTGTCTGACTCAGATTATTAACCATAATAATTTATATCACAGTTTTTGTGTATTTGAAATAAATAATTTTACACCAATTCGCTGATTGAATATACAGAGCATATAGCTTGTAAGGGACGGCGTACCGAAATTTTGAAAATGCACCAAATTTTAAAATTGCTTTTTATGTTTTTTTCTTATTTTCACACCACGCAATGTAAGCGTACAATGCTAGGTCTCGTCACGTCTGCGGCACTTTTGAACCAGCCATTTATTTTACGTGGTACGTGGCATATAAAACATGGCTTATTTTGTGTATTTCCTTGTTTTTTTTTTAGAAAAACCTGTAGAGTATTAGAATAAATCGCAGTTCGATTTATTCAAATACTCTACAGGTTTTTTCTAAAAAAAAATCCTCAAAAAATAAAAAATCCCACACAAATTTCAAACGGTTTTCTTTTCAGAGACGTGGTCCAAATATATCTATCTATTTGTGATGTTCCCATACAGGCTCTATATGTGTTTTAGCCCTTATCTCGTGCTAGAGAGAACTATAAAAACTAAACAAAGGCAGAGTATAAAGATAAAGGCAGGTATTGAACACAAATAGACGTATAATCACGATAATTCAGCAGTTTGTTGGCTTTATCAATGGGTAGTGAACCCTATAACCGATTTTTTTATATATCACTAGATATCAAACAAGCAGATGGCTCTTCTGATGGAAAGAGAAAGCATCGCCTATAGCCACCAAATATGTTAATGGTGTGTGGCTATCCTTGTGGTGAGGTTTGAACATTATAAGTTTACCGACTTTACCCTTCAAACAGGATCACGACGGTAACAAGCATAGATATTATTGCAGCAGGAATAGGCAAGGAATAAGTACGAGATGCGGCAAGACAATTCAAAACTCTACCACCTAGTAACCACGTTGGAATTGACTTGGACCAATCGTTCGCCTCTTACGATCTGCCTGACAAAAAAGCAGATAATTTATTCTGTAAAAGGGACACGGACCAACTCGAGGTTGTTAAATTTATGAACCCTCAACAATATTACTAGGTGGTAGAGTTCAGCATTGTCTCGTCCGGCATTGACATCCATCTATCCGAACATCCAAACTTTCGCATCTATGATATTAATATAGATATACCATTTTAAGAAAGGATTGCTTAAAATCATAAATTTCTGGATTCGATTTCCACTGAGAAATATACTGGTATTTTTCTATCTAGAAAAATCTAATTAGTAGCCTGGAATCTAGTTATAGAGCATCCTCGTATCTTTTTTTTATATCAATAGATAGCAAACAAGCAAATGGGCCTCCTGATGGAAAGAGTCAACCATCGCCTATACACACCAAAGATATTAATGGTGCGTTGCTATCTTGTGGCAAGGTCTTATGCCACATGCATAAGTTTACCGACTACCGTACCCTGCAAACCGAAACATGACAGTTACAATCACTGACGCTGTTGCGGCAGGAATAGGTAAGGCGGTGGTACCAGACCCGGGCGAGGCTATGCAGAACTCAACCACCTAGTAGCCACAATGATAGTGAATCGCATAGCCAATTGGTCGCCTTTTACGACATGCCTGGCAGTTGGCCTATTCTTCAAAGGAGCCCGAGACCAACATAAAGAAATAATGATTTAAATGTAGTTATAAACTCAATTTAATAGATATTAAATACCATCTTTGAAATGGGTAGTTATTACCATTGCTTTCTTTGTCAACTTTTATTACTTGAAGCAATAAAAAAGATCGGCAGAGCACGTAATGCTCACTAATGAACATCAGTGTAATGAAGGACAACTGGTAGAATTTTCTAGATAGATAAAAACCCCAATTACCTTTTCGTCCGCTTCGGAATTCAAACCATAGTCCGCATGATAACACAAATTACTGAAAAGGCCAATCATTCTACCAAAGAGACAATTACATACGTTCTTTTATATGAGGAAATTCAGGAAGTATTTATCTTTCAGTACTTGAATGACTGCTTTGCTCGGTTTTTTTGGTAAAAAGACGTTTTCTAAAAATGAAACCAAACAAGATCGAATTATCACCCCAAATTTCACGAAAATCGCTGGAGCTGTTTCCGAGATGCTGATTATGCATGAGAATTGCTCGTTTAAAGGTATTATATATAAGTAACTTAAAAGTTTTTAATTTTTAGAAGAAATGGAAATTTTAGAATGTGCTCATGCGATCGTCTCTCGAGTCGCCTCTGTGGTCTAGTGGTCCGGTGTCGGTGTTGACCACCATGAAGTTCCGGGTTCGATTCCCATGTAGGGCAATTCAAAAATGTGTTTTTCAGTATTCTGACAAAAACAACGTTGTCCGGTATTGGCAAAAATGCCCGGTTGGCGATGGGCTGGCCACCTATCACATTGTGGGACTAAATATCTTCGGCTAATCGTGGGTGCACTTGCTGTACCTCTGCATACCTCTTCAGAAAATAGGCGTGAAGATACTTTTGCTCATGCGAAATTGTATTTAGCATATAAGTACTGCAACAATCTATAGTAATGCTATAGTGAGAAAACATTTGTATTTTTATTTTTTATATATGTTTGTAACGAATAAACTCAAAAAGTACTGGACCGATTTTCAAAATTCTTTTACTTTTAGGGAGCTAAACTATCCAGGAGTGATATTTATTACTTTTTTATGACTAAACAAAGAAAAGTTATGATTTTCGGTCATGTGAATGAATATTAATATTTATAAATACGAAAGTCTGTCTGTCTGTCTGTTACGCTTTCACGGCTAAACCGCTGAACTGATTTTACTGAAATTTGGCATGGAAGTAGTCGAAAAGCCGGGCTCAAACATAGATTATTTTTTTTTCAAAAGTAAGCCCTTAAAGGGTTGAAATAGGGGATGAAATTTGTATGAAAAGCTATCTTGACAACATGCTAGTCTACTCGCGGGCAAAGCTGCCCGGGTCAGCTAGTTACGAGTATAAATGCGAAAGCTTGGATGTTTGGACGGACGTTTGTTTCTCAATCACGCAAAAACTACTGAACGGACTTTAATGAAATTTGGCACACAGGTAACTGATGACCTGGAATAGCACATAGACTGCTTTATATCCCGGAAAAATAAGTGATCCCGCGGAATTCGTTAAAAACTTTTATAATGCATTGGGCTGCACGCTTCAGCTAGTAATTTATAAAAGATGGACCAATAATAATCATTACTTGCCGTTATTCAGTTAATCAGTTAATCAAGTTATTATATTATAAGTTATTCAGTTAATTAAAAAGTAGCCTATGTGCCTATGGTGAAAGAATTGTGAAAGTCAGTTGAATAATTTTTGCGTTAAATCTAAACAAACACACAAAAAAATCTAATCTTTCCTCTTTATACTAATTAAGAAATACTACACCATCAATTACAGCTGCGGCGTGCAGCCCGTTGCATCAGGTATAAAAGTGTTTGGCGAATCACGCAGAATCACCTAATTTTTCCAGAATAAAAAGTAGCCTATGTGCTATCAAAGGTCATAATCTACCTGTATGCCAAATTTCATTCAAATCCGTTCAGCAGTTTTTGTGTGATTGAGTAACAAACATGTATTTTTCCAAACATCCATCCAACTTTCGCATGTATTATATTAATAAAGATATATTTATTATCTATGGATTATTCTAGTATTTCTTTAATTTTTATGTCATTTTCATTTATTTTATCTCATTTTGCTTTGTTGTTGTATTATGATTCGCTTACATTTTCAAGACTCCTGAAGGTATTTTCTTAAAAGCAATATCTTGACCAGAACCTTAAATAAATTTATTAAAATAATAAATAAATTTTATTTTTCAAGAATCAGTCTTTCAACAAATCTGTTTTTATAAAACATGTACCCGGCCGAAATTAAGTTCCCCGTGTTGGTCCCGGGCTCCTTTGAAGAATAGGCGAACTGCTGTTCTACAAGTTGTAAGAGGTGACCGATTGGCTATTAATACGAGTCACTACCATCGTGACTACTAGGTGGTAGAGTTCTGTATTGTCTCGCCCGGTTCAGGTACCACCGCCTTACCTATTCCTGCTGCAATAGCGTCAGTGCTTGTCACTGTCGTGTTTCGGTTTGGAGGGTAAGCTAGCTGGTAAACTTATGCATGTGGCTTTAGACCTCGCCACAAGATATGAAGGCACCATTAACACCTTTGGTGTCTATAGGCGATGGTTGACTCTTTTCATCAGGAGACCCATCTGCTTGTTTGCTATCTTATAATATAAAAAAGGTATATATAATTCATCAGAAATCCGAAGTGTTTTATCCAATTAAACTTTTTACATATTATATTGAGCCATCAACAATTTTTTAACCTTCTACTGGTATTGTGGTCACACATTGAGAAGATCCGGCGGAAGAATGTCTGTGAATTCAATGAATTTATCATAAAAAGTTATTTTCTTAAAAAGGTTTCCAAGTCTAGTTCTCGCCCCTGTAGGGATAATGGAGGTGATGATGTTTTTTTTTTTATAATATACGTACCATCTTCGTCGACTTCATTAATGATTTCTTGTAAGTATTCATCTGTAATCTGATGTCCCAGCATTCCCAGAATAGTACCAACCATCACAGTACCTATACAGCCTTTTTTTTCATGATCGAATGCTTCGAAAGCCTTCCTCAAAACTGAAATTAAATTAAGATAGAATCTATATTATACAATGAAACCTATCTTATCTTTTAGTCATTCATAACTTTCATCCGGTGTTCGAGATAACAATGATTGTTTTCAATTTTTTCAGAACCATTTAATAAAACTCATAAAATCTATGATCAATTCTGAGCTCTTTAATAATAAAAGTAATATCAATATGCCAAGGTACTTCTATCTTTAAATATAATTTACACATATGATTATACATTAAAATCTATGTATTCTGAGTAATTAATTACCTAAAGAACTACCGTTGCATTTATGAATTTAATAAATATATAAACTTTACATCGTAGACATAATCAACTACATGTTGTGTTATAGTCTGGTAATTTGGATTGACATGTATCTTAATTAAATTAAATAAACTATTATGTTTCATAAATATATGTGTGATATGGAAAATCAGGTTTACCTTCAGCAGGTGTTTTACATTTAAAAGGTAATTCTGACCAGTATCAGTAATTAATGAATAATTTATTATTATTATTATACAATTCTATTCAAATGCGGGATATAAAATCTGAAATATTTGTGTAGGGACATCTATTTATTACTAATTTTATATGAACATCAAAAGGTACATCTTTAATACCTTCTTACGATACCTACCTACATCAAAATCAAGTTCAAGATATTATGAAAACGATTTGAAGAAAACCGTATTTGTGAAACTACATTAAGCATGTATCGAGTTTTATATTTGATCGTCAGCAATAAATACAATATACCTATGAAAGGTTGGAATCGATAAATATAAATTTTGAAAGAAAAACAACTATCTTCATTGGCTTTTTAATATACCTAGCAATCTTATTACAAATTGTTCCAACAAATTATTATATCTACTGAATTTTGTATTATAATTCATGTTTTAATGATTTTTTAATAAGGCACAATCAAATAACACGATAAAATTTAAAGCCATGTTACTAAATACTATGATTTTGTATTAAAATTAACAAATGGAGTTATGAAATTATAAAAAAATCTCTTTTTTCCAATTTCATTATAAAAATTGCTGGACAAAGTACACAAATTGATCTAACTCTAAAGAAAACATATGATTTGTTTGTGATAGGGGTGTAAGCCAATTAGACTATAATAATAAATACTAAAATGTATATAATAAACATCCAAACTCTCTTTATAACACAATGTTTTTAAGTTATATTCTCTATCGTCAAACAACGGTTTTTCCCTGCCAGAAATTGAACCCGAGTCTCATTGACTGCTCAGTCAGGGTCCATTTTGCAGAAATTGCTAAGCACTCAATTGCAAGTATTTAATTTAAGTATTTAATTTGTTGAATTTGCTTTAATTTCAATATAAAAAAAATAATCATTATTTATATCTATAAAAGTATGAGTGTTTTCTTTTGATCGCGAATCTACTCCAAATATTTTGATATACAATTTTCACCGTTATCTTTCGGAAGATTTTAACTAAAATCATTTTGATGATAAAAACTAGTTTAATTTTTAATTCTGTCATTATAAACTTTATTTGCGAGTGAAGCTTCGCGGGTCAGCTAATATCTTATAAATGTAAACAAAATAATTTAGTAAAATCTAAACCATAAGTGATGTCTTGCTGTAACGACAAACTAATCACTAGACACTTTCTAACTTTATTCAAATTTTGTACAATATTTTTCAAAACACAATAACATAACCTCATAAGATGATTTAAACTCAGTAAAACTGCAACTGCAACTGCAAATCTCTAAAACCCTGCACCAGATTTTTTTATGGGACCAAATCAGAAAAATATTTATGGGCCACCAAATTTTATGGGAACAAATCAGAAAAATATTTTTTTTAAACAAAAAAAAAAACAGTTTTACGAATTTGTCTTTATATGACAGAACTAAGCCTTAACGTATAAAATATAAATATTCGAATTAAGAACCTATTTTTTGGAAAGTCAGTTGAAAATAATTAAAACTAAACTAATAATACTTACTGGCAATTTGATCCTTGTCTAGTTCTTCCTAAAATTGTAAAAATAAACAATAATTATTAAACTATATAGTTTTTGAACACAAATTTAAAAAAAAATCAACAAATTCTCACCATTGTAAAGTTTTAAAGTCTTAGAAAAAAAGCGAGAGATTGTAAGCTATAACAGACCACAGTACGATAAACACTAATCCCTGTATCTGAATGAACTGACAGACTAGACGTATCCGTATTACGATATCACCCAGAATGGCTCGGGCGGACTCGGGTTGGTCTCCCGTTGTAGAACCACGAGTACTCGTCTCTAGGCTACACTGACGCTTTTAACTGTTACTGTTAAGGCCAATTATACACTATCTTTAGTTGCCTAAACTACTGATGTCCTATTCAATAGTAGGATCAACCAGAAATAAAATTTTAATGTTGCGAAAAACAATAGTATAATTTTAATATATATGTTTAAATCAATTAAACAATACAAAAAAAAGAAATTTTGGAGCCAATTTCTTTTCGCATACAACTGTATACTAATCTTGTTAAAGTTTATAATAATAAAAGTTTTTGAATTTTCATTTCTTTAGCAGAATAAAAATCACTTTAATTTTTATGGATATAATATTATCATTTTTACAGCATTTATGTCTCTTTACGTAAATACTGTACAAATTATCTAAATTTCTGAGCACTATCCGTATATAGGTATTTTCAACCGACTCAGAAAGTTATCAGTTCGTTTGTATGTTTCTTTTTAAATTTTTTTGACTTAATTTATGAGCCGATTTTGAAAAAAATCATTTTTTTTGTGAGGGTATACTTCCCGTTTGGCCCCATTTTGAATCGATGAACATTTGATGCAGGGTTCCGGAAACACAGAAAATGGGATGTCGGTTGCTGTTTAACTGCGTTAAAAATAATATTGTCTATAATTTTCGTTGTTAATTTTCATAATAAAATTGTCTAGCCTTTAAATATCTGGTTATCCATTCATTTAACGCATTTATTAAAAGATCCAAACATTTACATAATTTTACCTAAATACGCAACACAAAAAAAAGTTAACATCAATAGTCATCACTTTTCATCGTTAGGGTCTTGGCGTAACATCGTCCCATGTTATGTTTTTCTATTAATATGCACAATTAAATGTAAAACAGTAAGTACATGTGCAATATATAAATATTGCATTAAAAGTCTATGTATTCATTTGTTTGTGTTGGATATGTGATTGTTGTCTATTAGAAGAGCTGCTTGCTTGTTTGCTATATGGTAATATGTAAAAAATAGACTAATAATTTTAAAATTTATTTTGTCAATTTTGGCAATTATTATCAGTCGGGTTTTTGTTTAATAAATTTATGGGTTGCTTACTAAAATTACTTGCTTACTAAATAAAACGTATAATAAATACCCAAGTACACAAATATATACTGATAATTATGCAGTGGATGATAGCCAGTCTTTTTTTTTCAGTTAATAATGTTTTCATAATATTGCAAAATATTTCTCGTTCTATGTCTTTCATTTTAATGTCAGTAATGTTTGAAAGAGAGTATATTGATTACAACTCAGACAAATGCACATTTAAATTTCATTGAAATAGCACAATATACTTACCTTCATACATACATGTAAAAACGTCTATGGAGCACTATAGTTTCTAGTTCACCACGATTCATCAGTTTGTCGGTAGGCGAGATGAATAGTGATCGCCGCATTTTTACCAATTTGGTAACAATTACCAATTATTTGTAAGAATTGGTAACACACCACATGCCAGTCTCCGGACTTCTATTGCAATTTTGAATTTTCGAGAAAAATCTCGAAAAAGCCTCAGCAAACTTTTGTCTTGCCCGGAGAACCCTTATTCTGTGCCAAATAAGCCTAGACTTCGAGACGGTCATGTTCATACATGTACATTTTAATTTTATAAAACAGCACAAAAAACATGTCTATACATATACTTGACAGGAGTAGTCCTCTTTGAAGTATTGAACATCGGCAGTTCGTAAAATGCGAACGATTAGCTATAAGTGTCACTGCTTTCGTGACTACTAAGTTGTAGAGTTCTGGAACGTCTTGTTTGAAAATTTGATGTCACTGTCTTATCTATTTCTGCCGCAATAGCGTCAGTATCTACTTGTCATTGTCGTGTTCCGGTTTTGAGCTTAAGGCAACCCGTAGATTTATGCATGTGGCATTGCCATCCTGCCACACAGATAGCAACGCACCATTAACATCTTTGATGTCCATAGGCAATGGTTTGTCTTTGCATCAGGAGAGCCATTTGTTTGTTTGCTATCTTATAACATAAAAAAATGTAAGCATATTTTTACCGGCTAGTAACTTATGCAAAAGGTATTAACGCCTCGTCACATGGATATCAACGCAACATTAATATTTTCGGTGTCTATAGGCGAGGGTTGTCTCTTTCCATCAGGAAAACCATCGGACTTGTTTGCTATCTTATGATACAAAAAGGAACAAAGTATATGAATTAGGTCATATAATAATATTTTGCTACGTTTCCTTATTTGTGAAAAATATTATTTGCGTGTTTCTGTTATTTTTAAATACATATAATTTTACGTAAAACACTTTTTTTATATTTGTGATATATCATTGGGATTATCATCGAAATTAATGAATTAATTTAACTTTTAGAAAACCGAAGGTACTGCCATTCTAACGCGCATAACATAAAATTGCTAATCAGATTTAGGTTCTAATTAATAAGAGTTATTAATAAAGACAGATAATAATATAGATGATTGCTGACAGTGAAGTATGACGAATGTTTTATTAACCCTCCCACCATTCAGTCCATTCAGACTACCGGCAAATATAGCGATGTCAGTGACTGTATAGAAATCTACTATAATTTTAACTATAAATCTATTATGAGCTAAGACAGCTAGAAATAATCGTTTGTTTTTAATTATGGTATTTAATCATTAAAAATAAATATCTGCATGAATATTGTTCTTGCTTTTTAAGTGAAGTGATGAAGATTTATTTAACCATTCCGATTTCTCATGGTCTTTGTCGCTATTCAGACAACTCCGTTTTCAACGTTCGTCCGTTGGAACTTATGTCCTGTTACTTATGTCCGGAAGTTATGTCCGGTTTCTATAATCGACGATCTTGTCACACTTACTACTGGAAGCAAAATTAAATAGGCTATTCTGGTAGATCCCTAATTTCCAAACTTCCGAGGTGCAATTGCAATCAGGCTTAACCTGATTGTAAAAGTCTCATTTCGTAGCATTTTTATGCTTTTAACATTTTGCTGTCTCCTGCTAAAAAGGGAGGGAAACAGGATGTATTTTCCTACTCCTCCTATATACTTCTGATTAATTTCGTTGCGGGATCCAAGACAGCTTAGCTTTTCCCCAGGGTACCCTGAGCTCGCAACTCAGAGGTTATCAGGACGGTTGCCGCTGTTGATTCTGGTTTACAGAAGTTACAGTGGTGGGAACGAGAGGTGGGCCCATTGCCCTTTAAAAAAAATCGACGATCTGTCGTTAGTAGCTGTAACTGTATGTATATGTTATTATTTTCCTTTTAGTGGAATCACAGAGGTTTTTTTACAAGTAGGTATATCATAAGATAGCAAACAAGCAGATGGGTCTCCTGATGGAAAGAGGCAACCATCACCTATACGAGTAGACACCAAAGGCACCATGTAACACAGTAAACTGAGTGGCCTGTGTTTCGAAATTACATACCTATAGATGAGCGGAGCGCTAGGGTTGACTCCTACAAAACCTAGAACTGATGGTGTAGACTTTTATTTTTTACTAGCTGTTGCCCGCGACTTCGTTCGCGCGGACTTCATTTACTCCGCACAGCTTCTCCCCCGTAGGTGATAGCGTGATATTAGGTAGCCTATATGTTGACCCGACCTGTTAGTAATATTCATGCAAAATTTGAAGTAAACCCATGCAGTACTTTTTGAGTTTACCCCGGACATACATTGACTTTCCTATGATTTTATTATATGTATAGATATAGATTTTTTGATAAGTCTAAAAGGAAGGCTAAGTAATGTATTTGCCTTGTAGTATGTAAGTGTATGTTTGTAAGTTATAAATATGTATTTCTATGTTCTGTTATGTAACTGCTGATTATATGAACCGTTTTTAAAATTTTATATGTTGTTTAATTCATTTCAGTGACGCGAGTGTCTTAATACGATTATATATGAAAACAATATGAAATTTCGAAAAATGCGTATTTTGGTAACCGTATTGAGGGTTATATTTTTGAAATTATATTTCTTTTGTCGCATTAGGGACAAATTATGAGAGTAAATTTTTAAGATGCGCGCACACAGTCACGAAAATCCAACAACATGAAATTGGTTAGTCAACACTTTTAGTTTTTGAAATTTTTAGCTAGATATTTCAATTTTGTACAAATACCTAGTTCTTTTATGATTAAACAATATTTAAGTAGATAATGTGTTATAATAAAACTTTCTTTCATTATATTAAATACCTTTTTTATTATTAGTAGAGATGGGCCGAATGTGGTTTGAACCGAATTCGAACTTCGGCCGAACATTCGGTGAAAATAAAAAATTGGGGCGAATTTCGGTTCAATTATGGTGCGTTTGCTCGAGAGCGTCACGTGCCCGTGGTCTTCGCGCACCTCCCGTAGGGGAAGTGGGGAAATGGTTTTGGGGCTTGTGGCCCCCTGACCAAGGTATAAACATAAGTCCAAACTAGGTTATAATCACTTGTACTTTAATTTCACTACAAATATAGACAAATAATTTTAAATTAATCGACCGGTTTCGCTTTTTAAAGCATCTTTAGGACGTAATATTCTTAATGTTTACGGTTGTAAAGAATATTACATCCTGAAGATGCTTTAAAAAGCGAAACTGGTCGATTAATTTAAAATTATTTGTCTATATTTGTAATGAAATTAAAGTACAAGTGATTATAACTTAGTTTGGACTTATAACAATGGAATTTCACCAAGTACCGACGATTGAAAGTGTAAAATCTACCATGGTATAAACCGCCAGCCGTAAATACAGTTTATTTTGTGTATATGTATTTGCGTTTCTAAATAAGAATTCTATAGATTTTATAAGCAACTAAGTAAAAAGACACGACCAGGAGGGTTTTTAAATGAAGAAATCATTAAAATTCGTAGGGAAATTCTTAAAATCCCATTTAACATTTTGAGTTAAAAAAGTAACGCAAAAACCTGTTTATTTAAAATTTTGGTTACATTCTAAGTGAGCTCTCTTCGCTCTAAAATGTAGCGTATAAATCTTCACAAAACACAACCCACATATACGTAACGAAATGTCTTTAAATTACGCTTTGTGAGTGGCGTTTTTACTTAGTTCTTTGTTCACTTTGTTTAAAACATTAAAAAATGGATAAATATTTTTACATATTTTATATTATAAGATAGCACGCAGATGACTGTCCTGATGGAAAGAGAAACCATCGCATATGGATACCAAATATGTTAAGGGTGCGTTGCTATCTGTGTAGCGGGATGACAATGCCACATGCATAAGTCTACCGCTTACCTTACCCTCCAAACCAGAACACGTCAATGATAAACATTGAAACTATTGCGGCTATAGTAATATTAAAAAAATACTGTTTAACCACAATTTGTTTAGAGGTGTTTTTCAAAATTTCTCATAATCTCCTAGACCGAATTGGTTCAAATTTTCAGGAAATCTAAGTCGAACGGAATCCTATCGAATATCATCAACCGCGTTTGCCGTTCAAAAGTTATGAGATGTTTACATACATACATAAACACACACTGCTGAGGTCATCGTGAAATAGTCAGAAAAGGTTACTAGGACCTCAAAAGTAGCGTTTTCATTCGTAGTGGTACTTCCCACTCAATAACTCATAACGGGCAAAAGCCCGACCCGGGGATTGAACCCGGAATCTCGTGATCTAAGCGAATCGACTATCCCTTAAACCATGAGGCAGTCATAATTATATTAATTTATTTGCAAGTATTTTCAGTTACTACGTAATGATCACATGCTACATCAATATCTGTTGTAATGATATTGAAAATAAAAATAGTAATGTTATAAAATGGTACAATTTCATCAAAAATCTGAAAATTAATACCTCTGAAAAAATTAGCACCAGACAGGTGCCGTATCGGCCGAAATAATGTGGTAGTTCCGTAATGTAAACGTAACATTTGGTCCGGATATACATATGTTATCACTGCCTTACCTATTCCTGTCGCAATAACATCAATGCTTGTCATTGTCGTGTTCTGGTTTGAAGGGTAAGGTAGACGGTAAACTTATGCATGTAGCATTACCATACCGCCTCAAGGATAGCAACGTAGAGTTAACATCTTTGATATCCATAGGTCATAGTTTCTCTTTTTATCAGGAGAGCCATCTGTTTCCATCTAATGACATGTATAAACCATTTTTATACATGTCAGTAGATGGAATATTTCACGTTAAAATTTTTCTGAAGTGATAATATCTAATTGCTATAAAAAACGTGTACTTCTGTGTACTTACGTATTCACGTAAACAGTTATATTTAGCTAACCACAATTCTTTGTTGGCTGCCGATGGGCGCGTGCATCGTAATGTTAGATAATTTTATATCACTAGGTGCCGGCTGTGGTGCCGGTGAGCGTACGCACTGTAATATCAGCTAACTTCATGGTGACGTTTTGCCTTTTTTATAGTATAAGATAGCAAACAAGCAGATGGGTCTCCTGATGGAAAGAGTCAACCATCGCCTATAGACACTAAAGGTGTTAATGGTGCGTTGCTATCTTGTGGCGAGGTCTTATACCACATGCATAAGTTTACCGGCTACTATACCCTCCGAACCGGAACATGTCAGTGACAAGCACTGACGCTATTGCGGCAGGAATAAGTAAGGCGGTGGTACGAGACCCCGGCGAGACAATGCAGAACTCAACCACCTAGTAGCCACGATGTTAGTGACTCGTATACCCAACCGGTCGCCTTTTACGACCTGCCTGGCAGAACGGCAGTTGACTTATTCTTCAAAGAAGCCCGCGACCAACACGGGGAAAAATTGCCTATTAGGTGTCCGCGCCCGTCGTAAGAAATTAACCCTCATATTGTTTTCCAAACGCCTCAAAAGAACTTCAAATATACTTATCTTAATGTAAGTTATAAATAAAATTTGAAAGAAGTAAGATAAATAAGAGGTGATAGCAATTTACCACCCATTTTGAAAACATGTAAGGAAAAGCAAAAACAAACTTTTGTTTTTGTTTATCTTTACTTTCTGTTTATTCTTATAAAGAATATTTTGGTTGTATAAACAGGTATAAAGTTATTTCAAGCTCTGAAATGTATCGTCAGAATTCTTTTGTATCATTGAAAACGACGCTAAAAGCGTTTGTAATAGAGCCAGAACAGTTTCAAAATACATTTCTTCTGAAATGCTAGTCTCTAGAAAACGAACTTTTACTGTGATATTCGAGATGCCATATACCAATTTGTTAATAGGAACAGGTTTATTTATTTTAATATTACACCTTGTGTCCGTGTCTGTAACGTCGAAATTCTTAAGTTTGTATCTAACTCCCTAACCTAGTTGCTGACTAAATACGAACTATCAAAGACTATTTGACGATATTTTTAACAAGAAGTTTGTTTCTGTGGATTTTTTTTTAATTTGGATCTCCCCAGCGTGACAATTTCTAAACAGTCATATATATATACTAGCTGTGCCCGCGACTTCGTCCGCATGGGATTTTTTTTTTAAAAGTAGTCGAAGTACTCTTTATTACATTTAAGTCCCGTCAAAATCGGTCCAGCCGTTCCAGAGATTAGCCGAAATAAACAGAGAGACAGACAGACATACGAACAGACAGACAGACAAAAATCGTAAAAAGTGTTATTTTGGTATGTGTACCGTGTATACATCCATATGCATTTAGTTAAAACCGGTTATTTTAATATTACAAACAGACACTCCAATTTTATTTATTTGTATAGAAGATGTATAGATAGTGTAAATATATTATGTGTACGATTTATAAATACAATAAATAAGAAATACGTAATATTTAACGTAAAATAATTTCATCACAAAATTTCAACTCAATCCGTCGATAGGAAGGGCTCAAAAAGGCACAGAAATGAGACAGGTATCAGAACAGCTAGCCAAGGCCGCCATTCTGTAATCAATAGTTTTCAAAATAAATAGTTTCAGAAACCGCTATTGCGTGGCGATAAATAGTTTCATTTTGATACGGAAAAATCGCGAAACGACCCACCTCTAGTTAGAGGTACCTATATACTTCCACTCATGTACCATAAAAAAACCGGCTAGGTGCGAGTCGAACTCGCGCACGGAGGGTTCCGTACCATCATCTATAAAAAAATGGCAAACAATCACGTTTGTTGTATGGGAGCCTCCTTAAATATTTATTTTATTTTAATTATTTATTTTTAAAGTGATTATTTAATTAAGTATTCTGTGGATATTTCAAACGTCTACCAGTTGTCATTATTAAGATAGAAAAAAAGCAAAAAAAAAAACACTGTGTTTGTTGTATGGGGGTCACCCTTAAATATTTATTTTATTCTGTTTTAGTTTTAGTTATTATAGCGGCAACATAAATACATCATTTGTGAAAATTTGCACTGTCTAGCATGGTTCATAAGATACACCCTGGTGATGGACAGATAGACAGACAGACGCAAGGACAGACAGTGGTGTCTTAGTAATAGGGTCCCGTTTTAAACTTTGAATATGGAACCTTAAAAAGTATAGTAAAGCCAACGCATTCACAGTTCGGCTCTTCTCGGCAATGTTCGGTTCTCGTTCGGCGGTGTTAATAAATAAATACCTACTGTTGTTGAATTATTTTCATTTTACAACTTTTCTTAAACTATGCATCCAAATAACTTGGTATAAAAGCCACAGTTTATATTCCTAAGATTTTCGTGTTGATGGAGTAGGTACTTTTCGTTAGTAAGGATTAATATGCCTGCGTACACCTGCGCATAATAATCCTACTGCTCAAAATTCATCTATTAATTTTCAACAATTTTCGACTCAAAATTCCTTATTGTGTTGTTGTTATAAGAGATAGATATATAGTGTCACGGACTTTTTTGTAGATCTACTTAAAATCAATATATGTGTAGTACATTGTACTTACGTATACTTATCCATTACGCCAGCGCACGGGGATACAGCAGTTCGATAGCGATTTTCTTTCGACTTAGTTTACGAATATCGATATTTTAACTAAACCAAGAATAATTGTAACGTAATAACGTAATGCTTGATAGCCTAAACCTTCCTAAATCCTAATTCCTAATAAATGTAGCTATGCTATCATATCATACACAAAGAAATTTTTTTTCAATCCAACTTATTGTTCCAGAAATTAGCACGTTTATTATCGCGTTTAATCAATAAACAAACATACAAACAAATAAGAAATATCGAGATTAAGTCAACGATTTCATTACATGTATAGGTGTTTCAATACGTTAACGCGATGTATTTTCGTGCAGCGACATCTAGTAAATGTGCACTACATTGCGCTTTACGCTACGCTTTCTTCCGATTAATTTTACTTTCCGTGGGAATGAGATATTTTCCCGCGATAAAAAGTAGCCTAATGACCTTTCTCAACGTCTTATCTATGTTTATGCCAAATGTTATGAAAATTGGTCCAGTGGTTTAAGCGTGAAAGCGTAACGGACAGACAGACAGACAGAGATACTTTCGTATTTATAATATTAGTATGGATATGGATATGTGCGCGTGCGCGTGTGCAGCAATTTAGAACAGTTTCATAATTCCTTTTTGGTTAAAGAGACTATTTAGAAATTGTCACGCTGGGGAGATCCAAATTAATATATATATATATATATATATATATATATATATATATATATATATATATATATATATATATATATATATATATATATATATATATATATATATATATATATATATATATATATATATATATATATATATATATATATATATATTAGTGTGGGGTTGAGTAATCCCGTAGTACTCGTAGCTAAAAAAATGTTAAAATTGCCGCTAAAGGTTAATTGGAATAAAATTGATAGATTTCATTGATATGATTTCAAGGTGTGATTTTAATTGGTTATGAAATTGGTTAAAATTGGTTGATAAGAAAATGTACACGGCAGTTTTGTGTTTTTTGAAATATAATGTAAAGTTTTTTTATATACCATTAGATGATAGCAAACAAGCAGATGACTCTCCTGATGGAAAGAGCCTATAGACACTAAAGGTGTTAATGGTGCGTTGCTATTCGTATGGCGAGACGGCAATCATTGCTCCATGCATAAGTCTAAGTTCGAAGAATTGTTGTGGGAGTAGGAAGATTTTATAAGTCTAGTAGAAGACGTACGTAGCAACTTTTTTCTCATCTACCAAGTGAATGGTTAAAGGTCATATTTTTTTCCACTTGCATAGATATATTGAAAGCAATTAATAGAGTTAGAGATATTGCACAACTCTATTAATTGCTTTTTGTAGCAGGAATAGAGTTGTGGAGAGAACTGATCCCTGAGGGACTCCGGCATTTATAGCCATTTAGTCGGATGAGCAGCTATCGACGACTATTTTAATCGACCGGCCACTCAGAAAATCTGAGATCCAGGCGCAGAGACCAGTAGGCAGACCATACCATGGAAGCTTGTCAATAAGACTATCATGCCAGACCCTGTCAAAGGCCTTCGAGATATCAAGGGAGACAGCTAGTGCCTCACCATGATTCTCCTTAAGACCTTAAGGAAATGCAGTAACAGCAGCTGTCCAACATACACACAATACACAAGTGCAATATGTTCTAGATATATTTTACCCAACAAACACCTCGCTGCATGATTAGTTTATTGTCAATTCCACGGACAATATCCATTTATTTCAATTTCATATTTATATAAGCTTCGCTTTAAACTTTGCTTTTAATTTCCTCTATAAAATTCGAATTTAAATCCTTATGGATTTAAATTAATAATTTAGTTATTTTAATGAATACAAAGATATGCTCATAAATACACTCAATCTTTATCATTTATAATATTAGTGCCATAATATTTATTTTTATATGTATAACTTTTAAGTACTATTTTAAAAAGTCTGGCAACAATAGGGGAGGCATATATACACACTTAGTTCTCTCTGCCAATTTCGCAATTAATCTGGCATGAGGATATGTATGTAGAAATATAGATGGGCTTTTCATTAAAAAGGGTCCAGACCAACATGGATTTATTTGTAAAAAGACCAGGCAACTTTTTAAAATTTCTAGCTTTGCTGGGCATAAATTCATGCATTTTCTATACAAATTCAAATAATCAGTTATTTGCACGAGCACGTGTTCAAACTTGTTATCAACTTTTATTAAATCGGTCGAACCATTCTTGAGTTATAATGGAACTTACAAACAGACTGAAATGTTCAAAATGGTAAAAATTGAATTTTATTCTATGATTTATTTTAAGTTATTTAGTTCCTGTTTTTTTTTTATTATGACTGGTTTATTATTCTTTTGTTTAATTTTAATTCAACTATTATTGAAATTTTGATTTGTAATTTTTTGTGTTAATTTTATTTCAATTCCTATTTGAATTTAGTTTTATTTATCCTATTTATTAATTTATATAATACTTTATTGTACACAGCACAATTAGGATAAAAAAATAAGCATAACATAATTACAATGGGCGAGCTTATCTCTACTGAAGGAGATTTCTTCCAGCCTACCCGATAAAGGAGATAAAAAAAAATCAAATGAAGTAGACTTGGTGTACAAAACAAATAGATATTATGGTTACATAACTAAACTGAATATATATTAATGAAAATACAAATGAAAGCTAATGAAAATACAAAAAAAAATACGATATAAGGAAAACTTACAATTCAGTTAGGAAAGACGTGTTCTTTGACGCATTTTTTTAGAAGAATCAAAGTCAGCAGAGGCGAATCTCAGTTCTCACTAGGCAGAAAATTCCACAAACTTACTGCGTGTACCGCAAAGGAGTATAAGTAGGCAGCAGAGTTATTAGGAGGAAAGCGCTACAAGATTCTAACGTTAGAACGACACGGGGTATCAGGGGAGTGCAAAAAACTAAAAGAGTCACGGAGATATTTAGGGGCTATAGGATTAAAAAGTATCTTGTATAGCAAGCAAAGGATATGAGTTTTTCTCCGTTATCTAATAGGAAGCCACCGAAGCTCAGCTCGGAAATTAGAAACGTGATCATATTTTTTACACCATAATACAAATTTTTCTAATGTTAAATTCTTGTCAATACTTTCTCTGTTAACTCTAAACAATGTTTTTCACTACAAAATGAAAAAATTGTTAATTGGCGTATGATATGCATTATGCACATATTAAACGAGTTGTTATATTATGTGATTTGCTGTGGATTTTTAGTTGATACATAAATATATATTTAGTTCCCATCATACAGGATAAAAATGAGGGTCCATACAAAATTGGCCTCAAACGCAACTTATATTAATAGATGCTCATCTAATTGTAATATATTATTACTTTCTTCTAAAATATGAATTTTATTACGAACACTTTTTATAATGCTTAAATTCATGAAAAACTTTTGAAGATTTATATTACATGAATTCACAATTATAACATACTATTTCAAGCTATTCATGTTGCAATACATCGCCAAAATAGATATGATACGTTTTTGTATTTCCCATCATGAGGAATATTTGATTTTAAGTTGAAAGTACATCTATAGTAGTCTGTGGTTGAAAGATTAACAACGTTTGTTTACAGCAAAATATTTGTTACTCGTTCAGAGAGTATAGATGACAATCGCTTTTTTTATTTCTTTAGGTGAATACAAAGAATAACTTGTTAATACAGCCTTCTGTGTTGTAAGATTCGACTATAGATAAATATTTTAAGTTTTGTTGTATTTTATACAATAATGTATTTAACATTTTGCGTCTTACCTGACATTTTTCTTATTTGTTAAGTTGGTCATAAATAAAAGAAAGTGTTAACTTTATGAGAGAAAAGTAAAATCTTTGATTAACTAGAAATAATAAAAAGCGTACAAGTTTCATGACTTCCAACTCCATTTCTTTTTTTAAATTGACTTGCTATTAAAAAGTGTCTGTTGAATTCTAATATGGGCTTATTGTACATTAAAAATTATTTAATAATTTCGGTTTACGCTTTATTCTTGTAGCAGTATAAGGCCGATCTCATCAATCTTCTTTGATAAAGAAATTGAGTGTATTAACACATGCCACCGATTGTATACAGTAGTGTAGATAAGACCTTTTTAAACTGATAAAGCCGCGATCATCACCTAGTCTATAATATCAGGTAATTTCTGTCATTATACAATCAGAAACATTCAATAATGCACTCATCACGACGTACACGTCTAATAAAAAATGTCAACACAGTCTGCGACATTTGGCAAAGACACGAATGCAGTTCGTTCGTATTGAATTAATGTCTCTCCTATTGCTGACCTATACAGGTGTTCCGCAATTAATAGAACAAACATACCAACTTATAAATAACTATCGCAAATGTTTTGAGCGGATGTAATGTAAACACGCTAGAATGGATAATTTATAGAGATATTATATTTTAATAATAAATAGTGTATGCAAATGGTAACAACACTTAAAGCAAACAAAGTACTACAATGTATGTTTGTTTATAGAATCAGGTGCCATTTTGAGAAATTCTATCATTAATGTTCTAAATTTATTATTAAAAATAATATCAATACTTACATATAATAAAATTGTAACAGGTCGATGCCTGTATATTGTAGATATAGAAGAAAAACTACTATGAAGGGGTTTCTAAGCAAAAAGCCATAACATTAATCTTAAAATTTTTAGTCTGTGTGTATGTATATGTGTACGTGCTAACATTAAATCTACGGCATGGTATTGAATGCAATTTTCTGGATGTGTTGTTAAGGGTATTAAATAATTATAGGCTATATTTTACCGGCGAAAAAAACTAGAAATGATTGACACTGCAGGCCATCCCTGAAAATTCCAGCTAAATTAAGTATTTTAAACTCAAAATAGTACAGCATATTTTTTTTCATTTCAAGCATCTATTTTGTTAAAAATAGCAGTATAATGAGTTTTGTAAAGCTGTATATTTTGGAAACTACGATGATCTTTCGAATGGCATCCAACTTAATTTTTGAGTTCTAAAATATTTCTTTAGCTAAATAATTCATAGATTGAAAAATTTCAAAGCAACGTTAAAAAACATTTTTTTTCAAAAATTATCGTCGTTGATAAATTCCAAAAAGAGGTCGATTTTGATCCAAGTTATTCCATATTTGACGCAGTTTTTAAGGAGAAAAACTGATAAAATTTTAAAGTTAATCGGTGTTTTAGCCTGAAAACTCTTCTTATGTATGGGCGTGTGCGATATCTATACATACGAAGAGATAGTTATATAGAGATAGCAGAGTTTTAACAAGTGCACCCATGATTAGCCGAAGATACTTAAGCCCACAATATGATAGGATTGGATAAGTGCCCAATTAGCCTATCGTTAACTTGAAACTTATCTACGAATATCGAAATCTGGGAAAACTAAATTGATTTGATTTGAACATTTTTGATTTGACTGACCCGGGAATCAAAACCGGGATCTGATGTAGTTAACACCGACACCGGACCACTAGACCACAGAGGCGACAAAACAATTATGAAAAACGTATAAACCCCCTTCACTGGCAAATTATATTTATACGTATTTTGCACACTATACGGGAATACGAATTTTTTAAACTAACGCGTTCTACCATCATTTTTAAAAATATACAAGTGGGTCAAAAAAGCGTACATATATAGAACTTACTTGTAAAGCTCGACATTTCGGCCAAGTTACAATGACCGTGGTCACGAGCGGACTGCAGCAGAGAAATTCCTTTATTATTCACGTCGGGATCGATTTTCAACAACCCCCCTCTGGTCTTGTTTTTTCAAATTTAGCCTACGAAAAACCAAGACTAGAAGACGGCAGATGAAAATCGATCTCGACTCGCTGCTGAAAAATTCATAGGCTAAATTCGAAAAAACAAAGTCAGAAGGGGGTAGATGAAAATCGATCCCGACGTGAACGACAGAGGAAACTCGCTGCTCCAGTCCGCTCGTGACTACGGTCAATGTACCTTGGCCGAAACGTTGAGCTTTACAAGTAAGTACTATATATGTACGCGTTTTTGACCCATTTATTTAATTTAAAAAAAAACGAAATTTTGTTCAAATCCCTCCAGAAATTACCTCCGTTAACGTTTGACAGCTATCATGATTATAAGAAAACACAGAGCAATAACTCTGAGTTTTTGAACCAATTTTTATCGCTTTGAAATCAGTGCTAGATATTTTGAAATAACCCAAGTGACTAGAGCCACAATATTTTTAACGCAATCGAACTGCAACAACCGACTTCCCACTCCCCATATCTCCGAAAGATTATGAGATCTTCACCAAATTAAAATGAAAAGTGGGATATATCGTCCCAAAGAAATAATTTTCAAAAGCGGTTCATGTTCTGAGTATCACGTCTCCAGTATTCTGTGGTATCACTATGCAATACGCGTTTTTTTGGGCATCCAGGGGAGGGGGGCAGGGGGGGTTGCCCCTGCCCTCTGAAATTTGTTTACCTCTCTACTATCTACTGTTGTAAATAAAAATATAGTCTTAAAATGTTACGGTTGTAATAGTATCACGCAGGTTACAACCTCATAATTTCCTACCTAGGTGCGTAATATTTATTTTTATATCATTACAAATTTTTGACAAATGGTTAATTTGTAAGCAATCATATGGTTTTCCTGATGAAAAAAGAAAACGTTAATAGTCGTTGCTATCCGTGTGGCGAGGTCTGAATACCGCATGCATTATTTTACCGGATACCTTACCCTCCAAGCCAGAACACGACAGTGACGAGCTCTTACGTTATTCCGGCAAATAATATTATCTATACGATATTCGAACGCGCGTCTACGTAAGCTATAACCAAACTAGCTATTCAATGCACTAAAAAGGCTTTGCTTCATTTAAAATCAAATGTTTGAACAATTTTTGCCAACTCAAAAAACTTTTACGTTGTTTTTTTCTATTTAGTTTTCAAGCTCTGAATCGTCTTTGCGAAAAGTTAGATATTTTACGCTTAATTGTAAAACTTCATTAGTAGCAAGTCAGTTATAATTAAAACTAAACTCTTAGAAGTATAGTTATAGTTATCGAAATACAAAATAAAATAACATGGTCTTTGACACGATGAACTATATGCCATACTAGCTACAGCGTGCATGCTTAGTATAGTGAACACTCAGTAGTCAATCTACATACATGTGATATTCAAGCAACGCACACATAGACACCTTTCACGGACACGATATCAGTACAGTATCGGTACAGTTTGTTCCGCACCAGTCCAAGATATCGCGTCCGTGAAAGGTGTCTATGTGTGTAATGCTCAAATAATACTTGTATGTAACATTGACTTCTGGTAGTCTCTAAGTATTCTGTGGTGCAGGCCGCTGCATTATAAAAGTTTTTGGTGAATCCTCGAGATTAATTTTTCCGAGAAAAAAATTAGCCTATGCACTATTCCAGGTCATCAGGTGTCAGAATTTATTCGAACCCGTTCTGTAGTGTTTGCGTGATTGAGTAACAAACATTTATCCATTCAAACATCCATCCACCCAAATATCCAAACTTTCGTATTTATAATAATAGATTCAAGTGTTTATCGTATCTATCTTAAAGAAGTTTGCAATTTGTATAAAAAGTTTAAAGAAGTTTGCAAAAAAATGAATCCATTTTCTATCGATTATTCAATAAAAGTTGATTCTTTGAAGTCTTAATTCGGCTGTAATTTTTTAATGTATCACCTTAGACCTTGATCATTTAGTGGCTGATTTGGACAAACATATTTTATTTGGGAGTTTATACTTTTTTATATCTTTTAATAGCAAACAAGCAGATGGTTCTTCTCATAGAAAGAGAAACCGTCGCTTAAAGATACCAAAGATGTGAATGGGGCGTTGCTATCCGTGTGGCAGGATGACGATGCAACCTGCATATGTCTACCGGCTTTTTTTTTTTTTAAAGGGCAATGGGCCCACCTCTCGTTCCCACCACTGTAACTTCTGTAAACCAGAATCAACAGCGGCAACCTTCCTGATAACCTCTGAGTTGCGAGCTCAGGGTGCCCTGGGGGAAAAGCTAAGCTGTCTTGGAACCCGCATCGAATTTAATCAGAAGAGTATAGGAGGAGTAGGAAAATACATCCAGTTTCCCTCCCTTTACAGCAGGAGACAGCGTAAGATAAAGCAAAAACTGCTAAGAAATGAGACGTTTACAATCAGGTTAAGCCTGATTGCTATTGCACCACGGTAGTTTAGGTATTTGAGGACCTACGAAAATGGCCTACTTAATTCTGCTTCCAGTAGTATGTATGACAAAATCGCTTGAAGGCACGGAAATTCCCACGTGTTGCTACAAGGTCGGAATAGTAGATTACCCCGGATACACATCGTATACTATCAAGCATTTGGCTACGTTCATTTTGCCAGAGATTACACTCCCAAAGAATATGATGTGCAGTTTGTTCATATTTACAGTTTATGGTGGAACATTCGCAAAATGGAGAAGGAACTAATTTGAACGAGAATAATTTAGCTTTAAAATTACCATGACTAGTAAGGAACTGTGCAACACAATGATCTATTTCTATCCACGTTTTACTTAATCGTTCCCGGACGCAGGGGAAAAAGTTATATAAATGCCGTCCTTTAGGTGAGCAGCACCAACGCGACTGCCATTCATTTATTAATTCATTAGTAACATCCATCACGGGATTAAAGAGGCGACGTATTTTTGTTTGAGCTTGCGGATTAATAAATTCTGGGCTAGTAAAGTTTTTAGAATTATAGTACATTGAGGACCGACGCTGAATTTCTAAATCTAATGGAAATACACCTGATAAAACGGGTAAAGCTTCAGAGCTTACAGTGCGATATGCTTTACACAGAAATATTAAAGCCAAACGCTGATTTTGAAGTAATTTACGCCGGGTCGCGCCGCTTGTAACTTTATCAGCCCATGCTGAACATGCATAAGTAATACAACCTAAATAAGTTGCGTTATAAATTATCTTTAAAGTGTTAAAGGTTAAACCCCACGTTGAGGTAGATATGCCGGCAAAGGACAAGTAATTCCGTTTAGCTTTTTCACTGATATAGTTAATATGATTTATAAAAGTATAATTTTTCTCTAAAACTAAACCTAAATATGTTACGGACTCCTTTCTCTTTACTGTGATATTATTTAATTTTATGCTAGGAGACGATAGAAGCGAACCTTTTAGTATTAAGTAGAACGTTTTATGAGGCGCAAATTTTAAATGATTTCTGAATCCCCAGTTGGATATTAAATTAAGACTAGTATAAGCCAGTGACTCTATCTGTGCTCGTGTGTTTGCTTGTATTATTAAAGCAACGTCGTCCGCATAACCTATAAGTGAGCATCCTTCAGGCAAGGCTAGTGAAAATAAATCATCAAATCCTAAGTTCCATAGATATGGCGAAAGTACTGATCCCTGTGGGCAGCCCAGAGTAAGGCGTTTAGATGCAGCGTAATGCCCTAGCTGTAATTTCAAGTGACCGTTTTCTAAATACGATTTAATTAGTTGATATATATTAGAATAGCATCCCCTTATTTTTAGTTTTAATAATAACATCGGCCACCACGCGTTATCAAAAGCACCTGAAATATCCAAAAATATACCCACAACATAATTATTTCGTGATAGTTCTACCGTTTTTCTCATGGTTAGCACTGCATCTACAGTGGATTTTCCGGCGGTAAATCCAAATTGTTGTTTATTGAATGTGGGCCCTTGCGGTAAGAGTCGAGGAACTACTAATCTTTCTAGCAGTTTACCAAGAGAAGGTAGAAGTGTACCGGCTATCTTATCCTCTGAACCGGAACACGACAATGAAAAGCAGTGTCGCTATTCTCGAAGAAATAGGTAAGGCTGTGGTACCAAATGGTACCACATGGTCCTGATGAGTCGTGACGGAACTCTACTACCTAGTAAACTAGTAGTAGTAATTTTCTATTTGGTTCCATATGGTAAAAAATTTGGTTCAGAGTTTCAAAAATACAGAAGATTGGAATTCGGTTGTTGAAGTTTCTTTTAAGTATATATAAGAAGATAGCAAACAAGTAGATAGCTACAGCTTTTTTTTTATATCATAAAATAGCAAACAAGCAGATGGGTCTCCTGATGGAGTCAACCATCGCCTATAGACACCAAAGATGTTAAATGGTGCGTTGCTGTCTTGTGGCGAGGTCTAATGCCACATGCATAAGTTTACCGGCTACCTTACCCTCCAAACCGGAACACGACAGCGACAGGCACTGGCGCTATTGCGGCAGGAATATGTAAGGCGGTGGTACCAGACCCGGGCGAGACAATGCAGAACTCTACCACCTAGTAGCCACGATGGTAGTGACTCGATAGCCAATCGGTCGCCTTTTACGATCTGCCTGGCAGAACGGCAGTTGGCCTGTTCTTCAAGGAGGCCGGGACCAACACGGCGAAAAAAGCTACCTTACACTTCAAACGGGAACACGATAACAACAGTCATTGACGTTATTGTAGCAGGAAGAGTTAAGACGGTGGTACCAAAGACCCGGGCGAGACGTTGTAGAACTATACCACCAAGTATTCACCATGGCAGTAACACAAATAACCAATCAGTCGCCTTTTACAACCTGCCTAGTAAAACAGCAGATGTTTTATTCTTTAAAAGGGAGCCCGGACCAATACGAGGTAAAATGCGGACACACACTAGTTTAGTATTGAATAGAGTTTGATAAAACTATTTCATTTGGCAACCGGTACGTACTTTATTAGTCATCACTTTATACAAAGCAACTAACCATGGGTGATGAATGATTAAGAATGAAGGGCATGTATAAGGGCATTTTTCTATACGTGAAGTGAAAACTTTGTACCACTATTCAAGACATTTACGCGAATGGACTATGCAAAATTGGGTATGCAATTAAAGTAATACATGATAAAGTGCTATCTTTCTATCTACCACTAGCTAGCGGCGGCCGAAACGATAGTGCACACTGCAATCCATTGGTTTGTTTCACAGTCAGGAGTTCAATAGCGTATACAGCAATCTTCTCCTCGACATCCCTGGGCTTAACTTGTGCAATTGCGATAGCGCACGCTGCAGTGCTTTGGCTTTTGTTTTATACATATAAATATATTATATAAATCACGTAAATGTAAATACGTAAAGTATTTTCAATAAATGGGCCATTGGGCATTTTCCTACTACCCACTGTACAATTACTATAAAACGAATTCAGAAGCAAAATAATTTATAATGTTATAATGCCAAATGAGATATTTTGAAATATCCCATTTGGCTTAATTTTTGCTTTCATTTTTTTAAATATTCAGTATGGTATAGTATAGCGCATATCCGGTCTCTCAGAGAGGCGATGATCGATCGTTTGAACCTGTCCTTACAGGCAGTCTCCGATTGGGGCGATGCCAATCTGGTTAGGTTTAATGCGACCAAGACCCAGGCGTGTCTGCTCTCCGCTAAACGGAGTCCATTCCACCTATCTCCGTCTTTCCAGGGTGTTTCCGTGCCGATAACTGACCACCTCGATATCCTTGATATCACCTTAACGCCTACAGTTAACTTTGGTTCGTACATCGAATCTAAAGCTCAAGTTGCCTCAAAAAAGCTTGGTACTCTGGCGAAGTTGAAACACTATTTTAGCCCGGGACAGTTGGTCAACCTTTATTAAGCACAAGTCCGTTCGTGCATGGAATACTGCTCTCACCTCTGGTATGGATCTGCCAAATACCAGCTGGAGACACTTGAAGCATTGGAGAAGCGTACCAAGAGGCTCATAAACGACGAACATCTGGTAGGCAAACAATTCCAGAGCTTCGCTCATCGCCGCAAAGTGGCTAGTTTATCGGTTTTTTATCGGATAAACTTTGGAGAGTGCGCTGCGGAATTGCACGACTTGATTCCGCCATCGCCGTTTTTTTATCGATCGTCGAAGCGCACAGATTCTAGGCATCGCCATATGGTGGACGTTCCACGTTTCCGTACAAAGAGGTTCGACTCCACATTTTTCTTTCGAACCGCAAGGGACTGGGAAATGCTTCCTGAGTCTGTGTTTCCCGACGAATAAAATCTAGGGATCTTCAAAAAAGAGTGAACAGTTACATTCTAGAAAAGCGCGTTCCATCTTATTCCGCATCTTAGCTTACCATCAGGCGAGGTCGTGGTCAAGCGCTTCTTTATCGATAATAAAAAAAAATGTGTAAGCGGTTGACCCTACGGGCCATCCCTGAAACTGCCCACTAAATTAAGGTATTTTAAGCTCAAAAGAGTGAAAAATATAAGCATAGATTTTTCAGTTCAAACATATATTTTGTTAAAAATGGCAGTATATTAATTTTTGAAAAGCTGTATATTTGAAAACGATGATGATGATGGCATTCAACTCAATTTTTGAGATCTAAAATACTGTTTTAGCTAAATAATCGATAGGTTGAAAAATTTTGATGCTATGTCGAAAAGCATTTTATTTTTAAATTTCTTCATTAATAAATCCCAAACAAATTTACCGCTTTTGATTAAATTAATGGTATTTAACGCAGTTTAAAAAGAGTTTTCTCTTTTAAAGATGATAAGATTTTTGAGTCAATCGGTAAATTAACTTGAAAGTTATTTTAAAGAAATTAAGTAAGTTTGTTAAAAACAACGTAAATTTAATATTTGTAAACCTATAAGTTTTGAGAATTAGATTGATTTTTAAAACAGCATATGACGTAGTTTTTTAGTACTAAAATATTGTAGAACACCAAAAAATGATTGGTTGAAAAATTTCAAAGCTATGTTGAAAAAAAAACTTTTTTTAAATTTTTCGTCAACGATTACTCCCAAACGGATAAACCGACTTTAATGCAATTTATGTATTAGACGTAGCTTATTGAGGAATAGAGCTGATTAGTTTTTGTACTCAATCGGTACATAAGTCTGGAAGTTATATTAAAAAAATACTATTTCGTCAAAACTTTTTTTGGTGTTTTTTAAAAATAGTGTTATTTATTTATCAATTATCAGCAAACCTGGCAAACTTCATTCCATATGTACCAGTCAACTAATGAACAAATTTAGGATTTTACAATTATTATAAAATTATTAAGTTTAATTTTTCATTACGATAATAAATATAAATTATAAAATCAAGTATTTTAATGACGTGGCAGCAAGATAAATTTGATTAATATTTTTATTGATGAATATCATTTTTAATACTTTTTCGGCACCTGTGTTTACCTGTACAGTTTAACTATACAGGTTAACATAAGCTGAATAGAGACCACACACGTAGCGGTAAATCTGTATAAACTCTCAGTTGAAACCATGGCCCCGAGAAAGGCGCTAGATCTCAACACAGTAGTTAATAGATTTGTTCGTAGTTTTAATAAAAAAAAATAAAAAGAAAAATTGAACGTAGACCTCGTAAACAGTGATACAAATCACGGTTACCAGAAAGAAACCAGTATTCTTATATCATCTTATTGAGATTGAAATTTGAACCAGAAGATTACCGCAATTATCTAAAACGTAACGAAAATACGTATCTTAAACTGCTATTAGCGGTGATTCCTCCAATTTAGAAGCAGTATAGAGGAATAATGACAAAAAAGTTATATCGCCTCGCCGCGGGTCCTTTCACTCTAGCAATTACCGGACAACTGACGCCTGCAGTTGACCGTCACACACGCTGTTTTGCTTGCACCATGAAACTACACCGATATACCCACAGGGGCACACAAGCATAAAATATCAAAATTTTTTTTTTCAAATTGCCGAAATCCCGAAAAAGACAACGAAAAGATACAATAGTCATAAAAATTTGGTCCAGCCATTCTTGAGGTATAAATGGTGGAACTAACACGACTTTGTTTTAAATATATATGTAGTATGTATGATGTATGTAGTTTAAATGCGTGTATGTATAAATGTATTTAATATCTGTGAATGTATTTTTATTTATTTATTTTTAGTTTACATATTTACTTATTACTTATTACTCAATACTCAATACTCAATCTCTTTTTATAAGCCTTTGTACCTTGTGTTACTTAATTTGTATGTAACAAAATTCAAAACTAGTTACATCCAATCTGTTGAAAAAATTGCTGTTCGTTAGTCTCGCTAAAACTCGAGAACGGCTTAACCGATTTGGCTAATTTTGGTTTTGAATTAATTTTTAAAGTCCAGGGAAGTTTCAAAAGATGAGAAAATATAGAAAAAAAATAATAGTAGTTAAAAAGGCAGAACAACGTTTGCCGGGTCAGCTAATTTACAATAACAATGCAACGATATCAAAGCTTTACATGCTCATTCATTCCGATCTCAAAACTAGAAAAACTTCAATAATTAACAAAAAATATTAAATAAAACCTTAGAATTCTCCGTATAAATGGATTCTTTGACATCCTGTCCTTACCATCTCAGAAATAATTAATAAACGTAAAATTGAAATAATACTACTTGAGGGTGTCACAGTAAGCCCTCAGGACCGCTTGAAATACCCTCGTCGCTATGTCGCCTTTAATGTAACGGACGTAATACTCGAATTCACAAATATTTTTGCAATCGAGTTTCGTTATATGACTTTTTAAAAGATTATTTATTTATTTAATACTTTATTGTACACAGAAAACAATACAACAAAACAAGATAAATTTTGATTCCGAAAGCTCACCTAGTTTTTTTCGTATGACCCCTTTTAAAGAATAGACTATCTGCTATGCTGCCAACCAGTCATATAAGGCCACGAAATAAAGAAAACAAGGGGAAGTGAAGAGTGGGCGTGCCGCGTGCGTCACTATTATGCGCTTTTACTCTAAATTGCCTTAGTGATACTTACCATATCATTAGGAGATAGTCGTCGTGCGAAAATCTATTATACACTGAATTATGCCGTATTGTGCCATCCTTGAATGCAGAAATGATAGTAGAATACAGATGATTAAAAATGGAGATATTTCATATCATTCGAAAGTACAATTTTCATTTCATTTTAATTAAATTCCTGATCCCATCTATTGTAGAATAGCGAAACTATTACGATCTTAAGTTTCACTATTGTACAAATAGATGAGTCTATTTTGAATAGACTACAAAAGGACGTAAATATTCTTTTTTTTTGTAGCAAAATAAAATTTATTGTAACGCAGTTTGGTATATTTTTAAATGTTCTGTTTGTGTGTTTCGGATTATTGTTGTTTAAAATGAAAACGACCAATGAAACAATGTTTGCATTAGTAGTTTATATGTGTGTTTATATGTGTATACGTGTGAGTGTGGCGATCGCGGTCCTGATACAAATGTTTGTACTTGCCAATTCCGTTGTTTTCTTTATTTCGTGTATAAGGCGAATGATGAGTCAAGCGTGTTTCTCCCATCGTGACTATTAGGTGGTAAAACCTCGGACTGAGCTGAATAGGCAAGCCCTAGACTACGTATCAGTAGTCATTCAAGTTCAAGCTTAAATTAATTGTTTTAATTTATAGCAATCCGTTAATCTCAAGAAAGTCTGTTTAAGGGCGGTTTGATGTATATTAGAGTAGGCCGTGACAGTGACCCACAAAACGTGCTATATAAATTATCTGTATATTCGACACTTACTTGTATATTATATGTATGTATATTACACTTTTCATATTATTTGTATATTACACTTGTCATCGTCGGCACTTAGGGAAACTCCATTTTAACACAATATTTATTAAATAACACTTGTACTGTTTCACAATTATATTTAATTTCCAACCGGTTTCGCTTACACAAGCATCCTTAGGGTATTTACATTAACAGTAATTAAATATCTAATTGTGAAACAGTTATTAGAAATACCTTATTGTGAAACAGTACAAGGGTTATTAATTATTATATATTGTGTTAAATTGTTTGTAGTGAATATTCTTGTAAGTTTTCGGTTGATAGAGAGTGAACATTTTATATGTATTTTAGGTGTTATTTACATTTTGATGCTAAATACAAAGAAGTCAAAATAATAGAAAAATAATACACCGCACGGATTAAACTGGATACGCCTTTCAAGGCAATTTCTTAGGATGTCAATGTCACTTGCATTTACGCAGAGAAATACAGAGATAACTCTGTATTTCTCCCCCTGAAGTGATTTTATTTCATCGCTAATACTTAGCGATGAAATAAAATCACTTCAGGGGTATTCCCTAAGTATTAGCTTTTATTCGACTTGATAAAATAGCACAATATGGCTAATTGCTATTTTTTACGATATGATATATCTACAGGCGTTTGATATTTTGAAACTCACTGTATGAAATATACTTTTCGATCTAATTACATACCTACCAAATATACAAAAAAAATCGATAGAGCCGTTCTAGAGGAGTGCCACCAGGAAAACCGTGATACATGTTTTTATGTACACATTTAAAGAAGTCAAATAAACATTACATAATTATCAGCTTACAATTAAATATCAAGTATTTATGTAAAATAGTCTTTATAAGGAAGAGAGATATTCTGCATTTAAAACTGCTCATTTGTTTGGTGATTTATGAGATGGTAAGTGATCATCGTGGTCCGATAACAGTTGTATCAATAGTCTATTAAGTTGGCAATGCTTTAGGTGTTAGTACATTTTATAAAAATGCTTCTAAGTCATATTAGTACGGAGAACTACCGGTAGTTTTTTGTTTTACAGAAATTTTGTAAGGTTAAAAATGCCGTTGGATGATTTTGCCATATAATATCTTATTTTTTTCTCACAGCTTCGCTTGTGTCAAAAGTTCAATCCCCTGAAAACAATACTTTTGCTTTGCAGAAACAGGTTATAATATAGCCACACCATAAAAATATGCATTACTAGTAGGCAAGGTAGCCTCGTCATTTTTAGTCCCATGAAAGTTGTCTCAATAGTTTACTTTTATCTACATAGATGCGATTAATATTATATTTATTTATTTTTTGTAACAGCTTAACAAGCTGATGGATGGATTCCTAATGGATAACCAATACCATAGCCACGAAAACTGATAATTGTGCGTGGTTATCTATGTGTGGGGGTTGGAATTCCACACGTATAATTTACTGGATACCTTGCTCTCTTAACCAGAACTAGACCCCAAGCTGCGCCATAGTAAAGCGGTAAAGGTTGCATAACTCTACCACCTACTTTGTAGTCACAATGTTAGAGATTATATCTATAGCCTTCTCTCATCTTTTATGAAATGCCTAACAGTAAAGCTGTTCATCTATTCTTTGAAAAGAGGCTCAGATTGAAACAGGGATTTAGATTAGTATAAAGATACTAGCGATAAAGGTTGGACTACACCTATCAATACATATCCTTTTCTTGCTCAAAACTGCGATTTGTTAGAGCGAGAAAGGAAGCAGGAAAACTATCACCTTGAGGACTCCGCAGCATTCTATGGCAATTACGTTATCTTTTTCGCTCTAGCAAATGGCATGGGCAGTTACGAGCGACAGAAGTAATAGGACGACGAAAAAAGCGATTTTGCGGTGACAGATGTCCTCTTCTCTTCTTCATCACTTCTACTTGTTTCTTTCTTTCTAATCATGACTTAATTCTCTCGCCCACTTTCATACTTCATTCTAACTCGCCAGTTTCAGAGGATTAGAAAAGGAATTGAAAACTGTAAGTCAATGTCATTGAGAAAATATAGAATAATTCCGACAATCGCGAACAATTGTCTGTTGTCATGAATGCGAATGTAGTTAGTTTCGAAAAACTAACTACATTCAAGCATTGGCAGCTGAATCTTCCGGCGGAGATAAGCGGCTGCACTTGGCAATGACCACGTAAGAATTGGCGTCTGTAGACTTGTTCCTTATTGATAACCTAGTTTATATTTACCAAAATAGCACCTTGATATGTAAACAATAAATATAATAGTATTGCACCAATTCCCTTGCACGATAGCCAGACTAAAGAAAAATGCTCCATAAAATATTACAAATAAACTTGCAGTTTTAGTTCACTTTGTATTATTATTTTATACACCACACAAAAAGTATACAGAACTTTTGTCAATTTATTAATGTAAATGTAGTAATCTGATAACAGTGTTCTTGACTGCGTTATTAAATATTTTCTGTAAAATTTGATATATATATATATATATATATATATATATATATATATATATATATATATATATATATATATATATATATATATATATATATATATATATATATATATATATATATATATATATATATATACATAATTTACAATGCAGGTTGTATGTCTGTTTCAATTAAAGAAAATAAGAAAGCAACCAATCGATTTCGAAAATGTGTTATAGTTAGCGATACATCAGAGATATTTTTGTAGTACAGACGCAATAGTATTAGAGCTGTCACTGTCAAGTTCAAATTTGGAGGCTAACGTAACCAAAAACTTATTGTTGGGCATTACACCCCTACCATACCATTTGAAACGAACAACATGAACATAATCAGAAGTTTGTCATTTATAAACCGATTTTGTAAATAATTTTTTGTTTGCCTCTGTGGTTTAGTGGTCTAGCGTTGGCTTAATTACATGGGGTCCCGGGTTCGATTCCCGGGTCGGGTAGTTAAAAAAATGTGTTTTTTCAGTTTTCTAATAAAAACAAAGTTGCCCGGGATTGGATAGTGCCAGGTTGGCGACATCAAATTTGTGGGACCAAGTATCTTCAACTGATCGTGGGTGCACTTATTGTACCTCTGCATACCCCTTCGGAGACACGAACGTGAAGATACTTTTTTCTTTTTTGTTTGAGAGGGTAAATTCCCCGTATGGTCCCATTTGGTGAAGATCTGATGCGGGGTTTCGGGGATAAGGGAAATAGGAAGTCGGTTGCTCAAATTTTATTGCGTTAAAAAAATATACGCGGGTAATGTATCCGTACTTCCGTACTAATATTGTAAATGCAATCTGTATATCTGGTTTTCCGTCTGTCTGTTATGCTTTCACGGTTTATTCGCTTAACCGACTATGATGAAATTTTTCATGGAGACAGTTAAAGATCTGGGTTCAAACATGAACTTACTTTTGACGTGAATACGTCTTTAAATTTGCCTTCATAGGGGGGACAGTTCAAAAAACAGATAACAGAATCGAGGGATATAGTTTGGTTTTATAGCTACATAACTATCACCAACATCCATAATTTAATTATACCACTAGATAGCTAAAGAATCAAAAAATTAGATAAGCTGATTACGATGCTTCGCAGGAAATGAAGTAGGGAGTGCGGACATTTTTAGGTAATTTTATTGCGTTACATATTTTGCATATGGTAGGTATATCTTCTAACTCAGAGCAACTATAAAGTTCGATTAAGTTTTATTCGAAAACTATTGTAAAGATTTATTGATTGTATAATTTAAAGAAAATATTTTTAAATGCTTATAGTTAATATATACGGCGTTTAATTGGAAAATTCAAAGAAAAATTGTGATCAGCCAAAAAAAATCTTTGAAAAGCCATATCAAAATACAAGGAACGTATAGTGTATACCGTCTGAAAGGGATTTAAATAGCAATCTAATGATACTCATGAACCCTCATATAAAAAAGTGAAGAAGAGTGTCGAGAACGCAAAAAGATGAAGGCGTCCGAACCGATTAATGATGGCACCTGTACGATGAATGATTTTTTTTTCGGAATTTCTGAATTACTGCTGGTCTTCAGTATCTTCACAGCTTCACTGTTCGCCAGTCCGAGCAGAGTGCTCAGTCAGAGTTTAAAGATGTGGGGACGTACGTCCTCTGCCCTAAGGGTGTCGCCAGAGAGACCAATCCTCGACTTAGGGTTGGCATTGTTTTGTCTATCGGCTGGTCCTTGCTCTTGAGCTCGGTTCGCAGATGGGTGAAACGTAAATGTACTCTGTAAGTCCATGCACTTGATGAGTGCAAGAGTGAGTTGCTCGAAAACCGAACTACTCATTTATTATGAGACTTCTCGTTTCTCGATAAATACCTTAATGGGAGATAGTATGATTTTTGACGTGAATACATCTTTAAATTTGCCTTTATAGGGGATACACTTCCAAAAACAGATAATAACAAAATTGAGAGGTGCAGTTTGGTGTTATAGCTACATAGCTATCGCCAACATCCAGTATGTAATTATACGACTGGATAGTTAAAGAATCAAAGAAATTGTTAAGCTGAGCGCGGATTACTACTGACGTTATTTCGGGGTTTTTTCCGGTTTGTGTATTGTCCTATGACGGTGGCTTCTCTCCACTCGTCTGGAAATACGCAATCGGCTAAGAGTGCATTGAAGATGCACACTAGTAGGTATATACGGGAGGAAGGGAGGTATTTAACTTACCATATTTGTGATTTTATCAGACCCCGGGGTCTTTATATTGTGAAGGTTTTTTGTTATTTCACCTAATTATTCGGTATCAATGGGTAATAGCGGGTCACCCCCTTGTGGCGGCGCCGTCTTACGCTCTACTTCGTTATCCACAAGATGGACGGACGTGGTCTAGTTCCGTAGGCGGTTTGATGGGCAACATTGGGATTGGAATGACGAATGAAAAATGTTATCGCAAGATATTACGTGACATAGACGTATTCACGTCAAAGATGGACGGCTGTGTCCCTGACACAGCCATAACCCGTTTTTTTTTTCATAATTCGACCCTCTAGGGGCTGAAATAGGGGGTGAATTATTGTATTTTTTATATCATGAGATAGCGAAAAGAAGATGGGTCTCCTGATGGAAAGAGTCAACCATCACCTATAAACACTAAACATATTAATGGTGCGTTGCTACCTTGTGGCGAGGCCTAATGCCACATGCAAAAGTTTACTGGTTACCTTACCCTCCAAACCGGAATACGAAAGTGACAAGCACTAACGGTATTGCGTTAGGAATAGGTGGAGCAGTGATACCAGACCTGGAGGATACAATGCAGAACTCTACCATCTACTATAATTGTTACGTGTGACGACATGTTAATCAACTTAAGAGCGAAACTGCGCGAGTCTATGTAGACGTATTGTTATCTAAGGTATCTCGAACATTATCATAGAAATTGGCTCAGCGGAAATTTTGAATGAATTAGTCTAGTTATGATGTATATACCTAATACCTGGCACTAAAAATAGTAACTACAAAAGGGAAACTTCCCTAGTCAAATACCAATTTTATTAAATTATTTAAAGTTTGCCTTAAATAAAGCTACTAAAAATTGATAAAGGAACCATTTATATTAAAATTACAAATGAGAGTTTGGAAGTTTGGATGGATGGATGTTTGTTACTCAATCACGCCAAAACTACTTAACGGATTTGGATGAAATTTGGCACATAGATAGATGATGACCTGGAATAGCACATAGTCTACTTTTTAATTTGGAAAAAATAAGTTGTTCCCGCGGGATTCACCAAAAAACTTTTATAATGCAGCAGGCTGCACGCTGCAGACAATTTGAAATAAAACTACCAACATTTAGTTACTAAACCATTCTTCTAATTTGTCCCTGATGGTATTTTTTATGAAATTTCGAAAATATCGACGTCCTGGTGTTTTATATTTAGATTTCTTTTTTATATGCCGCCGTGTTGGTCCCGGCCTCCTTTGTAGAATAGGCCAACTGCCGTTCTGCCAGGCAGGTCGTAAAAGGCGACCGATTGGCTATCGAGTCACTACCATCGTGGCTACTAGGTGGTAGAGTTCTGCATTGTCTCGCCCGGGTCTGGTACCACCGCCTTACCTACTCCTGCCGCAATAGCGTCAGCGCTTGTCGCTGTCGTGTTCCGGTTTGGAGGGTAAGGTAGCCGGTAAACTTATACATGTGGCATTAGACCTCGCCACAAGAAAGCAACGCACCATTAACATCTTTGGTGTCTATAGGCGATGGTTGACTCTTTCCATCAGGAGACCCATCTGCTTGTTTGCTATCTTATAATATATAAAAAAAAAAAAAAACCGCCTGCCACCCGGACCAGTTAGTCGAGTGGTTAGTGAACCTAACTACGAATAGATGGGGCTCGTATTCGATTGCCAACAGGGACAAACATTTGTGTGATGAGCACAGATGTTTGTATTTCTGGATCTGGGTGTGTATTATCCATGAATTTACGGACGGTGTCGGACAAAAACTTTTTTATATTCTTGAAAGAAAATAACGTTTTTTATTTTTAAATTCACATAAACGTATTTATAATTAAGGCGAGGTATTTCGACGCGCGTCAATTCTATAAAAAATGGATGGCGCGGTATGTTCTGAAACCGCTGGGAAACGTGTTAGTTTTCGGATAAATAAATATAGGACATCAGCTGAAAACTAAAATTTAGCACATTCCTTTTTGTATTTATAACTAAATATCACCATATAAAAATCATGTGGAAGATTAGAAATATTAACAAATTATTTGTTTTAGAGATTTTTTTAGCCTGTTTTCGGAATTTTATATGATCGAGTAAAGTACATTCTATCATGTAATGAGTTAGCACATTCTTTAGATAATATCTTCAGGTATATCGTGTAATTTTTGTAAAATTGTTCTTTTACAATCAATACAAAAAAAAAAACGTTATTAAACAAACCAGTTTTTTCCCGTTTGTCGCGATGCCTCGCCTTAAGTCAACTACTTATGGTTTTAGTGACAACGGTGTTTCTTCTTACAACCTGTATATGTGTAACAGGATAAACTCATTAGGCCAATTGCACTTTGTTTTAGCTTAGGACAATCCTAAATAGTATGCTGTCACATTCTTTTCATTTAAGACTAGAGTAACAACATACTATTTAAGTATTTTATTGATCCAGGCGTTACTTTGCGGAAATCCATAATTAAAAAGGTGAAATTAATTGAATTTGCTATTATCCGTGAACTGTTCTATGTATCTTCCGAGATGGTACCTAAAAGAAAGACGTCGGCTTAGTACATGGATAAGACTCACCGATGGTCCGGACAAAAAGAAGACCCCAGCGGCACAATTATCCACCCATATCCACCACACTTTTACACCCACGTCCACGTCGGTACCAAGCACAAAAGCACACAATTTATGTATGTACTCAACGTACGTTTCACTTCAAAAATTTTGAAACGAACACTAGCTTACTCTACGCGGGTGTAAGTAATACTGGGGTCTTCTTTTTGTCCGGAACATCGGTGAGTCTTATCCAATTTCGTATGAAACGTACGTTGAGTACATACATAAATTGTGTGGTTTTGTCCTTGATGCCGACGTGGACGTGGGTGTAATGTGTGGTGGATGTGGGTGGATAATTGTGCCGCTGGGGTCTTCTTTTTGTCCGGACCATCGTCTTCCTTTTTAGTACCATCGCGTAAGATACATAGAACATTATAATAGAATAATAGCAAATTTAATTAATTTTACCTTTTTAATATTATTTAGGATTATCCTAATTTAAGACAATGTTAGTGCAATTGACCAGACAGACAGTTCCTGTCCGTGTTTTAGAAAGAAATATAGTAAGTTTTCCTCTTTATTTCTGATTAGAACACGTGTTTAATTAAGTAGTTGGTGAATTTTTCTAGGCCAAGATAATGTTTAAATTGATAACATTATATTAATAACTCAAAATCAGCCAAAACTGTACTTGCGTAAGTTTTTCCTGTCAACCAACTATGAGTTAATTTTAACTTATACTATTTATAACTATATAGCAATGATCTTCTTGTTTTTCTTTTCTGATTTACATATCAGATAAAAAATTATCGTTTTTCACGGAGAGTCCGTATATATAGGGCAATTATTTAACAAAGGGAAATATAATATTAAAACTACAGTGCAAATAAAATATTTATTACAAATATAATCAAAACAGTCCATAACTCATAATTAATTTCATTCTTCGTTATTAATTAAAATAATGAATATATATATATATATGTATGTATATATATATATATATATATATATATATATATATATATATATATATATATATATATACATACACATATATATATATATATATATTTAAAGTGATTGAAGAGCAAAATAAATCGTCTTCTAAATATATATTTTAATTTAAGCTTACTAATTGTTAATGTGTAGTTGTTTAAAACAATAAAATTAGATTAGGGCGCTAGTCCAATGCTGAAACAATAGATCTTGCTTGCTCTAAAACAGCTATACGAGAAACAATGATTTAAAATGCTCGTACGTGTAATTAGATACACAGTAAAATTTGTAACTTCTAGAGGCAACACAGGCATGAAAATAAATTATGATATTCTATAGAATTAATGTATTGTATATGATCAACTCTTACTTCGCCTGCATTGATTGGCTTTAACAATAAAGAAAAATAATATAGAAAATCAGACAAAAATGGCTGCCCTGTGGTCTATGGGTAGTCTATAGTATATAACTTAATCATCAGGACTCAGATCATGAGGTTCTGGGTTATTACAACATAATATATATAATATACACAAGATCAATATTCATCACGAAAAATGTAGACCTTCACCAGGACCTAGAACTCCCAACCATCATGAAATATATAAAAGAATTATCGATACGTTATTTCGAGAAAAAAACACATCATGACATTCATTACTAAAAGCCGCGGCGGACTACAAGCCCAACGCGTCCGCCCTACCTAGGTTCAGGAGGCCACGCCACGTACTTTCCTATCTCGATGATCCTATTACCACCACAAACAACAACACAAATTTAGATTTTACGCACACTACACTACACCGTTGTCGCCGGTCTCGACGACGAAGACTTCGTTATCGCGCAATGCCACGACTCCTCCAACCACCAATAGTCTGAACGTCGCACTAAGCTAACTAAGAACGTCGCGTCCGGTGTCACAGGAGACAGCCCATAGCGCGGGCGTTTATTGGCCCAATATTAAGTTCTAGCTGAGCACTCTACTCGCCTAAAAAGCCCATAAGGTCAACTGTATTAACCATTTCAAAAAAAAAACTTTACTTATTGATAACGAATGTATAAAATAAATTTAATAAAAAAATATGTATATATACATGCAACCAATACATGCGCCTATCGCCCGCGCGGTGACCATATTTTTAAATATTACTACATTAATTTTGTTAAGGTTAACTTTGTTATAGTTAAGCAATTTTCTCTTTCTGTTATATTTTTATTGGTCACATTTTATGACCATTAACTATAATTTCCTATAATATGACAGTCCTTTACCCTTTACCCTTTACCCTTTAATCTGTACAGTAAAAAAAATTACATGTAAAAATGTTAAAATAGTCATTTCAGTGGTATAGTAGTACTACCGACTGACTTTAGACGCATGATGTTTTTGTTTCGAATCCTGAGTCGGGTAAAACCTTAAAATCATTCATGGTCCATTGTTAATTTGCGCCTATACTATTTAGTTATGTAGCCCATTTTTTAGCAATTGCCATTTTTTCTCTGAGATTTTCACTTATTAAATCCTTTCTAATACATTCGTGCTCTAAATCTGATGGTATTTTACATTTTATTCACTAACTTATTTTTACTTGTTTGCTTAACATAACTTACTTGTTAGCTTCTTCATTATTTTCAAGACTTTCAAGAGAATGGTATGATATAGATTCGTATATGTTTGACCATGGTAAATTATCGAAATCTGAAATTCGTGTTTCTTCAATAGAGTTGCGAGTTTGATTAAAACGCCATTCAAATAATTGTTGTTCTGTGGGTTGCAAGGCTGATATATAACTTGCATTACTACTTTCGTTGCTTCTCACAGACAATGTTCTTAAAAGGCTTTGAGCTGACAAAGTATGTTGAGGTACAATAAAAATGTCATTTTTAAATTTTTGCCTTGTTTTATCGGCAGTATTATTTGTTCTCAATTTCACTTCGGGAGGCAAAATTAGGGCATCAATATTTTTATGTTTTACAAGAAGTATTCTTTTATTACCTCTTAAAAGCGTAGGATTTCTGTTTATAATTGCATAAACACAAATTGCTCCACCAGATAGACATGTCAAAGATAAACATACGTAGAAAATAAATTTTCGATACTCACGCCAAGGCGAAGTCTTGTATTCATAATCAGTCAAATTATACGTTACACAATCATGAACACAAATTTTACCGGAAGTAATGTTAAAAGGACAAAAGGTGTAATTCGTTTGTATATTAACGTTGTAGAGCTTTAATATATTTGGAATACTATTAATACAAAAAACTTCATTTTTACATGATGACTGATACCATAACAAGCCATAATCGCGATTAACCGATAGTGCAATTTCAACTAAGTTATGTTTACTGTCTTCGGAAAAAAATACAGGCGTAATCCAATCGAATATTCTAATATAATATTTGCTTGAGTGGGTACTTATTGTTTTATTAAGAATGTTACTATTCATCCTATTAGCAACACAAACGGCACTTTGAATATAATCAGGTATTAAAACAGGATTATTATTATTTAAAGGATAGTCAACAATATCACATGAACCACTTACATAAGCTATTTTAGGAGAATAATACAAATATGACGTATTTTCTTTATGGTGGGTCATTGTTTGCAAGAGATTTTTATTACTACAATATTCATAAAAGTCCAAAAATGTTACACCATTTACCTCGTCTGGATATTTACAAACTGGATCTGTAACTAAAAAACCTTCAATCGATAATAATTGTAAGTCATTTCTGGAGCAATCACATAGCCAAAAGTTAACGTGTAAAGAAATTTTAATTGGACGCAAAATAATGTTATGAAATAAGCCAATCGGAATCGTGACAAGCAAATTATTATTTAAATATAAGTATTCTAAACTCCTGAAATGATCAAAGGTACCAGCTCCTATAAAATTTATTTTGCAGAAATCTAAGTATAAAACTTTACAAGAAGGTACCTTAGTAAATGTTTTATTATTAAGATTATTGAAAAATGAATTATAAGATAATTTAACCTCGATTATTTCGCGAAGATCAGCTGTACCTGTGATGTTAATAGGATCCCAAAAATGTGGAACTTGAATATTTGTATGTGTTATAGTAGATTCAACAGCTTGTAAGGCATTTTGTTGTACATCATCAAGTTCACAATTTTTAATTACTAGTACACGTAAATTGAATAATCCACGTAACGTATTACTTTTCCATGTTTTGATTCTAACATCTTCAAAATGAATGATATTAAGATAATTTCCAAATGTACTCATAAATGAATCAGGTGAGATTTGTTTTAGGTTGCCTCCAATTATATAAAGGCCTCGTATTTTTGTTTTTATATAACTGTCCAGCCATTTTGTTGGTATTGTAGAGTTTATAAAATACGGTTTGATTAGCTTCAAAATAATTTGATTGCATTTTAATGCAGCTTCCTGAAAAAAAAGAGCATCACCTTTAAGCATAAGCGTAAATAAATAAATACATAATGATAAAATTACCAAGAATATTAAGAATACCAAAGTTTGTGTGTGTGTATTTATTTCTTTATTTGTTTATTACTTTTTCACATATAGCTGGCTGGAGATTATAATGAAATTTAGCTACAGGTAAAATTTATTTGTAGTTTTTGCTTAGATTTAACATTAAGGCAATAACCTGTATTGTTTGTTAATATAGACAAATAACACATTGTTCGCGTTGGAAAAAACTGAAGATAAAGTCCAGTTTTTTTTCCGACAAGACAACTTTGCTATTTGTCTGACCAAGCGAAGTAAGGGCTGATATCATCCGAGGTCTGGAATCGCGTTTCATTACGTGCCACACCCTATATTTCTGATTTCAATATTAAAATTGCGAATTTAAATGTCTATAGATAATCGAAACTAAATATTTTATCTTCATCATCTGTTGTCTAACTTGCAAGTGACATCCAGTTTTGTAATAATTTGGAAAGAAAAGCTAAGAAACTGTGAGTATTGAATCGTCCTAGTCATGTACTAATGCTGTACAAAACCTGACCTGTAAAAAAAGGCCGCACATGGAGTACTGTTTGCACCTTTGAGCCAGTGCCGCTCAGTATCAAACCCCTTCAGCTTATCAAAATTCAACGTAGACTGAATTGCCTTATCGACAAATCCATTCTAACAAGCGGTCTTAGCGCTTGATGTGTGTTCTACCGTCTATATAATGGGAAGTGTTCTGATGAAACGCCGTAGAAAGGGTTTCTACCCACACCATCTTGACGCTTGGTCATCTACAACTGTTAGATTCAACTGTCAAACTGATCATTCAAACTGTGGAACAGCCTTTTTCTGGGTGGCTGTTTTGATTGAACGCAGTTTTTTCTGTGTATCTTTGATATTGGGATTCTGAAGAGGAGGGTCAACGAATTTTTTAGAAGAAATAATTAACTATTTGTTATGTAAATGCAGTGGTGGATGCTTTCCATTAGGCGGCCTACTTACTCTTAATAATAATAATAATAATTCATTTATTGCATCAAATATCGTACATGAAGATCTTATCTAATATTAATATTGAAGGCTTTATTTATATTATATCTGCCAATTCCATTAAAAAATTATTACCAACTAAATATTACTGAAAAACTGTGTCTGACAGATTACCTAATTATGAGCTTTACATTTGAACTTTAAACAATAACAAACTATTTTAATTCGATTGAAATTAGGACTGTCTGCAGTTATTTTCGTACGTTAGATTCCTCAAAATTACTTACAATTAAAAAAAAATAACTTATCAAGTCCTAATCAGGGCGAGCGAAGCGAGCCCTACACTAGGCCACTTTCTATGCACTTTTGTGGTACATTTTACTGAAAAAATATCGCATTTTTAGGTTTGAGCTTCGATGTGGTAGTTTATATTCACGTTTAGATTTGTTATCTACCATAAAAATACCATTTTATAAAAATAAAAAAATAGAAGGTACAATTTGTATTAGAATCTCATTACTATTAACGCCATCTCTTATTAAATTAACGAGTTAAAATTGATAGAAGATACATTTTCTATTAGAATTTTTGAACTTATTAAGAGACTACCTACTTCATGAATTGTTTCTTCATATTTGACTGGCGGCGCGCGGTCATTGTGCCCTCGTATAAAGGTGAGGTTCAAGTATAAACTGCAATAGCAGTTTGATCAATTTGGCATCGAAGATGTATGATAAAATCATTGAAAGGAGAATGCAAGGGAAGTTCGAAGTAATATCGTGGGAGGCACAAGGAGAATTTAGGTCTAGAGCAGGGATGTTTGCTGGGAACAGAGTAAATAGAGCGTTCGAGAGTTTCACAATATGCTTATTGAGAAACAGTACAGATGTATTAATTGATTTATATTGTTTTAAGATCAATTCCCAATCTTAGCCCGAGGGCGAGGGTAAAAAGCTAAAAAAAGGTATATTTACGCCCGTATCCCCGAAGAGGTAGGCAGAAGTACAACGTGTGCATCCACGGTTAGCTGAAGGTACTTAAGTCCCACAATGTGATAGGTGGCCAGCCTATCGCCAGTAGGGCACTTTTCCAATCCCGGGCAAAGTTGTTTTATCAGAAAACTGCAAAAACACATTTTTTCATTTGCCTGACTCTGGAATCGAACTCCGAGGGTTTCTCTGAGAGAAAAATTCGAAAAATGTATTCGCTGAGTGTCTACCGTCAATTCTTCGTGCCTGCGTAGTCCAAAAATTTTTGAAGGTTTATTTAAATAAAACATTTTTTGATTTTGATTTCGTAAATCGGCGTAAAACGAAGAACTTCCTGATTTTAGAAAAAAAAAACAATTAATTTAGCAAAATGTCAAAATTATGTTTTTTATAAGATCAACCTTCATTTTTAATACATATTTTGCCTTGAAAATACCAACAAACAAAAATCAAATATTCCTAGTCCAAAGCCTGACGACGCGGGCCTTTGATGCGAATGTAATGTTTAGTTGAAAATACGCTGAGTTTTTTAGGTTAGATAATTATAAATAAAGTCCATACATTAAAAGATGTAATTCTCATAAAAATACTTTTATAACAATATTACTAGATAGTATAACTTTGCGAGCCCTTACAAAGCTCTGCTAGTTTCTATTTAACTTGCTCATCGCAAATTTGGTATTGGCGAAATTGCTGAAGTCCAATCAGAGCCATTTTTCTAAGTATTGAATTAAAATATATATCTATATTAATCTATATCTATATTAATATTATAAATGCGAAAGTTTGGATGTATGGATAGATGTTTGGATGGATGTTTGGATGGATGTTTGTTACTCAATCACGCGAAAACTACCGCACGGGTTTGAATGAAATTTGGCACACAGGTAGACGATGACCTGGAATAGCACATAGGCTACTTTTTATCCCGGAAAAATTAGGTGATCCCGCGGGATTCACCAAAAACTTTTATAATGCAGCGGGCTGCACGCTGCAGCTAGTAAAAATATAAAACACACTAACTTGCGAAATGCGAAAAAAAAGTCCAGTAAATAAATATGAATATTAATTTTAATAAACTAATTTAACTAGTTTAACTTACTTCACGCGTAAGTAAACAAGAGAGAATCGATACTAATGGAAAATTGTGTCTAGTTAAACCAGGGAAATTATACAAAGTGCTGTTGATATTGATACTATCAATTACATTTTATTCGCGAATTTCAGTAGTCTATTTTTTTAAAATTTAATTATTTATTTATTGCTCAGTGCATGGAAACATCATTCTGGAACTCTAACCTCTATATTAGGACAGCCCATGTTATAGAGGTTAGATCCTTCCCTAAGACTCAACAGTTTTAGTAACTTACTAGCTGCTGCGTGCAGCCCGCTGCATTATACATTTTTTGGTGAATCCCGCGGGAATGCCTAATTTTTCCGAGATAAAAAGTAGCCTATGTGCTATTCCAGGTTATTATCTACCTGTGTGCCAAATTTCATTTAAATCCGTTTAGTAGTTTTTACGTGATTGAGTAACAAACATCCATCCAAACATCTATCCAAACATCCATCCAAACATCCAAACTTTCGCATTTATAATATTAATATAGATTAATATAGATTTCTTTGTGCATTAGTAATATCACATACATTTAGTCCACCTGCAACTACTAAAATACAAAATGTGTAACTTTATAGTACATAGTTGCTTTCCTTGTGTAATATGTGTGTGTGAGTGTGTGTATGTGCGTGTGTGTATGTGTGTGTGTTTTTGCATGAGTTTGTGTGTGTGTGTGTGTGTATGTGTATGTGTGCATGCGTTTGTGTGTGTTGCATTAGAATAATGCCCCCAAAAGCTACACATGTGCATAAATAATATTTTCCAAAGTATAATAATCAACTTGCTGAAGCCATTTTAAAATTTGTGTCTTAAGTTTGTTAATATTTATTTTATATGAAGGCATAGAACATCTTAACAAATTTGATAGATACGGTGCCAGAAATGTATAGTTTCTTGAAAAATGTCTTTTTAAAAGTGGGTATGGGATATCTAATTGTACTTTTTTTGTCGATGAAAGGAATTTGTCATTTTCCATCAAGTAGTGAAGAATACGTTTATATACGAAAATCTTCCTAACACTTAATACATTTGTTATTTCGTAAACTTTTGATGTAGGCGTACGAATTGGCAAAAAAAAATGTTTTTTTTTTCTTTGCTTTCTACGTTCTTTCTAGCTCTAATATATTCGTTTTTGATGCACCAACCCAGACTGTAATACATTAATATATAAAATTTTGGGCTAATGCTTTATAAATAGTTATTAGCAATTGATGATTTGCAAAATTTCGTAGGTGTTTAAATAAAGGTATTAATTTTGTTGCTCGTTTATCAATATCTGAAATATGATACGCCCAAGTCAAACTTGTAACCCCCAAATATCTTAGTTTGTCTACTTAGGTTAGATGCTCACAACTACAATGGCTTACAGTGTTTGAGTTGTTGCCCTTGCAGGGATATATGTGCATTCGTAATGCATTAATTTTTATTTGGTTCATGTTTTAAACTAAAACAAGTCTATATACATATTTCGTAATAAAATAATTAAATTTAAAAAAATTGATCTAATTTGATGCAACTAACGGTATTTTACACAAATTATTAACCGCTCACACCACCAGCCATTTTCATATTTTTTTCTAAAAACACACGGACCGTTACGCGCACGCGTTTCGAGTCCGTTCCGGTGGACCGTGGTCACAAAAATGGTTTATGAGTTGTTTGGATTGAATCCGATATTGTAAAGCGTATATTTTTTAAGAGGTTTTGAGCACTACAATACACTGGTGTTAAAATTGTTTAATTTAAATGGCTTAAGCTACAAAATAATTCAAGTGTAACACGACACTTTGAGAAAAATATGACTACTTGTTAGTCGAGGATTTTTAATTCAAAAAGTAAATCGATGACCTACATAAATATTAATATCTTTTTTTTTCATAATTAATACGTAATTTTTTTCGTAATTTTTAAATCATTTATTTCTTTTTCAATTTTACAGCTATGTTAATTTTTTTTTTAATATTGTTTAGGATATTTCACATTCACATCATATGATTGTTTTGAGATCATAGATTTCAACACTAAAATTTACGAAAATAAATAAAAATAGGTACCGTCATACCCAAAGCGCTGATATCATTAAGTTGGTCATTAACGAAATATATGTTTTATTAATTGATATTTACGGTTTTTTGACAAAATTATTATCTAAACTGTTAGATCTTGAACTAATCTTAATTATAAGTAAAGTTTACTTGTTGATTAATACGCCAAAATACTTTTAAATTAACCTGTATCATAAAGTGCAACCAACACATAACACACAGCACGAATCAAAATGGCGAACTAAGTTCTTTTATTTTTCCCCAAGAGCGTATTTGAAAAAAGAATGCCGATTGGATGTTATTCTATACAATGTTTCGTTCGAAAACGATAAAATACCATAGAGTATAGTATTAAAACTGGTAAATAGTGAAAATGTTGTTTTTTTTTTGTATGAAGTTAGCGTTGGTCCCCATAGAAACCATAGTGTAGTAACGGCATTTCGAGGTCTCATTAGTTACCAAAGTGATGTGAGCGGTTATGGAAAAAAGCTGATATTATTTTTAAGACAATCAGTATATTAGCCAAAAATTACTTTCAAAATATTAATTAAATTTGCTAAAAACAACAAAATATTAATATATATAAAAGCTGTAACTTTCGAAAATTTGGTTAAAAAATCTCAGTTATGTTGAAAAAAACACTTTTTCAAAAATTTTCGTCAATGATAACTCTCGGGTGAATAAACCGATTTTCATGCAATTTATACATCGGACGCAATATTTTGAGGAGTAGAGATGATTAGATTTTGTACTTAATCGGTACATTAATTTGGAAGTTATTATAAAAAAACAATGTTTCTCCGAAAAAAAATTTCGGTAAGAGGTTTTTTTCAAAATTTCTCAAAATCTCCTGGACTGAATTGGTCATCATTATCATAAAGCCTAAGTTGAGCGGAATCAAACTGAATGTCATTAACCGCGTTTCGATCGGTCAAGCCGTTCAAAAGTTACGAGATGTTTATATACACACATACATACATACATACAGATATATTGACGTCATCGTTAAAATAGTCAGAAATGATTCCTAGGATCTCAAAGTGTGGAGATATGGTGAAAACTCGATTTTCCAAAATCGGGGCAAAATCAGTAACTTATCTATATACATAGCGGGAAGTTAAAAATCTGTAAAAGGTTGACCCTACAGACCATCCTTGAAACTTTCCTCTAAATTAAGGTATTTTAAGCTCAAATGAGTAAAAACTAAAAGCATAGATTTTTTCAGTTCTAACATCTATTTTGTTAAAAATTATAGTAGATATATTAGTTTTTGAAAAGCTGTATATTGTAGGAACGATGATCGATTTTGATCTTTTGAATGGCATTCAAAGATGGCACATACACACACAGACATACTAACGTCATTGTGAAAATAGTTGAAAAAGATTCCTAGGGCCTCAAAACTTGGAGATCTGGTGAAAACTCGATTTTTAAAAAGCGAGGCAAAATCAGTAACTTCCTTATCTACGTACGTAGCAGGAAGTTGAAAAACAGGCTGTATATGTAAAATTTATATTTAAAAAATATACTCACTGTTGTAGCAATCACCATGTCTTCATTGTAATACTCAAAATAAGGCGCTTCATAGCAGGTAACTTTACAATTGTTAATAGTGCATCGTGACGGTGTCTCAGGTCTGGGTCTAGGCATATTATTACCCAAAGACATTAATACTATCAGGATAAAACTGAATACTATTAGAGTGCCAAAGAAAAAGTGCACCAGGAAACGCAGCCATCCAGTATTACATGAAGTTTTCCTATACAGAAAAAAGAGTTTTTTTTTAATATTACACTGATTTACATATTCTTGTCGAAACAGCATCAGAGAATAGGTAGGGCAGGTGTACCAGACCCGGTTGAGATGACCACTAAGTAGTCACAATGGTAGTGAATGGCATAGCTTATCCTTCACTCTTTACGGACTATCTTGCACGTAGGTGCCTTGGACCTTCAAAGGTGAGAGAAATAGAATAAAAAGATTACAATGTACAAAATAATGTACGTCTATCACCTTAATCTCTAAATCGGAACTCGAGAGGGATTTTATACTTTCAATCGTCGGCACTTGTTGAAATTCCATTATTTTTAGTTGAAACTAGTTTATCACTCACTTGTACTTTCATTTCACTATTATTATACACTAAATTATTTAATTTTATCGACCGGTTTCGCTTTTTAAAGCATCTTCAGGACGTAATATTCTTTACTTTTCTTTACCGACGAAGAACCGAGGGTTTACCGACGCTATTGCGATAAAAATTTAAAAAAATATTGGAAACCGAAAAAGACCCGACTACATTTAATCTTGAAAATGTGTCATTGCCTTAAATAAAAACTAAAAAGAAAGAAACAAGCCCAGTAGTTTAGATTCATATATATATATATATATATATATATATATATATATATATATATATATATATATATATATGTAATATACAATTAAAATCTATATATATATATATATATATATATATATATATATAGTCCACCATAGCCTAATTAAGTGAAATTTTATAGGGAACATCTGTATGTATAAAAGGATAGTACCTGATTGACTGACATATCAATGCACAGCTTCAATTGCTGGATCGAGAAGGCTTAATTTTTTTACAGGGGTTCTTATGATGTAGACAAGGAATACGAAAGGATTTTTTGAAATTCATTCCCTAAGATGGTGAAATAGAGGGTGAAAATTTGTATGAAACTGTCGTTTTTGAGTTTTAATTAATGAAACTTGGTAATTAGCCTTTGAATAAAAAAAATAGAAATACGTTTTTTTTCTTTTTTTTAATTCTATCCCGTAAAGGGATAAAATGGGGCGTTAAAATTTGTATCAAAATTAACGGTTTACTGTATTTCTACGAATTCTAAATTATTTTAATTTAGTACTTATGCTTTTTAATACATTTAAAGAAATGCATATTTTAGGATTTTTTGATTTTTATTCCTTAAGGGGGTGAAAAGAACTGTTGAATTATTAGGATTTGATTTCAAAAATAATTACAATCCTCTGATTTAAGTTCTGCATCAGATGATGGTCTAACTGTTTGCAAATAGTTTAGAACGAAAATAGATATGTCAGTTATTACCTAGTTAACATAAATGGTTGTCATGAAATTTTGCATACTTAATGTTCGGGGGACAGGTTACCTTTTATGCCTGTTCTCGAGGGAACTGCCATATTGCGAATTCCACGCGGACGAAGTCGTGGGCAAAAACTAGTATTCTGTAATCGGTGTACATATATAAAACAATTCATGAATTACAGAACGATTAACTGTCGGGAACTTTTGTGAATATTTGATAGCTAAATATTAAATGGGATATCCGGATATCCGTATCCGCGGATATCCGAGGCAGGAGAAAGATCCGTATCTCTTTAACTTTCCGTTACTCTTTAGGCGGATCTTGAACGAATCTATTATATTATTAGATTTCATCACATGTGCAAAATCCTAAATAAATAGTGAAATTCTCTTAAATTACATTTAAAATATTTTTTATTTCTTAAGATCACATTTGATTTGGATTTGCAAAAATCAAATATCTAAACATTATTTGAACTAAGTAATTCTTCCTTATATGGTATGCAGAAACGAGATACTTAAAGTCATTTATCCATACTAATGTTTATTATAAATAGGAAAGTGTATGTGGAAGTTCGTTTGTCCGTCTTTCACGTCAAAACTGAGCAACTAATTGACGTGATTTTTTTTATAGCAAAGGGGGCAAACGAGCAAGTGGTGCACCTGATGGTAAGTGATCACCGCCGCTTTGGTCTTACAGCTGCGTTGCCGGTCTTTTGAGAATGAATAAGCTCGTTTCTTGAAGGTATCCTTTCGGAAACACCCTCGAGAGTAATTGATTCCACAAAGGAGTAGTGTGAGGCAAAAAGTGCCGACAAAAGCGCACGCATTTTTAAGTGTAAATAGTTGAAGGGATGGAGAGTGACATAGGCTACTTTTTGTCTCTTTTTAACGCCCCACTTCCCTAAAATGGGGGTGGGGGTGGAAGTTTGTATGGAGCATTCCGCAATTTTCAAAGTAAAAAACTAAAAATTAATATGCGGACTATTTGTGACTCACAAAAAAACCGTGCGTATTTTTTTTGGAAATCTGCCCCAATTTAACGCGAGCGAAGCCGTGGTCATAAGGTAGTAAAATATGAGTCACAAATCTATGTGCTTTTTTTATATCATTACTTATTACATAGCTAACAAGCAGATGGCTCTCCTGATAGAAAGAGAAACCATCGCCTATAATCACCAATATGGTAATGGTATGTTGCTATTCGTGTTGCTACACAGGTGGCACTGCCACGTGCATAAATCTACTGGCTACCTTACGCTCCAAACCGGAATATGACAATGACGAACATTGACGCTATTGCGGCATTAATGGTAACGCCGATGTAATACCCCGGCAAGACATTGCGGAACTCTTGTCGCTTTTACGACCTGCCTGGCAGAATGGCATTTAACCTATTCATCAAAGGAGCTCGGACTAAAACTGGGGGTTTATAAACATAACGAAATATTTATTATAGAATGTTATAAAATATTTATATTATCTTTAAATATTCTTAGTATTTAAATGCCTGACTAATAAAAAAAATTAAGAAAGTTGAGGTCGCGGATGTTACAGCAGTAAGGGGCCATCCATAAAGTACGTCACACGTTAATGGGGAGGGAGGGTATCACCGAAGTGTGACATCGTGTGACAAGGGGTATGGGGGGGTCAATAGTTTTGTGACGTCACATGTTCAAATTTAAAATACTAAAACGCAAAGTGCCTGATTTACCAGTAATAGCTGATATAAAAGAGTGGATCCAAGTCCATGGACACTCGATAATTAAATTTTTTATCTTTAATTAATATAATTAATCGTTTATTATTTTCTAACTAGTTGTTTGTTTTTTCGGTTTTATGAAATTTGTGACGTCACATCAGGAGGGGGGGGTTATAAAAATGTGACAACCTGTGACAAGGACGGGGGGAGGGGTTCAAAAGTCCTAAAATTCGTGTGACGTACTTTATGGATGGCCCCTAATTTGTATCCGCGCTATAAGCTTTTTAATGATCGGGCACATCTCTAATGAGAATATGCAAAGTTACCCTGACTCTTTTTTCCGTGAGAGCTCTTAGGTAAGTAGGTTACTAGATCGATTTATCTGTTGATACCTGCCTATCCAACAGTTGTGACGGAAAAAACCTAGTCAACCTAACGTTTGCATATTCCATAGGTTCATAGTTCCGATTGGTATTGAATTGGTAAGTACTAGGTTTGGGTGTTTTGGTGGGTGGATGTTTGTTACTCAATCACGCAAAGACTACTGAACAGATTTGAATGAGATTTGGTACACAGATAGATGATGACCTGAAATAGCACAAAGGCTATTTTTTATTCCGGAAAAATTATGTGATGCCGCGGTATTCGCCAAAAACTTTTAAAATGCACCGAGTTGCACGCAACATTTAGTAATCTATAAAATATGATTTACCGATAGATTATACAAATAAATACTTGCCTGAGATCTATTCTAATTATGTTATGGAATACCTGTTGTAGGTAGCGAGAAATATACATATTAGTCTCAATTCAATTTACTTACATATCCATAGAGTTTTAAAACTCATACCTTATATCTGAAAATAAAAATATCAGAAGCTAAATACGCTGTAAAATTATATCTATATTTGTTAGTCAAAGTTTGATTTAGTTCAAAAATACAAATACATACAATCCCCTCGTGTTTATTCGGGCTTCTTTGAAGAATAGGCCAACTGTTGTTCTTCTAGGCAGGTCTTAAGAGGCGACCCATTGGCTATGTGAGTCACTACCATCGTGGCTACTAGGTGTTCGAGTTCTGCATTGTCTAGCCCAGGTTTGGTACCACAACCTTTCCTATTCCTGCCGCAATAGCGTCAGTGTTTGTCATATTGTTCCGGTTTGGAGGGTAAGGTAGCCGGTAAGCTTATGCATGTGGCATTATACCTACCACAAGATAGCAACGCACCATTAACATCTTTGGTGTCTATAGGAGGTGGTTGACGTTTTCCATCAGGAGACCCTTGTTTGCTATCTTATGATAAAAGAAAGACATTTTTCACAGATAGGTACGATTTGCTTAGTATTTTATAGACGATTCAACTAGTTTTATATTTCATCCCCTAGTTATAATTCAATTAAATCTTCACTAAATAGTATAAAATAAAGTCACTTTCCATTGTCTGTCCCTATGTATGCTTAGATCTTTAAAACTACGTAACGGATTTTGATGCGGTTTTTTAATAGATAGAGTGATTCAAGACGAAGGTTTATTTGGTCTTATATGTATTATAACATCCATTATGTAGTAGAGAAATACTGTTATACATATATTTAGCAAAAACAACGTTTGCCGGGTCAGCTAGTACAATAATAATATAAACACAAAAGTTGTGATATGGATGTTTGTTAATCATTGACGCCAGAACAGCTGAATGATTTTGGATGAAACTTGGTATAGGGATGGATTGAAGCATCAGGCTTCAATCCACGTTCTCGTGAGATGCATAAAATCTTTGATGATGCAGCAGACTACGACGTGCATTTAATAACATATTTCTGAAGATTTGGAAAGCGAATTTTGAAAGCTTATATATAACAAATAAAATTCAGGAAATTAATATGTACAAAGTGTGGACGGTAAAAAGTATATAGACTTAATTACCTTCTTATATTTTAATTATAATTTTAGAATACAAAACCTAAAACAGTTTAAATAAAACTCTGTTACACAACACTCGTCACTAACGCTAATATTATGGACATTAAAGTTTATTAATGGGAAAGCGCAATGATATATTAGTTCCAGTAATCCATATCATGATAAGCTCTGATAATGTGACATATCAGGCATTTAATGCGCAGAAAAGAGAGGATAATCTCAACCAATATTTGCATAATGTTTGATCGAGCGGGCTCATTTTCACGGACAAAGTTTTGCTGCTAATTTATAGAGTACAGCCAGCTATCATTATTCTATTAAACAATATGTATATTTATTTGCATAAGGTTTGATCGATTTGAGTCGTTATCATGTATTTTTTTTTAGATACTACATATTTTAGAAAGTGTATACCTAGTTGTCATTATATATACAGGTACTCTCACTGGAAAAAGTGGTAAAAGATTGTATATACTGAAAGGTGTTCAGTACTCGATTCTGATACCAAATATGTGCAAAAAATAGGTACTTAAATTTTGACCTAATTTTTTTCCGAAAAAAAATTTACTTGTAAAATTTCTCACAATCTACTAAGCCAAATTGGTTCAGATTTATTTATTATTATTTATTTATTTTATAGTAGAGGGGGCAAACGAGCAGATGGTGCACCTGATGGTAAGTGATCACCGCCGCCCATGTACATCCGCAATACCGGGGTTATTGCAGCTGCGTTGCCGGCCTTTTAAGAATGAATAAGCTCGTTTCTTGAAGGTCCCTAATTCGTATCCATTCGGAAACACCCCCGAGGGTAATTGATTCCACAAAGGAGTAGTACGAGGCAAAAAGTGTCGACAAAAGCGCACGGTTGTGGATTTCCAGACATCGAGGTGGTGAGGATGGAACTTTAAATTTTGACGCGATGTCCGATGGTGGAATTTAGCGGCAGGCATTAGTCCGAATAACTCGTCGGAACACTCCCCATGATAAATACGGTAAAAGATGCAGAGCGAGCCTACATCTCTGCGTAACGCCAAAGAGTCAAGCCGATTAGAAATAGCCTGGTCGTCGACGATTTTTAGGAAGTCTAAAATTGGTGGAACTCAATTGAATATCATGAACCATGTTTTAATCTGTTCAATAGTTATGAGTTGCTTACATACATACATACAAAAATATTAAGACTGGTCTCTACAATATTCGCAATAAGAGCCACTGAGTAAAAAAAAATAACATTTAAAACTTGTGCTGAAGTAGGAATTCCTAATGCATATCAAGACTTTTTACTTTTTGACTACCAACAAGATGAAACTCTGCAATACACGAAAGGCGGCAAAGAATGGAAATAGTCCGAGTCTTTTATTCTGGAGGCACGTTTGCATCAAACCATTTTACCAACTTCATAAATATACATGGAGATATGAGCGATGACTGTGAAAATACTGTTACTATCCCATTAGTATATGTTCTCCTTATGTCAAAAACTGACAAGACCTACACTACAATGTTCAGTTTGATCAAATCTCAAATACCAAATTGGAATCCAAACAAATTATTAATTGATTTTGAAAAGGCTAATGAAAAATTTTTAAATAAATTCAATCCAAACTATTCTACCAAATACAGATATTAAAGTTTGCTATTTCCACTTTACTCAAGCAAGAGCTTGAGAGTTAAACGAGCAAAAAAATAAAACTTAACAAAAAGAAGCCCACTCAAACATCTTGCCCTATGCTTAGCTTTCCCGTTGTTACCAGAAAATTTGATTGACAACGCGTATATCTCTACATTATGTAGGACTGTCCGTCCAGCCGGAAACTACTAATTTGTGCAGTAGTAGTACATGGCTAGAAGGGAGCAAAATTTCACCATCTATTTGGAATGCCTGTGGACAAAAATACAGAACGATCAACGTGGTCGAATGCTGGCATGCAACATTAAATTCCAAACAAGAAAGTAAATATGCTGCAAATACTAAACATATAAAAAGGCATGCACTGTTACAAAACGCAAGAATTTTGCAACAACGAAATGGCGCGTCGACCTTTTCGTCAGTAAATTAAAATAACGACAGAATCAACAATGCTATTCAAGAGTTACTTGATGGACAAATAGTGTTAGGCCACTGTTTAGAAAAATTGTCTCCATTTATTTATTTTAAAGTATAAACTACCTCTTTAATAATACTCTTCAATCTGTGATTTAAAAACAAAAAAATTAAAATGTACCTTGTTGTTTAAAAAAAATTAAAAAATTAAAATGTACTATGTTGATTATTATTATATACTATTGTTATATATGATTGATTGTTATTATATACTTATAAGAAAGATTTTATTTTTATATAAACAAACAAATTTTTGGTCTTCATGGTTTCTTATTCGAAGTGATTATATTGTTACCTATATCAAGTTGCATGTAAGTTAATGGTTCCTCTTTAATCTGTGATTGTTAAATATAAGTTTTTATAAATCGAACACCTTCAATGATAATGATGATTTTAAAATTGACTGTTTCTTGTTTATCAAAATTTAAAAATTATCGCTGTGTTAATTTTATGAAAGATATATCTTATCAGATAATTTTATTAATTTTAAGTTCATTTTATACATAATAATTGTTCAGCATTTTTAAATTTATTATATTTACATTTGTGTGTAACATTACTTAATTTGTGCCTTTTTGTGAAAAAAACATGTTTTTTAAATAAGTATAATATTTTATCAGAATACCTGCAGTTTTATTTTACTGGACGACCTTAACGAAATAGTTAACTGAGCTTAAATTTCCAAAAAAAATATGTGTTATTCCGACCGTGTACACAAGACTTATATTTTTAAAGAATTAATGTATTAGGTTGAGATAGGAATATTTTGGAGTGAATAAAGAACTTAAATATTTTTTTTGTTGTGGGTTGTCGCAATAGAGTGTTAATTTATTACTATTGTTATGAATTACGAGGGAATGGTACTCGTCGCTGGGAAATTTATGCTTGTGGCAACCAACAAATTCATTGGAATCTATAGGTGAAAGTTATATTTCTTAACCAGGAGAATCATTTGCTTGTTTGTTAATCTATGATCCCAACATGATGATATTAAAAAATTAAGAAAAGTTATAAAAACTAAAAAATCAATATGTAGAATATTGACTTAATTGTAAATCATATTAAAATCTGTTCAGTAATTTTAAAAATGTGTAGAAAATAAGAGGCAAAAACCTTTTCTTTTATTGTACCCTCTCAATTTTTGTCAATAACCTATATTAATATTATAAATGCGAAAGTTGGGATGTTTGAATGGATGTTTGGATGGATCTTTGATACTTACTTTACTACTACTACTTAAATTACTGAACGGATTTAAATGAAATTTGGTACACAGGTGGATAATAACCTGAAATAGCACATAGGCTACTTTTTATCCTGGAAAAAATAGGCAGTCCCGCGGGATTTACCAAAAAAATGTATAATGCAGCGGGCTGCACGCAGCAGCTAGTACAGACATACTTTTAGATGCGTCAGTTTTTGCAGATTCATTGCACGTACAAATTTATTTTTCTCAAATAATTAATAAGACATAAGCAAAGCATAATAAAACATACCTCTAAGATACGTCGATGTTTGCAGATTTCCTTTAGAGGCTTTTCTTTCTATTGGCCAAAAGCGTGCACATTTAGATCCATGCCAGTCCATTGGACTCCAAATCTGGCCCGAAAACGTACTGCAGTAAGGATTTGGGCGTCCTCTGTAGGTGACGCGTACCGATTTGCCCCCTTTGAAAAGTGGTAGTTGTGGCGATGGAAGCGGCCACTCGTCATGCCAAGCCCAAAAATGCAACTCGAGGAGTGCGGAGTGCCAAATAGGCATGATGAATCTGAGAGATGGATTGAAAGACAAGATGAATGAATCAACATACCATAATCAATTTTTTTTTTACACTTTCAATCGTCGGCACTTGGTGAATTTCCATTATTTTTAGTTGAAACTAGTTTATCACTCACTTGTACTTTTATTTCACTATTATTATACACTAAATTATTTAATTTTATCGTCCGGTTTCGCTTTTTAAATATTAAGTCCTGAAGATGCTTTAAAAAGCGAAACCGGTCGATAAAATTAAATAATTTAGTGTATAATAATAGTAAAATAAAAGTATAAGTGAGTGATAAACTAGTTTCAACTAAAAATACGATAATCAGATTGATCGGGTACTGTCTGAAAGTGGTGTCAGAGTCTTCGCTACCAGCGTGTTTATATTAACAGAATAATGAGTATGGAAGAAGCAATACAAAAATGTAAGGTTTGTGACACTCGGCGCTCGGTTCTCTCTGCCTGTCTCGTAAGTGATATGGCGTGTAAGTATGTTTTTCTGTACTAATATTCACTTAGATATGTTGATTTTTGCAGATTTACTGCTGTATAGATTTACTATCTCCAAAAATTAAGAAGGCACAAAAAAAAGGAAAAATATAGACAGATATTTTTGTAGTTATCGGGTTTCAAGGAATATTAGGCAAGGCATAGATTCATATAGCTTCGCTTATTGTGTTTAATAATAATTATTATTATAGAGTATGAGCCCATGTTGTTTAGACCTTCTTCATTTTATAAGTAATTAATAATTGTAATATTTACATTAAAACTGCAAAAGTTTTAAAATAAATACTTTTATTTAAAAACAACTTTTAAACAAAAAAAACATAAATTAACAAAATAAATAGCTCCTAATATTTATTTTCTGTAATAATTACAATTCTAAAAAATCATTAAAGACGTTTAGTTTGATTCAATGAGACACGAGAAGTTTGCAATGATACTTATTAAGAAATAATCATAAATATTCTTTTTTATACATATCAGATTGAAAAAATCTCTATATACAACATTTTTCTTTAATTATCACCAACCATTAGAGGATTTACGGTACATGCGCGATTTACGACAATCTCCCAATGGATGACCGGGTGGCCAATATTCACTATTAGAATTTACAAAATACTCGGCAATTCGAATTTTGCGCATATATGTTGTCGACTCGAAATCATTATCTTTTATGTTTTATTATTCAGTATTCTTGGAGTTGGATAATATTTAACTATGATGATTTATTTAGACGTCCGAACACACGTACTAAATTTAGTAAGTGTATGTTTTTTGTTTTTATAGAAGACAAACGAAAGCAAACGGAAAGGAGGCTCACATGATGGGAAGTGATTACCGCCGCCCATTACAAGGTGTCTTATAATTGTGTTGCCGGCCTTTTAAGAATAAGATCGCTCTTTTTTTGAAGGTCACTAAGTCGTATCCGTTCAGAAAAAATCTGCCGATAGCTGGTTCCATACAGCTGTAGTACGGAGTAAAAGGTGCCTCGAGAATTGCACGGTTGGGGATTTCCAGCCATCGAGATGGTTAGGATGAAACTTTGAATGTTTTGCGATGTCCGATGGTGAAATTTGGCGACAGGAATAAATCTAAACAGTTCCTCAGAACATTCTAACAGTAAACGATGCAGATTGATGCCACATCCTTACGTAACGCCAAAGAATCAAGAAAATTTGAAATAGTCCCGTCATCGACGATTCGAACCGCTCTACGTTGAATGCGATCATCAATAGGAAAGAGCTGGTACTGAGGAGACATATGGGAAAGGATTTGCGCCTTGCAAATCAGTAAACGATGGGTCGGTGTGAATTACTGCCTAGCTCTGCAGAGAACTCCTAGCTTTTTAGATGCTAATTTTTAGCCTTGCCTTTCAAGTGATCGTGGGACTGAACGTTGCTTGATATGTTGACTCCAAGCATTCCAATGCCGTCTGAGGCTTTAAGGGAAGTATTTTCAAAACGAGAAGATACAGCGGAGGGTGATTTTTTAGCGGTAAACGCACAAACTTGACGTGTCTTAATGCGGTTCAACTTAACCAAATTTTTAAGATATGTATGTTCATATGTTTGTATGTTTGTCCACGAATTTTTCGGGATCTCAAATTTATATCGAGATAAATCCAAATTTCATCAGAATCGGTTTGGTAGTTTTTGCGATATGAGTATATTTCTATTTAAATTTTAAAATTAACAATATAATTGCAGTAGTTTTGCGTCTGTAAGTTTATTTATCTCCAAACATTGAAAATTGACAAAAGATCATAATATAAGCATATCGGTTTATTGCAGAATGTGTAGATTAATTCATCTCGAAATATTAAAAAGGGACAATACAAAAACACTACAGGGTTATTTTTAAGATACTTCGGTTTTCGCAGATTATTGCATATATAAACATATTTATTACAACATTTAGATGAGAGATAGATGTCTGATCCCAATAAACAAGTACATACTTAATTGATTACAGTTTACGTCCAGATAGAAGTAAATTTCCAAGCATGGAACACGTAAACTAATACAAACTAGAGACACAATATAGTGCGACAGCTGATTTATTGTTTCCGTCTTGTTTCCGCTGCCTACTTTATAGGATACTCTACAGTAATTTCCTTAGTTTTATGCTTCAGGCGTAATGTGCAATGATTTAAACAATAGGAGAAATGTTTGCGAATACGTTATTGTATAATATACTATCTATTGACGACGCTTATATAGATAGTACAATCCACGAAGACGCGCCCCACCAATTTTTGGTGGGGTTGAGGTTGGTCGTGAACCGTCAGCAGTTCAATATGCATATTAAGTAGTATAACCTATACCGCGAAAATTCAGACACGTCACTAAAGCTGCTCTACTACTTACTAAGTGAGCTCCTACGCATTAGACTTTGTGACTCACTCATACTCTCCAAATTCAACTACGCTGATACAGTTTATGGTCCGGGGTTGCTTGCAAGAACCGCCCGAATCATTCAAAGGGTGCAAAACGCATGTGCGAGGTTCATTTTTAACATCCCTCCACGAACTCATGTTACGCCTTACCTAAATAAAGAAAATATATTAAAAATGTCACTGCGGCGTCAACTCAGTTTGGCAACGCTAGTTTTCGGCGTAATTAAAACTAGAAAGCCCGAGTATTTGTTCCAGAAACTGTATTGGCGGGGAGAAGAAAACACGCAAAAGGTTAGAGCGGTTAGCACAATTTTAATGGTGCCAAGACATCATTCGGCAGCCTTCCGTGGAAGTTTTAGATATGCAGCAACCATGTGCTGGAACAACTTGCCCCCGCCTCTTAGACAGACAAACTCGATCTTTAGTTTTAAACGCAAGCTTAAGAAAATCTTACTTTCTCTGCAAAAAAATGAACTAAGCACAGGGTGTATGGTTGATATAAACTCAAACTTTTACGGATGGTTGTCAAGTAATAAGCAATAAATAAGGTACTAAGGCCTCACAAGTTACTATTTATTTAAGATTAAAATATTATATTATTATTATTATTCATATATGTAATGTTTTTATTATTATATTAACACACTTTATGTACTGACTTATACTTTTTATATATAAACACTAAAACAAAGCACCAAGTTTCCTTTTTTGACCGTCTCGTGGGAGCATCATAGAGGACTCACTGAAAATCAGTGGTATAGCAAATATTACTATAGCGTATGCTGAGATGAGCATCCTTTTGGTATCACATCACTTATAAAAAAAAAGTAGTATAAGTTTACTTTTTGTTACTTGTTATATTTTTTTAATTTGCTCTTTTCTCCTTACAAACTAATAAATATTGTATATTGTCTACTGTAAAATATTATGTGAAAATGTGGTACCAATAAATACTATCTTATCTTATCTTATCTTACTTTATATTTTGTTTAAATGTCTAGGAAATTCTAACGTATCGCACTTAAAATCCAGGTAGGTAAATGACATTTACATTGTTTAGAAGTTTTTAGATACTTAAACACATAAAAATAAGCAGAGGAAAGTATTTTCATTTTGAAAATAGGAAATTTTTTAAAAAGATTTTTGATCTTCAAAAATAAAAACAATTTAATGTTTTTTGTTTTCATTGTAGGCTAGAGAAATTACTTCAAAAGTCTATGATTTTAAAAACAAAATAGAAGCAAGTAATAATTACGCAGAAAAATTCACTGTTGGAGAACCGCATAGGCTGAATATCTGAAAGTACAGCGACTAGAATTCTACGTAAAAGAAAAAAATATTCTAATACAATGAAGCAAACTACAGTACCTGATATGAAATCGAATATTAGTAAGAGATGGATGCAATAGTTTCTTTAATCCCAAGTACGGGGCGTGCAACAGAGCCGACTACGGAAGTGGATATTGAGACTGAAAATGAATCGCGTACGTTACATTCGAATTTAGTAGGCAGAATTATGCTTAATGCTTATATTTTTACTTCACCTATAAAGAAGAGGGTATGAAAAATCAACTTAGATGAATTTGATATTATTGCAGTCCGAAGAACTATCCAAAATCATGTTATAGAATATCGTCCATTTCCAACATTATCACGACTTAATATTGTTTTTAAAGACCGTATAAAATTTTATGGATGTATGACAAACCTAAGAATATTATTACGTAAATTTGGTTATAAATGGAGAAGAACTGAGAATAACAGGAAGGTGCTAACCGTAAAACATGATATTCAAATATTATGATTGAAATACTTAACACAGGTAAAGTCTTTTTGTAAAGCAGGTAGACCTATAGTATACACAGATGAATCATATATTCATAACAACCACGTACAAAAATAATTGGGCCGAAAAAGTTGTAAAACAGCAATAAAACAAAATTTAACAAAAGGAGTGCGCATAATAATAGTACATGGCGGAAGTGCACAGAGTTTTGTACCAAATGCGTTATTGACATGTAGAGCAAATATCAAATACGGAGGCTACCACGACAACATGAACACAGAAAATTACTTGAAATGGCTACAGGAGAAACTTATATCAAATCACCTAAATGATGCCGTGGTAGTCTTGGATAATGCGGCCTATCACAACACTAGTTTGGAAAAAATACTAACATTCAACTCCATCAAAACAGACATATAAATTTGGCTGAATGCAAAAAATATTAATTTCGAACCTAGCTTCAAATACATTTTATTTTTGTTTGAAACGTATAAACTTAAAAACCATAGAAACCATTAAAAGTACTTAATAACATTAAAACAAGTTTTAACATTATGTAAACTAGCTTCGAGGTGGGCTGTTTTACCATATGGGCTTATAATCTTAATAATATAATCCGTCTTACAGTAAAAGCGGCATTGAGAATGAGGATTAGTTGCCTGTAGGCTATAATGGGATTAAATTGACAAACTCAAACGCATTGTGAACGGTTATGTTCGGCTATGGTTTGTTTTAAATATTTAATGACATTAGTATATCATATTAGTAGCGCTGAATCGAGTTTTGTTTCCTTAGTGTGTACTGCAGCCTGAGGAAAGCAGTGGACTATATTTACCACTAGCCATAGTTACCTTGATGGAGGAGATTTCGGGATTTTCCAGTGAAAATAAAAACCTAGATCGCCACAAGGACGAATACAACGGTGTTTATTAAATAAGCTAAATTAGACGATAGCACCTTTGCAGGGACCTAACCAGAACCACAGTAACAATACTACGCGTGCTCAGATATTAACCCTTTTGTTTCGCAGTTTACTTTCGATGTTATTAAGCGGAACCTCAAACGGAACCGATTCTATTCTAACGTAATTAACTATTTACAGAAATGCAACGAATGATCCTGTGCTGCATACTTAGAATTATTTTTTAAGAAATGTGCAATATTAGAGTGAAAGAATCTTAAGGCAAATCACCACTGCGGTACCACTGCGGTAGGTAGTGAAGGTTTACATTGCTTTTTATGTAACAAACGTCAACACCTCACACGCAAACACCGCTAGACTGCATGGACGAGTGGTTAAAACTAGTGTTCAGTTTTCGCCCTCATACACGAACATATTTTGGGACTCAAAATTCAAAATATTTTTATTTCGCAGGTATAATTTTACACTTGAAATAATAGTCAGTAATAGTGTATCACAGAGATATCGTTACAAAATACTTTAAAATGTAATTGGATATGTTATCTTAGCAATACACTACTATACACAACCTATAGATAACTAGTTTTATTTACAAAATATAGCATATTAATAGCAGCATGTAAATGAAGGTAGAAATATAAAAATATGGAAGTTATGACAATGTTGCAGATATAAAAAATATCCTAGATTTGAAAAAAAAATATTATAATTGTATTTATTAAACTTAATGTTCAAACCAGTAAAATTAAAATATCAAAATACATAACAATAAAATTTAGCCCATGTCACACACGAATAATGTAACTTTCTCCTGATAAAAGAATTTTAAAAATCAATTTAGCAGTTCTAGAGATTACTTCCCACCCAAAAACTCTCATACAAACTTTACCTCTTTATAATCTTAATATATATAAATTACGTGTAACGTTCTTTGTCCCCTATGGATTCTTAAACTACTGAGCCGATTTCAGTGAAATATTATAGATATCAACGGTTCGGCCAACTTAAAATATAAGATAGTTTTATCTCAATTACCCCTCCCTCCAATTACCCCTCCAAAATACTCAATACAAGTAATTATGACAGTTTGGTTAAAATCATAAAATTACGAACAAATCGAAAAAATATTACAATAGTCCAATAAGTGAGCCATAGGATTTATGCAAGTGTTATAAATGGTTAGAAGTTAGTTAACAATTATTTTAAGTAATTTATATATATATATATATATATATATATATATATATATATATATATATATATATATATATATATATTCGATTCCTATCCTCATTGATTCATCACATGAATCGTCAAACGCGGCTAAAGAAGTTTTTACTTAAAAAATCCGCCACTTTATCTTGTAGGTTTTAGTAGTCAGATCACCTAAGATCTTGTTTCAATACCCGAACCGCTAAAATTATTGGGTTTTAAATATAGAAATATCTCATTAACTTCGTGCAACAGTAAAGTAGGGTCACTGCGTCGGTAACGCGACCGGCTCTAGTATGCGACCACTTGAGGGACCAGGTTTCTTCAATTAAAGACAATAGCATTTTTTCATGAGAAAATAATGAACAGTAAGCATTAATAATAATAATTCACGGGACAAATTACACTTACTGATCTAACCCCAAAGTAAGCAAATTATTTGCTTGTGTTATGGATGTTAGTCAACGATACTAATACATAGAAATACATATATAAATACTAGAATATATATAATAAACACCCAAACCCGGAAATACAAACATTTATGCTCATCACACAAATGCTTGTCCCCGTCGTCGAACCCGAGCCTCGTTGATTGCATAGTCAGGGTCTCTAACCACTCGACCAACGGGGCGGTCAAGCATTACGTATTCATTGAATACTTATGTAATAAGAAAATCAAAAATTTAAACGTATCTGCTTAACCCAAATCTAGAAAATAATGCCTGAGTTCGGGTGATGACTCAATGGTGTGTTTATGTGTCGCGTATTGCAATAAAAATACCACGCCAGGCGACGAAGAATGTTACCTTTTGTTACCTTATACTACCTAATGTTACACTCAAACAAGAAGCATTATTATTTCATTTATAGAACAATGTTTGTTGGAAAGTTGTAGTGATATCATTTTTTAGCTTATATATTTTTTTAAATCCAGTGGTCGCAAACTGAAGTACGTCTATCTAATACTGCGTATTCGCATTCTGACACTTAAAGCTATATAATATTTTGCTTTTTTTGATCTCAATGATGCTTTTATGATTGTATAATTCAAAATCTGATGTAGAAACATAAAGATGCATCCCATCAGTTTACGACCATACGTTTTCTTAATAGAACCTTGTTTAATTCACTTACTAAAATAGGTGGTCGCAAAACAACTTTGGTCGAAAATTATAATGTTAGTTTGTGACCGCCCTGATTTAGTACGAAAGAAAGTAAACTAAAATAATTAAATAAATAAAATATTGCTTTCTTTAGACGATGGCAGCCCCGCAAGATAAAAAAAAACACAAAATGAAAAATACCAGTTTTTTAGGATTACTTTAAGCAAAATTTACTCGGGTGCATAATGGAGAGTAGAGAGGAGAAATTGGTAGAGTAATATTCAGAAAATACGGTCACCGCGCGGGTGATAGCACCGTTATCATCCACGCGGTGACTAATGAGTCTAGTCACGACTTCGGCAACTCACTGTTTGTAAATAATGAACTTCGAGAGTACCTATAAAGGATAATTTGAAGAAACATTTTTTGATATCTGTGCGTGGACGTCCGTATGAGTATAAGCATGTTATTGGATAATTAGCTCAATATTTAAGTACGTGATTGTTTTACATATTCGGTATTAAAATCGAGTATTGAACACCCTCCTTTAGTATGGACAGTTTTAACAGTCAATTTCTATATAAGATAATTTACAGATGTGAAACGAAAAAAACTACTTGTTATCAGTCTAGACGATTAGTGTTTAAAATGAATATTTGTTTTTTATATTATAAGATAGGAAACAAGCTGACGGCTCTCCGGATGGAAAGAGAAACTATTGTCTTTAGACACCAAAGATATAAATGGTGCATTGCCATTCGTGTGGCGGGTTTGCAATGCGACATGTACGAGTCTAACGGCTACCTTATCCTCCAAACAGGAGCACGACAATGACAACTAGGTGGTAGATTTCTGCATTGTCTCGCCCGGGTCTGGTACCACCGCTTTATTTATTCCTGCCGTAATAGCGTAAGTGCTTGTCAATAACTTTACTTAACTCTTGACAAGAAATAATTTCACTACCATCGTGACTACTAGGTAGTTCCGTAATACCTCGCATTGGTATGTGGTACCACCATCTTACCTATTCGTACCGCAATAGAGTCAGTCAATGCTTGACATCGTCGTGATATGGTTTGGATTGTAAAGTAGCCGGTAAACTTATGCGTGTGGCCTTAGACCTCGTCAATACATAGCAACGCACCATTACCGTCTTTGGTGTTTATAGGCAATGGTTGTCTCTTTCCATCAGGAGACCCATTTGCGTGTTTGCTATCTTATGAGATAAAAAAATTGACATTATTGCGACAGGAATAGCTACTGTGATGATAGCATATACCCGGGCGAGGTGTTGCGCAACTCTACCACCAAGTGGTCACGACGGTAGTGACACGTACATCCAATCTGTCAACTTTTACGACTTATCTGGCAGACTAGCAGTTGATCTATTCTTGAAAGGGGACCAAACCAACACGGAGAAATATATTTTAGCTATTACTTTTGTCCATGATTATTTTCGTTAAATTATGTTAAATTAAATTGGCAGTTATAACGTGTATATGTAAAATATGTGGTTTGGTCATGTAGAAAGAATGGTAGATGAAAAGTTAACAAAACAGATGGGTATACAATTTACACATTCGCGTATCGTACCGGGGACGATCAAGAGTCAAGACTGGTAGATCATGATCAGATAGATCGAGTACTGTCCGAAGTATCAAGAGTCTTCGTGACCGGCGTATTTGTATGAAGAGAGTAATGAATGTGGTAGAATTGAGGCAAGTCTGCAGGGATCGTAATGTATGGCACTCGGTTCTCTGTGCCTACCCCGCAAGGAATCTGGCGTGAAAATATATATGTGTACGTAAACTAGAAAATAAATATTTTATTTACATCAACAAGCGTTGTTTTACTTCTATATTATTATTTTTTCATAGTGGTCGCATACTAGTAGTGGTGGTCGCAAAGTGACAAAAGTGGTCGCAAACTAGCGTTTTGGCTAATTTTGAACATTTTGAATATTTTTACAAAATTTATTAACGGAAGTGAATTGTTTTATTACATATTCCATAACTTGACTATATTTACGACTAATTTACATAAAAATATTTATGTTGTGTATAGATATCATATATTTTGACGTATCCAAAGTGAGCAACTCCACTAAGTGGTCGCCAACCAGCACAGTGACCCTACATAAAAGTTGTTCTTGAGATATACAAATAAAAAGCGATAAACGTTATAAGATGGCAAAAGCATCCATATTATAGGTATCAGTCGACAAAAGGTGAATTGTAATAGATCTTAGCGATCAGCGTAAGCCAGTGACCAGGCTCACGCTGCTCACCTCGTATGAAATCGGCATGATGATATTTTATTGTTACAGAGATATCTTCATACTAAATCAGAAGGATCTAGTTTCATATATCACGATCCCTGCAGATTTGCCTAGTTTCGTCCAAATTCATGACTCTCTTCATACAAACATGCCAGTCTATAACACAAAATTGGTGTCAATCAGAGACGCACCAATTTTGTGTTATATTTACGTCTTTTAATCGTAATCGTAAATCTAAAACCGTAAAAGAGCAAAATAATTCTGTAAAAGCGACCCTTTTGAGACATTAAGATATATTGTGTTGTGGGTTTCTAAAGACTTCTGTGTATCGCTATTTTCATTACAGAGTGTGAGGGATGAAGTCCCTTTTATTTGAATACATAAATATTGTATCCAAATTAAACCTCTACATTAAGATAAAGTTACTAGTTGATTTAAATATTTAATTCAAATCATTATGTGATATAAATCATTTTGCGATTTTAATCTATTCTAAATAAAATCCAAGATTTTAAGAAAAAATCTCATTCAGACACTACCATAGAATAACTGAGGGAGTTATTCTATTAGACTGGGTCCGAAGCCTCTAAAATTAATTAAAAGTGAAAAACATCTAAAACAGGAGAATAGGACACCTTTTGGAAATATGAAAGAAACTATAGGTAGTCAAAATACTAGTGGACTATTTGAGTTTGAGAAGTGGAAACGGGTGGGGGGAGGGGTTTAATTGCAAAGTTGTCCGTGCTAAAATGACCTAAAATTTTTGTGCTTGAACATTTTATCACATACCCTGAAAATTTATGCAAAAAATTAAAAAAATAACAACTTTTTGGTTTAACACGGTAAAACAGCCGGGAATCGTGAAAAATTTTTGTCCTTTCTTCAAAGAAAGTGGAATAATTAAATAATTTGGGAAGTGAAAGGGGGAACTGCCCTTTCACTTCCCAAACACGAATTGCCCGTAAATTATTTTTCTTCTTATTTTGACTATATTTTTTTCAATCTACAAGGGGTATCATCCTGTTCTAGATTTCTTGTCCCAAAAATTATCGCCTCTAATCTATATAGCATTCTGATAGTTTTAAATATATTTGCTAATATTGTATACAAGCTTTGACGTCGATAAGAGTAACTGAGAATACGAATGTCGAATAAATATTTTATTTATGGTAGAAACCTAAATCTGGGTTATGTCGCATAATTTAGTATTATTTTCTTTATCATAAACATGCTAAACAACCAAATGGCGCTTCTGATGGAAAAAGACAACCATGTCTATATATATATATATATATATATATATATATATATATATATATATATATATATATATATATATATATATATATATATATATATATATATATATATATATATATATATATATATATATATATATATATATATATATATATATACACATTATTATGTTAATAGCGTCGATGCTTGTCACTGCTGTGTTCGAGTTCGGAGGGTAAGGTAGCCGGTAAACTTATGCACGTAATGTCACACGGATAGCCACGCGCCATTAATACATATGGTACGTATATTTGTAGGCCATGATTATTTCCTTCCGTCAAGAGAACCATCTGCTTGTTTGCTATTCTACGAAATAAAAATATTTCCAAAAATATGACTGACTCGCAACTAAATATATTTTCCAACAAAATAACACAGAAAATTATATCGAGCAACGTTGGCCGCCCAATTACTAATATACTTATTTATTTATTTATCCTTTCCCTTTTCGTTGCGTGACTGGGTAATTAGGCTTGTCTGATAATGAAAATTTTCAATTTTAATCAAGCCATAGTTTATTGGCTCACTCCCGTTAAGTGGGTCTCATCACTAATAGCGTATCGATCCTGAAATCGTGTGGTCGGATTTAATTAATCAAGCACAGTTGACGTTACACAACGACTATACTTTAATATATTATACCAGTGCTAGCTGACCCGCCAAACGTTATTTTACGAAAAAATCTGTGTGGTGTCGTGGGAGACCAGATAGGAACGATGTTCCTGTTATATTAAGTTTTTTTATATATAAAAGACTGGGCAACCGAGCAAGAGGTGCACCTGATGGTAAGTGATCACCACCGCCCATGGACATCCGCAATACCAAAGGTTTTGCAGTTGCGTTGCCGGCCTTTTGTTTTCTGGAAGGTCCCTATGTCGTATCCGCTCGAAAATACTACTGCTGATAATTGATTCCATAACAAAGTAGTGCGAGGCAAAAAGTGACGGGAGAATCGCATAGTTATGGATTTCCAGACATCGAGATGATGAGGATGGAACTTCAAATTTTGACGCGATGACCGAGGTGGAATTCGACGACAGGAATTAATCTAAACAACTCATCGGAAGACCTCTGTAGGCTAGTTGATTAGTTTTGGGAGTGGGAAACAATTCATTACAGTAGTAAAAAATATTATGAATTTAAAATGAAAACTATCAAGGCTTTTCAAAAAAATCTTAAATTGTATTTTCGTACATTAAGTATATAAGATAACACCTAGAAATAAGTAAATTCTATTATCAAAGAATGCCGCAAAAGTCGGATACTACCGAAGGGCATGCGGTGCGTGTGAAACACGTTTAAAAATCCTTTGTAAAAAGCCGAAAAACAAATAGCGCGCCTTCACGTGGTATTTATGCGAAAGCCGCCAAAGCAAAACAATGACACAAACAGCGACAAGGTGTTGTCATTTTTAAAATATTTGCTTAATGCTAGGGAAATATAAGTAAAAATACGAATATTAAAAAAACGATATCTTTTTTGTTTTCTGAAATAAAGTTATTTTAATATTTTTTCAGTAATAGGCATCACCAACCTATATGCCTCTTTCAGATTGGACAGTTTTTTTTTACAAACTGTATAATATAATTTTTTAGTTAGATTTTCTACATAAAGCGTGTTTTCAGTTTTTTTAAACTATTATTTATTTTTTACTTTTTAATTTGGTTTATTTATAAAAGCGTGGTTTTTTAGTTTTTTAAACTATTTGTTTTGTAGAATTAAAAATTCTCCTTAGTATTCGAAAATTTGTCAATATTAGAGAAATCGGCTAAAGATAATTATTGGAAATTAAAATTAACATCAAGACTGTCTTATCGACTGTAGAGAAAAATTATAAAAAATTAAAATTAAGTTTCTTACCTTATCGACTATAGATGAAAATTATATAAATTAACAAAAATCACATTTTGCAAATTGAAAAATGGAATAATTTTATTATATTAGTGTATTATCATTGGTCCTCGATAAATCTACAAAGTTTGAACGAAATCTGGCCGTTTAAAGTGGGTCAAAATCGCGCCCAAAGAAGTCGGTTACAAACATACATACAAGTGAAGCTAATAAAAAGCGTGTAAAAAATATACGAATTTTCGTTTGAATTAAAATTAATTGGTGAAATCGATAAATTATAACATATTTTTTAAATGATTGATTGTTAAAATTGATGTTTTAAGAAATGCAAAAAAGAATTCAGTTTTTTTTTTAATTTTTCAAAAATAAATACTAATTAAATTTCTTTAATTCCAGAAAATAGAGAAATCGATTATTATTTGAAATCTCTAAGGAAACAAATTGATTAAATCATTTTGATTATTAATTTTTACTAAAAAAGTGCCAAAATTATAATTGAATGAATTGAATTTCTGGAATTATCAATTAAACAAAAAAATTATAAATTAATAGAATTAATTAATTATATTGGGAAATCTCGATAAGACTAAAAAAAAATTTTTTATCACTTTCAAAATTTTGCCGCCCTAAAACATTTGCCGCCCTGGGCACTTGCCCCGACTGCCCCTAGTGTAAATCCACCGCTGAGTGGGAAGTTAAAAAACACGTCTTACTTTCATTAAATGTCCGCAATCAAACATCACACACTTTGGCTTAAGCCCCGTTTTCACTTTGATTAGTACGAGTGTGAGTGTTTAATGCAGGTGCTTAGTATTAAGCTAAAAACACATGAAGACAGGCGCTGATCAGTGCGAGTGATAACTAATCAGCATCTTTTCACTTTTACTATGCTGATTACAAATCACTCGCACTGATCCACAGCTATCTTCAAGTATTTTAATACTAAGCGCATGCATTAAACACTCACACTCCCACTAATCAAAATGAAAACGGGCCTTTATTATTTCGTTCATCATAATTAAAATAACTGTAAATATACGCACGCTTCAAATGCGATGTTTACACTTTACAATGCAATGAAGCGCATAATTCGTAACCTGTCCGTACTGTGCGTGCCATGCGACGACGTTTAATTTCATTCGCGGTAGGTAGGTATTTGGCTCAAACCGGTTTATTTAGGTTTTTGAATCGCTCTCATGTCAGATACGCTCCGAACAAAACCTTTTGTAAAAACCGGTAAAAAACCTTTATTAACCGGTATTTCCTGAACCGGTTTCAAGCCCTGTTAGTAACTTCGGAACTCTACATTGCGCGTGGCCCGACACGCACTTTGCCAATTTATTGCGAAAATTACGCTTACGGTATGAAATTTTTAATATTTAAAGGTCATATGGAGAAGTGGTTTTATTATTTAGTATATGGTAAAAGTGAGTCACAATAATTAACATAAGTTTCGGTATATCGGTATATCTGTGGTCATAGTTTGTTTATATTATAATTTATTTAATGGATCTAATACGTGACGCGAAAATTTTCTGATAGAGGAAGAGTCTTAGGTTTGGCATTTATGAATATCCTATACTTAAAATGAACGATTCTTGTATAATATATTTGAATGTAATTGGTTTCTCTGAAAAGGCTTTAACGTGATTATATCGTCCTTTACCATTAAAACCCATTTTCATGAGCGAAGCAAAGTCCGATCGCCAGTTATTAAGGTTTAGATATATGAACAAGTGCAGAAATTTAAATATTTTATAAACACTACGGTGGAAATTCGATCACTATCTCACTAAATCCATACTAATATTATAAATGCGTAACTAACTGTCAACTGTCTATCTGTCTGTCTGTCTGTCTGTCTGTCTGTCTGTTCTTCACGTCTAAACCGCTAAACCGATTTAGGTGAAATTTGGTACAGCCAGTATGAAACCCGAGAAAGGACATAGGACAGTTTCTTATCGCAATAATACCACGAGAACAGGAACTATGCGGGTAAAGCCTGGGATTATAGATTTTTTCATGTGGACGAAGTCGCGGGCACAGATAGTATAATATAAAGCTTGATTTTATTAAATCACATCAACTATTGAATGGAAATCACAAAATGATGAAAAGAGTTACAAAGCAATGTTGTAGAATGAAATTGATAAAAACATGAAAGCAATCTATACATATAATAAAATCGTAGAAAAGTCAAAACTGTACATTGAATATTTTTTTAAAAGAATACTTGGGACGTGGTCTACAATCGATACCGAAGCCAAAAATATAGTTTTTAGAATTTTTGTCTGTTTGTCTGTTTGTCTGTATGTATGTCCGGGGTAAACTCAAAAAGTACTGCATGGATTTACTTCAAATTTTGCATGAATATTACTAATAGGTCGGGTCAACATATAGGCTACATATTATCACGCTATCAGATGATAGCGTGATAATATGTAGCCTATATGTTGACCCGACCCGCGGACTTCGTTTACTCTGCACTGCTCCTCCCCTATAGATACAAAGGAGGAGCAGTGCGGAGTAAACGAAGTCCGCGCGGACGAAGTCGCAGGCAACAGCTAGTTACAAATAAATGTAGTCGTAGTGACCCCAACTAGAATACGATAATAACAAATATCAACAATAACCCAATTTAAATATTAAAGGAGTATGCCTCAAATTCATTTTATTTGTATTGGATTTTGATATTCCAGAGCGACGTTTTAATTTATTGAATGGAAATTCGATTTAAACTTAGCTATCCCGTGTTGGCATATTTTTTCATTAAGTATTTCATAATCGTTGTGTTATGAATATTTTATTCGAGTATTTATGTATCTGATTTAATGTACAATAACAATAATTATTATAATAATGTATAATAACAAAATTTTGTTATATTTCATAAAGTTTTATATTTTTTTAAATGTAAATCACTATAGCCGTATTGGGCAATTTTTGATAGGGACAAAACCATTGACCACGCAACTCCTAGACGCCAAATAGCAGGCGAATGGCTCCTGACAACACATCTGACTTATAGTTCCGATATAAATTTCCACGCGGCAATACCACAGTATACTGAAGACTAACAGTAGTCAATCTACATACATGTGATATTCGAGCAACGCACACATAGACACCACAGATAGATGCGATAACTCGGAATGGTTCGGTACAGTTTGTCCCGCACCAGACCGAGATATCGCGCCCGTGAGAGGTGTTTATGTGTGCTATGCTCGAATATTACTTGTAAGTAACATTGATTTCTGTTAGTTTCTAAGTATTCTGTGCCAATACGCAATAAGTGTCGATCAATCAGATGCTCTGTACAGTGTAAATCACCATATTTCACTGTGGCCTTGAGTTAGTCCAATCACGGCGTTGCAACTCCGCTTTGCGCTACCTCAACTTGTCGGCAGAATACATTTAATACGGAAAATCAAATACTAGGCGTCTATGGGGTGTGTGGTTGGTGGACAAAACTTATGGGCTTACCGCGCAACTTCGCCTATAAGTAGAATAACATGTCATCAATATAATCTTCCATGCAAATTTTTCCCCCTATATTTTAGCCTCTCAGGGGTTGAGTTTAAAAAAGAAAATAACCTTTTATTTAGACACTATTACTATTGCTCATATGCTTTAATTTCACTTCTAATTTAAATTAGAAGTGAAATTTAACAACGAGCACAATATTAATAGTGTCTAATAACAATTGATTTTCACCAAGTGCTGACGATAAAAAGTATATAATATAAAATAACCTATGTTTGATTTTGGGTCTTCAACTACTTTTTTCCAAATTTCATCAAAACCCGTTCAATAGCTTATCCGTGAAAGCGGAACTGACGGACAGATAGAATTTTGCATTTATATTATTATTAGTGTGGATGTGGATTCATCTTGTTTAGATGCGTCAGCTATCAAATATTGGTAATATTAAAATTACATGAAGACATACTTTGTGCATCTTAATATAAGTTACTAGCTGTGCCAGCGACTTCAACCGCGTGCAAAAAATTTTAACATAAAAGTCCCGGGGCTTTACTCACACACTTATAATAATATAATAATATTCATGAGACAAAATATCTCATCACAACCCAAAAGTCACCTAACCCAAATCTAAACTCTCTATCCAAAAGTAAGCAAATTATTTACTTGTGTTATGGGTGTTAGTCAACGATACTAATACATATAAATACATATTTAAATACTAGAATATATTTAATAAGCACCCACACCCAGAAATACAAACATTTATGCTCATCACAAAAATGCTTATCCCCGTCGGGAAACGAACCCGAGCCCAGCCGATTGCATAGTCAGTGTCGCTAACCACTCGACCAATAGGGCGGTCAGTTCCCGTTCTCGTGCGATTTCTGGAATAAAAACTATTCATGTCCTTTCTCGGGTTTCAAACTATTTTTGCACCAATTTTTATCCAAATCAGTTGAGGTTTACGCGTGAAGAAGAGACAGACAGAGTTGCTTTCATATTTACAGTATCAGTATGGATAACACCAGTTTATTATGTACTAATTTTAAACAAAAACAAAAGAAACAAGTCAACCTAATTCAAATTAAAATTTTACTAGAACAATAACTAATTAATAGACAGTAAACAAATATCAACCTTATTATAATTAATAATTTCCATCAAGGAAGATATATCCTATAAGGGGACATATGCTTGCATGTGATCATATCAAATTATATAAAAAAGAATACCCGGATTGTTTCTCTAAAGTCCCTGTGTTGGTTCCGGGCTTCTTTGAAGAATAGACCAACTGCCGTTCTGCCAGGCAGGTCGTTAAATGCGACCGATTGGCTATGCAAGTCACTACCATCGTGACTACTAGGTGGTAGAGTTCTGCATTGACTTGCCCGGGTCTGGTACCACCGCCTTACCTATTCCTGTCGCAATAGCGTCAGTGCTTGTCACAGTCGTGTTTGGAGGGTAAGGTAGCCGGTAAACTTATGCATGTAGCATTAGAATTCACCACAAAAAAGCAACGCACCATTAACATCTTTGATGTCTATAAGCGATGGTTGACTCTTACCATTAGGAGACCCATCTACTTGTTTGCTATCTTATGATATAAAAAAAAGTCACAACGAGCACATTAAATAAAATTTCAGCCAATTCATCTTATAAATATAGCAACGGTATAAAATAGAAACACATATTTTGCTGCAAGTGAACTGATGAAGCGAGAAAACTTATTACATCGCCAAGGCCGCAATTGCAATATCACGAAACTTTCCGGAACGCCTTGCGTTTGATGAAAAATTCCTTTTTTACGACTTCGAGTTAACGACGTACTCATTTCGAATGGCTTTGTGTTATATAACTGTTTCACTAATGATATCAAGAAGGAAATATATCTTACTAGCTTAGCCCGCGGCTTCGCTCGCGTTTAATTGATTTATATAAAATGTCACTACCTCTTTTAAGGGTTGGGGACAGATTTCCAAAAAAGTATGACGCACGATTTTTTTGTTAGTCACAAATAATACGCATACCAATTTTTAGGTTTTACCTTGAAAATTGCGAAATGCTCAATACAAACTTCCACCCCACATTTTAGGAAACGGGGGGGTTAGAAAGAGACAAAATATAGCCTATGTCACTCTCCATCCTTTCAATCATCTCTACTTAAAAAATCACGTCAATTCGTCGCTCCATTTTGCCATAAAGGAGGGACCAACAAACATACACATATACTTTGAAATTTATAATATTAGTATGGATGTATATTGCACGCCTCATCGTGAAGCGTTTAAGTACTCTACTCTCGGTAGTAAAGATATCTCCGGCGAAAATCAGAACCGACGGTTATATCATTGCTACTGTTCCTAAAAGGATGTTTAATTTTATAGTCAGGGATTATTTTTTTATCATAGGATAGCAACCAAACAGACTGTACTTCTGATGGAGAGAAATAACCATCGCCTATAGACCTCAAAGATATTACTGGTGCGTTGCAATCCATGTGATAGGGAATGCAACATGCTTGAATGTACTGGCTAGTTTATACTCGAAACTGGAATACGACAGGAATAATCATCGACGTTTTTGAAGTAGTGATAAGAAAGGCGTTGATACAAAACCCGAGCTATATGTAACATAACATTTCTATGTACTAACGTACTAGACAAAGCGTGCGCCACGTCACTTGTGTTCCACTAAAATGCAGTCCATGGACTGTACCTAAGTTAGCTCGTTGAACGAAACGCGTAAGTGCCATGAAAATCACAGCGGTTATGACATTTTGGTCACGAATACATATCGTACTGTGTGATACGTTGCAGCGCTCCTTAATTTTGACTTTAGTTGAACGATTTATTATTATTACAGCACTGCAGCGAGTGTTAACGAAGTGGGACATGACTTCTACTTAGCAAAGCCTCTCTAGTAGGTAGTACATTAAACTCTCTCTCTATCACCTAATTAGTAGTCATGATATTAGTGACACGTATTAACCCGCCATTGATGACGTCAATTTCACTTACAACATTGGTGACGCCGGTCTCACAGACCAGGGTTTTCAACCTAATATTTTGCCAACCAATGGCTAGTTAACCTACTTTTAGTTAATTTAGGTTTAATAATAAACACATTTATGAAAATAAGACACAAAAATTCAGTCGATCACAGGTTGTTTATTACTTATTAAAAAATTATACTCACGACACTAAAAATATTCTTTTTACCCATATGTTTATAAAAAATTTGAAATTAGTAAAAATGTTTAATTTTTTTGATTAAAATCAGCCTTTGTCATTCTTAGGACATTGCAAACTCATAAAAAATAAATAAAAATATATATCCTTGTAACAAAAAATATTACATTTTTTACTATATGAAAATATTATAAATATTTTAGTTACATGTTTGGTGACGCTGGTTTTACGGACCGGGTTGGTGCTGATACTCGTGAACGTGCATCCGTGGCAAATTCATGAGTGGTACCAATGGTGTGGGACTTAAAATGAGGCAGTTACTCGAGATCATAACTCGAATCGACGGCGGGTGAAAAAATTATTTGAATCTTTAGAATCACCGGTCTCTCAGGCATATACGCCATCAATGGCGGGTTGATCTTCTCTCACCTTTTTATAACTTACCTAGCAGTAAGGCAAACGATCTATTTCTTCACATGGGGCTCGGGTTAATTCCAGGAAATATATTTTCCTTCATACAAGCAGTTTAGACAAGAAAACTCATTACGGCGCCCGGGGTCGTAATTGCAATACCGGGAATTTTTCCGGCAGACGCTGTGCTTAGTGTATATTCTCATATTGAAACATATATTGGCACGCTTTGGTAGTAAAATTCACCCGTATGCCGTGGCGTCAACGTCCTCTTATACCTACTGTGATGCGTTTTCCACATGGAACTATTATTATAATTAATTCATCCGAGGTTCTCCGCTTACGTATTTTTTCAAAAAAGAATCATTTTAAGGAAGGAATGAATATTTTGATTTTACTATGCCACATATTAACATTATAACCAGGGAATTAACTGAATACACCTTTCAAGTCAATTTCTTAGGTGGTCAACGTCACTTGCATTTACACAGAGAAATACAGAGTTTTAAAGGTGGAAATTTTTATTAGCTTATATCATCTAGACTTAAGTTCACGATTGTATTACATTAGCTGTTAATTTTCCTAAAATAAAGTAAATAAAAAAAATAATACCTTCCGATGAAATAAAATTACTCCAGAGGTATTTCTTAAGGCTTAGTTTTTATTCGCCACGATAAAGTAGCACAATATGGCATATTTCTATTTTTGTACGATATATCTACAAGCGTTTAACATTTATATACATTTGCTCATATGAACGGCTAAGTATTTTGCGCCCAACACCGTGCCCATTAGTATTTGTGTGGTCTGTAGTTATAACCTTAGAATAAATCTATGATTATAACTACAGACATAGTAGATGCAGCCAAAATCATAGGTATATGAGGCGACGTCAATATTTGTCCTTTGCATGTCTGAAAGAAGTGAATCAAACAGTTTTTCTTTGATTTATTTTTCCTTGATGAATACATACATGGTTTTATTGCATTTACAAGATACTTTAAAAGTAATGCGAAAATATTTTGTTGAACAAAAATACTGCACTGTTGAGCGTGGCTACCACCGCGAAAATGCCCTATTTTAGCATTTGTGTTTGAGACAGGAATCAATACATCCTCATACATAGTTCATTTTTGCTGATTGGTTTTTCACAAATAAATTATTTGTGAAATAATACAAGTGTTTGACAAAACCAATAAGATGCAGTTTCACCAAGTGCCGACGATGGAAAGTATAAATTACTTTTATGCTGAATTGCTTAATAATTAATAATGTTGTCAAGTTGCCTACTTGTGTACGGTACAGTGTTGTGTAAAGTACAGTATTCGACAAATTCTTTGCTACGTTGTTTCAGATCGTTAGGTTATATGCATATGATGTTATTACAGGATTTCTGTTTTGTAGCACTTTCGAAATAAGTCGTTATTAGAAAATTTGCGAGACTCGTTAAGAGGAAGCTACTCACAACTCACAAAATTTCACAAATGTATTCATCATTTAATAATTCCGCATCCCGCGGATGTCACAATAATTTTTAAATTATAGTTTTGCATTGTCTCCCCCGGGTCTAGTATCATCGCTTTACTTATTCTTACCACAACAGCGTTAAGATGATAACATATGTTCAAGTAGTTTAACGACTAACTATTTATCTGGAGATTTGAATCAATTCGTTGTCATTTCGCACAATATTTTTAATTCATTTTTGGAAAAGTAAGTCTGGCAAAATACAGAATTGTTACAAATTTTAGATAAAAAATTCAATTCTAATTGTATAGAATGTTTTGTAAAGTCATTAAATAACGCAAATTCAAAACAAAGAGCTATTCAAATTGCTAAAGTCAAAGATATTGTCAGAAAAAACATCACTTACAGAGTAATTTACGGATAATGTTATTCACATTTGTACTGCAAAACAAAAACGTTACTTACGTTTGTGCAAATAGCGCTTCTGATGGTAAATGATAAGCTTCGCCTATAAACACTAAACATTTTAATGATACGATGTCATCTATAAATATGACTTAAATAAAATAATCATGCAAAAATTTACCGGCTATGTTAGCCATCATCCAAACTAAGAACATAACAATGCCAATTACTGGCACTATCGGGGCAGGAAAAACAAAGCAGTGGATTTTAACTCAGGCGAGATTTTTTTTTTTTTTAAATTTAAATAACAGACTTACTGCTGCCATTGTCGTTAGCTTTTAATATTTTTCTGGCCGCAAGGTTGATAGCAAACAAGCAGATGGCTCTCCTGATAAAAAGATAAACCATCGCCTATAAACACCAAAGATGGTAATGGTGAGTAGGTATCCATGAGGTGAGATGCCACTGCCATTTGCTTAAGTCTACCGGCCACCTTACCCTCCAAACCGGAACACGACAATGGCAAGCACTGATACTATTGCGGCAAGAAATAGTAAAGCGGTGGTATTGTAGCGATACTCCGATCGCCAGGGGGCTTCTCACTTAGCAGCTTCAACTTTTTGTGTTGAGAGAGATGCACAGGATCGAATTTTAACTACTTTTCAATACAAATAAATATTTCTATATATCGATTTATTGGGCATTACGTCCGAGCCCCTTGAGAAACAAAATTTACTATTCACTTAGTATTGTATACTCTTTGTTCATAACCAATATTAAAAATGTCTACCCATTCTACTATGTTCTTATAAAAAAATTAAAATCCAACAAGTGGCCAGTATTAATATATTCTTGTAACACAAAGAAGGTGTTACAGTATCATATACTCACCCAGGTGAGATGTAGTGAAACTCTGCCACCTCATAGTTACGATGGTAGTAATATGTCTCGACCAATCGGTCGCCTTTTACAACCTGCCTCGCAGAACCGCAGTTAGTATTCAGGGTGTTAGTATTCAAAAGGGTGTCGAACCTACACAGTCTGAAGGATATTACATTAATAAATAAATAAAAAAACAAAAGCTGTTATTAGGTAATATTTCAAAACGTTTAAAATATTTTGAACCTTAAAAAGTTAACATTTCTTCACTTCAGAATAAATTTCCTTAACAAAAGTCCCTTCAAATGGAGCAACTTAACAAGTTAGACTCAAACTTTCATTGAATTACTTGAAAATGTGAAATTCAAATATCTTTAGTTTTACACGTCCATTGGTCTGCTTCATCTAATATCATGACTGTGTGATTCTCATGATTATAACACCCAACCACTTGATACAACTTATAACACCCAACTAAATTGTTACAAATTATCGATTATTTTTCTTCTGTCTTTAAACTGTGTAAAATGTCAACATTTTAATTAAATAAAAAATGAAGTGTGTAAATTATAGAAATAAGTGTTGTGATGTGAAATAACGTTTGTCATTTGTATTATGTAACATGTAGTAAAAAATAACTGTTTATTTCGCAAGGGGACTTTTATTAAAAATAATGCTCTGAAGCAGGGGTTGGAAAGCGGTCCAATTCCTTAATGTTAGTCCAGGCCCTGTTCGAAGAATAGCCTTTCTACCAGGCAGATAGTAAAAAGGGAACAATTGGCTAAATGTGTCACTATCACCGTGACTACTAGGTAATAGATTTCAGCAACTCTTCATCCAAATATGGTACATCTACCACACCAACAGTAACGCACCTTTAACATCTTTAGTGGCTAAAGGCGATGGTTTTCTTTTCCATCAGGAGAACTATCTGCTTCATGCTGTCCTATAAAAAATATAGAAATATTGAAATAAATACCTTATCTACAAAAACTTACAAAACTAGTGACACGTATTAACCATCAGTTATCATGCAATCTTTTACGAAATGCCTAGCAGTAGGGTAGTTAGTTAATTCTTAAAAAAAGTTCTTAAAAAAAATTCTTAAAAAAATCAACATGTGTAAAATAGACCACCTGCATTTCTGCCAGGCAGTTCGTAAAAGACGAACGGTTGGCAATATGAGTCACTGTCATCGTGGCTACTAGGTGGTAGAGTTTTGCATTGTCTCGCCCGGGTCTGGTACCTAATCCTGCTGCAAAAGTGTCGGTGCTTGTAATCACCGTGTTCTGGTTTGGAGGGTAAGGTAGCTGATTAACTTATGTATGTGGCGTGCAATGTAGGTTATGGTTGTCTCTGATTTAAGTCGCGCAAAGATAGACTGATGGACGGCCTGCAGATCGTATTCAATTCCTTATAAACTGTATAATGAGTATAAATAAAAGTATTTTTAAATCTGGATATCCATTATATACTCGTATATATCAGTATTTCTAATAAAAGAGCTCGTTATGAGAATCTCAAATATATATTAACACTAGCTGCAGCTTGCAGCCTGCTGCATTATAAAATTTTTGGCGAATCCCGCGGGATCATATAATTTTTCCGGCACAAAAAATAGTTTATGCGCTATTCCAAGTCTTTGTCTACCTGTGTACTAAATTTCATTCAAATCCGTTAAGTAGTTTTTGTGTGATTGAGTAACAAACATCCATCCATCTAAGCATCCAAACTTTCGCATTTTTAATAATAGTATTAAATAAATATCATAAGTAATTTTGAAGTAATTATATATATATATAATATATAATAATTAAGTAATTATATATATAATATAATTTAAACGTAGTAAATTTCTAATTATGTAATTTCGGTTTTTAATTTCTTGTAGCTCCAGAATTATCAGGTCTTTACCCCATGGTGAATAGGAAGCCATCTAAACAAAAAAAACAGTGACATTTCGGGAGTGCCGATAGAAATGAAAACTGGGTCAAATCACCGTTGTATTTACTTTGATTGGGACATCCTTTCTGCTATATTTCCTTATTTTCTCCCTCCTTCCCCTTATTTTCTCCTAACTTTTCGCTACCTTCTCGCTACCTTTCTGCTAACTTTACGCTAATTTCCCCTTTCCTTCCCGCTACTTTTCTCTAATTTTCTGCTTTACACACAGAGAGGGATGACCCTACAGAGGTGTAGGTTACTGTAAGATGTTGCGAATTCAATGGTTTTTCCCATCTCAAAAAATGCCCAACGCGTCAAAAGAAATTTTCGTTTCAAAAAACGGTATCCGAATTGGTTCATTAATGATTAAGTTCTGCGGTAACCTGTTTTTCTGTAAAAGAAAACTTATAAAATTTCTATGGTATTTAAAGTAATAAAATTAGATAATTTTACCTCACACTTGTCCTGTTTTTTTTTATATTTGTTTATTAATTTTTAAAGAGTTTTATTATTAATTAATATATTATCTATTAATATAAATTATTAATTAATAAATATCTTCTTGCCAAGACCCTCACACAATACTTATGTGTATCATCTTAGTTATCAAAAGAATTTAACCACTCATTCAATATTCATCACGCTGATTGTCTTGTGGGTTAGGCATAGTAAACCGAACGCTAGTAGATAGTGAGTTTCAAGACGATCCTGTAAATTTTCGATTACATTCCATTTTATTATGATTTATTCGTTTATAGGTTGACGAGATTAGTGGTGATCCCCATATTATTGTCTTTAAATAATTCTCATAAAATAAACCATGAAACATCCATACTAATATTATAAATGCGAAAGTCTGTCTGTCTGTCTGTTACACTTTCACGGCTAAACCGCTGGGCCGATTTTCATGGCATGGAAGTAGTTGAAGAGCCGGGGTCAAACATAGGGTAGTTTTTTTTTCAAAATTCAATCCTGAAAGGATTGAAATAGGGGATGAAATTTGTGTGAAAAGCTATCTTGACGACATTAATCTACGCGCGGGTGAAGCTGCGCGGGTCAGCTATTTTTAAGAATAAAGGGCGCATTATTTGGAGTGAAATAAAACAACAACAAATAGGTCATATTTAAAGTTTTATTTGAACCGAATTTTCAATACATTTTACAGCAAAATTTTCGATCTCAAAAACATTTGACTTACATATTTACCTAAATAATAAATGTGACTATAAACTGTTATGAACACTTTCAAACTTTCTAATAATTAATATTACACACATTGAGAATAACTTGCCGATACTATATTATTGCTGATTATAAAATTAAATTACAAATAGGAATATTGCTGATTATAAGATGAAATAAAAAACTTTGAATTGAGAGATAACGATATGTATTAACATAGATAAGGTATAAGTACCAAGAAAAGATTTTATTGAAAAAAATTAACATGTAATTTTCAATTCAATTGCAGACAAAACCAGCTGGTTTTTGTAATGCTTAATAGTAAAATGTTTGTTTATATTAAAAATATTTTTTTCGCTTTATAATTAATAATTATTATCTGGATTATAAAACAATTACCAACTTTCAGGTTTTAAGAACTGAATTAGGTAAAATGTTCACCTTTAAGAACTGAATTAGATAAAACTAAAATCATGCAAATATTAGAGTACATAAGAGCTTAACTTGAGACACATATATTAATATAAGATATAGTATACAGTCACAACAAGAACAGTAAATAGTGTTTATAATATTATAATGTCTAAATTGTATATTGATATGCATTTTCAATTGGTAGGGAGAACGTGATAAGCAGGTAACACCATTCCAATATGCTTAATAATTACGATTTACATCTATACCCTAACAAGAAAAATACAATGAAAGCATTAAAGAGAAATTGTATATTAAACGCTATTAACGTAAATTTTAATAATTTAACTTGCGCCAGATTTTCCGAAAACAGCGAAAACATGAATTGAACTACAATATTTAAACTATTCTAGTTAGAAAATATTAATATATGGAATTAATATTATATTCATTTTAACAATTAAGCGTCCCAGATGTTAATATATAAAAACAAAAGATTATTATTAGGTATATAGTCCGTAAGTAAATGTAACAAAAACATAATAAAATTTAATAATATAAATAATTATTATTTGAATATAGTAGAATTCAGTGATAACAGATTACACAATTTATTTATTCCTAATAAATTAACCATTGTATTAATTTTAATGTTTAAAAGGTATCTAAGTTATCCAGTTCTGTACACAGGGCTGGATTTAGAGTTAAAAAATCAACTGCACATTTTTTTTCTATATGTATATTAACAGAGATGTCAAAGTAATATCTTGAAATACACATTTATTGATATAATTTTTTTTCATTATATAATTTACTAATGTTTACTTTAACATGGTTTACTAAACATGTTATAAAAATGTACCTCTTATTATATCCTTAAGATACATATCAGGTTATTCGACTCTGATCACTACACTGAATGTATATAATTTTATATTATGTGCATCAATAAATATTTGTTATACGTAGTGCATATATGAAATATTAAGTGAAAACACAACATCCATAATATATTAATTTGCCTTAAGATAGTAAAACACGAATACATAGAGTATAATATATAAAATGTTTAAACGCGTGTAAAAAGAATACAAAATAGGTATCCAATCTCGCGTCATACACGCGTTTCACATTTTTATCAAAGATATAATGGTTAAACACCGATTAACAAGGTCAGAAAATGTTATCTACCAATACGTGATTACAAATCGTATCACATAGAAAGCTTCACAGTTCATCGCAACATTTGTATACATATTATAATATTCTTAACACTTATAGGTATTTCAGACTAAGGGATATGTTTTTGGTTACGATTTATCACTTAAATACATTTTAATGGTAAATGAAAAATCGATTTACTCATTACCGACTAAACACCAAGAAATCAATTAAAGAATTGATTTAAATAATTTTAAATCATTTTAGAAATTTAATCTCTAACTATTATTTAAATTTAAGCTGTAAGGTAATAGAGTAATTCGATTTTAAAGTGACGCAAAATAATGTCAAGCAAACACTGTCTAAAGTCACATTTATTACCTCAATATTATAAACAACGAATTAAAAAATAACCAGTAATTAAACTTATAAGTAAGAATATCTAAAAAATAATATAAAAATAATAAATAAGCGATTTAATAAAAATTAATTCGATTTAAAAGTTTAACAAATTTTGGTAAAAGTATTGACGCTTTCTTTTAAAATAAATGTTTAAAATTAAAGTAATTACAAAACGTAAAATAATAACAGCATTAAATATATTTTAGTTTATCTAACACTTATCTTACTAGAACTATTCTACTTCGAACATCCAGGGGCTCTACCCAAAGTTAATTAATAAAACTAACATAAGTTTCTAAATAAGAGGTAGAATAATTTCAAGGAAATATTTTAAACATTGGAAACTCGTTTAATAGTAAATATGTATTTATTAAGGAGCCCCGTAAACTTACGAGTATTGTAATAATATTGAATAGTCAACATGGTAAATGCGCAAAAAGCTTAATATAACGTGTACATGGGAAATGTATCTACGAGATGTTGTTTGGTAAACAGCCGTCTTACATAATTCATATACTACAACAAAATAATGTACCTACTTAAACAGACGCAATATTTTTTAATAATCAGAAAAAATCTAGTTAATTGGTCTGATTTTGATATTGGCGTTCCGTTTGAGAAAGTGACCTACAAGTAGCAACACTTTTACATACAGTTACTTAGTAAAAAGTAGTAAAGTTACTGAAGTGAAATTCCAAAATAATCATAAAAAATAACTTTTACCAACCAGTTATTTGGTTTGACATTGACGTACCATTTAAGTAGATTGACGTACCATTTAATCAAATAAACACAATATTTTTAAATACGTTTACTGAGCTTTGGTGTAACGTCTTAATAATGAGAAAAAAATTACAGTCATTTTGTTTGGGTAGATATCGATGTTATATTTGAGTACTTGTCATATAATGGAGCATGTGATGCGTGTTACTATTAAGGTATTAAAATATTACCTATAACTAAAGAGTGACTAAGCTGGTGTTTAAAAATCTTCCGAATACATTCATTAAATTAAAGTTTTAAATTTAGTAAATGTATTTAGGAGTCTGATTATGAGTATGATTAATTTAAATTTGATACCAAAAGTTCTTTGTTTATTTAAACATTTTACTTTTTACGAGTAATTTCTAGGGTCAACAATTTTTGCTACTACCAGATCAAAACCATAATAGGAAGATGGAATTGTATCAGGCTGTTTCTGAAACAACATCTTATATGGACAGGAATGAGATACATAAAACATTTGATAAATATCTTTTTAAAAACAGCATGTTAAATCTTTTAAACATATTTTAGCATCAGATTTATATAACGTAGTTAGTCATTACTTTAGAAAGAAAGCATCCGAAATATCGACGGTTCGTTTCTATCATAGCCACGTTTTACTCTAAAGTAAGGCATATCTACCGAGAAACTTTGTTCATTCTAACTCTTATAAACCACCCACATATCACAAGTTGCCAATCTCAAAATACTACAAATTTTAATTTTCAGCCCAAAATTGATATGTATCGTAATTTATTGCATAAATTCATCACGTTTTTAAACGAAAAAATAACGTTTCAGAAGGTTTTATTCAAACTATCCGGCCACAGATAGTTAGATTAATCCTTCCTAACATAACGGGGTAACTTAAGTAGAATCGACGATTTCTCTAAAGCCATCTCGCGACGGCGAATATTATCGCGTTTGTGGCGACAATTGGACAGGTATTAACTCCACTTGAAATTCTTCCAAATCCCGGTTTCCGCTTACAGTTCATCTTTTCAAGTGGCATTTTGGCGACACTGTATTCGCGATGCTCATTCACCATAGTGCAAACTGTACGTTTCTTTTGCATCATTTCATCATCACGATCGCGAAGACCGGCCAACCATGATTCATACCACGCCAATTCACAGTCACAAAATAAAGGATTATCTAAAACAAAAATTATTAATATAAATCAACTTCATACTCTAGTGTTTATTGGTTGTTTATTCTTTACATCAGTAGTTCGATCATTTGGTAGTTTTACTTGGACAAAAAAATCCGGGAGTTTTGAAACTTAGTACAAATGCTGGAGACACCCTTGCGTCTATAGACCCGAGTTGTATGCGCACTAAGGCACACGCAGTCCAGAATGAATGCGAAAAAAGCCGGTCACATCTGCATTTATAGTGTCATTGCACGAAGTTTTTTGACGATAGACGCAAGTACGGCTCCAGCATTATACTTATTGATTTTGACGTGCTCTTTGCCAATATAAACTTTGCCACCTCGTATCTTTGCCGCTCGCGACGCCAATTTCTAAAAATGGCACTTTATTGCTGTTTTCAGCTTTATTACTTTATGATAAAAATACTTAAACATAGTAGAACTTGAAAAAATTTCCTACAGTTTGTGTCTCAACTTTTTTTTTGTAAGATCAACTGTTTTGGTGTACGGGTGCGCAAAGTGTATTTAAACGACTCATTTCTTCAAACTGCAGAAATATAATATTTTTAAACGATATGCATTAGAAATACATTGAATTAATAAAATCAAACATTATAAACTACATTCATGTGATATGAATATACATTAATAGTATAAATATATACTCATTTATACTATTTACTAGCTGTTGCCTGCAACTTTGTCCGCGCGGACTTCGTTTACTCCGCACAGCTCCTCCCCGTAGGTGCTAGCGTGATAATATGCAGCCTATATGTTGGCCCGACCTGTTAATAATATTCATGTAAAGTTTGAAGTAAATCCATGCAGTAGTTTTTGAGTTTACCGCGGACATACATACAGACAAACAGATACACAAAAAAATCTAAAAACTATATTTTTAGATTTTTTTTTTGATAGATATCACGCCCCAAATATTATTTTAAAAGTTATTGTCTATATATTAATACATGAAGCAAAACCTTCGTATTCCTTTTTAGGACATTTACGCGAACAGTGGAGTATAAAATTTGGCACAGAAAAACTTCAGAATCACATTGTGAAGGACTGTGGAAATCTAATACTATTAACCGTTATGCATTAAACAATAAACATACATAAAATTAATAAAATAAATATACATACTACAATTATGTAACATACGTGATAATATACACACCTGTGAACTATTTTATATACTTACGGCTTAAGTCTTTTTTTGAACTTAAAAGAAAAAAGTGTAGTTTATTGTCGAATTTTCGATCGCCTAGGCGAAACGTTGCAAAACTCCACTATCTAGGTAGTAGTCACAATGTTAGTGATATGCATAAGCCTTCTCTCACGTTTAAATACAGAGAATACGGTCTCTCTTTACCATCTGCTTGTTTGCTATCTTATAAAAAAGTGAGTCGTGAAAACCAAAAAAAAGACACTTTATACCCAGGGCAAACAATCACTGCGTGTTATCCAATATAGTAATTACATACATACATATCTTCATGTAAGATCCCTTATGACGTAGGCAAAGAGAACCAAAAGCCATATGTCACGATATATTTTTTATATCATAAGATAGCAAACAAGTAGATAGCTCTCTGATGGAAAAAGAAACCATCACCTATAGATGTCAACAATATTAATCGTGTGTTGCTATCCATTTGGCGGTATAGCAATGCTACGTGCATAAGTCTACCGGCTACCTTACCTTTCAAACTGGAACACGACAACGTCAGGAATAAGTAAGGCTGTAGTACAATATAACTAGGCGAGATGTTGCGGAACTCTATCACCTAGTAGTCGTGATATTAGTGACACGTATAGCCAATTGGTCGCCTTTTATGATGTGCCTGGCGAAAAGGCAGTTGGTCTATTCTTCAAAAGGGGGCTACAACACAGGGTAAAATCCTTGCAGATTTCTCTTATTTTGTCCACATTCATTACTCTCTTCACGCAAACATGCCAGCTGCTGAGACTTTTGATATATTCGGATATTGCCCAATCAATCGATCATGGTATGTCAGTCTTGTTCTTCCCTGGCAACTAGATTATTCCACATTTTATAATTTAATTTCTCAAAATTAAATGTTGAATATTCAGCTACTTTAAACAAAACACATCTTTAGGATTAAAACACTCACCCATAATATCAACCACCCGTAGAGTATCCAATATCGGTTCCATTATTTCTTCGGGTATGTGATTGAGCTTATTGTTCTGCAAATTGAGCGTTTCCAACGAGTTTAAATTATCGAATCCCATTGTTGGTAGCTGGTGAATCCTGTTAAATAAAATTAATTTAATTGAATATTTTTATACATAGGCTTAAAGAGCTTTATTGTAATGAGGAATTTACAAGTATCGTCACGGCCATATAGGCAGAGGTACAATCTGTACACCTGCGATCGCTGAAGACACTTAATCCCACAACATGATAGATGGCAAGCTTATCACCAATCAGACACATATCCAATCCTGGGTAGCATTTTTTTCTAGGAAACTGAAAAATACATAGTTTTGAATTGTCTGACCCGGGAATCGAACCCTGAGCCTTGTGTGGTCCAGATCACTAGATCATAGAGACGACTATCCTTTTTATATTAATAAAAATGAATCCTTGGAAGGGTTCCATTTTTTATTGTTTTCAGGTTCGGAATCTTAAAACATAACAAGAGTTCAAAACGAGTGGTATGATGATATAGCCAATCAGTCACCTTTACGACCTGCCTGCCAGAACGACAGTTGGTGTATTCTTCATAGGAGCCCGGACCAACACGGGGAGGTAGATCAGCAGTTGGAAACGTATCAACAAGAAAATAAATCATTTAGTGTCACGCAAACAAAATCGCGAGTAATAACTAGTGCTGTACAAAAACACGTTCCTTATATTATAACGTTATAAGGTTGTCATAACATTTGTGGCTGCAATATTATATTTTGGAGGGTGGGTCGGTAAACTTGTACGCGAAGCATAACGTTCCGGTATCATGAATAATATTACAATATTTTCTTCATTTTTGTCTTTATATAGCTGTTATTTTTTATCACATAAGAACCAGCGTTTTCTTACTTGGTAGCCCTGTGCCAGTAAGAATTCATTTTGTTTACAAAATAGTTAAGGTAACTTCTACTGTATTATAGGTAAAGTTTTGATATATATACATTATACGTATATCAAGATAGCAAACAAGCAGGTGACTCTCCTAAAGAAAAAGAAACAATCGCCTATCATCACCAAATATGTTAATAGTGCGTTGCTATCCACGTGGGAGGATGGGACCAAATGCATAAGTCTACCGGCTACCTTATCCTCTAAACCGGAACGCGAAAATGACAAGCATTGAAGCTACAGTGGCAGGAATAGGTAAAGCATTGGTACCATATACCAAGGCAAGACGTTGTGGCACTCTACTACCTAGTTGCCACGATGGCAGTGATACGTAATAGCCAATCGGTCGCCTTTGGCAATAGCCTTGTCACTTATCCATTTGTGAGATTAAGTATCTTCGGCTTATCGTAGGTGCACTGGTTGTACGTTTGCCTACCACTTCTAGGATTCGGGCGTAAAGATACTTTTTATAAAAGGATAAAATATGTATGTATATATATATATATATATATATATATATATATATATATATATATATATATATATATATATATATATATATATATATATATATATATATATATATATATATATATATATATATATATATATGTATATATATATATATATATATATATATATATATATATCTGGATTTGAAGTTATTATATGAAATATATATGTACTATTTATCAGTGTTAAATACAACGCTACTAACAAAGGCCTATAAACAATAATTATTCAGGTATATATATAGTGCACATTCATCATTGAGCTTTATCATATTTTTACGGTACAGCCACGTAGACGCTTATAACAATGAAAAATTTCTTCGTATTTCATCCTCTTCATCCATCTTTCTTTTATTTAGCGAGCTTTTGTAAACTTTAAACGACGTCGCAATAGAAAGATAAAAAAATATTCAAATTTTTGCAAGGGTTTTTATTTTAACATTATCTCTTAGTATTTTGGTAAGTGGGCACTGAGAAGCTTTGCCTTATTACTTGATTGATAGATGAGTCTAAATAAACATTTAAAAAAATTAGGGATACATTATTAAGTTTTTATATAGTTTTGTATGTCTTGTACGATGTGTTGTCACAAAACAAATAGGCACAGAAGTCAATCTCATGTATGTACTTCACTTTTCATACCTACGCTCAGCGATCGCGTTAGGAATATCGATTTTAGCTTATTAATATGCGGAAAAAAACTGGTAATGGTACTCGTATCTATGTGTTGGATTTATTATTAAAAATAAAACAGAAAGAATGGAAATGCGAACCAATTATAACTAAAATATTTTAATATTATTGTTATACTTATTATAAATTTATAGGCTGGTGGCACTCGTGCTTGCACTATTCCTAACCATTCCTAGGGATGTAACATTGCTTATAAAAACATCGATATCAGGATATCGATGTTTTCTAGAGTAACATATCGATGATAAAAACATCGGAGTTTGTGAACGATACATCGATGTCGATTATGGTCAATGTTTTGCCATAAAAATTACTTGTATTGAATATTTTGTTGGTACTTGAGAGCGGGGGAAGATGGTACTATGATTAAACATCGATGATAAAAACATCGGAGTTTATGAACGATATATCGATGTCGATTATGGTCAATGTTTTGCCATACAAATTACTTGTATTGAATATTTTGTTCGGGTACTTGAGGGCAGGGGGAAGATGGTACTATGATTAAACATCGTTCATAAAATATCGCTCATGAAGAACGATGTATCGTCGATTTTAGGGGTTTCAACATCGATGTTAAAATATCGATGTTAGTTAACGATATATCGATGTTAAAAAATCGATGTATCGTTTGCATCCCTAACCATTCCGAGATATCGTGTCCACGAGAGAGCACTACTTGTATGTAGACTGATTTCTGCACCTGTTTGTTTTGTGGTGTTGTGGTCGATAAATATTATACATCACCCATTATACGTAGGTCACACTATAAATTTTGTGTAACTTAAAAAAACAACATGTTATAACCAAAATATTATGTTTATTGCTTTTCAAAATAATGTCCTTTACATTTTAAACATTTTTTCATACGATCGAAACATTTTTTAAAACAGGAGGACCACAGATCTGAAGGCATGTTTTCTACGTGCTGATTGAACGCTATCACTGCCTCTTCGGAGTTGGTAAAAGTAAAACCTCTTATCAAATCTTTGATTTTGGGGAAAATACAGAAATCACAGGGTGCTAGGTCGGGTCTATGCGCAGGATGAGTAACGAGATGTACTTTTTCGCAAGCTAAAAATGACTTTGTTTTGTTGGCCGTGTGTGAAGAAGCGTTATGATTTTGCGAAAAATTCGCGAAAGATGATCCAAAAGCCGCATTCTCCTACACCGAATGCGGGTTTTGGGTCATCTTTCGCGAATTTTTTAACACCCTGGGTAAACAAATGGTAGAATACCACTCGACAATTAACACTCTTTTGATCTTCAAGTGGAATTGTACAGCTGGGACCCGTAGCTGAGAAAAAAACGCGATCATTTTTTTACCAACTTTTCTGGCCTGCCTCAATTTTGTTAGCCTGTTCTCATTTTCAAACACCCACTCACAAGATTGCTGTTTCTTTTCGGGTTCAACATAATAAATTCACGTTTTGTCTCCTGTGACAATGTCATAAACAGCATTAGAATGTCCGTGGTCGTACTTCAGTTGCATCTGTGAGCAGCATTCCACGCGAGCCGGCTTCTGCTCCGCTGTCAGTTTATGAGAGATCCAACGACAAAAAAGTTTCCGAACTTTCCATTCTTCGTGTAAAATTTTCTGAATTTGGCTCATACCAATCCCAAATATTCCTCGAATTGTCTCATAGGTAATCCGGGGGTTTTCTTCAATTAACCGCTTAACAGTAGCAACATTATTTTCGTTGACGGCAATTGAAGGCTGCCCTTCACGAAATTCGTCATGTAAAGAAACTCAATCTCTCAAATTCAGCAAACCATCGCCTCACGGTGCTCAAACAAGGTGCTTCTCTCCCAAAAGCATTTTGAAGACAAGCGACACAGTCTTGCGGAGAAAGAGAATTTTTAAAATCATAAAAAATCATCGCTCTAAAATCTTTTCGACTTAATTCCATTTTCGTCGCGTACGTAGAACTTTGATGTGTGATAAAAAAAACAATTGACAAATCATTTCCCGCTTCCGCACTATTGAATTCCGCTTCCGCGCAATTCAAATAGTTCCGATTAGCTAGAAGTGCAAAACTTTTAGTGTGCCCCATGTAAAGCGTTAATTATGTAATACTAAAGTTTTATCGCCTCTGTATCGCCTCTGTGGTCTAGTGGTCCAGCGTTGGCGTTGACCACATGAGGTCCCGGGTTCGATTCCCGGGTCGGGCACATAAAAAAGTGTTTTCTCAGTTTTCTGAGAAACACAAAGTTGCTCGGGATTGGAAAGGTTGGCGATAGGCTTGCCACCTATCACATTTGTGGGACCAAGTATCTTCGGCTAATCGTGGGTGCACTTGTTGTACCTCTGCCTACCCCTTCGGGGATATGGGCGTGAAGATACTTACTTACTTACTTACTAAAGTTTTTACTTTCAGTCTATATGTAAGAGTAGATAAAGGATATATATTAATTTTTATTTACTTAAAATTCGTGTACAAAAACTACATAGATATTAATTAAATGACAGAAAAACTTATATCAATCGTTTACTATGATTGCATTTATTGGAATTAAATAACATACATACTGCTTTATAAATATTCATATACGTACATACTTACAGAAATACACAAAAATATTGTTACACAATTGACTAAGCACTTGTACGTAAATTTCACATCACAACAGGTGCCGTTCTACTAGGCAGATTGTAATAGGCGAACGATCGGCTATACGTGTCATTACCATTGTGACTACCAGGTGATAGAATTCCACAACGTTTTGCCCGGGTGTTTGGTACCACCGCCTAATTATTCCTGCTGCAATAGTGTTTCTGCTCACTAACGTGTTCCGTTTTGGATGTTAAAGAGGCCGTTAGACTTATGCATGTGACATTACCATCCCGATACATGGACAATATCGTACCATTAACATCTTTGATGTCTGTAGGCAATGATTTATCTTTCCATCAGGAAAGCCATCTGTTTGTTTGCTATGCCATAGTATTAACAAAAATCTGTAAGCCAGTTGATCCTGCAGGCCATTCCTGAAACTTCATAAACATAAATTTAGGTATTTTAAGCTCAATAAAGTAAAAACTATACCTCAGCATGAATTTTCAAACTCAAAAGAGTTCAAAAATCTAGAGTTTGTAAAAATAATAGTACCTTAATGTCCGAAAAGATATACATTTTCAAAATGATGATCGGTTTTGAACTTTGAATGGTGTTCAAAGTATTTTTTGAGCTCTAAGTTGTTTTATTGAGCTTTAAAATCAATATCTAGGTTAAAAAATGTCGAAGAAATGTCAAAAAAGCTTTCTCAAAAATATGCATTATTGATAAATCTCGAATGAATCAACTGGTTTTAATCAAATTTCAAGTAATTTTTCAATTAGAAAAGGTGAGTAGATTTTTAAATAAATAGATATATTAGCCTGAAAATTATTTTAAAATTAAAATGCGTTTGCTGTAAACAACGTAAATAGTTAAAAAGCTATGAGCTTTGAAATTTTAATTCGATTTAAATTTTTGAAACGACATTCGACGTAATTTTTTAAGCAATTAAAATGGTAGAAGATCAAAAAATTTTGGTTGAAAAAATGCGAAGTTAGGTCGAAACATTACTTTTTCAAATTTTTTTGTCAACGATAGCTCCTGAACGGATAAACCGATTTTGTGCTTTGTATGTTGCAGTTTTTTGAGGAAAAGAGCTGATTATATTTTGTACTCAGTAGGTACATTTTTTTTGGATGTTATATTAAAATATACTGTTCTGCGAAATTTTTTTTGAGTTTTTTCAAAAATTCTCCAAATCTTCTGAACCGAATTAATTTAAATTATTTTCGAAATAAATTGAGTGGATCGCGTTTCGATCGGTATAGCCGTTCAAAAGTTATTAGATGTTTACATACACAAACACACACACACAATCCCGGGCAACTTTGTGTTTCTCAGAAAACTGAAAAACACTTTTTTTAATGTGCCCGACCCGGGAATCGAACCTGGGACCTCATGTGGTCTGGTATGTACATCCAGACGTACTGACGTCATCGAGATATAATTTATTGTTTACTCTATGATGTAATTTCGACCACAGGGGGATTGCTAGTTGTGATATAATCCAAGTTAAATCATTGTCCGTAGTTTTTTTATGGTATGGCAACTGGTATGGTACTGGACTGGTATTTATGACCATTTGATGATTGATTTCGAATTACTAATAAAGTATACGCTGAGATCATTTTCCTTATTTTTCTTTATATTCTTTATATTATGAGCGCGACATGATCTTAGACGCGTCATTTCACACAAGGTTATTAATCTTAAAAGAAACCTCATCACCGTCTACGTAATTCCTTGAAAAATATGCGTAATCTAACAAGATGGTTGAAAGAGCTTCAGAAACGAGAATTATAATATGGAAATAGCTGTTCTGAATTAATTCCTATGGTTGCCAGAATAATCGTATTTGTCTGTAATATAATAAAATTTAAAGGTAGACATTGTTAGTCTAGTGGTTAGATTATTTAACTATACCTATATTTCGAAGTCCTGGATTTAAATTCCGATTATAATTTAAACTAGCTTAACCTGACAAAAAATCAAAAACGGTTAGGATTTTTAGATCGAGTTCTAAGTGCTTTAAAAAGTAATTTTAACGACTATCGTTAAAATTGTTTTTTTAGAGCAACGATTATCGATAAAATTATTTTTCTTAAAACAAAATCATGTTTTTCTGATAAAACTATTATCTATACATATAGACACCAAAGAGGTCAATGGTGCGTATTATCAGTGTGGCAGAACCAGTGTTGATAGACGTACAATAATAATTGTACATGTACCATAATTTCATATAATTTTCAGTCTTCAATCCTAAGTGTTCATTTTTTCGAAAAATACAATAATTTTTAATTACAGCTACCTAAAATAAAAATAAAATATTTAAAAAAATTGTTTAAGTGATACGAATTTTCCCGCTATAATTTCTAGGTGAATATTTCTTTTTAAAAGATGGCGTGCCGATAACTTTTCGTGGACAGCATCAGCCAATTACAACTATATTTTTAGACATGAATTAATATGATTGGTTACTTTTACACTATAATATATCAATATTTCTTCCGAGAATACGTTCATCCGAACTTACCTAAACAAGTTTTGTCGGTTTTCTATTCTGACTTTCTAACCTTATGGCAAAATTTAAACAATATTGCCATATTCAAATTACATTTTCAATTAATGATTTCCAAAAATAAAAATTAAATATAATTTTATAATGTACAATAATTTTGTTAAAACTACAATAATTTTATTGCTCTGGTCCAATAATATTTTTACGGGTCTGCAAATACTGGTTAGAACCGATGCTATTGTAGCAATATAGGTAAAGCAGCGCGGTGGTCCCAAAACCCATTGAAGACTTTGCAGAAATCTACCACGCAGTTAGTAGGCACGATGTTTTTGCCTTCTTTTACGAGATGTCTAGCAGCAAAATGCGAAGAATGAAAGAATGTCTAGAAGCAAAGTTACGAAAAATAATTTATCCTTCAAAAGGAGGAAAACTATTACTAAATAAATAAATAATAGTTTGTTCTTGTAAGTCGCCTCTATGGTCTAGTGGTCCGGTGTAGGCGTTGATCACACATGATGTATCAAATGCGGTCGGGCAAATCAAAAAAAAATGTGTTTTTTCATTTTTCTGATAAACACAATGTTGTCGGGATTGGGAAAATGCCCGTTTGGCGATAGGCTGATCACCTATCACATTGTGGGACTAAGTATCTTCGAATAATCGTGGGTGTAGATGTTGTAGCTCTGCTGACTTCTTCGGGGATACGAGCGTACTACTATATTATTAAATAATAGTCTTTAAGAATGAAATAAAAATTTCACGATTACTTACATATTTTTTTGTAAATTAAGGAAAGTAATGGAGTCGCCGTATCCAGTGAATGCATCTTCACTGATGTAGGTAATGTTGTTGGACCGTAGATCTAGGTGACGCAGGCGATGCAGGGGACGAAGGGCTTCCGACGGAATCTCGTGCAGGCGATTATCACCAAGACGCAAGTATTGAAGATTTTCTGTTTAATAATATCTAGTTATTAATATTTTTTTTAGAAGAGGGAGCAAACGAGCAGGGGGTGCACTTAATGGTAAGTGATCACCGCTGCCCATGAACATCTGCAATACCAGGGGTCTTACAGTTGCGTTGCCGGCCTTTTCAAATAATAAGTGCAATGGATTCTGACATTTAATAAATTCATTATTATCATCAGGCCGAGGTGCTAGCTGTCTTCCGGTCATGTCAAGAAATTTTCTTTGTTTAAAATAGTTATTAAATTTCAACACTCTTTATCGTCGGCACTTGGTGAAACTCCATTTTCATACAATATTTTATATCGATAACACTTGTACTGTTTCACAATAAACTATTATACATATTATCCAACCGGTTTCGCTTCATCAGGACAATTACAAATTAAAACTAAATACAAAACAACATCTAAACGTCCTGATTAAACATTTGATAGTATGACAGCCTAATACATACTACCTTCAATAACACCATCATTGTAAAATCTAACTGTTGGGTTGTCACTCTATGTGCATATGTTTTTCCCCACAATTGAGGGAAACATAAGTGAAGGTACGACTTTTTATAATGTTACTATAAATTAAATTAATTTAAATAAGAATGTCAATTGTAATTAGAATTGAAATATTTAAAATTAAACATATTATAAAATCAAATGTGAAAACAAATATTTGAATTGTCAAATATTAGTTACCAATTAAAATCAAATATAATAGATAAAAAAATATAATAATAAAATTTAAACTAAAAGGAGAATGATGAGGCTCCATACAAGTTTGGCCTAAAACGCAACACATGATGATAGCTGCTTACCTTACTGTAATACATTATTAATGTATTACAGTAAGGTAAACTTTTGAAATGTAAATTGTATCACGGACACTTTTTATAATACTAAAATTCACGAAACTCCTTCAAAGATTAATATTACTTGAAATTGCAATTGTTTCATGCCATTTTAAGTCACCCACAATTGTGGGGAAAAACATATGCACATAGGGTGACACCTAACAGTTAGATTTTACAACGATAATGTTATTGAAGGTAGTATGTATTAGGCTGTCATACTATAAAATGTTAAATCAGGACGGTTAGATGTTGTTTTGTTTTTAGTTTTAATTTGTAATTGCCCTGATGATGCTTATAGAAGCGAAACCGATTGGATAATGTGTATAATAGTTTATTGTGAAACAGTACAAGTGTTGTCGTTATAAAACATTGTATTATTAAATTTCAATGCAATATTTTATCTCTTATCCACTTGTACTGTTTCACAATAAGGCAATTATAATTTATTGTCCCCGTGTTCGTCCCGAGCTCCTTTGAAGAATAGGCCAACTGCCGTTCTGCCAGACAGGTCGTAGAAGGCGACCAATTGGCTATACGAATTACTACCATCGTGGCTACTAGGTGGTGGAATACTGCAATGTCTCGTCCGCGTCTGGTACCAGCGCTTTACCTATTCCTGCCGCAATAGCGTCAGTGCTTGTCACTGTCATGTTCCGGTTTGGAGGGTAAGATAGCCGGTAAACTTATGCATATGGCATTAGACCTCACCACAAAATAGCAACGCACCAGTAATGCCTTTGGTGTCTATAAGCGATAGTTGACTCTTTCCATCAGAAAAAAAATCGTCTGTTTTTGCTTACACAAGCATTATCAGGGTATTTACAGTTACATATTTGTGTTTGTGTATTAAGTGAAAATATATTGCATTAAAATAGAGTTTCACCAAATGCTAACGATGAAAAATGTAGAATTTATTAAATTTCCGTGCTTACCCCGCTTTGGTCTTGGTCCTCTTGAAGAATACACCATTCTGCCAGGCAATTCGTAAAAGATGAACAACTGGCAATAAGCGTCATTGCCACTGTAATAATCTACAAGGTGGTACAGTTTTGCCGCGTCTCGCCCGGGTATATGTTGCCACTACCTCACATATTCCTGTCGCAATAGCGTCAATGTTTGCCACTGTCGTGTTTCGGTTTGAAGGGTTATGTAGCCGGTAGACTACTGCATCTGGCATTGTCATCTCGCTATAGGAATAGCAACGCAACATTTAGATCTATGGTGTCTATAGGCGATGGTATCTCTGTCCATCAGGAGAGTTATCTGTTTGTTTGATATCTAATGATATTAAAAAAAGTATTATGAAATCAAGGGCACTGGGAAACAAGTGAATTACAAAAGATAATTAATAGTTCGCAAATAAATTACCACCTTAAAACTATATAAAATTTTATTCAAATTACCTTCAAGTCCAGAGAAAGCCTTTTCATCAATCCTTTGAATCAAGTTCCCTTCCAATTCCAGTGAGTTTAGAAATGTCAGATGCGAGAACACTTGAGCCGGAACTTCTCGAAGTTGGTTGTGTGCCAAACCCAATGAATCCAAGTTACGTAAACCTAGAACAGAGGAAACTTAAGTATTTAATCAAATTCACTATGTATTTTATACAATGTTACATGTATATTAAAAGTTTTATGATTTTAAAAGTATCTTCACGCCCATATCCCCGAAGAGGTAGGCAGAGGTACAACAAGTGCACCCACGATTAGCCGAAGATACTTGGTCTCACAATGTGATGGGTACAAGCCTATCGCCAACAGGGCACTTTCCAATCCCGGGCAACTTTGTGCTTCTCAGAAAACTGAAAAACCCTTTTTTATGTGCCCGACCCGGGAATCGAACCCGGGACCTCATGTGGTCAACGCCAACGCTGGACCACTAGACCACAGAGGTTATGATTTTATTTATATTTTATTTGATTTTAGCTTAATTCTTCGTGTTGTTCCAGGGCAATTTTGAAGAATGGACCAACTACCGTTCAGCCAGGCAGGACATAAAAAGTTACCGAATGCCTATACATGTCACTACCATCGTGACTAGACGTTAGTTTTCCGCAATCTCTCACCTGGATGTATGGTACCACCGCCTTGCCTATTCATGTCGCAATAGTATCAATGCTGTTATTGTCGTAACCTAGTCGGGAGGGTAAGGTAACCGGTAGACTTATGCATGTAGCATTGCCATCCCGCCACACGCATAGAAACGCACCATTAACATCTTTTTTGTTTATAGGCGATGGTTTCTCTTTCCATAAAGAGAGTCATGGGTTGTTTACTATCTAATGATGTAACAAAAAATAGGATTTGTTGAATGATTAAAAATGAATGGCATCTTACCGCAAAATATCGGGAAAACAATTATTTAAATATACGCGATAAGATCCCGTCAATTCTTAATAATTCAAATGAGATTCGAATCCTGGGTCTAGTTCTTTTTGAATAAGATTTTAACTTGCCGGAGATGATATATAAGGAAATCAATTTGATATATGTATAAACGATCATCACTTGAGAACGGTTTCACAGATTTTTGTATTACGTTCATAACATTTAGGAAAGGGCTTAAAAACTTTGTCGGAAATCCCGACCCGAAAAGTTCTTTAGTGTGTGAACAGAAATTGTTGCCTTATCTTTATCTATTAGCCTTTATGGATTTATTTAACACTATCTTTTGCCCGCGGCTTCGCTAGCGCTCGCTTATTTTAATATGAAACGAAAAGTAGCCTATGTCACTCTCCATCCCTTCAACTATTTCCACTTAAAAAATCACGTTAAGTCGTCGCTCCGCTTTGCCGTGAAAGACGGAAAACAAACATATGTACACATACACTTTTACATTTATAATATTAGTATGGATTTATGCAGTAACATTTATAGAGGTGGACTTAATACTACGTGGCATTCTCTACCAGTCAACCTTAATATAGTAAGAACATTTAGGATGGAGTGCACAAAAAATGTTGTTATAATCGTTTTCTATCAACGTAATTTCTTAATAATAATAATAATTCACGGGACAAATTACACTTACTGATCTAACCCCAAAGTAAGCAAATTATTTGCTTACGTTATGGGTGTTAGTCAACGATACTAATACATAGAAATACATATATAAATACTAGAATATATACAGGGTGACAGGTAATAGGTATCATTCCTTTTCAGAGGTGAAACTACACCTCATTTGCTACAAAAATAATATAGGTATACCCTATCCGCAACTTAACGGTTCCGGAGGTATTGACGATTTTGTGTTTTTTTTTAAAATCACCCGATTTTGCAGAAAAAAATTAAATTAAAAGTAAACTACCTAATTTGATATCGTTTTATTGACTAAAATTAACTTATCAGATAAATAGCTAATAAAAAAACCACAAACATCACTAAAAACACGAAGAACGAATTAGATGTTGCGATGTAAATGTCTAGACAAAAAGACAAAACAAAATAAAATCTTTAAAACCCCCCTGTTATTTCAGAATAATAATAATACAAAAGACGTACAAATCACTGAATTAACTTCTTTATTTAATAAGCTTTCCAGCAAGGTACAATTTGTATACAAAAAGTTAACAAACAGCTGATTTACTAGAGTATGTTTTGAAATAACGGGAATTTTATTTGTATGCAAAAAGTTCCTTGTGAATCCCTTTCCCACCTTTCGCTCTACATTGTTAAGATCAGGTAGTCAATTTTTTTTGTTAATGCCGGCAGCATCGTGCCGTCCTCGTCGTTGGTTCGGTTACTCGGGTTTCATAATAACTGTTCGTGTCCGTCCCATCGCACAAGACGCCTAGGGAGCAGGTTTTTTGTTTAGTTATCGCCCCTCTACCCGAGCGCGCTGACGTATTATTCTTAATCATTTCCGCAAAATATTTTGAAAAATCATAAAAATGTCCGGTTTTAGCAATGAAGAATTCGCTGACATATTGTATGTTTACGGTTTTTGTGATGGAGACGCATCTGCTGCAAGGACAGAGTACCAACTTCGTTTTCCCAACCGGCGTTTACCATGTGCTAGAGTTTTTGCCGCAGTATACCAACGAGTGCGGGAGAGTGGTGTTGTGCAACAAAGGCGACATGACGCAGGAAGACCTCGTCATTTTCTTGCAGATGACGAAGAGGAAATCTTGCAGCAATTTATCAGAGACCCCACTACCTCTACAAGAATCGTAGCGAGACTATTGGGTTTAACGCAGTGGAAAGTGTGGTTCACAGTACATAGCTCTCGTTTATACCCATTCCATTACACCCCAGTTCACGCTTTAGAGGAAGGTGATCCGGCAAGGAGGCTTGACTTCTGTCGATTTATGTTGCATGCTGACTCGGAGAATAACAACTTTTTAAAAAAGATTCTGTGGACCGACGAGTCGAGGTTTGACCGTGATGGCATTAGTAATTATCACAACCTCCATTTTTGGGCTCCCCGAGGTGAAAACCCTAATGTGTCAAGGGAAGGTGCACACCAAAGGAGGTTTTCTCTCAACGTATGAATGGGGATAATACATACCCACCTCATCGGGCCATTCTTTCTGCCTGAAAATTTAAACGGGGAGACTTATGAACACTTTTTAAAGAACAATCTGTTCATACTACTGGAAGATGTACCACTGGAATACCGAAGGCAAATGATTTTCCAGCACGATGGTTGTCCAGCACATTTTAGAACATCTGTTAGACAGTGGCTGGACGAAACATTTCCTCGGCGCTGGATTGGCCGCGGCGGGCCGATTCCGTGGCCAGCAAGGTGTCCTGATTTGACACCTTGTGACTTTTATTTATGGAGCCATATGAAGTCCTTGGTGTACACAACACCGATCAGCGATGTACATCAACTTCGAAACAAAATAGTTGAAGCTGCCAACCAAATAAGGCAAGGGTTGACTAGCCGAGTAACCCGTTCCAATTTACGAATGCGATTACGTGCCTGTATTAGAAAAAGAGGTCGTCAGTTCGAACAGAATTTAAATTAAGTACTGTTTTTTTTTATAATTTTAATAAAGACAAATTTTGTATTTAAAGACTTTTAGTTAACTTAATTTAAAAGATTGGTTGTAGCTATCAAGTATTGTACATTAATGCCTTACAATTTGAGTACCTGCCTCATTAAACCAAACGGATGTATGGCCATAAAATTCCCGTTATTTCAAAACATACTCTAGTAACTCAGCTGTTAGTTAACTTTTTGTATACAAATTGTACCTTACTGGAAAGCTTATTAAATAAAGAAGTTAATTCAGTGATTTGTACGTCTTTTGTATTATTATTATTCTGAAATAACAGGGGGGTTTTAAAGATTTTATTTTGTTTTGTCTTTTTGTCTAGACATTTACATCGCAACATCTAATTCGTTCTTCGTGTTTTTAGTGATGTTTGTGGTTTTTTTATTAGCTATTTATCTGATAAGTTAATTTTAGTCAATAAAACGATATCAAATTAGGTAGTTTACTTTTAATTTAATTTTTTTCTGCAAAAGCGGGTGATTTAAAAAAAAAACACAAAATCGTCAATACCTCCGGAACCGTTAAGTTGCGGATAGGGTATACCTATATTATTTTTGTAGCAAATGAGGTGTAGTTTCACCTCTGAAAAGGAATGATACCTATTACCTGTCACCCTGTATAATAAACACCCAAACCTGGATATACAAACATTTATGCTCATCACACAAATGCTTGTCCCCGTTGGGGGTCGAACCCGAGCCTCGTTGATTGCGTAGTCAGGGTATCTAACCACTCGACCAACGGGGCGGTCAATAATTAATATTTTATTTTTGTTATTTTACTACCTGTGCCTGCGACTTCGTCCACGTTGAAAAATTTCTAAAATAAAAATAGCCTAAGTTACTTTTTTTTTACAGAAGAGGGGCCAAACGAGCAGGAGGTGCACCTGATGGTAAGTGATCACCGCCGCCCATGGACATCCACAATACCAGAGATCTTGCAGTTGCGTTGCCGGCCTTTTAAGAATGATTAAGCTCTTTTCTTGAAGGTCCCTAAGTCGTATCCGATGGAAACACATATCTGGTAATTGATTCCACAACAGAGTAGTGCGAGGCAAAAAGTGTCGGAAAAATCGCACAGTTGTGGATTTCCAGACATCGAGATGGTAAGGATGGATGTCCGATGATGGAATTCGGTGAGAGGAATTAATCCAAACAACTCGTCGGAACACTCCCCATGATAAATACGGTAGAAGACACAGAGTGAACTTCTTATTATATAAGCTATCTGTCAATGCAATTTTTATTAAAATAGGTCCAGCCGTTTCAGAAATTAACCGGAACAAACATACATGCAGAAAGACAGACAAAAATTTGTAAAAAATGTTATTTTGGTAAGTATATGTACCGTGTATCCATATGCATTTAATAAAAAGCGGTCATTTTAATATTATAGACACTTAAGTTTTATTTATTCGTATAGATTACTAGGTAGATTAATAGTTCCGGGCTGGATTTTGAATATTTTTGAATTTAGAAAAATATCTAGAGCCATCGAAAGAGGACGATAATAGTGTATGTCCCTGTGATTTAGGCCAGTATTTTTCAATCTTTTTCAACACACGACCCCCTTAGCATGTTACGAAAAATTGCGACCCACTGCCGCCTAACTTACATTAAAAAATCAAATACATTTAACATTTTTTTATTATCATACAATATTTTGTCTTTGTTTTTTTAGTAACACTAAAGGGGGTCGTAGGTGGTAACCTACGACCCCCTTGCAAAGGCCTCGCGACCTCCCAGAGGGCCACAACCCACACTTTGAAAAACACTGGTTTAGACAGATCTTGGAGCTATCGATATTAGTTTATACAAATTACAGATTTAACACTTTCAATCGTCGGCGCTTTTTTATATCATATTTTTTTATATCATAGCAAACAAGCAGATAACTCTCCTGATGGAAAGAGAAACTATCGCCTATAGACATCAAAGATGTTAATGGTACATTGCTACCCGTTGTTTACCGGATTACCCTCTATACCAATAATGACAAGCAATGGCGCTATTACGGCAGGAAGAGGTAATTCGGTGGTAACAAAAATCGTGAGAAACCTACCTTATAATAAACGAACTAAAGAAACCGGTCGTTTGTTTTTTTTTTCTATACCTACCTAAAGTAAAATAAAAGTACAAGTGTACTATTAACTAGTTTCAACTAATAATATAAAATAACAATAAAATATTAAACATAATAAATATTATAATAAATTATAAAATAAAATCAATATCAATTCTTCGAATCAAAAATCAAAAAATCAAAAACCAAAAAAATTTAATTCTTCGAAGTTGATAAATTTCTATGACCAAATCAACTTCGAAGAATTTAATTTTTTGTATATCGAGGATAATAAACAAGCAGATGGTTCTTAAAATGAATAGAGATAAGCATCAGCTATAGACAATAAATCTGTAAATATGTTCTACTAGCTGCACCGTGCAGTCCGCTGCATTATAACAGTTTTTGGTAAATCCCGCGGGAACTCATTTTTCCGGGATAAAAAGTAGCTTATGTGCTATTGCAGTTCATCATCTACCTGTGTGCCTAATTTAATCCAAATCCGTTTAGTAGTTTTTGCGTTATTGAAACAAATGTGTTGGTTCCGGGCTCCTTTGAAGAATAGACCAACTGGCGTTCTGCCAGGCAGGTTGTAAAAGGCGACTGATTGGCTATGTAAGTCACTACCATCGTGACTACTAGGTGGTAGAGTTCTGCATTGTCTCGCCCGGGTCTGGTACCACCACCTTGCCTATTCCTGCCGTAATAGTGTCGGTGCTTGTCACTGTCGTGTTCCAGTTTGGAGGGTAAGGTAAACACACCATCCATAAGGTAAACTTATGGATGTGGCATTAGACCTCGCTACAAAATAGTAACGCACCATTAACACCTTTGGTGTCTATAGGCGATGGTTGACTCTTACCATCAGGAGATTCATCTACTTATTTGCTATCTTATGATATAAAAAAAAACATATATCCATCCAAACATCCAGACTTCGCATGTATAATATTAATATAGATATTGTTAACCGTCGGAACTTGGTGAAACTGCATTTTGATTCTAATTACAAAACAATTGTACTGGTGTATATGTATTTTGTACGTGATGTATATGTATTTGTATTGGTGTATATATATTTTTACAAATTGTTTAAAGTCTATCGATTTCGCGTCTTAAAAGCGCGTATTCAATTTGCATGCTTTGCATGTTTTTAAGTTTTTCAAGAAGAATATCGTATTAATGTGAGCAGATTATTCAAAGGATATTACAGTTTTTGCAAGATTAAGTCTTCATTTAGTGCACTAGAGAGCAACACTACTAGAGAGCAAATAAAAATGAACAGCTCCGGTGAGATTTAAAAATATGTTTTACTAGCTAACCTGCGTAGGTTCGCTCGCGAGTAGAGTAACTGTTTATCAATATATTATTTCATCCATAAACAACAATAAAAAAGCATCGATATAATCTTTAAGCTACAAACTTTCAGCACTTATTTCAGTCTTTTATACCCATAAAAGACTAAAATTTAATTTAAAAAAAATATGCCTATGTTTGACCCCAGATCTTCAACTATCTTCATGTAAAATTTCACCAAAATCGGACAGACAGGGGGACTTTCGCATTTATAGTAATAAGGGGACCGCAAAGTAATGTCGTCTCTAGATAATATAGTAATATAATAGATAGTGGTTCCAGGAAAAAGCTTTTTTTTTTTAATAATAACAAGCTGAATTTTTGTGAACAGCTTCGTTTTGATAAGTCGCCCATCTATTCTATCTTCGAAATCTTGGAGTGTCGAAGTAAGAAAAGTTTCCACTTTACGTGTATTTATTTGGAAATGACACTAACCTCTTCATTAAAAATAAAACAAAAATCTTTTAGTAAAGGAAACATCTGAAAACCTACTTAAAGTTTCAGAATGGTTAAAAAGCAATAATCTGAAAATTAACTTGACAAAAACAAAATAGTTGAATTTCAAACATATTAAAATAATATCAAAAGTTCAAATATAGTCGTTAATAATAACAATATGGAAAATACAGATAATACTAAATTTCTAGGAATATTAATTGATAAACATTGCTTCCCTTTGTACTAAAATTGATAGATTTGTGTATGTTTAAGAAAAATAAGAGAGCAAACTTAAATGCTATTTTGTTAGCGTATCATGAATATGTCTCATCTGTATTGCAATACGGAATCCCTATTTGGGGAAACACAGTAGATTTAATCAAAATATTTGGAATACAAAAGAAATACGTGCAATATGTAATGGGAAGCAACTTTATTCTTGTGAACAATTTTTTAAAACTCTTGAAACACTACCATTACCTTGTCTTTATATTATGGCGGTATGCGTATTCGTAAAATAACATCAATATTTATAAAAACAAATGCTGAAGTATTAGGTAACATATATTTTAGAAATAGTGAAAAACTGCATGTGTCCAGCAAAAGACTCCACATTTTTAAAAGAAATTCCTATTGTATGGCAAATAACAATACAACCATATTCCTGATAGTCTTAAATCCTTACCTACCTCTTAATAAATTCCGCAAACAACAATTTGATTTACTACTAGACAAAACTTATTATAATGTAAATTTATTTTTTACTAATAAAATGAAATATTATTCTAATAATAACTCTTTTACTGTTTAATAATAAAAAAACCTTTTAATTAATACATTTAAATTAATATAAATGTAAAAATTACTTTTTTAAATTAAAAGTATGTAGATTTATAAAATTGTCAAATGTAATTTGTCCACCATATAATATGGTAGAATATGTTGATAAATGTACATTAAATTGTACAACTTGTAACACCCATATTGTTACAAATTATCTATTATCTTTCTTCTACATTAAAACTTTGTAAACTTTAAACGTTTTAGTTAGACAAAAATAAAATTTTGTAAATTATAGAAATAAGTGTTGTGATGTTAAATATTTTTTGTAATTTATAATAAGTACCTATAACTATAATTTCATTCATACATTTATTCATTCATTCATAGGAAAAAATAACCCTTGAATTATAATTATAATTTAATAACTGTTGTGAGAAAATTAGGTTGTTAGTAAATTGTTGATACTGAGGTTATATATATATATATATATATATATATATATATATATATATATATATATATATATATATATATATATATATATATATATATATATATATATATATATATATATATTGAATTTAATAAAAGAAAGCGACATTATTTTTCGGTCCCCCTATAAGTATGGAGGTATGAATACATGTAGTGAGTTAAGAAGTAGTAGTATTTACTGTTCCTGTTTAAATAAACTTAATAACTTAGGAAAACTTAAACATTTAATAAGAAAAATAAAGTAAATTACCTGCAAAGTCTCCCTCTGTAATTGTGGTAATACGATTTTCCTGCATCTCAAGCTTTTTTAAGTTTTCTAACAGTGCTAACGCTTTCTGTGGAACCGCTGTTAATTCATTACCGCCGAGGTTCAACCGCTTCAACTTCCTACGCAATAAAAATAGCAACGGTTAACTAAGTTCACTCCTGAGTAAAATTTATTAAAGCTGGTATTAAAATTATCTTTAATAATCGCCTCTGTGGCCTAGTGGTCCGGTGTCGGCGGTGATTGGGTTCGATTCCTGGGTCGGGAATCCAAAAATGTGTTTTTTCTGTTTTCTGATAAAAACAACGTTGCCCGGGATTGGAAAGTGCCCGGTTGGCGATAGACTTGTCACCTATCACATTGTGGGATCAAGCACCTTCGGCTAATCTTTGGTGCACTTATTGTATCTCTGCGTACTTCTTCAGGGAAACAGACTCTTAAAAAATTATAAAGAAATATAGTATTTGCTAAAAATACAAACTCTCCTCTTCTTGTTAGTTCGGATCTTTTTCATAGAGGGGACCCTCTGACATTCCGCAAAGCAGTTTGTAAAAGGCGAAGAAAGGCTGATACGTTTGACTTACATCGTGACTACTTAGTAGTAGACTTTTGCAACGACTCACCCAAGTTTGGTATAACCACCTTTCTATTCTATGAGGAAGTTTCGAGGTTGATTGCTGTTATGCTCTAGTTTGGAGGGTAAGGTAGCTGGTAAACTTATGCATGCGGCATTACATCCCCGCCTTTGACGACTTGCCTAGTAATAAGGCAATAGATCTATTCTTTAAAAAGGGTCTCGGATCACGCATACTGTGTTAATCTCGGTCTCTCTTAAAGAATAGAGCTGCCTTTCTTAAAGAATAGAGCAACTGCCTTTCTGATAAGCATCTCGTAAAAGGTAAAAGATACCTAAGCCTCCGTAACATCATGACTGCCTGGTCCACTACTTAGCTCTAGTAACACCACATATTTTTTTATATTACAAGATAGCAAACAAGTAGATGGGTCTACTGGTGAAAAGAGTCAACCATCGCCTATAGACACCAAAGATGTTAATGGTGTGTTGCTGTCTTGTGGCGAGGTCTAATACCACATGCAAAAGTTTACCGGCTACCTTACTCGCCAAACCGGAACACGATAGTGACAATCACTAATGCTATTGCGACAGGAATAGGTAAGGCGGTGGTACCAGATCCAGGTGAGACAATGCAGAACTCTACCACCTAGTAGCCACGATGGTAGTGACTCGCATAGTCAATCGGTCGCCTGTTACGACTTGCCTGACAGAACGGCAGTTGGCCTATTCTTCAAAGGAGCCCGTGATCTACACTAGGTAAAAAAAAGCGACCAACATTGAATATTCCTGCGCAATAGTCAGTGTTGGTCACTGTAGTGTTTAGATTTTGAGGCTAAGGCCTGTAAACTTATGCATGTGGCATTTAATCCCCACCGCAAGAATGGCAACGCACCATCTTGGCTCCATGGTTATATTTGAACATTAATAAAACCGTTAAATGGTTTTATTAATGTTCAAAGATAACCATCGATTATAGAAATAAAGATGTTGAATTCTGACAGCAAAGAAGCAAAATTTGCTTCTTTGTTGTCATAATATGATATAAAAATACAATAGTGAAAAAAAAAACAATTGTCAAATATAGAGTTGAAATAAAATAGTTACTATAAAAAGTAATACTTTGTGGATAAATTTATCACCGAGCAACTTCTAGGTATTTGATTTATTTGTGAAATTTCCCGACAAATAACAACAAAACAAAGCAAAATGTCAATTTAAGCTTTCCATTTGTCAAAGAAATTGCTTGATAATGAAAAGTTTTACCGACATTCAAACAAACAAAGTTATTTTAATATTCTAAAAAGTTTTATTCGTTACTAGAATATTCATCGCTTTTATAATAACTCAACATTAACTGCTACCTTTTAAAGAGACCCGATCAATTACTTTTCCATAATACTACAGCCCGGTTAATATTTTATGTCGTTCTTAATGATTAGTTTTCTACTATAAGCGACTTGAATATACCAAATAACTCGTGTCTATTACATATTTAATGGTAATTAACCTTAATACCGCCAGTAGAGATTGTAACATGATTTGAAATTTTTGATCCAGCTAAATACAGTCAGATTCCAGCCAGTGTGTTCGGATTTTCGGTAATTGGTACCACCGCCTTACATATTCCTGCCGCAATAGCGTTCGTTATTGTCACTATCGTATTCCGGTTTGGAGGGTAGGGTAGCGGTAGACATGCATGTGGAATTGCCATATCGCCACACGGAATACGGATAGTACATACATACATACATATCTTCACGCCAGATCCCTTACGGGGTAGGCAGAGAGAACCGAGTGCCATACATCACGATCCTTGCAGGCTTGTCTCGCTTCTTCCACATTCATCACTCTCTTCATACACACACGCCGGTTGCGAAGACTCTTGACACCACCTTCGGACAGTACTCGATCAATCTGATCATGGTATGTCAGTCTTGGTCTTCCCCGGTACCTACATCCTTCCACATTCGCGTTGTATATCTGTTTTGTTAACCTTTCATCTACCATTCTTTCTACATGTCCGAACCAACGGAGCATGCCCTTTCTCATCTTTACACCGACACTTTCTTTCAAACATTAGTACGGATAGTAAGCAGTATTAATATCCTTTGTGTATATAGGCAATGGTTTATCTTTCAATCAGGAGAGCCATCTTCTTGTTTGCTATCTTATGATATAAAAAATTTAGTCAGAAATAGCAGGAATTTATTATTTCAAAAAACAATCATGCAAAATATGTTTGTTATAACCTAAAATTAAAAAAAAACATACATTTTGTGTAATTTGACAACAGTATCAAAATTACCATATAAATGTAAAAGTTTTTAAAGATGCATGACCGATTGCTGCTGCGCGCAAAACCTGCCGACAGATTATTATGAAACTTTATATAAATGTATCTAATGTATCAAAATACCATGGAGATTAAAATTTATGAGAATATTAGCTACACCTGTAGCTTTTTTTTTTTTTTTTTTTTTTATATCATAAGATAGCAAACAAGCAGATGGGTCTCCTGATGGAAAGAGTCAACCATCGCCTATAGACACCAAAGATGTTAATGGTGCGTTGCTATCTTGTGGCGAGGTCTAATGCCACATGCATAAGTTTACCGGCTACCTTACCCTCCAAACCGGAACACGACAGCGACAAGCGCTGACGCTATTGCGGCAGGAATAGGTAAGGCGGTGGTACCAGACCCGGGCGAGACGATGCAGAACTCTACCACCTAGTAGCCACGATGGTAGTGACTCAATAGCCAATCGGTCGCCTTTTACGACCTGCCTGGCAGAACGGCAGTTGGCCTATTCTACAAAGGAGGCCGGGACCAACACGGCGCAGCTAACTGCATTGTAAAAGTTTATGGTTTATCCCACGGGAAAAAATATTTTTCCGGGATAAAAGTATTCTGTGTGCTATTTCAAGTCGTTAAGGAATATAATTTTATGGAATAGACCACCTTTTGAATAGCTATCTATTCTTTCACATTTGTCATTTAATTTGTAATAAATAATATTTCAATTTTCATTTCATGAAATATAGAAATACCAGCTGCAGCGTGCAGCCCACTGCATTATAAAACTTTTTGGTGAATCCTGTGGATCACCTAATTTTCCCGGGATAAAATGTAGCTTATCTGTCTGTGTGCCAAATTTCATTCAAATCCGTTCAATAGTTTTTACGTGATTGAGTAACAAACATCCATCGATCCAAACATCCATACTAATATTATAAATTCGAAAGTAACTCTGTCTGTCTGTCTGTCTGTCTGTTACGCTTTCACGCTTAAACCACTGGACCCATTTTGATAAAATTTGGCATAAACATAGATAAAACGTTGAGAAAGGACATAGGCTACTTTTTATCGCAGGAAAATATCTCATTCCTACGGGAAATTAAATTAATCGTAAAATCAGATAGCGTAAAGCGTAATGTAGTGCACATTAACTAGATGACGTTGCACGAAAATACATCGCGGTAACGTATTGAAACACCGATACATTTAATTAAATCGTTGACAATCTTAAAATTTTTATTTGTTTGATTGTTGCTCTAACATCTGGAATGAGAAGTTGGATTGAAAAATTTTTCTTTGTGTGTGTAAGCAGTCAGCAGTGTTGCCAAGTGCCAACACTACTGTTTTAACAGTAGATTTACTGTTTTCGCCATTACATCCCTGTTTTCTGTTTAATTTCATATTTCTACTGTTTTTGGTGATAATCTAAATTTCATACGTACTAAAATAATTCATTCGAAATCGCAACTTACAACCAACATGTTAAACTTTTAACAAAAGCAGTAAAGATAGTTTTTGTATGAGTTGGTTATTATGTCATGCAACTGAGGTGAATATGAAATGAATGTTATAAAAGCATGTACGATTTTAACAAGAAAAAGTGTCCGAAAACGCCGAAGATCTTTAATTGACAATGTTAATAAGTAATTTTTTCCATGATAGAAGAAATAACTTTAATTGGGTAAGTAATGTTTTCATTTTGACTTTATTTACTTTACAATTTTCAGAAACTTTACTAATTTAACAGTAGTCGTATAGCTATTTAAGTATCACTAAATAAACTATTTATCAATTCTATGAATGTAAAGTCGGACAGTGGATTTGATGTTCTGAAATTACTATTTTACTATTTTCTGCTGTTTTTTAAGTTCCATCTGCTGCTTTTTGCTTTCTTTGGGTTGGCAACACTGTGTATTAGCTACATTCATGAGGATTTAGGAAGGTTATAGGACTTATAGGCTATCAAGCATTACGTTATTACTTATTACGTTATAATTATTCTTGGTTTAGTTAAAATATCGATATTTGTAAATTAAGTCATAAGAAAAGCGCTATCGAACTGCTGTATCCGCGTGCGCTGGCGTAATGGATAAGTATACCTAAGTACAATGTACTACAAATATATTGATTTTAAGTAGATGTACAAAAACGTCCGCGACACTATATATCTATCTCTTATAACAACAACACAATAAGGAATTTTGAGTCGAAAAATTGTTGAAAATTAATAGATGAATTTTACGCAGGTGTACGCAGGCATATTAATCCTTACTAACGAAAAGTACCTACCTACTTCATCAACATCTACATCTTAGGAAGATAAACTTTGGCTCTTATACCAAGTTATTTGGATGCATAGTTTAAGAAAAATTATTGTAAAATGAAAATAAATATTAAAAATAATTCAATTAAAAATAATTCAACAATAGTAGGTATTTACCGAAAGGCTGTGCGAGAAGAGGCGCGCTACTTACCGCTGAACGAGAACCGAACATTGCCGAGAAGAGCCGAACTGTGAATGCATTGGCTTTACTATACTTTTTAAGGTTCCATATTCAAAGTTTAAAACGGGACCCTATTACTAAGACACCACTGTCTGTCCGTGCGATTGTCTGTCTATCTATCTGTCCGTCACCAGGCTGTATCTTATGAACCATTATAGACGGTTCAAATTTTCAGAAATGATGTATTAATGTTGCCGCTATAATAACTGAAACTAAAACAGAATAAAATAAATATTTAAGGGTGACCCCTATATATAACCAACGTGTTTTTTTTTTTGCATTATTTTCGATCTTAATACTGACAACTGGTAGACGTTTGAAATATCCACAGAATATTTAATTAAATAATCACTTTAAAAATAAATATTTGAAATAAAATAAATATTTAAGGAGGCTCCCATACAACAGACGTGATTGCTTGCCATTTTTTTAAAGAACCCTCCGTGCGCGAGTTCGACTCGCACTTAGCCAGTTTTTTTAAGGTACATGAGTGGAAGTATATACCTTTAAGCTCTGCGGCCCGCGCGGAGTAGACGTGTGACCGACTCCTATCGCAATAGACTTCTTTGATACGGAACGTTGGATGTTCCTTCTTTGAAAAAACACTTTATTTGTAGTAGTTGAATAGGTACTCTATCTGTTTTTCCTATTTTACGGCGTTGTTGAGGGATACATGATCGTTCGCTTTGGCCTGATATGTGTAATTCGTTAGTAAATAGGTGTAAGTACTGTATTTTTACAGTTACTTAAAAAGGATTTGTAGTTATGATACTATTAAATCTTGCTTTAAATCTTCCCCATTCCAGAAAACTGTTTAATTCTTCAAGCTGTATACCAAAATGAGCAGTAATTTAGGCGGAGGAAGCACAAATTTTCCAAACAAGAAAACATATTGATTGGTTAGTGGTTACTTAGGGGAAAGTTCCTGAATCAGGCAACAAAAAAATTTACATTGATAAAGACCTTCGTGAAATCGTAACCAACATTAAAGACTTGATCTTTAAATTGTACCCGGATATAATAGATTTACCAAAAAAAAATATCAATTGATGCGTGAAAGGGCAATTTTATTTGTGAGAAATGCAAGCGTTGACGCCATCAGTGATAAAATAAAGGCCAATTACTAGGCTACCCATCCACCTCCACATTCTTTAAAATTAAAAATCGGCACTCCTATTGTTTTATTACGAAATCTGACACCGCCAAGTCTATGTAACGGAACTGGACTTATTAATTACAAATAAAATTTCTTCCAAACAATGTCATAATTGTTAGAGTTTTGAGTGGACCAGCATTCGGGCAAACCGCGCCCCGCAGTAGTGAACCTCAGATTCCCATGATACCCTTGGATTTGCCTTTTAATTTTAAAAGGATACAGTTTTCTATAAAAGTATCGTTTGCAGTCGCTATAAATAAAGCTCAGAGTCATTCAGGTATATTTTAACAAATTTAAGATAATGCTGTTTTTCTAATGGCCAATTAGGTATAGCTGGTCGCTTTAAATCTACATCCAGGTGGGGCAAATCGCTATATTATATACTATATGAAAATAAGACCAAAATCATTGTATATACAGAAATACTATAAGTACTATCAGTGATTTCTTCCAAATTATACGCGGGTGAAACCGCGGGTCACAGCTAGTCTATCCATAAATGCGAAACCTTTATAATATTATATTAAAATTAATTAATAAATATAGATTAATAAAAATCCTTAACGACTTGCACTTTTGGATTTTCCAAACTTTTTTTTTATTTTGCCCGCTCGTACATCAGAACGTTTAGTGGATAAACGACTACTACAAGAATATTTTTTCCAGACTTTTGAAAAGTTTTTTCTATTTCGTTGTTTTCTTTTTTCAATTTTTTCAACTTCCCGCTACGTATATAGATAAGAAAGTTACTGATTTTTCTCCACCACCACATTTCATGATCCACCAGATCTCCGCGTTTTGAGGTCTTAGAAACCTTTTCCAACTATTTTCGCGATGACGTCAGTATGTCTGTATGTATATATTTGTGTGTGTGTATGTAAACATCTCATAACTTTTGAACGGCTTGCCGATCAAAACCTAGTTGATGGCATTCGATTGGATTTTGCTCAACTTAAATTTCCTGTAAATTTAAACCAAGATGGGCCTCGAGATTTTGAGAAATTTTGAAAAAACCCAAAAAAAAGTTTTGGTGAAACAGTATTTTTTAAATATAACTTCCAGATTAATGTACTGATTGAGTACGAAAATTAATCAGCTTTATTCCTCAAATAACTACATCTAATGCATAAATTGTGTTGAAATTGGTTTATCTATTTGGGAGTAATCGTTGACGAAAAATTTTGAAATAAGCGTTTTTCGACATAACTTCGAAACTATTCAACCAATTATTTTTTGGTATTCTACAATATTTTAGAACTAAAAAAAGTACGTCGAATGTCGTTTCAAAAATCAAAATCGAATGTTATTTTCAAAAGTTACAGCTTTTCAAATATTAAAATTACGTTGTTTTTAGAAAAATAACTTATAATTTTTAAAATATCTTTCAGGCTGATACACCCATTGACTTAAAAATCTTATTAGCTTTTTTCCTTTAAAAACTGCGTCAAATACCATTAATTGGATCAAAATTAGTCGATTTATTTTGAATTTATCAATGGCGAAAGTTTTTGAAAAAAATAAAAAAAATAATGATTTTTGATATTGCCTCGAAATTTTCCAATCTATCGATTATTTTGCTGAAACAATATATCAGATCCCATAAATTGAGTTGCATACCAAAGTTCAAAATCGATCACTGTTTCCAAACATACAGAATTTCAAAAATCAATGTGTATGTCATTTTTAACAAAACAGATGTTTGAACTGAAAAAACCTATGCTTATAGGTTTTACTCTTTTAAGATTAAAATACCTTAATTTAGCGGGAAGTTTCAGAGATGACCTGCAGGGTCAACCGTTTACATATTTTTTATTTATTTTTTCTATCATTGATATGTTATGCAGTATAACAATGCAGTATAACAAATCATCCCTTGCTTTATTGAAAAATTAAGGAAACATGCCAGTTTTAGGTTCTTGTCATGATGGCAATTCTTTTTTTTTTTTCGGGAAACGCAAGAATTTGCGCATGATGATTTTTTCTTATTTTCACGCCACGCAATGTAAAGCGTACATTGGTCTAACTCGTAGCGCCCCCTTTACTCTCAAACCACGTTTATGTTGCGAGACATTTGGTTTACTTTGCACATCACTTATCTTGTGTATTTCCTTAAATTTTACGACTTTTTTAGAAAAAGCACTGTAGAATATTTCAATAAACTATGGTAAAAAAATCTTCAAAAAAATAAAAACTTCCCAAACAAATTTCAAACGGTTTTCATCTCAGAATCATGGTCTAAAGCTATGGCTTCGATTTTCGGTAGATCGTCCCATACACAGAAAACATATATAGGTCCCATACACGCTGTATATGTGTGTGTAGTTTTTGAGATCTTACTGTTATTAATTAATTATGGTATTATTAGTGGTTCCCTTGTGGGGTAGACAGAGTGAACCAAACGTCTATAGACATTTCGATTCACCACGATACCCGGCTTTTCGGTTGGCAAGATGGGTATTTTTTTTTATATATCATAAGATAGCAAACAAGCAGATTAGTCTCCTGATGGAAAAAGTCAACCATCGCCTAGAGACACCAAAGGTATTAATGGTGCGTTGCTGTCTTGTGGCGAGGTCTAATGCTACATGCATAAGTTTACCGGTTACATTACCCTCCAAACTCCAGACCCTGGCGAAACTCTACCACCTAGTAGCTACAATGGTAGTGACTCGCATAGCCAATTGATTGCCTTTTACGACCTACCTAGCAGAACGGCAGTTAGCCTATTCTTCAAAGGACTCCAGGGCCGACACGAGGAATATTTACATTATTATGCATCGTAAATATACATATTGTGAATATCAGTTTGTATGTTTAGATTCTTGTTACTTAATCATGCAAAAACGGTTGGATACATTTGGATGAAATTTGGCACACAGGTAGATAAATAGAAAAAAGGAAAAATATGTTGTTTCCGTAGGGAATCATCAAAAACTTTTACAACACATCGGGTTGAAGCGTGCATCTTATTTATACATATTATAAAACAAATTCCTCCGACGCATATGTCTGTCTGTCTATGCCCGATAAACTTAAAAAACACTGAACGGATTTTCATGCGGTTTTCACCAATGGATAGAGGAATTTATAAGGAAGGTTTAAGTTAAACGTCCATTCTCATTTGTCAAGGTTTTTTGTATATATTATCCGTGCGAAGTCGGTGCGTGTCGGTAGTCTACAATAAAAAGTAAATGAAGAAGAGCAGCAAAATAGCCCCTATTATTTACGATAAATTATCGTTATCAAAACAGTATTTTTTAATATTTACGATTATAACCTAACTAGCTGACACAAAGAAGATTATGCTCTGAGCTGACCTGTGCGACGATTTCGCACGGCGCTAGCGTTTTCCAAATATAAAACTCTATTCACATGTTTGATGTATCACCCACAGATGGCGCTCCGCTCGATTGTTATAAAAATATTTTAATTATTTTTTAACAAAAAGTGTTTTTTCTTTTTTTATATTTTTTACCTAAAGTAGAAAACATAAGCTTTAACTGGGTATTTTTTTTTGATGAAGTAGTTAAAGAGATTGAGCCACTCCAAGGAAAAAACACCTTTTAGAAATAATATATATCATGAAAGTAATTTACATAATACGATTATATTTTAAAAAGTAATTTTAGTAAAAGTTACGATTTAATTTCGCAATGATAAAAAGCTATAGAAACGCATACTTACTTTTCTAATCCTTTAAAGGCTTCACCATCAACAACCGATATTCTATTTTCGTATAATGTCAAAATTTCTAAGGTATCTAAACCCAAAAACGCACGGTTGTGAACAGCTGTTACCTGAAAGGAATTATATATTTAAAGAAATTACCCTAATAATAGAAATATTTTCAACTTATTTTAATTAATATCATTTAATATCAATATACTTACAGATTGACTAGTAAAATATTGTAGTATTAAGTATGTAGAAAGGCGTTCAGTACTCAACGTGCGGTAACCATACCTTCCCAAAGTTAACTAGGAACCCTTATATAATTTATACTATATAGTATTTAGTTATTGTCTTTGCGTGTGTAATTGTAATGTTTAAATAATATATAAATAAACTAAAAGCCCTGATGATGCCATAATAGGCGAAACCAGTTGGTTTTACAATAATTAAATGTTACTTGGGGAGTATTTACTTGTGAAATAGTACAAGTGTGACAAAACCAATAGGAACCCTTATGGTTTCACCATGTCCGTTCGTCCATCTCTCTGTCCACAGCCTAGCTCAGATATTATTCGTACTAGAAAGCTGTAATTTATCCCGAACATACATTATATAATATATATATTATCCACACTAACAAAATGGTAAAATAAAATCTTGAAAAATATTTTAGAGTACCTCCTACGTACACGGATGTGTGCGGTATATGTGGGTTAATAAAGTAGGGGTTGGATAGGTATTCAAAAAATACTGTGGGTTTGTGAAAACAGTTTTTCGAATAATGTATCTTTACAATATTCTCATTTAATTATATTTTTATGTCAGTCAATCTGTATAAATACATATTGCAAACATTTCAGATAGTGAGCTTTATCGGAAATATCGAAGTTGGGTTGCCTATCAGTTGATTACTCATAGATTAAATAATATATTTCGGCGCATTCTCAGAAAACTCAATACTTTCATGACGCATTATTTTTTTCTTTTTTATATCATAAGATAGCAAACAAGCAGATGGGTCTCCTGATGGAAAGAGTCAACCATCGCCTATAGACACCAAAGGTGTTAATGGTGCGTTGCTATCTTGTGGCGAGGTCTAATGCCACATGCATAAGTTTACCGGCTACCTTACCCTCCAAACCGGAACACGACAGTGATAAACACTGACGCTATTGCGGCAGGAATAGGTACCAGACCCGGGCGAGACAATGCAGAACTCTACCACCTAGTAGCCGTGATGTTAGTGACTTGCATAGTCAATCGGTCGCCTTTTACGACATGCCTAGCAGAACGGCAGTTGGTCTATTCTTCAAAAGAGCCCGGAACCAACACGGGGAAAATGCAGCAAATTATCATTTTGTAAATCTTACCTTATTATGATTCATATTTAATATAAGCAGATGGTTTAAGTGCGCGAAGGATGATGTTGGTATCGTTGCTAAACTGTTCTGTGATACATCCAGTTGGGTTAGTTTGTTGCCTAAAATCATAATTACATGAATACGATTTCCTTTAATGACATTTAGGGTGTAGACTATATAATTGCAAACAATAGTTACGATACGTGTGACTTAATATGTTGTCATACAGCGAGAAGTTAGCGTCTGAATGCGCATGGTAATAGATATCTTCACTCAGACGTATCGTATATAAGCATGACTAAAATGCGGATTTATGTCACATGAGCTATATAATAAGCTCGTGTGACATAAATCCGCACTTTAGTCACGCTTTTCGGTGTAAAATAAAAACGGTTTAGATTATGAAAAATCGTAGCTATAGTAAGGGCTTAGACCACACGGTGCTATAAAGGCTATATATAAGCTAAGATATACATATATTACAGATGACATATTTTACAAAATTCAATCCTTCGTATTTCTTCATCACCAAACTTCTACACCTATAAAAAACAGATTTTCGAATGCTAAAACTTGTGGCGCAAGTCTTAACTACTCTTCTTGCGGTAATAATTAGATTTCAAACTTTATGAGAAATGTTTTTGTGTGGATTTTTTGATCCAAATGACAGCTACCGCAAAACGAAACTTTTCTCGGAATCTCACCCGGAGACATGTACTGTGTGAATTCGTATTAATTGAAATGCATGGAAACTAAACGCTCAAATCATAATAGATTATAACTTATTTTTTTTATTTTCTTTTAAGGGTCGGTAGAAGAAATATCTTTTAATAGACATAAGCTCGTCCAGTGAATTTAAGTTACGCCTAACTTTTCCTAATTGTGCTATTTTCTGAGTTAAATAAAATAATAAATAAGTAACAAATGATCAAATTTTCTAAAAAGGCTAAAAAACTATTTTTAATCAATTATATAATAAATAAATATATTATTATTATTATTATTATTGTTACCAGCACAGACCAATCTACGATAAGATTGATAACGCTGGTACTCTTTATTTGTATGAAGCCACGACTGCCATTTTCTTCTAAGTACTATGGCGTCATAGAAATGCTTTAGTAACAATATCAAATCAAAACCTGTTGGTCGAGTGGTTAGCGAACCTAACTACGAATCGATAGGACTCGGGTTCGATTCCTGACAGGGACAAACGTTTGTATTTCTGTGTTTGGGTGTTTATTATGTATGTAAAAGTGTTTATATATGTATTTCTATGTATTAGTATCGTTGACTAACACATATAACGCAAGCAAATAATTTGCTTACTCAATTCACTCAATTTCAGGTCAATCTGTGTAATTTTTCCAGCAATATTAGGTATAACCAACAAAAACATTTTATATTTATTTTGAGATATCTTGCAACATTGTAATTACGTACAAGATTTTTTGTTAATTTTTTTTTATTAATAAATTCGCGGCAATAGTGAATAATAGTTATATATATGTAAGTAATAGACATAATTATTATTTGTTTAAACATTATAATATTATACTTATTGACAGTTTAATGTGCGATTGCTCTAATATTAAATTTGTAAATGATTAATGTTTATCTTTTTACTCTTCTTGTTTGATTATTGTTTTTATAATTACGTACAAGATTGTTATTTATCTTTTTTTATTAATTGTATTGTATTCATAAGTAAATCACCAATAAATATTACAAATTCCAATAATTTCTACACTGTCGATCAATAGGTATTATGATCGAACATTTAGTTATGGTAATTGTATTGTGAGAAATTAAGTTTAAATAGAATAAAAATGTTTAAACTAGAACAAAAAGGTAAAAATTCAACTTATTATATTATAGGCGTTTTTCCAGATATAGATGATACCAATTCAATTTATGCTCTTTTATTAGTAACTTTGTCCTAGTTAGTCATAGGTAGCATGTGTCAAAATATTTTAATTGAATTTATTCCTGTTTCAAAATATAATTTAGTTAATGGATATAGATTAGAAAAAAGAGAAACTTAAGTGCTCACGTGAATTTAAAAAATCAACTTTTAGAGATCTACATCGACTCACCCGAGTTGCTGCCACTGCGTCGCGTTACCTTATTCCACCGCAATAACTTCAGTGCTAGATACTATCGTAATCTAGTTAATCTGGTATCTTTAGCAAAACATTCATTTCACTAATAGATTGCTGTCTATTAGTGAAATGAATGTTTATACTAATAGATTGCTGAATCTGCTAATTTTATTAGTAATAAAACTAGCAGATTGCTATATAAAAGAATACAGCTAAAACCAAACTTGTTTGAAACGGAATACGACTGAAATCGCATAAATTTATCCCCTGATCAGGGAATATATCAGAGCCGTCTTGTGCTAGAAAAATAATCACTTACCATAAGGGTACTTAAATAAAGTTCAGTAAAAAAAAAACAATAAAAAACTCTTAAAAAAACTTACCAATTGAACTTAATGAAGAGTCTTCAATAACTGCCAAGCTGCTATTGTGAACCGTCAAATGACGGATATCCAGACCCAAAAATATATAAGAAGGCAGTTTCGCTAAGTTATTGTGCCTCAACTTCAAATAAAATATTATCATTGGCTTCGAGCGTAGGGTGTTCATTGCCTAAAACAGAATAATATATTCAATTGAGATATCCTTGTATACGTATATTTCTTTATTAATTTGTCACCTAAGGGCATTCTATATTTGCCAACCTCATGTAGTATGGAAATTGATAGAAAATTGTTATAGTTATTTTAGCTTATATCAAAGAGTAATTTTAATTTGCAGTGAAAAACAAATTAATAGTCATAAAAATAAAGATGAAGTAAAAATTAAATGTAATAAAATATACTGAAAACCCACACATTATTATTTTATTAAAACCCAAACCTTAAAATACAAACATTTATAGTCATCACACGAATGTTTGCCCGTCTAATACAAACATTTATGGTGATCACTTAAATGTTTGTCCGTCTAATACAAACATTTAAGATCATCACACAAATGTTTGCCCGTCTAATAAAAACATCTAAGATCATCACATAAATATTTACCTGTCTAACACAAACATTTATGTTCATCACACAAATGTGTACCCATGTCGGAAATCGACCCGAGCCCCGCCGTTTCTGTGGTGCATCACTATCTAACGGGGCGGTCAAAATAAATACAAATAAAAACATGGTATAACTGTGATACACTATTTCATATTTTTAGAAATGTACCTATACCTATAGCTATATTCGTCCCTCTTATCAATACGAAATATTATCCAAAAAAAGTTGTGTATAAAATTGAGATTATAATAAAATTTGTACCTTTGATCAACATGACATCCACCACCTATAGACATCAAAGATGATAATGGCGCATTGCTATCCGTTTAGTGGAATAGCAATGCCACATGCATAAGTTTACCGGCTACCCTACCCTGTAAACCGGAACACGACAGTGGCAAATATTCTATTGCGGTAGGATTTGGCAAGGTAGTGATACCAAATACCCAGGCAAGACGTTGCAGAACTCTACCACCTAGTAGTCATGATGATAGTGACACGTATATCCAATCAGTCGCCTTTTACAACCTGCCTAGCAGAACGGCAGATGGTCTATTTTTTAAAGTAGCCTGGACTAACACTGTCACACGAAACATCTAGCAATATTGTAATTAGTTATTTCTTGTGACTGCATCTGTCGAATGAAGAATTCCTTACTCTTTTCCGCTTTAATAGTGTATATAATTGGATTTGAGGTAGTCCATGTACACAAATGTACACATATTGAACACTGAATATCGTCGGCACTTGGTAAAACTACATGTTAATTTGTGATAATAGTAGGTTATAAATACTTGTACTGTTTTACTTAGATTTTATTAATAAACACCAAGTGGTTTCGCGTTTTACCGCACTGTTTACAGTATGGACCTATTGCCCTGATGATGCGGTAAAACGCGAAACCGGTTGGTGTTTATTAATAAAATCTAAGTAAAACAGTACAGTGTTCGAAACATACAATTATCACAAGTATACATATTGTATTGTTGGAAAGCCTTTGCCTATAAATGTGGATACGATAATTGAAAAATACACACTTCACCACGCGTGTCATCTAATTTATTCGGAATTGATACATATATACATGTGACTGATATTTTAGCCTATATATCTTTATTATAAATCTATATTACAAATGGGAAATTTGGATTATGGATGTTTGGATGGATGGATGTTTGTTACTCAATCACGCCAAAACTATTAAACGGATATAATAAAATTTGGCACACAGTAGATAATGACCTGGTATAGCACATAGGCTACGCTTTTTGGAACGAAGTTCCTTACGGCAGGCTTGGAGGGGATAAGGATTTTGCTGCGCGACCGAACTGAAAAAAATGTGATAGTAAAACCGTAAGAAAAATGCGTGGAATAAAAGCGTTAAATGAGACGTGCGCAGGCGCGACAGTCGCGTACACAAGCGAGTAGTGCCGTTTAGCCGAAGGAAGTTCGTTCCTACCTGGTGTCCCGCGACACACATCATTTTTTTACTTTTATATTTATTTTACTTTTATATTTATTATATTTACCAAAACCTTTTATAATGCAGTGGCTAGTTTCTTATGTTTTCACCTTTTTAAAGCTTGTCATTATAAGAAATTGATGTTTAATGATACCTTTCTGCTAAAAAGCTATTAAGAGATAATGCTGAACTTCTTTATCTTTACGTAATATAAAACAAAGTCACTTTCGCTGTATGTTTGCTTAGATCTTTTAAACTACGCAACGGATTTTAATAAAGTTTTCATCAATAGGAAGAGTGATTCACGAGAAAAGTTTATATTGCACTCTTAAAACAGTAGAGAAACGCCGAGAATTTCAAAGATTTTTACAGCATATCATTAAACACCCGTGCAAAGCCGGGGCGAATCGCTAATCACTACATAGTATTAAACAAAGTCGCTTTTTCTGTCTGTCCCTATGTCCCTATGTATGCTTAAATCTTTAAAACTACGCTACGGATTTTGATGGTTTTTTTTTTAATAGATAGATTGATTTAAACCTTTCCGATATTCCTATGGGTAATATTGAGGTAAGATTAATTTGTGTAATTTGTTTAAAAAATATTTATTTATTTATTTTTATTACTAGGTGGTGAGTTCTGCGTAAATTCAATCGGGTTTCTATCACCGGATTGTTTGTTCCTAGTGCCAAAATTTTTGTATTGATGCTGTCACAGCTAGCTTAAAGGACAAAGCAGGTGAATAAGTTTTTCGTTTACATGACAATGAACCATTAACTACTAAACTAAGCTCCATCTACGCAATCAATAGGGCTCGACTTTAATATATCTATGGAGTTCAGGTTCGATTCCCGTAAGGGACGATTATTTATGTGATGAGGTAAATATTTATATTATCTGGGTTTGAGTGTATATATATATATATATATATATATATATATATATATATATATATATATATATATATATATATATATATATATATATATAACATGTAATTTTACCAAGTGCGATATTCAGTGTTCAAAGTGAAAAATTTCTATATTATGTTTAAAAATATAAATATAGAGTAAAGAAACACTTACATTAACTAATCGTGTTATCAACATAATTAATTTTCTTTGAACATTAACTTCGTACAAAATGCGGACATTTGATCTCCCTAATTAACTTTGGGATGACCCAAACACAACGGCACATAATTAACTCCGACGGACCGTAACGAAATCCATCAGATTGTTTTGTTGGTAGTAAGCTGGTTTATTAGTGTGGAAGTATATTGGTTTAGAAATTAAGTATTAACGCTTAAACGCGGTCTGGCAGTCAAAATGATTTATTTCGTATAAAGGTAATTAAAATCTTTCGGATTTATCATTTACTTATCATAAATCAGGCAACCTAAGAAGCAAGTAGCTAACTATAGGCAATCTAACAAACCTACATCATATTTTAGTAATAAGTCTGGACGACTATATTGCAGCCATTGCCCTTGTATTTAGTCACGCATTATTATTCCACAATTTACGGCACTATAATTGATAGCAATAAAGTATTGCTAGTGGCACTCTATATACATATATACATTCTTTCTTTTTTTTGAATTGTCTACTAACACCGTACTATATACATAACTATGAAAGTAATGCTACTTATTGTAGTGAAGTGGAACGTTACGTAACGTGGAAGTCTATATGTAGAATTTGCAAGAAATAAGAATTCATATTTTTGAATAATTATATCATGGTATTTTATTTATTCAGGCGTTCCTTTGCGGAAATCTATAATTAAAAAGTGAAATTAAATAAATTTGATATTTTCCGCGAACTGTTTTATGAGGTGTAATTCGCAATGCCACTGAAAAGAAAGTCACCAATTTAATAAAAGGATAAAACTATCAACATTAGCCCGGAAAGAAGAAGACTCCAGCGGCATAATTATCCACCCAAATCCACCACACTTTCACCCACGTCGGCAGCAAGCACAAAAGCACACAACTTACGCACTCAAAGCACGTTTCACTTCGAAACCGAAGCATCTTCAGAAGGAATGAACTACCTTACTCAACATGAGTGTTGCGAGTGAAGTAGTATTTGTTTTCTTTCAATTAAATCATTGTAATTATTTATCAATTTCCTGTTACTGTCAAAAATTTCATACATTTGTAGTATCTTCACGCCCGTATCCCCGAAAGAGTAGGCGGAGGTACAACAAGTACACCCACGATTAGTCGAAGATACTTGGTCCCACAAATGTGATAGGTGGCAAGCCTACCACCAACCGAGCGCTTTCCAATCCCGGGCAAATTTGTATTTATCAGAAAACTGAAAAAACACCTGTTTTATGTGCCCGACCCGGGAATCGAACCCGGATCCTCATGTGGTCAACGCCAACGTTGGACCACTAGACCACAGAGACGATCATACATTTGTAGGTTATATTATATTGTGAAAAAATAGAAATAAACCATGTTGTACTGTTTTATATTACTGAATGAGATGACAACGTTTAAAAATTACAGTTGAAATGATTTTATTTCATTGGTAAGTGGTATAACTCTGTATTTCTGTATGTAATTGCAAGCTACACTGACAAACTAAGATATTGTTTTGAAAGTCGTATACATTTAATCCGTGGGCTCAATATAATATTGCTTATGTTTATTTTTCCGTCATTTTTTGTTTTATCTTTTAGGAGTAGATGGAGATGGAGATAGGGATATTTTGATGGAATGAGATAATCATGACCTATAGATTCCAAAGATGATAACGGCGCCACGCCATGAACACCAGTCACCGGTATCAATATTACGTGATGGAACGTGCTTAAGTTTATCGGTTAATTTAGTCTTTAGTCCGAAACATATCATATTTTTGACTAGACAAATGCGGGGTGTTGGTCCGAGCTCCCTTTGAGACCATCTGCCGTTCTGCCAGACAGTGTGTAAGTGGCGATGCGAGTCACTATAATCGTGGCTACTAGGTGGTAGAATTCTGCATTGTCTCGCCCGGGTCTGGTAGCACCGCCTTCCATATTCCTGCCTCAGTAGCGTCAGTGCTTGTCGCTGTCGTGTTCCGGTTTGAAGGGTAAGTTAGCCCGCAAACTTATGCATGTGGCATTAATTTTTGACCGCCTCGTTGGTCGAGTGGTTAGAGACCCTGACTACGTAATCAACGAGGCTAGGGTTCGATCCCCGACGGGGACAAGCATTTGTGTGATGAGCATAAATGTTTGTATTTCCGGGTTTGGGTATTTATTATATATATTCTAGTATTTATATATGTATTTCTATGTATTAGTATCATTGACTAACACCCATAACACTAGCAAATAATTTGCTTACTTTGGGGTTAGATCAGTAAGTGTAATTTGTCCCGTGAATTATTATTATTATTATTAAACTTCGCCATAAGATAGCGACGCACCATTAACATGTTTGGTGTATATAAGCGATGGTTGACTTTTTCCATCAGGAGACCCAACTGCTTGTTTGCTATCTTATGATATAAAATAAAAATAAAAAATATATATGTATATTATGGTATGGAAACAGGCGATGTTTTATGGAAATAGGCAATGTATTTCTTTCTAACTAATACACATACACAGTTATTAAATTAAATTAATAATCGCGACTGTGGTCTAGAGGTCCGGTGTCGATTTCCGGGTCGGACGATTTAAAAATATTGATACAGTTTTCTGATAAAAACAATGTTGTCCGAGATTATAGAAGTGACCGGTTGGCGATAGGTATACCACTTAATACATTGTGGGACTAAGTAAGTTCGGCTTATCGTGGGTGCACTGGTTATAAGGACGTGAAGATACATACACAGTTAGAAATTTTCATAGTAAAATCACAAACAAACATTTAATATTTCGCACACAATCTTAAAATAAACATTAATTTAGTTGTGAATGAAAAAGGACATGTCCATTATCTGTACAAATTTAATGAAGATTTATAATGAGTAATGGAAGATTTAAATTATATTTGTTATAGCTGACCCCGCGACTTTGTTCGCGGTGAAAAATTTCGAAAAAATTAGTAGCCTAAGCTACTCCCTGTCATATCAGTTATCTGCCAGTGAAAGTCCCGTCAAAATCGGTCCAGCCGTTCCAGAGATTAGCCGGAACGAACAGACAGACAGACAGATAGGCAAAAATTGTAAAAAATGTTATTTTGGTATATGTACCGTGTATACATCCACATGCATTTAGTGAAAAGCGGTTATTTTAATGATAAAATATTTTTAGTAATAAAATATTACATTAAAATGGGGTTTCACCAAGTGCCGACGATGAAAAGTGTAGAATATATTACAAACAGACATTCCAATTTTATTTATTTGTATAGATTCGGATTTTTAATAACATAATAAAAAACCCGTCCATATTAAAATATACTCTCTCTGCTATCCGTACGAAGCTGCGGCAGGTCGTTAATTTAATATATACGTCATAATATCCTGCATGTTCGTGAAAGATTAATTATTTCTTTGTTTGTTTTTATCCTCATTCAAATCTCTATTAGTAAGAGGAAACTTGAGTGTAAGGGAACAATTAATTTCCACAATCTTGTTAGCTTAATTGCTTGCGCCACGAAACTTGCGATAACATATTGTAATTTGTTTCTGATAGTAGTCATCTGATACCAAAATTATGTACCTATGTACTTAGATAAGATAGTTTCTTGATAAATCCGAAAAGGCAATATTAAAACGAGCAATAAATACTTACATGTTTATTTTTTATATCATAACATAGCAAACAAGCAGATGGGTCTCCTGATGGAAAGAGTGAACTATTAACTATAGACACCAAAGTTGTTAATGTTGCGTAGCTATCTTGTGGCGAGGTCTAATGCCACATGCATATGTTTACCGGCTACCTTACCCTCCAATCCGGAACACGATAGTGACAAAGACTGACGCTATTGCAACAGAAATAGGTGAGGCGGTGGTATCAGACCCGAGCGAGACAATACAGAACTCGGCCACCTAGTAGCCACGGTAGTAGTGACTCGTATAGCCAATCGGTTGCCTTTTACGACTTGCCTGGCAGAACGGATGATGGTCTATTCTACAAAGGAACCCGGACTAATACGGATTTCTGTAATAGGTCTAGTAGTGAAGAGCCTTGACCATATCTGAATCGTTTATTTGAGAAACCCCATAAGTCCAAAATACTAAATTTTTCAGGAGAAGCAAAAAACATTTTTCCAGGTTAAGTTAGCATTAACATCGTGAACCAATGATAAATAATAATAATGTTAGCATCTCTAAAAAAGATTCCAGCATAAAAAAATTTAATTGTTAATTACTACAATTAACAATAATGATTTAAAGTAGGTGGACTTATGGGGTTTCTCAAACAAACGAAGAAAATAGTTAAAAAATCATTAATTTATCAATTTTTCTTCCTCAATAATTTATTAAATTTATAAAATAAACTACATAATATGTAATAGAACTACAATTAACGGAAATTATAACAAATAATCATTTATTTTTAAATTAAAGTCAGTGAAATCACAGTAAAGAATAAAACAATAATTTAATTAAATTTTATCAAACTAATAACAGCAAAAATTATTAAAATTTAATTTTACTTTTTTACTGACAGCCAGTGGTCACGGGTGATTTTTTTTTTCAAAAAGGCGTCAATTTTAATTTAAAAACATTTTTTTCACTCAGAAGAAGTTTTTTTTGTAAAAAAAAAAAGAAACTTATTTTTTTAATTTTGGACTTATGGGATATTTGGAATTATTATATACACGTAAACGTGAGAGGATATTCAAAGAACCGAAAAATGCAATAAAACCAATTTCGAAAAAAATGTGACTTATGGGGTTTCTCAAATAAACGATTCATCTAAGGAGTCTTTCCCTACAATTCTGGATCAAGGGCCAGATACAATAGGCGGCAATGTAGGGAACGAAGTGCATTTTGCAGCGAAGTGGTTTTCTCGTGGACACTTCGACCACCAGCGGCTTATCTTATTCAAGCCATTATTTATATACGATAAATTATGTAGCAAAAACTAATGTCATCAGACTAGGAGTATATGGAAAACTTTGTGGTGCAATATTTTTTGCGTAAGATAGGTGCAAAAAAGTTTTTAGAATGTCATAGATAACTCAATATTATTTTAAATATTAATGACTATTAATTATTTTACTTAGCTTACTTTTATTGACAAAGTATGTGTCTTATTAAAAAATGATAATTCTTCCATGGCACTGACCAATGTCACGTGAAAAAGATCTACTTTTCTGAATTTAATATTTTAAGACTATTTAAGTACCTATCAAATTTTCTTTATTTTTCGAGTTTTCAAAGTATCAATATAGCACAAACCATACAGTGAAAAAAATTTCAAATTGTTATCAACTGTTTTTGCTAAGATATTGAGGATCCTTCCCACTTTCCTATCTCTTACTCACTCATTCACTTTTCATATTATGAGATTTAAAAATTCTCATACGATTTTTAAACGTTTTTGCTTATACATACGTTCTCCTGAGAACAACGAACAAAATAAAAGAAGAATTATCTAATTTAGTGCATTTACTCCAAAGTTATGCGCGTACAAGCATTTCATGGATAAGAAAAAGAGCTGATTATTATTTTGTAACAAATCGGCACATTATGCTTTATGCTCATCGCACAAATGCTTGTCCCTGTCGGGAATCGAACCCGAGCCCAGTCGATCGCGTAGTCAGGGAATTGATTTTGATATTTCGAATGCCATTCGAAAGATCAAAATCAATCATCAAAAATAAAAATGCTGTCATTCTTTACACACAGATTTATGAACTTTGAAAAAAATCTATGCTAAGCATTGATATAAATATCAATGATGCTTAGACATAGTTTTTGCATGAGCTTAAAATATCTCAATTTCTATCTATTAATCTAATCTCGGGAAGTTCTAAGGATGGCCTGCAGGGTTACCTGGTTTTTTGTTTGGGAGGTTTGTTGTTAGCGAATTTGACTACGCTTTGAGGGTTTCGGGTTTGATTCCCGACAGGGACAAACATTTGTGTGGTGAGCATAGATGTCTGTGTATGTTGATTTGTGGGTTCGAGTGTTTATCAAATCTATTTGAGTATTTATACCTATATGTTTCTCTATGTATTGGTATCGTCAACTGACACCCATACTACAAGCAAATCAATTGCTTACTTTGGGGTTATATCAATTTTAGTGTAATTTATCCAACGATATTTATTATTTATTTATTTAAATATGTATACTTTCCACATAGTTTCATTTAAATTTAATGAAGATCTGATTCCGGTTTCAAAAGATACAGAAGACTTAAAGTAAATTGTTGAGTTTTACTGTGTTCAAATTATTGAAACTTCTTGGTAATGTATCTGGTACTTACTTTCTAAGCTATAGTTAGGAGTTTCTATTAAAGACAAAGGCCCTCAAAATGGGTTAGACAAACATTTTCATCTATTTGGGTCTTAGTAATTGCAAAATCCCTAAGCGTGACAATCCTTCAACGAAACAGCGTCAAGTTTCAACCGAAGTTCGGATCTTATGAGATTCGCTAGGGGCTCTTTAGGTTTCATATTAGAGACGGGTTGGATAACTTGGTCTTCATCCATTACTCGCGCTCGCTTCACGATTAGCAGTTATACGATTCTGTTGTAATATTCATTTTGCGTGACATATATATAAAATTATATTCCCAAGAAGGCAAACAACGGCTTATAACGTATATTTCGAATATTAAAAGAACAATATTCCACCCGAGTACTGGAATAAGGAGGATTTTTCGATCAATGTCTTTGTTTTGCTTCAGTTACCGCATCTTTTTAAGCTTCCGTACATCAAAAGTAATGATGTCCACATTAACGCAGAGTCATAGTACAGCGACGTGTCATTTTTTTAAAGTCGAAGTTTAAAGTATAGTATTCTCTTTTTAAGTTTGGTTTGGTAACTTTTTAAGAGAGTCAGCGAAAATATTGCATTATTTTCTGTAGCGTCTTAAAATACTAATTATATTAATGCGACTTTTTTTTATGTTGCTTATTTTAAAATTTAAAATTATAGTTTTATCTCCCAGGTTAAAATATTTATTTAAAAAGAAGTAATTTGACTATGATCTAATAATATTCTATTTATGCAGTAAACTAAATGTTGCCAATTGATATATTCCGTAAGATTACTGGAACAATTTTGTACCTTATTTATTTGTCATACACTAACAAAATTATGTTTAAAATTATTAGATGTAAAATATTTTTTATAATAAAGCTTGAGCTGGGGTTAAATATGGAATATTCGTACTTTATCGCGCTCGTATATACTCTTGTATAAATCAATGAACAGTGATGTGTAGGAGAGTAAAATGATCTTATTAATTTTTATCAATTGTCTATCTCTGTTAGTATGACTTCAGTATTTTACAAAAATCCACATTGACAACACTGATTTGTATCATACGACGGTATGACTCGTTAAGATAAAACAATATATTTAATAAAACTTTGTGGACTGCATCCGGCGTATACATCATTTAAAACTGTTACTTTGCTTACTTTCTGCTACCATTTGTGTTTATATAGTATTTCAATCGCAATTAAGTGTAAAATTTACGCAGATTTTGTGCGTAAACTGCTAAATGTATCAAAATTATCCACAAATACTCTGTTTTCGAACAAAGTCCTGAAGTGTCATATTGCTTTTATTTAAAATCAAAATTCTCTATGTTCTGGATATCACGAAAGAAAACCTTTGTTTATCAATCTTAGAAATAAATGCTGTATTTTTCATATTTTTCTCATTAAAAGACGCTAGTCATCAATTGTGATGTATGAGAGTCTGCCGACGTTCTTTGATTTATGCAATTCGTTCGTTTCCAACAAAGCATTAGCGCGTGAACTCAATCAACATTGTACTTGCATTTTTATAACACAAAGAACACAGACGATTTTCTTCAGGCGAGATTCTTTTTAGTTTCTTCGCAATATCTTAGGTCAGAATTCTGACAGTCTAAGTTAGATTTCTGAGATTAGCAGTTGAACCGAAGACACCAAATGACAAGATAAATACCTAGGCACAGACTAACAAGCAAGGAACTGACATTTACGTTAACCTTACCTAAATTCCAACTTTATTTAGCTAATACTCCTAGATTTCCTAAGTTTAAAAAAATATAAAATGCGGTAAAATAAAGTGTTAGAATAGAATCTTACGGAATATATTAAACTTTACGGTAATAACTAAAAACAACAAAAATAAAGATTTCCATTATACTTCATTATACTTCATATACATGAAGTATAATGGAAATCAAGAAAAATATAGTCAACAGAGTGCAAAGTGTGAGTTTTTCTTTTCGCATTCAATCGTGAGCGCGTTTGGAGTTTACTAGGAATTTGTATGTGATTTGTACAGCGCCATCTAGTGGTAAACGTGAGAAACCAGTTTACCACTAGGTGGCGCTGTACAAATCACATACAAATTCCTAGTAAACTCGAAACGCGCTCACGATCGAATGCGAAAATAAAAACTCACACTTAGCACTCATTTTAAAAACACGACCCGTCGCTTCGTTTCGATTCTACGTCAGAGTTGACCCTAAAAGCGGATCACTTGTAAGAACACTTAGTTGTCCATCTATCTGTTGCTCAATACCCATTAAGTTTTAGGGGCGTGTAAAGATATCAAGTTCCGCAGTCTCTTACAGCTTTGCAATTGCAGTTGATGCCATACTCTTATCTAGGGATCGAACAGCACCATCAATTTTGACTTCTGTTTTTTTTAGTTACAGCAATAATTTCCGAACCGAAATGTCCATAATGATTATAAACAAACATATTAAGCTTTTATGTATATAGCTCAGATTAATAAAAATAAATATGGCGCACTGCCATATATGTAATAGTGATACTACTATTTAATACGTATGTAAGTTTACTGTATGACGCCTCGATATGCACTGCCAGAGATTAGGTTGATTGAAAGTATAAGCACAGAATAAGCATTGTGTGGTATAAGTGTGTATGTTTGTATATCATAAGATAGCAAACAAGCAGACAGTTCTCCTGATGAAAAGAGAAACTACCGCCTAAGAACACTAAAAATATTAATAGTGTGTGCTAACCGTGTGGCGGAATGGCAATGCCACATGCATATGTCTAGCTGGTAGACTTAGACTTTACCTAGTAGACTTACCCTACAAACCGCAACGTGACAATGACAAGCGTTGCCGCTATTGGGGCAGGAATAGGTAAGGCGGAAGTAGCTACCAATTAATATCCAGTCGAGACGTTGCAGAACTCTACCACCTAGTAATGTAGTATGTGGAAGCGCTTTTTTTTATTTATACGGCTCAGCTTAGTTTTAAGGCTTCAATAAAATGTTCGTGGCTATTAATAAAATAATAAAAGGACTAGAAAAAGACTGTCAAGGATTTCGGACGTAATGAGCGATTTAGCGGACAACTTCAACCTGTAACTTTTGCGTTACCGTGATGTGCGCGCATCTTAAAATTTCACTCTCATCATTTTTTCATAACGCGCTTAAAGAAATATAACTTCAAAAATCGACCTAAGAAATTCCCAATATTAAATTATTAAGAAATCATGTCACTGTACCTTTTGTATATGCTGTTGCTCTGTAAATTCACATAGGATATCTAGGCCATTCTTTTTGACGGTGCAGCTACATGGTGTGATTGTGTTTTGTGGTGGACACTGTTGTGCGCCTTGAAGGTGGGCTGGCCGCGCAAAAAGTACTACACAGCATAATAGCAGCCAACGTGACACCATATTGAAATATCTGGAAAGGAATAAAATTAACTATTTATCTATTATTTACAAACCACCATCATTATATTCAATGCATTTTTTATTTGCGACTTTTTTCTTATATCATAAGATAGCAAACAAGGAAATGGGTCTCCTGATGGAAAGAATCAACCATCGCCTATAGACACCAAAGATGTTAATGGTACATTGCTTTCTTGTGGTGAGGTCTAATGCCACATGCATAAGTTTACCAGCTACCTTACCCTCCGAACTGGAATACGACAGTGGCAAGCACTGACGCTATTGCAGCAGGAATAGGTAAGGCGGTGATACAAGACCCGGGCGAGACAATGCAGAACTCTACCACCTAGTACCCACGATGGAAGTGACTCACATAGCCAATCGGTCTCCTTTTATGACCTGCCTGACAGAACAGCAGTTGGCCTTTTCTTCAAAGAAGCCCAGGACTAACAAAGAGAAATAAAAAAAAACAAGCAGGTGATACTCCTGATTGATAGAAATGATCGTCACCTATAGACACCAAAGATGTTAATGAGACGTTTCTATCAGTTTGGTTGAGTTAGAATGCCATATGCATACGTTTACTGGCAACCCTACCCTCTAAACCGGGACACAACTTAGTATAGAGACCATGCAGAACGCTACCACCTAGTCAGAAGTTACGATGTAATTGACACCTATTTTTATCACCTTTTACGATATATGTAACCTAGCAGTTGACCTATTCTTCAAAAAAATATCCAGGTCAACACTTCAAAAACAAAATTTTGTTTGTATTTAGATAGGTACCCTTAATGTACTTATTATTCCCTAGTGATTGAAATTTGATCATAAATTTTACCTTAAATAAATAACTACTACGTCATATACACGTTGTATATTATAATATAACAAATCTTATACTAATCCTCGCTTCATTAATTATCTTAATAAAAATTATCCAAGACTTTAAACAAAGTATCTTGACGCCCCTATCCTCGAAGAGATAGGCAGAGGTACAACAAGTGTACCCACAATTAGCCGAAGATACTTAGTCCCATAATGCGATAGGCGTAAATCCTGGCACTTATCCAGTCGAATCGAGATCCATGGAGATCTTTGGGCGCAAATGTAAAGGATTGAAGTGTGGTTCAAAAAAATTATACTATTTTTCTATTTCAAAGTTCAAAATATGAGCCTTATCTGCTTTCTGTGAAAAAAGAAATCACGAAACTAATATTGCGGTATTAAAATGGTAATCGATAAAATAAAATTCTGCATTGTCTCGCGCGGGTCTAGTACCAACGCTTTACCTATTCCTGCCACAATAGCGTCAGTGCTTGTCGTGTTCCGGTTTGGAAGGTAAGGTAGCCAGTTAACTTGTGCTATGTGGTAATAAGGATATCAACGCATCATTTACATATTTGATGTCTATAGGTGATTGTTTCCTCTTTCCATCAGGATAGTCATCTGGTTGTTTGTTATCTTATAAGTTATAATATAAAAAAAACTAGAGCCAGTAAGCAACTGCCTAGTACCGCACAGTGCGGTAACATAGTAAAACACTACCTACGATCGTCGGCACATTACATTAAAAAAAAAGCTAAGTTAAGATTAACGACATATTTCATATTGTAAAATTCATTTTACTGTATGCGTACGACATAAAAATTCACCGTTTTCCCAATAAATTTGACTTCAAAAATATCTCTCATTCTTACACAGACTGCTACAACTATTATGCCCGATTCATACATTTGTAAAACGACTCGTCTTATATGGGAGTAGTAACATTTTCTACGAGGCGTGAATTAAAACTGTTCTATAAATGTCAAATTACCAAATGTCCAAACAACTTTTGAAAAGTCTCGTTAAACCCAATTAAATTAGTTGCTAATGGTTACTGCTGCGAATGACGGATCGTTGATTATAGAAACTTAAAAACCAGGCAAGTCGAATTCCCGTTGTACATGTAAAATAATGAATTGGGAGTGACCTTTGATAAGAAAAGATGTAACATTTCATTTAGGATCATGAAAAATAATATAAATGACGGATTGTTGATTAGAGGATCCTAACAAGTTAAATTCCTTTTGTACATGTAAAATAATGAATTCAGAGAGATCTTTATTAAGAAAAATATATAACCTTTCATTAAGGACCGTGAAATATAATATCTTTGTCCAATCTTAGTCTATTTGTACAGAAAATTTATGTGGTTTCGCAATGTGAGAACTTAATTACAGCATGGTTGGCCGCGTATATATATATACAGGTTTTCCACGGTAGTTTATGTTATATGTTTAAAAGTTTCTAAAAGGAAGTAATTTATTAAATATATATAGCCAAACCAAAGTTGAAACAATCTGCCATCTTTTTTATAATGAGTTTAGTTATATAGGTAATTTCAAAACTTAAACAAAAACACAAAAACACAACTCAGGATTCAAGTATTTTTAGGAGTAGGAAGAAATGTATACGTAGGTCACACTATAAGTTTTGCGTAACTTACAAAAACAACATGTTATAACCGAAATATTATGTGTATTGCTTTTCAAAATAATCTCTTTTACATTTTAAACATTTTTTCATACGATCGAACCATTTTTTAAAACAGGAGGACCACAGATCTGAAGGCATGTTTTCTACGTACTGATTGGACGCTATCACTGCATTTTCGGAGTTGCTTAAAGTAAAACCTCTCATCAAATCTTTGATTTTGGGGAAAATACAAAAATCACTCGGTGCTAGTTCGGGGCTATGTGCAGGATAAGTGACGAGATGTACTTTTTCGGAAGCAAAAAATGACTTTGTTTTGTTGGCCGTGTGGCCGTGTGTGAAGAAGCGTTATCATGGTGTAGGAGAATGCGGCTTTTGGGTCGTCTTTCGCGAACTTTTTCTAACACCCTGGGTAAACAAATGGTAAAATACCACTCGACATTAACACTCTTTTGATATTCAAGTGGAATTGTACAGATGGGAACCATAGCTGATGACCTGACCCATGATAAAAAAACGCGATCATTTTTTTACAAACGTTTCTCGCCTGTCTCACTTTTGTTGGCCTGTTCTCATTTTCAAATACCCATTCACAAGATTGCTGTTTTCTTTCGGGTTCAAAACAATAAATTCACGTTTCGTCTCCTGTGACAATGACATAAACAGCATTAGAATGTCCATGGTCGTACTTCAGTAGCATCTGGGAGCACCATTCCACACGATCCCGCTTCTGCTCCGCTGTCAGTTCATGAGGGATCCAACGACATCAAAGTTTCCGAACTTTCAATTCTTCGTGTAAAATTTTCTAAATTTGGCTCATACCAATCCTCAATAGTACTCAAATTGTCTCATAGGTAATCCGGGGGTTTTCTTCAATTAACCGCTTAACAGTAGCCATATTAAATTCAAATTAAAATTCAAAATATATTTATTTCGTAGTTAAAAATTACACTTGAAATACGTCATTAGTTCGTTATACTTACATACATTCTGTTATACGTATAATATTTATAATAAAAAATCATTAAATTTTTGTGGTACACAAAGATTAGATTTTACTTTTGAAATATTTATATCATTAATAATTTTACATATTGAATAAAAGTGGGTACGTAAAAAGTACCGACGTTTAAGAGTGTTTCCTCGTTCGTGGGGAAAACAAAAAATACACGTATATTTATATTGAATGCAATACAATATTGTAATAATTTAAAATAAACGTCGACAACAATCAAGAGACCATGTCATACCTTAAAATAATAATTTAAAAAAATATATATGTCAATTATTTTCGTTGACGGCAGTTGAAGGCCGCCCTTCACGAAATTCGTCATGTAAAGAAATTCGACCTCTCTCAAATTCAGCAGACTATCGCCTCACGGTGCTCAAACAAGGTGCTTCTCTCCCAAAAGCATTTTGAAGACGAGCGGCACAGTCTTGCGGAGAAAGAGAACTTTTAAAATCATAAAAAATCATTACTCTAAAATCTTTTCGACTTGATTCCACTTTTCGACTTGATTCGTTGCGTACGTAGAACTTTGATGTATGATAAAAAAAACAATTGACAAATCATTTCCCGCCAATTGCTTTTTGTATTACTAAGAATGTTGCAACGTTTTAAAAATATAACATTCGAAATTCAAATAGTTCCGATAAGCTAGAAGTGCAAAACTTTTAGTGTGCCCCATGTACATATAGGAGAAGTAGCTAAAACTTAATAATAGTTATTTCAAAAATCTGCTAAGCTGGAATATATCTAATTGAAATAAAAAATAATTGTATCGATATAGCTTTTATTTCCCGAAAAATTCGTAGACAAAAACACAAACATACAAACTTTCAACGAACATACAAACTTACATTATATACATAGGTACATGTACTTACGAAATTTAATAATCGTGTTTGTACGCCTAAAAAGATCATCATACTCATATATTATCCAATTCCAACAATAATACAGACCTTTGAACACTGATTATCGTCGGCACTTGGTAAAACTCCATGTTAATTCGTGTTAATAGTATGTTACAAACACTTGTACTGTTTTACTTAGATTTTATTAATAAACACCACTACTGTTTTACTCGCGAAAGACGAGTAAAACAGTACAAGTGTTTGTAACATACTATTAAAGCCCTGTTTTCGCTTTGATTAGTGCGAGTGCGTGTGTTTAATGCAGGTGCTTAGTATTAAGTAAAAAATATGTGAAGGCAGCCGTTGATCAGTGCGAGTGATTAGTATTCAGCGTAGTAAAAGTGAATAGATGCTGAATACTAATCACTCGCACTGATCAACGGCTGTCTTCACGTATTTTTTGTTTAATACTAAGCACCTGCATTAAACACTCGCTCTCGCACTAATCAAAGTGAAAACAGGGCTTTAATAGTATGTTACAAACACTTGTACTGTTTTACTCGTCTTTCGCAAGTAAAACAGTAGTGGTGTTTATTAATAAAATCTAAGTAAAACAGTACAAGTGTTTGTAACATACTATTAACACAAATTAACATGGAGTTTTACCAAGTGCCGACGATAATCAGTGTTCAAAGTTACTAAATGACCTTTCAAAAGTTGCATGTTATGGTTATGTAAAAGTTATGTCAATGAAGTAGAAAGCGCTTGTTTTATGGCGGGAAAGAACTGTTGTTTCTACCTTCCTGCCAGATAATTCAGTAATGGCGATCAATTGGTAAAACGTATCGACTACTTGGTAAAAGTGTCAATATTTTATGCTACATTGTTTTGTAGAGTATTTTGAAATGTACTTGAGAATGAATAGTTTCTTTTAGTAATTTAAATTTTTGACTTCGATTCGTTCACCAGCTTGGAGCAGTTGCCACACATTGCTCCACTGCGGTTATGTCCATGGTTAAAAATAATTATATCAATAATTGATCTATCATCTATAATTATTATAGATGTGCCAATACATCCCTTACACACGACGCACTGAATATATTTGGCGGGTATTGGCATGCATTACCTTTTTTCATCAAGAGAGATTTTTAACTTCCCGCTACGTATGAAGATAAGGAAGTTACTGATTCTTCCACGATTTTCGAAAATCGAGTTTACATCAGATCTCCGCGTTTTGTGGTCCTTGGAACGTTCAGACTATTTTCATGATGACGTTAGTTGTGTGTGTTGTGTTGTGTTGTGTTGTGTTGTGTTGTGTTGTGTTGTGTTGTGTTGTGTTGTGTGTGTGTGTGTGTGTGTGTGTGTGTGTGTGTGTGTGTGTGTGTGCGTGCGTGCGTGCGCGTGTGTGTGTGTGTGTGTGTGTGTGTGTGTGTGATTTTACTTAACTTAGACCTCTTAAAAATCTAAACCAATTCGGTACAGAAAATTTTGAAAAAAAAGGTTTTAGTGAAACAGTATTTTTTATATAACTACCAAATCAATGTACCGATTGAGAACACAATCTAATCATCTGTATTAATCCAAAAACTGCGTCTAACAGATAAATTGCATCAAAATCGGTTTATCCGTTCGGAAGTTATCGTGGACGAAAAATTTAGAAAAAAATGTGTTTTTTAGACCTAACTTTGAAGTTTTTCAACCGATCAAATTTTTGATTTTCTGCAATATTTTAGTACTTAAAAAATTATGTCGAATGCGGTGAACGAAAATCTATAGAAACATTCCTAGCGCCCGAAATTGACTTAATTTTTGATTGTGCCGCGTTAATACAATTGTGCCTCTAAAGGAATGGTATTAAGGAACTTATCCTTCTTTTTTTTTGAACAGTTGTGTATTTTCAAAACTATTAAATTATCGATTTTGATCCTTTGAATGACACTCAACTTAATATTTGAGCTCTTAAACTTTGTCTTAGCTATGAAATCGATTAGATGAAAAATAACATTTTAACATAAAAAAGATATTTTTTTTAAAAAAAATTAATGTCGTAAATAAATCCCGAACGAATAAAGCAAAGCAAAAGATTCAAATAAATTAAATTTATATTATTTGACCAGTTTCTTAAAATCAGATTTGAAAAACGTGAAGTCTTAAAGTTATTTTAAAAATATGAAGAAGATTTATTAGGTTTTGGTAACGTAAGTCAGTTTCGATCTCAATTAAAATGGTTGGACTTGCGTAACCGTAATATTACTTTTTTAAATACGCATGACCCTTTCTCTCCATCATATTTACGTGAACGGCTTCATTACTTTTATAACGAGGGTCGTATTTAGCGCTCTATATACACTAATGCCCTTTTGGTCCCAGTCCACAACACAGAAAGTTATTTGGAATCTTTTACGCTTACAGCAATACGTCTATGGAATTATCTCCCAAATTATATTCAAGAGGTTTCATCAATAAATACAGGGTTACATCTAAAGCTGGTGCTTTAGATGTAAAGCAAGTTCGCAGGACTAGATACCTAGCATTATAAATAACAACATTTGTTCTATGACTTTTGACGTAACTCAATACATGAAATAAAAATGATTTTTTAAGTTTTCGTTGTCCTGTCGAGACATTTCTAATTCTTCATTCGGATGCGCTGCTAGTAGTAATAATAATACTTTCCTACCTCTTAATCTTTGCGATGCACGTAGAATTAAGAACGTTCAAGCGAAAAATGTAATTCATATTAATTTTTGTATGAAAATAAAATCCAACAAATGATCAAAAGTCGTAGAACAAATGTTGTTGTATATAATGTTAGCTACCTAGTCCTGCGAGGTTGCTGGTGTTTTAGAGGTAACCCTGTATATTTCAATTTAGAATATATAATTACAACTTTAAGGTTAATTGGTAGAAAATGTCTTCAGACGTTAAGTTCACCTTTTGTACATTTTGTGTAATCCATACTTCCATACTAATATTATAAATGCGAAAGTAACTATGTCTGTCTGTCTGTCTGTCTGTCTGTCTGTTACGCTTTCACGCTTAAACCACTAGACCGATTTTCATAAAATTTGGCATAAACATAGATAAGACGTTGAGAAAGGACATAGGCTACTTTTTATCGCGGGAAAATATCTCATTCCCACGGAAAGTAAAATTAATCGGAACAATGCGTAGCGTAAAGCGTAATGTAGTGCTCATTTACTAGATGTCGCTGCACGAAAATATATTGCGTTAACGTATTGAAACACCTGTACATGTAATGAAATCGTTGACTTACTCTCGATATATCTTATTTGTTTGTATGTTTGTTTATTGATTAAACGCGCTAATAAACGCACTAATTTCTGGAACAATAAGTTGGATTGAAAAAAAATTCATTAGGAATTAGGATTTAGGAAGGTTATATGCTATCAAGCATTACGTTATTACGTTACAATTATTCAGTATTCTTGGTTTAGTTAAAATATCGATATTCGTAATCTAAGTCGGAAGAAAATCGCTATCGAACTGCTGTATCCGCGTGCGCTGGCGTAATGGATAAGTATACGTAAGTACAATGTACTACACATATATTGATTTTAAGTAGATCTACAAAAAAGTCCGTGATACTGTATATCTATCTCTTATAACAACAACACAATAAGGAATTTTGAGTCGAAAAATTGTTGAAAATTAATAGATGAATTTTGAGCAGTAGGATTATTATGCGCAGGTGTACGCAGGCATATTAATCCTTACTAACGAAAAGTACCTACTCCATCAACACGAAAATCTTATGAAGATAAACTGTGGCTTTTATACCAAGTTATTTGGATGCATAGTTTAAGAAAAGTTGTAATATGAAAATAATTCAACAATAGTAGGTATTTATTTATTAACACCGCCGAACGAGAACCGAACATTGCCGAGAAGAGCCGAACTGTGAATGAGTTGGCATTACTATACTTTTTAAGGTTCCATATTCAAAGTTTAAAACGGGACCCTATTACTAAGACACCACTGTCTGTCCCTGCGTTTGTCTGTCTATCTGTCCATCACCAGGCTGTATCTTATGAACCATGATAGACAGTTCAAATTTTCACAAATGATGTATTTATGTTGCCGCTATAATAACTAAAACTAAAACAGAATAAAATAAATATTTAAGGGTGACCCCCATACAACAAACACAGTGTTTTTTTTTTTGCTTTTTTTCTATCTTAATAATGACAACTGGTAGACGTTTGAAATATCCACAGAATACTTAATTAAATAGTCACTTTAAAAATATAATTAAAATGAAATAAATATTTAAGGAGGCTCCCATACAACAAACGTGATTGTTTGCTATTTTTTTATAGATGATGGTACGGAACCCTCCGTGTGCGAGTTCGACTCGCACCTAGCCAGTTTTTTATGGTACATGAGTGGAAGTATATAGGTACCTCTAACTAGAGGTTGGTCGTTTCGCGATTTTGCCGTTTAAAAATGAAACTATTTATCGCCACGCAATAGCGGTTTCTAAAACTATTTATTTTGAAAACTATTGATTACAGAATGGCGGCCTTGGCTAGCTGTTCTGATACCTGTCTCATTTCCGTGCCTTTTTGAGCCCTTCCTATCGACGGATAGAGTTGAAATTTTCTGATGAAATTATTTTACGTTAAATATTACGTATTTCTTATGTATTGTATTTATAAATACCAATGTATTGTAGTTATAAATCACGTTAAATATTACGTATTTCTTATGTATTGTATTTATAAATACCAATGTATTGTAGTTATAAATCGTACACATAATATATTTACACTATCTATACATCTTCTATACAAATAAATAAAATTGGAGTGTCTGTTTGTAATATTAAAATAACCGGTTTTAACTAAATGCATATCATGGATGTATACACGGTTCACATACCAAAATAACACTTTTTACGATTTTTGTCTGTCTGTCTGTCCGTATGTATGTCTGTCTGTCTGTTTATTTCGGCTTATCTCTGGAACGGCTGGACCGATTTTGACGGGACTTTCACTGGTAGATAGCTGATGTAATAAAGAGTACTTAGACTACTTTAAAAAAAATCCCACGCGGACGAAGTCGCGGGCACAGCTAGTATTTTTATAAACTGGCTTGCCTTTTATACGCATCATTGGTGCTTAACAATAAGTTTTTGTTGACATTTACAATTCTTTTAACATTTACACGTATATGTAACATTATACACGTTACCTACGTGACTCATAAAAGGTAATTTTATTACATTTTTAAAATCGCATGAACCTTCAATGTACACTGAATGCACAACTAAAATCAATATATTGGGACTGAAATCCATACAAATGCGAAAGGAACTCTGTCTGTCTCTTCTTTACGCCTAAACCACTGAACTTGAATTGGATAAAATTTGGTATAAAGATAGTTTGAGACCCGAGAAAGAACATAGGATAGTTTTATCCTGGAAATCCCATGGAAACGAGAACTATGCGTGTTTTAATTTTAGGAATTTTTCAACGCGGACGAAGTCGCGGGCACAGCTAGTTTTACATACAGATAAATAAATAGTAATTTAAAAAATTAATCGACTCCAAATATCAACTGTAATCATATCTCAAAAACTGCTAAGCCGATTTAAATGAAACTTGGAATGTTCTCTATGTTGAAATATATCTGATTGAAATAAAAAAAAACTGGATATGGCTTTTAATTACCAAAAATTTCGTGCACAAACATACAATTATACAAACATAAACTAACAAACATATACAGTTACGAAATTTAGTACAAGTGCTTGGACGCCTAAATAGATCATATTCAAATATTATCTAATCAGCTTTTGCCCGCGGCTTCACTCGCGCTAAATTTGGGGAAGAAGTTGGGGGGTTAGAAGGAGACAAACAATAGCCTATGTCACTCTCCATCTCTTCAACTATCTCCACTTAAAATCATGTCAAGTTGTCGCTCCGTTTTGCCATGAAAGACGGACGTTCCCATTTATAACATTAGTATGGATTGCAATATTGTTGTAATATTTTTATTACATACAAACATGTCGAACTGATAACCTCCGTTTTTTCGTCAGTTGAAAACAGTACAGTTCCACAACGCCTTGGCCGGGTTTGTTACCACCACCTTACCCATTCCTGCCGCAATAGCGTCGTTGCTTATCCCTGTCATGTTACGGTTTGGAGAGTAAGGTAACCTGTAAAATTATGCATGAGGTATTCCAGCCCCGCTATATGGATAGCAACACAGCTTTAACACCAGTGTTTATAGGCGATGGTTATTTCTTTCCATTAGGAGAACAATTTGTTTGTTTAATATACTTTGTAATAATATTAATACTTTGATGAATAATTGTACAGTTGAAAAAATCGTACAGTTTGTTTTAAATAAGTTTCTATGGTATTCTTTTTATCTTAAATCTTTTAATTTGCCAAATTAAATATGACTTTTAATATATATATGTATTCGAATTTTGCTTTTATTTTGATTTAATTAAATTTCACAACTCTTAATGCATATCAATTGTGATTTAAATTGTACATCACTAAATTTTGTCTTAGTAAATTTGAAATTTATATATATTATAATTTATACCAATTTATCAATTTTATATAACATTTGCTTCTAAATTTACTTAATTTTTATTGTAATTTTCAAAATATTTAAGTATAAGTCATTTCTATAGACAAAGAATTCTCTTTATCCGACTTTATTTTTCTGTATTTTACCGTAGTGTATTTTATTTATTGTATAACTTGTCATGTATAATTATTTTGCTTATAAATGACGTCGATAAGTGTACCTACGTCGAATTAAATATTATTTGAATTTGAATTACTTCTCTTTTAATTGTGTACAGTAAAGCATTAAATTAATTAAATACTACGATTACCATGAAATATGATAATGGCCAGCACTGACAATGTTATGATATTAGGACGAATGTGCAATGCGGTAATACTGACCAATACTCTGTTAATAACTCCTACAACCACAAATTTTCCCTCATTGAACAACCACCACAGCATCGTTAGATTGCATTAACATGCAAAACGAGGCATTTGTTTAACACATCCGTCGCATTAGTTACAACAATGGATTAAATGGATACGCCTTTTAAGACAATTTCTTACTTTGTCAGTGTAGCTTGCAATTACATACAGAAACACAGAATAATACTACTTACCAATGAAATAAAATCATTTCGAGGGAATTTTTTAACCTTGCCATCTCATTCGGTAGGACAAAACAGAACAACAAGGTTTGTTTCTATTTTTTCACAATATAACCTACAAATATTTGAAAATTTGACAGTAATAGGAGCGTTTGCTCATATGCACGGTGACACTTTTCCTTCCCAATGGCGTGTCTATTAGTATTCATGTGGTCTGTGGTTGCAACCAATTACATAATTTCGCATAAAAGGCATTCCTGTGCCCCAATATTTAATATGTAAAAAATAGTTTTTTGCTATTATAACTTAAATATTGAGATCTTGCATTGGCTTAAGGGACTTATTAAGCTTTAAAGTGCTAATTTTTGTTAGAGTAAAGTATCCTCTCTGCAGGCTTAACAGATGGTTTGGGGGGGGGGGGGATCATGGTAATAGCAAATATAATGAAGTTAAAAGGAAAACTATCACGGCTTATAAGGCCTTACAAATGAGTGACGCTGAATAGCTTAATTGTTCATAGTATGAAACCATAAAAGCCCTGTTCTTAGTCCGCATTATTGTGATGGGCAACTATGGAACCCTACATTGCGCGTGGCCCGACACGCACTTTACCAATTTTTTTTTAATTTGATCTGATTAATTTACTATGATTTTCATAGTATACTATGGCATATAATATATGGAAAGATTACATTCAGTGCCTACTTTACATACAAAATACTACATTATGTTTATGCAAACACGGATTCGGAAGCAGGTGACGCGAAGATATTCAGTGTTCAGCTGTTAGCGAAGTCTGTTTTGGAATAGGCAATTTGCAATCTGGAGCACGTACAATACTTATAACAGTTATAACCAATGTTATTATTGAGCTAATCCCTACAGGCTATTTTGTATTCTGTTATTCTGTTTGCTCTAGCTTAGAGAACTAATTTCTAGAACTATAATTTTATTGATTAAATTGCGTTTATTAATATTACTCGTAGAATTATTTTATACGTAATAGTCTTTTTTAGGGTTGTTTAGGGTGTTTACCGATGTAAACAAGTAAGTAAGGGTCCTCTTATAGTTTCGTTATGTCCGTCGTCCGGTCAACCCTCCCTCCCCCCCCCCCACCATAGACCACATAAATAGTAATAGACCACATGAACAGTAATAGGGAAGGAAACGTGTCGCCACGCATTTGAGCAAACGCTCATAGCACTGACAAAATTGGCATACAATTGCAGATACATTCTTACAAAATAGAAATAAACCATGTTTTACTATTTTATGGTACCGAATGAAATGACAAGGTTTAAAAATTAACATTGGTGTGATTTTTTTCACCGGTAAGTAGTATAACTATGTATTTCCGTGTGTGAATGCAAGCTACGTTGACAATCTAGGAAATTTCCTTGAAAGGCATATCCATTTGTTCCGTGTTCTGTACGATAGCTCAGAGAGCCTTAGCACTAGAAAGCAGTAATTTGGATAAACATATATATTAAATTTATTGACGTGACTAATATGTATGTTTTCCAAATTAAATAATTTTGGAAACATACATATTAGTCACGTCAAAAGTGGAAATATAAAATCTTTAAAAATTTTTTTTCAAGCTAGCTAGCCTAGATCAGCTAGGCTAGAAAAAAATTAACATCCGCACTTTACATGTAGGGTAACATGCAAAGTAGGGATGTTAATTTTTTTCTCACGTACCCTATTGTGTCAGGTATCGTTGGATAGGGTTTTAAAAATATTGGAAATTTGTAAAAACAAGTTTTCGATTAAGGGACTCGTTTGTAAAATATTTAGCTTTTAAGTGCTAAGTCGAGTGTCCCCTCTGCACGCTAAACAGTTGGTTTTGGGGGTGGAAAAAATCATAATATTAGTACAGTACCCGGCGATAAATATTGCACATCGACCTTTGGAAAGAGACAATCGGCTAATTTCGGCTTCGTAGAGCGTTATCTCTGTCGCACAAAATACAAACAGTCCGGTACCTATTAGGAGCTGTTAAAACAAGTGATTTGCTTCTTTTGATATTTTTATTCTTTGTATAAAATACACTAATTTTTCTATAAGTGATGGCTTTAGGTTGGGGTAAAATAAAATAAAAAAACATTTTTACATTATGTTTACGTATTTAATTATTTTGGAACATTACAGCTTTAGTGTACATAATAAACACCATTATACCTATTGCTAAAATGAGACATTGCAATAAAAATAATAATAATTCTAATTCTCAATTACTTCCATTTCACTATCTGTGCTCTCAAAGAGGTCAATATCACTGTCACTATCAGCCGTATTTATTACTAATCTATCAGTGTAATTGTCTAAACTGTGTTGAATGCTTCTATATTCATTCTCACATTTGATTGCATGATCGCAAACCTTTTTCCACTCGTCAGCGCCGATCATGTTTACTTTTTCAGTCAATAATGTTTTTACTGTAGTTAAGTTCATACCCACATTTCTAGAGGCTACATAGCCTTTCAGTTGAGACCATCGCCGGGTACTGTACAAAAAAAATTACACTGTACTGTACTGTACAAATTCTTTCGGAAAAAGAGGGAAACCTTTACGAGGTCAGTCACGTGAAATTATCTACAATGTTTATAAATACTTTGTAAGCGAAGCTGATAGATTTAAAAAAAAAAGTAGATGAAAATGTAAGTTGTTATTTTAAGAAGATTCAAGAGCGAGTTGCAAATGCCACTGGAATTTCAAGAAGAACTTTGAACAATATATTAAACGAAGTCAGTACTGAAACACATTCGACTGAAATTAAGTTCAGCACTCCAAAAAAAGGGAGACCAAAAAAGCAATTTCGTTTGGATATGGACGATTTTGATTACGATGTTGTTCGAAGAATGGTGTATGATTTTCACTTACGATTTAATGAACTGCCAACAATAAAATCATTAAAAGCTAAGTTATCTGAAGCTATTAATTACAATGGGTCTGAAAAAACATTGAGAAAAATACTTCATGACATGGGATTTCAGTTCACTAAAATGGAAGATAATCGAAAAATTCTAATGGAAAAGCACGACGTTAGTCTCAAACGAATGGAATACCTTGATAAAATACGCAAATTTCGCGAAACAGGAAAAAATATCGTCTACATGGATGAGTCATATATACATGCATCCCACACTAAAGGGAAATCTTGGAGTGACGATAAGAAAAAAGGAGTAAAAAAGCCAATTTCAAAAGGTCAACGTTTGATAATAGTTCATGCGGGAAATGAAAAATGCTTTGTACCCGGTGCTTTTTTAACGTATAAATCCACGGACACTACAGGTGACTATCACAATGAAATGAATAACGATAACTATGAGAAATGGCTGGTTAACCAATTAATCCCAAATATACCCAGTGATTCTGTTCTAGTTATCGACAACGCACCCTATCACAACAAGTATGTTGAGAGACCCCCCAATTCAAACACCATTAAACGGGAAATGATCAACTGGTTAAACAGACATGAAATTCCAGTTGATCCAAAATTAACAAAAACCCAGATTTACGCTATTATATGTCAGCACAAGGAGAGGTATACAGAGTTTTCTGTGGACAAAATACTTGCCGAACATGGGCACACTGTGTTGCGATTGCCACCATATCATCCGGATTTTAATCCAATTGAAAATATATGGTCTCAACTGAAAGGCTATGTAGCCTCTAGAAATGTGGGTATGAACTTAACTACAGTAAAAACATTATTGACTGAAAAAGTAAACATGATCGGCGCTGAAGAGTGGAAAAAGGTTTGCGATCATGCAATCAAATGTGAGAATGAATATAGAAGCATTCAACACAGTTTAGACAATTACACTGATAGATTAGTAATAAATACGGCTGATAGTGACAGTGATATTGACCTCTTTGAGAGCACAGATAGTGAAATGGAAGTAATTGAGAATTAGAATTATTATTATTTTTATTGCAATGTCTCATTTTAGCAATAGGTATAATGGTGTTTATTATGTACACTAAAGCTGTAATGTTCCAAAATAATTAAATACGTAAACATAATGTAAAAATGTTTTTTTATTTTATTTTACCCCAACCTAAAGCCATCACTTATAGAAAAATTAGTGTATTTTATACAAAGAATAAAAATATCAAAAGAAGCAAATCACTTGTTTTAACAGCTCCTAATAGGTACCGGACTGTTTGTATTTTGTGCGACAGAGATAACGCTCTACGAAGCCGAAATTAGCCGATTGTCTCTTTCCAAAGGTCGATGTGCAATATTTATCGCCGGGTACTGTAAATATAATGAAGTTAAAAGAAAAACTATCACGGCTTAGAAGGCTTTACAAGTTTGAGTAATAGTCAATTAACTTATAAAATGGGGGCTGAATCACCTTCGTCGTAGGAGAACACCCAAATTCTCGATCCCTACACGTGGCCCCTGGGTGGTGCTAATCAGGTGATACGGTGGGAGACATATGTCGCGGCTATAAGAACCACTAGCTGAAGTCGTGTCGCCAAGCGTCCGTTTTCCGTCACGTTAACGCTGATGTAGTTTTAGTGAAGACGGGTCGAATCAGTTGCGCCTATGCAATCTGAACGATCTGATACACACTGACATTGGTGCATCTGGAGATTGGTTATGGAGGGTAGCGGGATCCAAGGCACGGTGCACCGCTGGCCGACCGCTAGTTAGTAGGAGGCCCAAGTAGAGTACTAGCCACACGCTAAAGGCCTAACCTATCCCGGCTACACCCTGGAGCATAATTTTAAAGTTTGGTCAGGTGTGCGCACGTACGTCCGTGACGATATCTGCTGTCGGCGTCTCCAGTATCTAGAAGACCCCCGCGTCTCCGTACTATGGACACTGGTGGACACAGGTTTAGAGAAGCTTCTCTATGCCTGTGTCTACTGTGCGCATAACGGATACCAAGAGACGATCAGACTCACAGAGTACCCAAGTGAGGCGGCGGATGCTGTTCAATTCAAATATCCTTCCGCTCAGCTAGTTCTTCGAAGGATTTCAAAACCCACCACCAGGAGTGGCTATACCCATAGGTAACAGTGCACTGACCTCATTGGGAGAGAGATGCGTAAACTCACTATAGCATTAAATCTCACCCAGCTGGTTCAAGAAGCGACGCAGGTTCCTGATGTTGAGAGCCGTACAGCCAATTGCTTGGACCTTCTGCAGACTACGGATCCAGACCGCTACCGGTGGCGGTTTTCTCGCCGCTTGGCAGCTCCGATTACTGTATGGTGAAATTTGTATCTGTCTACTCGCCGCCCGATCTCAGTCCCAGGGGCTCTCGACGTGTGTGGCGATACAAGTCAGCAGATTGGGACGAGATGCGTTCCTTCTTTGCGTCTGATCCCTGGCGGCCTGTCTTCTTTTCTTCCGAAGACTCCTCGACCTGCGCGGATGCTATTACAGATGTGCTGCGACAAGAAATGGAGTACGTTATTCCTTTCTCCGACGTAGCCATGTCTATTATAACCCAACCAGAGCCGATTGTAGACGCGCTGAGGCGCTAAAGCATGGGGCATATCTGGCTTGGGCTGATGCTCGACACCGCAAAGCCAAGGACGTATCGAAAAAGAAGAAAGCCTTCAACTGGGCCGCCAAATCCTGCAAAAAGGCTCTACTGAACGCTCGATTTGACCACTGCTTTTCAGTACAGACTATGGAGCGTGTACTGAACAGCAAGCTAATGGCACACCTAGAAGCGAACGATCAACTCAGTGACCGTTAAAACGGTTTGCACCGAAATCTGTCCACCAGGTAGCTTCTAATTACATCTTGAGTGCGGCCATTGAGAATCATGGTGAAGCACTAGCTGACCCCCTGATATCTCGAAGGTCTTTGATAGGGTCTGGCATGATAGTCTTATTGGCAAGCTTCTATCGTATGATCTGCTTACTGGTCTCTGCGAATGGATCTCAGATTTTCGGAGTTGCCGGTCGATTAGAGTAGTCGTCGATGACTGCTCGTCCGAACACATGACTATAAATCAGTTCTCTCCGCAACTCTATTTCTACTGCACATTAACAACCTGCTGAAGCCCGGTATCTATGGGTACGCAGACGATAGTACTGTTATAGGGAGTTACGCATCCAGCGTGCGGGCCAGCACGGCACAGATCCGGTCTCTCAAGGAGGCGATGGTCATCCTTTAAATTTATCCTTACAGGCAGTCTCCGATTGGGGCAGTGCCGATCTGGTCAAGTTTAATTCGACTAAAACCCAGGCGTGTCTATTCTCCGCTAAACGGAGTCCATTCCACCTATCTCCGTCTTTCCAGGGTGTGTCCATGCCATTCCCACGATAGAGAGACGTGTCAAGAGGCTCATAAACAATGATGATCTGGTAGGCAAAAAACTCCAGAGCCTCGCTCATCGCCGCTGAGTGGCTAGTTTATCGGTTGATATCGGATACACTTTGGAGAGTGTGTTGCGGAATTGCACGACTTAATTCCGCCATCCCCGTTTTACTATCGATCGTCGAGGCGCACAGATTCTGGGCATCGCCATTTATTGCTATTTTATTTAATGCTAACTATTTTTTGAATTCGGAATTATTAATAACTCTCGCAGGTTCATCCGCGAGCAGAGAGAGTAATATATCATCAATAATTGTATTCTTACATACAAACTTAAGCCTCCTGTTTCAGCTTCTTAGAGGCGATTTTTAGGTTCGACTCGACATTCTTCATTCGAACCGCAAGGGACTGGGACATATTTCCTGACTCTGTGTTCCCTGACGAGTACAATTTGGGGATCTTCAAGAGAAGAGTGAACAGGTACCTTCTAGGGAAGCGCTTTCCATCTTAGACCGCATCTTAGCTTGGTCAAGCGCTTCCCTATCGAGAATTTACAAAAATGTACTTAAAGAAACTTTTATAGGCAGTGAACCTGTGGTGCGGATATATATTGAATAGCTTAAATAAAATAAAATAAAGTTCAATAGCTTAAATGTTTATAGTATGAAACTATAAAAGCCCTCTTCTTAGTCTGCATTATTGTGTTGGGCAAATTCGGAACCCTACATTGCACATGGCCCGACAAGCACTTCACCATGTTTTCTTTTCGGTGGGTTTGCAAAGATCAGACGTTCGCGACCACGCAACATGTTTAGATTGATGTCATCTTTGAGTTTCTTGCCAGGCCGTTCGAAAAGGCGAGCGATTGGCTGAAGATGTCGCTAGTTCTAGAAAAATCGACTCATCAAAATTGTATATAAAGTATAAAATACTGTTTTATTTGTTTAATAATAGTTTTGATATAATGAATGTAAATAATATGTAGAAATTTTTAAATAAATAATGTACACATTAAAATATAAACTATATATAATTTCAAATATGATATACCTACTTGATAAATATCTGAATACCATAATATATTGGTATAATATGCTGGTATCTTTGACTAATTTTCATATTTTAGTTTTTATATTTTCATTAATCATAGTAATGTCCTGGCATGCTTCCACCGTCACTGAATCATTTGCTGAGTCAGAAATTTAGGCAGTGTCCTGAACAGACTTAAAATACGTTATGACAATAATAATAATTACCTATTAATCATAAATATTACAACAGTAAAATTATATAAGTCACAAAGTGACCAAATAACTGAAAAATAAATTTGTAATCAGATTGCTAATAAAATTAATAGGATCAACTGCCAAGTAAATTTGATCATTTCCTAAACATTTAATAAAAAAATAAGAGTAGTTAAAAAGGCAGAACAACGTTTGTCGGGTCAGCTAGTCATTTTATAGATAATTGCTTGCTCTACCGGCATCAACAACTAGAAAAAAATATTATTGCTTTATTTTTTGAAAATAATTATTTATGCAAGTAAACATAAAGACGCAATACAGCAATGCTGACATTTGACGGTTTTAATATTAAAATTAGTGCAAATTATTCGCACGGGTATTGCTAGTTAATTATTAATACGCTAAGGTTAAGATGTTTGCCTCCCTTTTCAAAGGAGTGTACGACTTAACACCGACCGACACTACGTCAATAGACTGAACATCGAAAAGACTTTACTTTGACGAGCCCATTCGCCGACAGGACGCATCGCCGACAAGATACTTCGCCGACAAGACACTTTTCCGTCATTGCATTATATAACATACATACATAATCAGATACTTACTTTGGAAATTGATTATGTTTTTCTTTTAATTATGCAATTGATAAAAAATAAAGATCTTGTATTTGGTTCTTAGTAAAACAACATTAATACCTTATATGACGTTACAAAATTGTAACGTATATTATGGTGTCTAATCCTCAAACATTAACTATTGTAAGATGCAGATATGAGAGGATTTATAAAAATATTAATTCACTAGTTGAAATGGTATTCTTACGGACATGTTTGTACTGCAGTTCAATACGAACACGACACGCTTATAATTACCACTTTATAATTTCATTTATAATAAGTTCACGTGAATTTGAAAATGAGTGATCTTACCATTAGTTTACGCATTTCTTTCTCATAAGTCGGAGATCTGCTACTATATTGTGTTTGAAGTAAACAAAAATCATATTGTAAATAAATTTAATTTACGTTTAAATCCAAAAACGAGTGTAACTTACTTTGAAAAAGCGACGATTAACTCCTATGAAACACATCCCCCACAAACTTTATTTTGGCAATACAAATTATTCACATAAACCCTTTATAAAACAAATTATAAAGTGGTAATTATAAGCGTACTGAACTGTAGTACAAACGTGTCCTTGAATACCATCTCAACTAGTGAATTAAATATTTTATAAATCCTCTCATAACCGCATCTTACAATAGTTAATGTTTGAGGATTAGACAGCATAATATACGTTACAATGTAGTAAAGTCATATATGTTACTAATGTTGTTTTACTAAAAACCAATGCAAGATCTTTATTTTTTATGAATTGCAAAATTATAAGAAAAGCATAATCGATTTCCAAAGTAAGTATCTGATTATGTATGTATGTTATATTATCCCCTGACGGAGAAGTGTCCTGTCGGCAAAGTGTCTTGTCGGCGAAGCATCCTGTCGGCGAAGGGTTTCGTCGAAATAAAGTCTTGTCGGTGTTCAGTCTATCGACCTAGTGTCTGTCGGTGTTTAGTCGTACACACTTTTTGGAGAAAACCTCACAATTACTCCAAAGTAATTCTATATCATTTTATAAATATAATATAGAATTGCTCTACCGGCATCAATAATAAAAAAAAAATTATTACTGATTTTGTTTTTCTAAATTATTAAAATTATACACATATATTAAGACATAATACAGCAATGCCGCCATCTGACAGCTTTAATTTTGAAACAACGTCAACATGTTTGACGGTCGGTAATTTTTTTGTTCAATTTTAAATCAACTTAAGAAGTATTCCATAAAATTACTTAGTACAAAATTCGCATTTCGCAGAATAGACAGATTTATAAAACAGATATAACCTCTAAACAACAACGAACACATGTAGTTTCCCAATAATAATTTTATACCTAAAACTTTGCCAGCTCAATACGTTAGCCCAGTACAGTAAAAATTCTAGTCTATCTGTACAAAATAAATACTTTTATTTGTTAGACTTACAACCACTTAATTCACTTACTTTATTCTTATTGGATTTGTTAAGAGGATTGTATACAGTAGTGAAGTACCGGCGTTTTAGCTAAATGGGTTTCATGTTATCCAATAATTGCTTCAACCTTTCAAACAGCTTTAGGTTTTCCGTTTACTTAATATAATATCCCGTTTAGGCAAAATGAGATGAACATCTGTGGTGACATGACGGGTGATCCTTATCTGCATTTTACCTACCCAATAACGATTATCGAGTGTTTCCCGCAATAATAGGAATGATAGTTATACCTTCTGAATCGTAACAATGTGTCGCGTAAGTATTATAAAATAAAACTAGATGATGATTGATATGTACGCACTATTTAACGAGAACTACTGTCGACAAACTGCGATGCAGTTTGGCAGATAAAAAAAACTGTAAAAACCTTAGGCTAAGAATTTTGAATATAAATTAAATAAAAAAAGATAGGTACTTAAAAATTTTACAGAGTAAAGGGTATACTCTGTGAAAATTGCTAGTGGTAGAATTCTGCAACGTCTCGCATGGGTATTTGGTACCACCGCCTTACCTATCCTTACAGTTTTCTTTGTCTGTCATTATATACTCATTCCATATGAATATATTTGACTAAAGAACCTTTTTGCAAAACCTATTTTAATTGAGAGGAAGGTTACGCACCGGTGATTCAAATGTCTCTGTTTTGTAATCTTACATGGCTGGGGTTATCCGGATAAAAATGACACAACTAAACGTCGCTACTTCCAGAACAATCATAATCAGCCAAGTGGCTGCGAATTTGATCCTTATTTGTAAAGTAACTAAGCCTTTTGTAACTTCTTAGGAGCTATCTGATTACATATTACATTATTGCAAAGGTTACAATATGGCAAGTGCAGGTCGCGTATTGAAGCCGGCACTATAGACGAAGACTTCAATGATACAAGACAAGTAATTGCTATTTCCGCCAAGCTATATGAAATGGTTTTCTCAAAGATGCAATTAAATCAAAAAATATTTTAACCGCTTGTACTTAAAGGTAAATGCATTTTTGACAAGATACTCGGATAGTAGTAGGTAATAGTTCCATGACAAAATCGATGCGAGGAACTAAATTCAAATGACACACGAGCACACCTCGTCATACAACTTGACAGGCGCGTTTTTGTTCCAAATTCAAAAATCATGCAATGGCTTTAGCTTTTTGTGTGCGTAAATCACTTTGACAAGAGAAAGATGTCATTAATTTCCATAAACAGTCAAAATTATAAAATTGCATGCATTCCAACGCTGAACAAATAAAAATGGCTTCATCTTTGTTTAACAAGTTAGAACTTTCACAATAGGCAAATCTACAACAATTTTGTTAGTGTTCTAATTTCAAATCATTTAAGAAAATTAACGTCACCTTAAACAGCTTGTGGCCAAAACGCCATTACTAAAATACGCTATCAATGTAGATAAGTTACAATTTAATATTAAATAACCCTTTGATTACAAAATATTAAATTGATTTTAGTGTTTATTTGTATTTTTTTATAATTTTTGTGTGTACCTTAAACCAAAAAAAAAGAAATTGTTAAAATAACATGCCCAATTGCAATATAATTTATCAATTGTTATGTAGAGCGGTTCTTTTAGTCCGCTGTTGTTAAGGACGAAATTACACGGTTTTCCCTTGGTTATTTCATATCTAGTAGTAGTTTCCTTTATCTAAGGTAAATCAAGGCGTAAACACGTTATTTTGAGTGTTTTTTGCTGCGAATGTTTGAGAAAATGATACTTGCTCTTATTGCTTAAATCAATTGTAATTTTAAAAATAAAACTAAACTAATAACGATTGGTTCGTTGTAGCAAAATTTTTCTTTGTTCTATGATCAATTCCATGCTCGCTCGCTATATAATAGAACTTTTCTTAGTTACGTTTTTTAAGTTTTCCAAAGCACGGGTTATGTGTACATATTATATATTTTGAAAATAAATAGCGTAGCGTAGATAAATTCTCACACACTTATTCTTCATCACTCATCGCCTTTGATGAAAATAAATTCGGCCACACGCTATACAATCCATAATGTAATCACAAAACTACTACATCCGCGTCCTGTTTCTATAAATAGCAATACTCACGTGTCTGTGTGCGTGTCACGGCGAGTGTGGAGCGAGGGGTGTGCCGTGTCATGGGGCACTAGGTCATGTTCCTTGAGATCGTATAACCAGTCTGTAACAAAATACTTTATTAAAGGTAAAGCTCGATTCAATGGCCTATTTGAAAATATAATTGCTATCTATACATAATATTACAAATGCTAAAGGCTGTCTGTTTGTTACGCTTTCACAGCTAAATTGCTGCACCGATTTTGATTAAATTTAAAGACCAGGCATATTTAAAGATTCTAGATCAAACATAAGATAAAAAAAGTATTATCACGCCCGGTTCCCTCACGGTGTAGGCAGAGTAAACGGAATGTCTTTAGACTTTTCGGTTCACCACGATTCAATACTCAATACTCAATACTCAATACTCAATACTCAATACTTTATTGCGTCATATGTTATACATTTACAGGTGTTAATATTCACCGGTTTGTTGCTTGGCAAGATGAGTGGTGATCCCCTTTGATGCATTTCACTGACGATAAAGATAATCGACTATTTATAGCGGTGGCCGGACCGGTGACTTTACATCCTCATCCTAAGCACCGAAGTGGTAAGATACCACCCGCCAGAATCCAAGCTACTATTGAGATGGATTTTTGAGAAAAACCTCAAAACTTTTGCCCGACCAGGGGAACAAACCCAGAACCTCGCGATCTGAGACGAATAGGCTACAAGGCAGTCAAACAAAGACTATTTATTAAAAATGATCTTGTAATAGGGTTGAAAGTTTGTATAAAAGATTATATTGATGACAAGGTACTGTCACAGTTTCAGTAGTGTTACAGTTTACCGTTGAGGCGCATAATGTTAAAAGCGCAAAATGATAACTACTCGTGAATTGGTACAAGAGCAAAATGTTATCGTAGCAAAATGTTAATAGCGTAAAATGATAAAAGAGCAAAATAGTAAAAGCACAGAATGGTAAATATTTCAGTTGTGTTGTGTATTAGCTGCCAGCACCACGTTCAGGCGCATAATGTTAAAAGCGCAAAATTATAAGTCTTCATAAAATAATAAAAGAGCAAAATGTTAACGGAGCAAAATGTTAATAGCGCAAAATGATAAAAGAGCAAAAGGGCAAAAGCACAGAATAGTAAATATTTCAGTTGTATTGTGTATTAGCTGCCAGCACCATATTAACATAATTTTGCTGTATTGTGACACCCTAACCGGAATAATATTAATAAAACGTGATCAGTTTTTTGGAAAAATATTTATTTTCAAAATGTGATAATTAACATTCATAATATCATGATACGTACACGTTTATCGATATTTATTTTATGGTTTTATTTTTTCAAATAAGACTTATTTTGCGCTTTTAACATTATGCGCCTGAACGCTAAACTTTAAAGTTTACTTTGACCTACTTTCAATTTGTTGTATCACTGCAATCTTAAATCAGATTTCCACTAAATTAATATGCAATATAAATGACCAAGTTCTGATTTATTAAACTTTAAGAACCTGCTTCTTTTTGGAGAATTTATTAAATAGAGTAGTTATTAACAAAAATGTTAGTATTATTGGCCCGTTGGTCCGTTAACCACTCGACCACCGAACCGCCCCGGGTCGAGTGGTTAGTGACCCTGACTGCGCTATCGACAGGGCTCAGGTTCGACTCCCGACGGGGTCATGCATTTGTGTGATGAGCATAAATACGAAACGGGAACGGGTTTGGGTGTTTATTAAATATATTCTAGTATTTTTATATGTATTTCCATGTATTAGTTTAGTTGACTGACACCGATAACACAAGCAAATAATCTGCTTACTTTGGGATTAGATCAGTTAGTGTAATTTTTCCCGTGAATATTTATATTTATTTATTTTATTTAATGTTACAGACTTCTAATATTTTAAATTCATTTAATTTATTCAGCTTATTATACAGAAATTATCTCCAGCACAGAATACAACAATAGCAAGCAAATATATTGTGGCGGTACAAGGAAAAGCTGTGAATACAACCGGATGAGACGCGTAAAGCTTTTAGGATTGTGTATTGCGATTCCCATTACGCTCGTACCATTGACGTCATAGGACAACTGTAATTTACCACAATTAGCCAGTTATTCTTTAACGGCACTAATATCTATATAAATAAATCTGTACTAATATTAGAAAGTAACTGTCTGTCTCTTCTTCACGCTTAAACCACTGAAGCGATTTTGATGAAATTCGGTATAAAGGTAGATTGAGATACGAGAAACGACATAGGATGGTTTTTATCCCGTAAATATCACGGGAACGGGAACTGTGCGGATTTTTGTTTTAGAAACTTTTCCACAAGGTCGAAGTCGCGGGGCACAGCTAGTATTTCGTATTTATTACTAAGGCAGATATACTTAGTTAAATTTTTTTGATGGAAATTTTAGTCTGACTTCGACAACGAAAATGATTTTTCAACCAAGAAAAAGACCGAGGTTTTCAGTTTGACGTGTATGTATGTAATATTGTTGGGATAGAATATTATTTGAGTATGACGATATATTAGGCATCCAAGCACATGTACTAAATTTCATTAGTGTATGTATGTTTATATATTTGTATGTTTGCCTACAAATTTGTCAGAAACTAAAGTTATACCGACGTGCTTCTTTTTGATTTAAATCAAGGATATTTCAACTAAGGGGAAAGTCCAAGTTTGATCAAAATTGGTTCAGTAGTTTTTAAGATATGAGTATAGTTGACATTTGAAGTCGGGTTATTTTTTATATTACTATTGTTATAGCACAGATTATCATTAACTTCTTCGCAGCAAGATAATCTACTTACATAAACGAATAATGGTGCGTTGTGATCCATGCGGCAGGGATATTAATGCACTAAAACGGCTACACTGCCTTCCGAATATGTATACGACAAGCACTTACTATATTGCAACAGGAAATAAGGCATATTAATTACGCGTAATAGATGACTTCGTTACAATAACTATCATATAAAACATGACAAGATAGATCGGAAATAACAGACTTTGCTATTCACCAAGATTCACAGATTTCTGTTAGCAAAACATGTGGTGATACCCATTGTCGTGTTTTACTAGCCTAGTAAAAATTGCCACTCATTTCTAGCCTTTTTTATATCATAAGATAGGAAGAAACAAGCAGATAGGTCTCCTGATGGAAAGAGTCAACCATCGCCTATAGACACCAAAGATGTTAATGGTGCGTTGCTATCTTGTAGCAAGGTCTAATGTCACATGCATAAGTTAACCGGCTACCTTACCCTCCAAACCGGAACACGACAGTGATCAGTTCTGACGCTATTACGGCAGAAATAGGTAAGGCGGTGGTACCAGACCCGGTCGAGCCGATGCAGAACTCTACTACCTAGTAGTCACGATGATAGTGACGCGCATAGTCATTCAATCGCGTTTTACTACCTGCCCAGCAGAACGGCAGTTGGCCTATTCTTCAACGGAACCCGGGACCAATACGGGGAAAAACACGTATTTGGGACTGATAGCTTAACGAGCTCATTAACACATGATGAGTTACTAGATTCTAATGAGATTAAAATTTTCGAGCTACGAAGATACGAAATACCCTCAGTGAGACTTTTGTTCTACCTTAGTATTGAATCCGGGACATCACGATCCTAGCTAAACAAGCTAACTACTATACCACGTGGCAGTAAATATTTTTTACGAGGTAATCTTTTTCTAAACGACTTTATTGAATACTACCTGTTGCCCGCGACTTCGTCCGCGCGGACATCGTTTACTCCGCACAGCTCCTCCCCCTAGTTGATATCGTGAAAATATGTGGCCTATATGTTGAGGCGACCTGTTAGCAATATTCATGCCAATTTTGAAGTAAATCCATGCAGTACTTTTTGAGTTTACCCCGGACACATACATACAAACAGTCAAACAGACAAAAATTTTAAACACTATATTTTTGGCTTCCATATCGAATGTAGATCACGCCCTAAGTATTCTTTGAAGAAAATATTCAATTTACAGTTTTGACTTTCCTACGATTTTATTTTATGTATAGATTTTATTCAAAACTGTGGCTAAAACTTACTCATAAAACTCCACAAAATTAACGATTCGCGTGCTTAAAAATACATTTATTCTACGAAGATTGTAAGTTTTATTATGCTTCCCACCCTAGGTATAAAATATTACTCCAATTTATGTACAAAACTTTAAAATAATAATTACTTTCTTTTTTAAGTTTCGTATCTTTTAAAAGTGAATTTATGGTAAATGTTAATGACTTTTATCACAAAGAGCAAGTCGTAAAAGTACGCAATATTTGGCAACAGGGTACAACATCTATCTTCGTAAGCTGACAAATCAGTAAATCATCACAAACCAATAAACCCAAAAACCAATGCGGCTTGATCGTTCGATTCACTATGCTGTAGGCAGCTATACAAAGAAACAAGCTTGATGAAATTTATTTTAACGTGAAACATCTATTGACGCGATTTGGTAGTACTGGGAGTCGCCTACGCCTATTTACTACGCCGTGACATCATACGACATGATGCTAAGAGTCATCATGAATTTACATTTTATACGCTTTTTTTTATAATAAAGGAAAAATTATTTTAAACATACTCTTTATTAAAAACTAGCTGTTGCCTGCGACTTCGTCAGCGCGGACTTCGTTTACTCCGCACTGCTCCTCCCCTGTAGGTAATAGCGTGATAATATGTAGCCTATATGTTGACCCGACCTGTTAGTAATATTCATGCAAAATTTGAAGTAAATCCATGCAGTACTTTTTGAGTTTACCCCGGACATACATACAGACAAACAGACAAACAGATAAACAGATAAACAGACAAAAAGACAAAAATTCTAAAAACTATATTTTTGGCTTCGGTATCGATTGTAGATCACGCCCCAAATATTCTTTTAGAAAAATATTCAATGTACAGTTTTTACTTTCCTACGATTTTATTATATGTATATAGATATAAATTATTTCATTGTTTCATATCTATTATGCATCCTACAACAATTTTTGTATGTTAATTTTTTATTTTTTTCATTGTTTATTTAGATTTTTATACTTTATAATATTGCTATTGTATAAAAATATATTATAAAGAGAAAAGAATTAAGTTTTTGTTTGCTTGTTTGTTACGATTTAACTCAAGCTACTCAACCGACAAAAAAAATCTGTCACCTTCCATGGCTGCCATTGGCTACTTATTACCCGACTGAGCAAAGGAAAGTTGCAGGAGTTTTAGGAATCCATAATTAAAAATCGAAAAAAGTTTTTTTCAAAAAAAATGATGTGGTGTCGCGGTACACCAGGTAGGAACGAACTTCCTTCGGCTAAACGGCACTACTCGCTTGTGTACGCGACTGTCGCGCCTGCGCACGTCTCATTTAACGCTTTTATTCCACGCATTTTTCTTACGGTTTTACTATCACATTTTTTTCAGTTCGGTCGCGCAGCAAAATCCCTATCCCCTCCAAGCCTGCCGTAAGGAACTTCGTTCCAAAAGCATTAATAATTTCAATATGATTGTATTAATAAAGCTTAATCTCAGATCTGATCTGTTTATCTTTCGTCATCAATAGTTTTAAGAACGCCAAAAAAGATATTGTAATGAGTGACAGAAAAACCACACTTATTACGGGCAAAAAGACTGTACCATATGTGACAGTCTACGCCCGTAGAGCTAGCTCTTCGGACCTCTACGATTTTTTATGGCGCTACTAATAAACACATTCTATCTGTACACGTGTAGATTAACACCCATTTTATCGCATTATCTACGACGTAGCAGTAAATGATTATGAACGAGATGGACGGCTCTGACTGACGTGACTGATATAAGAAACGTATCACAAAAATTTTATTTAACTAAAAGGTCCGGTAATAATAAATACATGAGTTATTGGAAGTTTTCGAAATTGTTTATTTTTGTTTTTTGAAATTATGTACTATTATTGCCAACCAATTTTCGTTTGAAGCTTCCCAATTTTTAACTTCCCGCTACGTATGTAGATAAGGAAGTTACTGATTGCCCCGATTTTCGACAATCAAGTTTTCACCAAATTTCCACATTTCGAGGTCCTAGGAAGATTTTCCGACTATTTTCACTATGACGCCATTATGTCTGTATGTATGTGTGTGTATGTGTGTAAGTAATCATCTTATAACTTTTGACCGATCGCAACGCGGTTAATGGCATTCGATTGGATTCCGCCCAACTTAGATTTTCTGAAAATTTGGACCAATTCGGTCCACGAGATTTTGAGATTTTTTTGAAAGAACTTTAAATTTTTTTTTGGAACAAAATGTTTTTAGAATAATTTCCAAATTAATGTACCGATGGATTACAATATATAATCACCTCTTTTTCTCGTAAAACTGAGTCCAATGCATAAATTGCGTCAACATCTGTTTATTTCGGGTTCGGGTGTTATGGTTGACCAACATTTTGAAAAGTGATTTTTTGACATGACTTTTCAACCAATTATTTTTTGCTCTTCTAGAATACTTGAGTACTTAAAAAACTACGTCGATTGTCTTTTCAAAGATAAAAATCGATTCAAACTTTCAAAAGTTATAGCTTTTCAAATACTAAAATTACACTATTTACAGCTAACTGTTACAGCAAACTATTTACAAATATTTAAAATAATCTGTCTGTCAAATAATAATCATTTAAAATTAAAATCAAATAATCATTTAAAAAAGTCTGTCTTCATGGCTCTGACCGCATTCTGGTTCCATGTCAATTCATTAATAGTAGCTGCGACAGATTACGTCATCGATACAGATCCCGTTCTTAGGTACAAGGGGCCGCGCAATGACGTACTAACCGATCCCGATGATCCCATTATGGTGGCTATCGCCGCCAACCCACTACAAAACACACGCACTACGCTACCACACCATCGCCACCACCGGTCTCAACGGCGACGAAGACCCTCAATCCGCCCCGCGCGAAATGTCACTACTCCTCCCCACCCTCTATACTTAGTCAAAACGATGCACTATTTTTTCATTCCCTCCATCGGTTTGCGCGCCGCGCGGCACGTGATGCTCTATTCAGTTTAATCTTATCGTGATAACTTTTTAACAATTCGTCCGAATTTCTTAGTGTAAAGACAAACTTCATCTACATAAAATGCTGAAAGTGGTAAATCTATACATATAATAAAATCGTAGGAAAGTCAAAACTGTACGTTGAATATTTTTTTAAAAGAATACTTGAGGCGTGATTTACAATCGATATCGAAGCCAAAAATATAGTTTTTAGAATTTTTGTCTGTTTGTCTATTTGTCTGTTTGTCTGTATGTATGTCCGGGGTAAACTCAAAAAGTACTGCATGGATTCACTTCAAATTTTGTGTAAAAAAAAAGTATCTTCACGCCCATATCCCCGAAGGGGTAGGCAGAGGTACAACAAGTGCACCCACGATTAGCCGAAGATACTTGGTCCCATAAATGTGATAGGGTGGCAAGCCTATCGCCAACCGGGCACTTTCCAATCCCGGGCAACTTTGAGTTTCTCAGAAAACTGAAAAAACACTTTTTTTTAAAGTGCCCGATCCGGGAATCGAACCCGGGACCTCATGTGTGTAAATATTACTAATAGGTCGGTTCAACATATAGGCTACATATTATCACGCTATCACCTACGGGGGAGGGGCAGTGCGGAGTGAACGAACTCCGCGCGGACGAAGTCGGTAGCAACAGCTAGTGTATTAATAAAAAAATAATAAATCCTCCAAAATATGCTTTGTAAAAAAGTCTAACAATTTCGCATCTGTCGCGGACTTTTATTTAGAACTATTTAAGGCAAACAATCCTACCATACATTATCTTCGTGTAACTTCAGCGGTTTTCTCAGCGCACGCCAAGATAGCTCTCAGAAGGCAGGAATTTTTTCGACTTACTTGATACTTATCGTTATATTACCGCCAAATTACATAAAATCTTTATAAATTGTAGTCTATGTGTTATTTTGCTGTATAATCTATATTACTGTAAAATTCCATTTAAATCCGTTTAATAGTATTTGCGTGTAAGAGTAACAAACATCTATACATACATACTCACAAACTTTCGCATTTATAATATTAAGTAGGATGTCTGTGTATTTTTATTACTACTTTACGCTATAACAGCTTTTTATATTATGACTTTATAAGATAGGAAACGAGCAAACAGCTCTATCAATGAGACAACCATCGCTTTTAGATACCTGATATTATGTTAACGGTGAATTTTTGTTTGTTTTTCTTTATTTCTGAAAGAATTTCCGCCCATTTAATATACAATCTCTAGCTATTTTTTGTACTTGTCTATAAAAAATAACACATAAATTCCGTGATTAAAGCGAAGCTTTTAAGTCAAAAGTGCCTCATATAAGTGTTATTTCGCAAAATCCGTATAAATTAAAAATGGATTGATTCAGCAAAAACGAAAAGGCACGGGTATTTTTAAAAGGCAAATTGGATATTCCTTAATCCGAGCACGTAATGAGAAATGTGCAAACAGTGCGCTGAATGTTACAGTGTAATTCCCTGTGTATACAATTTATTTTATATGAATGATGATGACTAATAGCGGCTGTTTTTATATATATTATAAGATAACAAACATGCTTTTTCTTTTGCTTGTTTCTCCCGTGAAACAGCTTTGCTGTTTCGGAGAGAAAGGTAAGACATGCAGTGTAATTACTGGCACCGCGACTTAACATTTTATGTCCCAGGATAGGCAACGCATAAATGATTTACCTGGGCTAGTTCCAGGTAAACCAGTTTATCTTCATTGGCGACGTCGACCACTTACCATCAGGTGGCACATCTGCCAGTTTGTCTATCCACTAACATAAAAAAACACTCCTGAGGAAAAGAGATAACCATCGCCAAAGGTGTTCATGGTGCGTTGCTATCCATGTGGCGAGGTGTTAATGCTAAGATGCATAGGTTTACTGGCTACTTTACCCTCCAAATGGAACAAGTCAGAGGCGAGAGAATAGCTAAGACAGTGGTGCTGTACCCGGATAAGATATTGCAGAACTCTGCCACTTAGATATGATGAGATAATGATTAGCATTGACGCTATTGCGGCAGGAAGGTTCTCTTTCGGAGTAGATAGAGTGAACCAAACATCTGTATACTTTTTGGTTCACATAATTCACCGTTTCATTGCTTGGCAAGATAAGTCGGTATCCCCGTCGCCGCACTTTACTGGCTTGATAAAGATTGCCACTTATTTACGACTAGCTGTACCCGCGACTTCGTTCGCGTTTGGCCATCCTTGCAGAGTAATTATTAGGAACTGACCACAGTATTTCTCGTATTCAGCAATACTTTGAACGGCGAAGCACTTTTATCAAATGAGAAATATTAAGAAAGGATTCTTTTAGTGTGGATTTGAAAACACGTTGACTTTGATAACGAACATTGTGTCTTGTAGGGATTTAGGCAGTGTTTAACTGAAGTCACCTCGCCTTTTATTTTCTACAGTCATGCTTACAGTTTTATTTGTATGCCATTATATACTCATTCCATTTAAAAAATGATTTTATATTTGAATAAAATCATTTTTGCAAAACCTATTTTTTTATAGAAAGGAAAATTGCACACCGGTGAAACAAATGTCTTCATGCGTATTATAATTTTTAAACATGGCTGGGGCTATCCTTCCACCGGATAAAAGTGTCGCAACTAAAATACGCCACTGCCAGGGCAATCATAATCAGCCAAGAGGCTGCGAATTTAATTCTTATTTGTAAAAAAATGTTTTCGTCTACCTTGAAGTTAGTCCAAAAAACTTCCACCCAGAGTTATTTACGGTGTTATCCTTACTCCATTGACAACTGTTCGCTGTTTAACGACTGCACGGTTTAGTTTATATTTGTTATATTACGTGCAACGTTTGTCACATCATAGCCGGTTTCAGAGCAGAAGGCTCGGTCAATAATCCTTCAGGAGTTACCGCGTACGAAAAAATTAAAAAAAATGTGGTTAAACATAACTTTGAGATTTTTCAACCAGTTAATTTTTTCCCAAGACAACGTTTTTCATCTTGCTAAAACTGCGTTTAATGCTGTTTGAAAGATTAAAATCGATAAAATCGCGATCAAAAGTTACAGTATTAAAACTTCAAAATATACATTTTTGGTTTCAACAACCTTAGATATTATTATCATAACAACTTTAAGATTTTTTGAGGGCAAAAGATTGAAGGTGAAAGTATTGGCTTGTACCTAGGTTCCTAATGGGCAACGATGATATTTAAGCTAACTAATTTTAAAATCCATGGTGTATGTTTGATAATTAATAATATCTGACTCCATTGCAGTAGTATTAGTCAAGACCTATAAGTCAGGGCGAAATAAATAGTATTTGCTTCCAGTAAACGTTATAACTGCAATATTATTATTATTAAGCATAATATCTTGACCGTGGAGGAGGACGTGTGGGGGTTATTTTAATTGTTTTAAACATTTTGTTTAAAACAATTAAAGTACGGCTTTTTGCAATTTTTTGCCAATATTTCGTAAAATACGCGTGGAATCGACATGTTTTTTTATTATCAATAGGGAAGCGCTTGACTACGATCTCGCCTGACGGTAAGCTAAGATGCGGCCTAAGATAGAACGCGCTTCCCTAGAAGTTCCCTAGAGTTCGAAGAGTTCAAAAAATCTAGCTTATATAAATGATACTTAGGAAATTAATGTTTGAAAAATATACATCATATTTTTTAAAATTGATGATTGATTGTGATCTTTCGAATGGCATTCAACGCAATTGTTTAACTCAAAATTGTTTTAATCGATAGGTTAAAAAATGTCGAAGAAATGTAAAAAAAAAACTTTTTTTAATTTTTTAAAACTTTTTTTATATTGAATCGTCACTGACAAATCCCAAATAAATCCAGTTTTGAACCAATTTCCAGTATTTAGCGCAGTTTTTTAGAGGGCAAACCTAATTCGATTTTTATATCAAACGGTATATTAACCTGAAAGTTTTTTAAAAAATCTGTAATAAGTTTACTGTAAACAACGTAATTTTAATGTTTGAAAAGCCTTTTGAAAATTTGACTCGATTTTGATTTTTGTAATTCAATATAGTTTTTTTTAGTAAGTACTAAAATATTGCAGAAGATTAAAAATGATTAGTTAAAAAATTCGAAGTTATGTCGAAAAAAATAACTCCGAACGGTAAATATATTTTGATGCAATTTATGCATTGGAGGCAGTTTTTTGAGAAGTAAAGCTGATTAAATTTTGTACTATATCGGTTCATTAATCTGGAAATTGTATTAAAAAAATATTGTTCCGCCAAAAACCTTTGTGAGGTTTTCCAAAATTTATCAAAATCTCCTTTACTGAATTAGTTAAAATTTTCAGGAAGTCTAAGTTGAGTGGAATCCAATCGAATCCCATTAACCACGTTTCGATCGGTCAACCCGTTCAAAATTAATGAGATGTTTACATACACACATACACACTCACGCGCGCACACACACACATACTTACATATGTCATCATGAAAATAGTCGGAAAAGGTTCCTAGGTCCTCCAAACGTGGAGATCTGGTGAACACTCGATTTTCGAAAATCGAGGCAAAATCAGTAACTTCCTTATCTACGTAGCTACGTAGCGGGAAGTTAAAAATATATACCTAATTAAAAAGATAAAAAGTTATTTATTCAGGTTTATTTTTTGAATAATTTTTATTTAAAGCAAATTTCGTAGCGGGAAGTTAAAAATAAATAAATTAACACATGGCTTTGTAGTTTGTTATTAATAAAAAACAAAATAACCTTTGACTAAGAAGCTATTCTTTTTCACTGAAAACAATTTGCAATAAAAAAAACATCTTGTTGCACTTTTCTTAAATTTATTAATATTTTCATTCTCTAAAAAATATTTTTAATGTAAATTTGTATCATTTTCAATAAGCAAAATAAGCAGTCAAGGGCTTTTTTATTATTATAACAAACTACTCTGCCTCGTGGTCTAGGGACAGCCTATGTGGCTCAGATCATGAGGTCCCGGGTTCAATCCCCGGGTCGGTCAAAGATGTTATTGAGATATTTTCGAGGATTTTCTCGAAAATCTAAAATCTCAGTAGCAACACGGAAACTGGCGGAGTGGTATATATATTACCACTGCCGTGCCTCGGATGAGGACGTAAAACTTTCGGTTCCAGTTATCGCTAAAAATAGTCGACCGAATATGCGGCGATGAGGATTACCATTTATCTCACCACCGACAAACCGGTGAATCGCGGTGAACCGGAAAGTCTATAGACGGTCGGTTTACTCTGCCTACGTCGCAAGGGAACCGGGCGTGATGATACTTTAATAAAAAACAACAACGCCACGTAATTTTTCCTCACATTTTTGATTTTTGATTCTCACAAATAAAAAAAAGTTAAGTATCTTTTGATAGAATTTGTTTTGATGAAGTTATATGTGTGTAATTTTTTTCTGTAAGATGTTGATCTTATTCTGGACAGAACGTACATGTTCGTATATTCTACTTAACAATTTTTTGTAAAGTATTTTGGAGTCCGACGTTAGTCAGTATACTAAGTGGCTTAGGCACTTTAACATCTACACTTGCTGAAGTTTCATTCATTTTAAAAGATAACTGATTGATGTATCTAATTTTGAAATGTTTACCGTGTTGTCTTAGCGGTCCGGTGTCGTCGTTGACCATATGAGATCCCGGGTCCGATTCCCGGGTCAGGCAAAACAAAATGTACTTTTTCAGTTTTCTGATAAAACAACGTTGCCCGGGATTGGCTTGCCACCTATCACATTGTGAGAGAGTATTTTCGGCTAATCGTGTGTACACTTCTTGCACCTCTGCCTACGTATTCCAGGATATGGGCATGTAGATACTTTTTTATCCTTTTTTACGTTATGCAATGTAAAAACAAAATAGTGAATTTTCCCAATAGCCTATCCTTACGTTAAATTTTATAAAGAACAAATTCTATTAGTATACTCAATTTCGATTAGATGCATCTTTTCTGAGATATTAGCAAAAACCTGAAAATTGACCTGTTATATTTTCAAATATATTATAATTATTCTTATACAAATAAATAAAATGTTTAGGTTTATATTTTACACATATTTTACTAATTTTTAAGCTAGTAAAATTGCATTTATAATAACTTTAATAAAAAAGTATACATTCTAGAACTGAATCTCTCGTAACACTATGAAATGATAATGATAACTTATATTGAGCCGTGTGTTCAAAGGTTTTGTATACACTCCGGGTGTCACGTTCAACTGGACTTCCCACCCGAAACCGTTGAAACTTCTGATGTCTGTAACTTCTAAATTATAAAACTCATGAACTTGAAATTTTTAAGGGATAATATTTATAGTACTTACTTTTGAACAAAAAAATAATAAAGGATTTTGGATGACAGGTTAATGAATTAAAGCTAAATATACGTTTTTATCTTCATCCCCTATCCCACGGGAACCATACTGAATTTTGGAATAAAAAATATCCTATAACCTTCTTCGGAGTAGTAACTCTAATCATGCTAAATTTCATTTGAATCCGTTCAGTAGATTCGGCGTGATGCGCGGCCTTGATACAGACAGACAGACAGACAGACAGACAGACAGACAAAAATTAAAAAAAATACATTTTTCGCTTCAGTATCGATTAAAGAGTATCTTCCAAAAAAAATTTTTAAAATATCTTCAATGTACAGAAATCGACCTCTTACAGTTTTATTATATGTATATAGATATAGATTATTACGATATCAAACTAACAGATGATTGACTCAGCTCATCCGCAATTGCATCTACCGTCACAAAACTTCGTGCAATGAAACGATAAATGCAGATGTGCCCGGCTATTATTGACTATTTCTGCATACATGTGTACTGTGACTGCGAGTGTCTTAGCGCGCATATAACTTCGGGACGATAGACGCAAGTGTGGCCCCAGCATAGGAAGAGACAATTGTTGCATATGGATGCCAAAGATATTAGAGCATATATAAAGTCTGTATTACTTTGGCGCTCGGTAAGTGAAGTAGTGTTCGTGTTTACTGAAGATGCTTCGATTGCGAAATGAAACGTGCGTTGAGTGGATATATTGTGTGCTTTTGTGTTTGCTACTATCATGTCGTAAAGTGTGGTGGACTAGGATGGATACTGCGCCACTGGGGTCTTCGTTATTTTTAAGGCCTACGGTGAGTTTGTTCTATTTCTCACACCATTTTTTTATTTTTTCCCTTTCAGAATCATCGCAAGAGTACACGTAAAAGCTCGCAAACATTTTCAAAGCAACTAGTTTTCTTCGTTTTATATGTTGGTAAGTAGATTTCCGCCCATCAAAATAAATAATCCTAAATGATAATTCAAATATTACTATAGGAACACAAAAAATTGGACAAAAAAGTTGACAGACATAGACACTCGGTCTCGTAATAGTGTGTTGTTAAGTTTGAAATATTAGCGTCAATGCTTCATTTCGTCTTCATTGTCATGTTCCGGTTTAGAAGGTAAGGTGTCGGTAGGCTTATATGCATTTGACATTGCCATCCCGCCACATGAACAGCAACGCCCCATTAACTTTTGATTTCTGCTTGTTTGCTCTCTGATAATATTAAAAAAAAGATTAAATACAAGGGTTTCAAAATATGTGAATGTGAATGTGCGTTAATAAGCGCGATTTCTTTAATTCTTTTTTTGTTGTGTTTGTCAGGAGAAGGTTCTTATAAAATAAAAAATTTAAAAAATTGCACGGAAAATTAGAAAATTTATGGATAGTTAACCACCATATAAAATTCAATGCCCTTTCTGATACCTGAAAGGACAATCCCGTATACTTATATTATAAATAACGTGTCGTGTTGTTTGTCCGCTATTGATTCCTAATATGTATGGAAAAACAACGTTTGCCGAGTCAGCTAGTATATATTTATAGATAAGTAATCTCTGAAGCTAATGAAGTAAATTTAAAATTTCTTTCACCAAGATAGTTCCTTATTTATAATTGTTCCTTAGTTGCATAGGCTACATTTTATCCCAATTTGTCTGCGAAGTCAGGATCTATCTACGCGGCTTGTTTATAGTAAAAATACAAATCTTTATTAACAAAACATAATTGTCATTCAGCGGTATGTTGGTTTGATGAGCAGAATTATGAACTGAAACGACAAGTTATTAAGAGTCATTTTCTCGTACGTGTGTTAAAAATAATTATTCACAAGTACCTGTTATAAATTCTTAACCCAAAAAACGAGTAATTCACGGGCAAAACAGACCAATTAAATTTAATTGTGCAGTATTATATGACTTTTGCCTGAACAAAGAGTATTTTTTTACTAAGGGTTTCTGGCTCAGCCCTATTAAAATATTTTAACTTCCCGCTGAGTATGTACTCTTTTCGAAAATCGAGTTTTCACCACATCTCGACGTTTAGAGGTCTAAGGAACCGACTATTTTCCGACTAATTGCACGAAGTTGCTATATTCCTGTATGTATGTGTACACGAGTATGTAATATGTGTGTGTATGCATGTGTGTACGAGTATGTATCTCGTAACTTTAGAACAGCTTAACCGATCGAAACGTGGATCGATTTTTATCTTTCGAAAGGCATTCAACGCAAATTTTAGGCTTTAAAATTTTCGTCATGGATCCCGAATATCTAGATTTAACACATAAGTTACATTTATTTTCAAATAGATGTAACAAAAGTTATCAAGCAGACAGAGGGGCATATCTTACAATTTAATTAAGGTACAAAATTATGACACTGGGACTAGACTAAATTATTCACCGTGAATTTTGTTCACCCACGTTACCACACACCCTCAGAGCTTCACGCCAAAACTTTGGGTTGCGTCACTGTAATGTTTCAACCCTAGTGAGAATACTAATAACATATTACGCTTTCTCACGCATACCAAACATGATACAATCGTTGCAAATCGGCTTATGTAATTTAATATTACATCAGAAGTACCCATGTTGCTGTTTCCGAATTGTTGTGTAGCTTCGTTACTACAAGACCTAATAAAATTAAGTCACTACATAAAGTAGTGGCTGACTTTGAAGAAAACCATCTAAATACTCTCGACAAAAAACGAGTTGGACGTAAAATCCTCCCCAAAAGCCTATACTTTTGAAACCGATGGACAGTTATACTGCCATCAATGTAATCGTACATTCAAATCAAAATTCGGTTTTACTAGTCACATACGAGCTCTCAATAGAAGAACATAAGATCGTGGTTGTCGGACACGACAGAGTAGGTATTTATGTATTGCCCAGTATTAGTTCGGGCCCTCTTTGGAAAATAGACCATCTGCCATTCTATCAGGCAGTTCGTCAAAGGCGAATGATTGGCCATTAATACGTATCACTTTCACCTTCGTCACTACTAAGTGGTAGAATTCCGCAATATCTCGCGTATATGGTCCACTGTCTTACCTATTCCTGCCACAATTGCGTCAATAATTCTTATTGTCGTGTTTCGCTTAAGAACGTAGCCTGTAGACTTACCAGTATAACATAACGGGGAGTAACGACACATAGATACACAGAATAAAATAATATACCTAGCCTATCACATACACATTATCATCAATATCCATTAAGCTGATCTTAGTTACAGTGACTAAGCGGACCATACAAACACACAGAAAAGAAATAAAAAAAATATCATTAGTGAAGCTTGAAATGAATATTTATCACGAAATATGACAAAAATAGATATGTACAAATGGGGGCTATAAAGCTGGCTATAAAGAACAATGGCGGGTTGTCGTACAAAAAATATACCTAAAAAAAGGTGGAAATATTTTAGAACTCGACAGTTTTCGTAATTACAAGTAGTGCTAGAATATTCACAATAAATCGCTTAATCTAACAAGTGGTTGTAGTTTTAAAAAAGATTTGAAATATTTTGAGGTTGTCAGTTGATAAAAAAAAATAAACAACTTGATAAACTATAGTAAGAGAGACCGAAACACAACACATGCACAAGCTATCTTAAAAGCAGAAAGTCCATAGCCAGTCTAAATCAAATAAAAATTAAGTTTTGAAAATCCATAAGTGTACACCAACTTAAAAAAAATTAAACGACATTGAATAAGATAATAATTTTAATTAAGAAATAATCCCGAAACTGACTGAAGCAGTAAAATAAAATGTTGGACCCCATATCTTCGACTATATCCGTGGCAAATTCATCAAAGTCAATTTAGCAGTTTAGCCATGAAAGCGTAACAGATAGACAGCCTTTTATATATTATAATAATAGTTGTATATTAAAACATGGACTATTACAGAAGTATAGATACTACATGGGCAGTACTGTAGTATGGAATTAGGCGCAAGCTTAAGGACTCATAAGACGACATTTCACTTTTTTCATTAATTTTAAGAGTGAATAACAATCCCGCAATTTTTAACAAATTCAGTACGATAATTTACTTAGTTAACACGTAAAGGTCGGATTAATACCGACATATTCACACATATTAACATGCGCTACCGTTATAACGAAATTCACTTGGCAAGGAATTGCTATTTATAACACGTTTATATTACAAGCTTTGAACCAAAGTTCACGTAACGCTACGCATAAACATAGGCAGCCTATTGTTTTCAGGGTTTAACCGTCATGCTGTGTAGTGTGTTTTGTATGAAATAATATTATGTGTTGGTTTATTAAATATCAACTACACGCACTAGGTTTCACGTCAAAAATTTTATAATTACAAGTAGTGGTATGAGTTTTATACTAAATTTTAGCTATTTTTTTAATTCTTTTCGTATGATACTAAAAATGGAGAAGGCTCTGATGAAGAAAAAAATGAAAAGGGCACAATTTGGAAAATATACTATATCTTACTAGGCAGTTCGTAAGACGAACAAATTACCAAATATTCTATTATCATCGTGAATGCAAAATGGTAATGTTATTGTTACGGTCGTGTTCCGTTTTGGAGGATAGCAATGCAGCATGAACATTTTTGGTGTTTATAAGCAATGTTTTATCTTTCCGTATTCGAAAAAATTATTCGAAAAAAATGTTTTTTGACATTGCTACGAAATTTTTCAACCTATCAATTATTTAGCTAAAGCAATATTTCAGATTTCAAAAATTGAGTTGAATGTCATTCGAAAGATCAAATTCAATCAGCGTTTCCAAAATATGCAACTTTTCAAAAATCAATATACTGCCATTTTAAAAAAATAGACGTTTGAACTGAAAAAAATCTATGTTTGTAGTTTTTACGCTTTTGAGCTTAAAATACCTTAACTTAGCGGGAAGTTTCAGGGATGGCCTGTAGGGTCAACTGCCTACATATTTTTTACTAAGAAAATACCTAGATTATTATGTTTATAAAATTTTGCATATTATTAGTTTCAACTATTTATGATAAATACTTCCCTTTTTTTACAATTCAAATAATACTTTGTTAAACATGCTGCGTCTTACATATTATCTGACATCTTACAAACTTGTTAGGTATGTTATAAATAAAACTGTGTTAATTTTATGACAGAAAAAAGATCACTGGGGCTTGGGTTTGATTTCCGACAAGGACAAACATTTGTGTGATTAGCATAGATGTATGTATTTCTATATATTAATATCGTTAACTGACGTTACATACTATATACCTACATACTGACGTTACATATTAATATCGTTATCGTACAAGCAAATTAAATATAAAAAACATTACTTGCTTACTTTGGGGTTAGATTAATTCGTGTATTTTGTACAGTTATATTTATTTATTTATAATGTATGAAAAGAAGAAAGAAGATGTAAGGCGGCGTCACCGAATCCGGGCAAGACGTTGCTGAAATCTACCACCTGTTAGTTACAATGGTAGTGAAAAGTTAGGACACTCTTACCTTAACGAACTGGATAGCAAATATTCAGCAACGCGTCAAAGTTCATTTTACGAGTAGTTTTAGTAAATATTTTAATCAATAAAATAATGTACAACTTCTAGAGGTAAAGTTCTAGCACAAACAAAATACAAAATAGCCTGTAGGGAATTGTATAATAATAATAAAGGTTATAACAGTTATAAGTATGAAACGTAACGAATGAACTGGATAGCAATTAGTCTAGTCAGAAGAAATGTATACATGTGTAGTGTGTACAGTTTTTAATGTAGACCATCGCGTCAAAATTCATTTTACGAGTAATTTTACTAAACGCAAAATTTAATCAATAAAGTAATGTACAGCTTCTAGAGCTAGAGTTCTAGAGCAAACAGAATACAAAATAGCCTGTAGGGAATAGTCCAATAATAACAATGGTTATAACTGGTATAAGTATCGTACGTGCTCTAAATTGCAAATTTCTTATTCCAAAACAGATTTCGCTAACAGCTGAATACTGAATATTATCTTAATTTCACTTGTTTCCGAATTCGTGCTTGGATAAAAGTAATGTGTTATTTTATATACAAACACATAATAATAATAATAATGATTCTAAAATATGCAATCTTTCTCAAATATTTTATCTTATTGGCTTTTTAGTATAATAACAATAATATCGGTGAACAAGCTACACGATTTGATCTAACTCCAAAGTAAGCAAATAATTTGCTTGTAATATGGTGTCAGTCAACGATATTGATATATAGAAATACAAACATCTATGCTAATCACACAAATGTTTGTCCCTGCCGGGAATCAAACCCGAGTCCCATCAATTAGTGATTAGGTCGAGTGGTTAACGAAAACCACTTGACTGACGGTTTTGCCAGAATAAATTATCACAATTTGAAAAATTAATAAGTATATTTTAACCTAATAAAAATTAAGTTTCGCTAAGTGCCGATGATTAAAGTATAAAATATAACTGAATCTTAACTTATAAACACTTTCGCGATGTATTTCAAATGAATTATTAATGATTCACGGGATCCTACCGCAGGAAAAGCCCGTGACCATGGGTTGCAAATTGGAAAAATGAATCAACGACTTATCATGGTAGTATTCTTTTCTTCTGAATAATTATGAACAACTCTTCCTGAATAATTATGAATAATTCTTTGCTTATTTGTAAGTTATGTGAGAAACTTTCTTGACTTAAAGATTCTTTTCTTTCCAACTACCGACCAAAAATACGGAGGTTATTAGTTTGATATGTATGTACGTAATATTGTTGGAATTGGATAATATTATGGATCTATTAAGCGTTCAAGTACGTGTACAAAATTTTCTAAGATTGCATGTTTGTATGTTTTTTTTTAAATTTTGTATATTTTTTAAATTTTGTATGTTAGTGGGCTTGTGTGTTTGTGTGAATGTGTTTGTGTGTGTAAACAATAGTTATGAATTTTTGAACGACTATACCGATTGAAATGTAGAAACCAAAAAGTATTTGGTTCGAACTGTCAGGAAATCCCTCCGAGCGCAGCGTGAAAACACGCGTTAAACGCGATAGACGCAATATAACCACGTTAGTAGACTCGTGCGCAAATCGCCTCATCTGGACGGGCCCTAAGAATATATATTGTGTTAGATCGCGCCGCTCTCGCCACCGCGCCGCAGATCGCTGATATCCAGTTTGAGACTTTATGTATAACAACCGTAATAACGATCAAATATAGTTTATGTTTTCAAATTTGTCCTAATATAGGAACATATCTTAACTACGTAATATATTTATTAAGATAATAATAATTAATTATTTAGCAACCTTTTTCTAGAAGCGACATCTTGATATTATGTATAAGGAAAAAATAATTGGGTCGTCATTTTCCTATTACCTTCATATTTTTTCGTGTTGCTTCCTGTGAAACATAAGTTCGTAATATTTTCACGGAATAAAAGAAAACTTAGGAAAACGGAAGAAGGTTCTTAGCATTATATTATGTTTCTTATATCGTAAGTATATTCTAGGGCAGCTTTATAATAGCTTATTTATATTTTACGGTGAGATTGGCTATGCCGTATGCGAGTCGCCACCATCGTGACTACTAGGTAGTAGAGATTTGCGTTATCGCCCGGGTTTGGGTGTGTCTTTTTGCTGTTATATGATATAAAAAAAAATTATTCACTTTTTTAGATTATGATATATATACTGCTGTGTGCTGTGCAGACCATATGTAACAATATATCCTGATTTAATGTCAATTATTGTGTTAATCGGAGCTGTATTATGTCAGCTTGCCTATATATCATGTACCTAGATTAGTATCTCTAAAGGATGAGTTTGATGAATGTGGACTGCGGATGGGATTCAGAGCTAAGTTGCCGTCATTATGCTTACGATGCTGTGGCTTTGGGCAGCGGCGTGCACAGGATTATGATACTGAGTATGCGACGGAGTACTCGGCCACAAAAACTTTTTCTTTTATAGATTTCAGCGGCGTGCACATGATTATGACACATTTTATTCATTTACTTACTATTAATTAAAATCATCTAAAACGTACGAACGTTTTATTAAAATATCTGTGAATGACAAGTAAAGCACTGCTTTTCTGCCTACAAGGAGCGCACGCGCCTGGCTTTGGGCTAGATAGATCCATTTGAGTTACAAACATTGATCCAATAACGAAATATGATTCTAAAAATATTAACTAAAGTTTAAATAGGAAGAAAACTAAGGTGTTGATATTTGAAAAGAAAGTAAACAGCATGCATATAAGAGTTATGATTGCTGATGTAGTGTTGAAACCAGTTGATAAATTTGCATATCTTGGATGTATTTTTAACAATGATAAAAGTACAATGCTGATATATAAAGAGAATTGTATGCAGGTAAACGAGTAAAAAGAGCGTTCAGAAAACCACTTCAAAGCACTATCCTAAGTTGTGGTGCCCGTCTTGCCCTGCATAATTTTACGCTAATCCTGACTCTATAGTAATAAAACGAGAACTGGATATGTCAGAAAGGCCATAAAACATGGTGAACATGGTCTAAATGAGAATGCTAGGACAAATTTATGATGTAACACTCGAGGATCAAGATCATAACGCTGATGTTAGAGAGAGAGCAAGACTGGAATTAAAAGAAAGAATTGGTTCAAAAATGAGAGAGAATATGCCCCGTTGGTTAAGATTTGTAGAAAGAAAAGCAGATGACAGATTGGTGAAAAAGATATACAACGTGAATATGAATTGATAACTTGTAACGAGGGAGATCAAGCCAGACGTATTATGATCAAATTGGTTGGGGATTTTCCAAACGTTGTGTCAAGAGTTTTCGAAATCGACGTCTTTGTATGAAGAGAGTTATAAGCGTGGAGAAGGCAAGATAAGAGTGCCTAGTCGGTTTAAAGTCAAGTTCATTTTTTGTCACTTGACAAAATATGCACTTGTCTCATTTTAGATATTAGTTACCATTGTCTATGGCTTTCCTGATGGTAAGAGAAACCATCACATATAGACACCAAAGATATGTTGCTTTGCTATCCGTGTAACAAGATGGCAGTGCTACATGCATAAGTCTACTGGCTATCTTAACCTCGAAACCGGAACACAACAACAACTATTGCAGGCTAGAATTGGTAAGGAATACCGGGACGAGACGTTGCCAAACTCCAGTAGTCACGATGTTAGTGATACGTATAGCCGTTCCGTAATCATTCACCTTTTACGAACTGTCTGGCAGAATCACAGATAGTCTATTCGTCAAAGAAGGCTCGGACCAATACGGGGAGAAACGTACGTGTGATAATCATATCAGAAAATCGAAAGAATCGGATTTTTTAGCAAATTAAATAAATTCAATAAACAATATAAATTAAATTAATAAATATTTCTATAAATAAAGTATTTAACAAACGATGAACTTTGTTCGCTGCCCACCCAAACTTGTTTTACTACTATTCTAAAATTATACAAACAAACTTACACCTTGGATGATATTCAAAACGTATATATGTAGAAAACAATTTAAAAGTTTCACTCAATCACAAGATCCAAAACATGGGCACCACTTTCACAGACACCAATTGTTAAAACGATTAGCGAGATATGTTTAAAATCGATTACAGAATCAATATCTAGAAATAAACGCAAATATAAAGTATTGTGAACTGTTTAAAATTGATTACAGAATCACGCTTTAAACACAAATATAAAGTTTTGTGACCATATTTTGTCAACCGCCTGTTGCGCAGATTGTGAGTAACTGTCCAGGCCCCTACAGTGGATTATCAATTATCATTGATGGCCCATCTCCGTTCAGTACCATGTCATTGTGCGGTCGTGTTATCGTATCATTTTGTAACAAGCCACCAGTTCATGGCTGATATGTGAACGAACAGTGATCATGCGGATTTAAGTCGGTGAACTCAATTGATTTAAATATTTTACGCAGTCTTTCATTGGTTGGTGAATTGATATACTTCATTTACCCAATTTTTCACTATATAAAGAAAAAAAAATCTATATTATAACACGAGAATGTCGCGTTTCGCAATCTTTTACTATTCCCTTCAGGCTGATTTTCGTGTTACGCTGACCGCACGCTGTTGTTCGGCGCTGATGTATGTAGCCTACGGTCGTCAGCGCTGGGCAGTCTGCGCGAATCAAAAACGCTACTTATGACTACATACATATGGATGACTACATCAGCGCCGACACCAAAATTAGCCTCACATGTCGCGATGATACATATACTGTTTTTTGAATTTCACTGCAAATTTATATCATGTATCTTTCATCGTGATAAGTACAGTGGAATGCAGGTAAGAGTCGTTACACTAAAAAGTTGATTTTCAAACTAACAACACTGTAAAATGTCTTTTTCGAACAATTTTGTTTTTCTTCTAAATATTCATTCTGAGGGTAATTTTGGCGCCATTAGTTGTTTTAATCTGACATCTTTGTTCACTTTTCCCCATTTCAACGATTTCAAAAGAAAAACTAACAATTCAGCTAGCAGCAGATGATACTAGGTGGTAGAATTACTTAGTACTTCAGTCAGCTTTTATCGTATTCCGACTTGAAAGACACATACAAAAGTTTACAGCCTAAGGTAGGCGGTATGTCATTATATCTTTGCGACAAGAATAACAACTCATTATTACCGCCTATGGTATCTATAGACAATGGTTACCTCTGTTCATCAAGAGAGTCCGCTTGTTTTCTATATAAAAAAATAGAACACATACATATATATCTTCACGCCAGATCCCTTAAAAATATAAAGTGTTCTTTAATAATTAATATTATATAATTTAATAATTCAAAATGCTATAAATATTTCAAAACAATAAAAAATCTAATAATTTCAAATCTCACCGGATAATATCTAAAGAAAATAATAAATAAATCGATAAATAGATTATATCTATGGGAAAATTATTCGAAGTGATCTAACAAAAATAAATGCTAATAAAATTAATTATTTGCTAGTGATATGGGTGCTAATAAACGATACTAATGCATAAAAATACATTATATTATTAAAATATTGAAATATCTATGTATGTCTCAATACGTGAAATAAATATTTACCCCTTTTAACGACAATTGCGCGAACGGTGAAGCATAAATTTTGACACAATTACAGTTTACCGTGCGGAGGAGTGCAGAAACTTATTATTTTTACGTAAAATGCATGAGAAATCCAATAAATAAATAAAAATAAACATTTTACACACTACATTCATATTGACATACATGATAATTATATACACATGTATATTTTTTTTACGGCTAAAATCTGTTGTCAAAGAAATTTTATTTAGCTATGGTCGAATTTCGGCCACAGACAATTGCTAGTATTTAATTAGAATCCAAACATTTCTGATCATCTCACAATCGAACCCGTGCCCTGCCGTGCATAGTCAAGGTCGCTAACCACTCAACTAACGAGGTGGTTATATAAAGAATCACTTAATAAATAAATAAAAACACCCTTAACCTTTGATTATTTACACGGAAAAATCAAAGCTTTTAACATGTACGCAAATATTTTCGTTTACCGTCATTTAACAGTATATCGATTTACGAGGTGGGTTATGATTCTCGTCGCAATTGCCATCATATTGAGTATCGCTCGTTTCCAGCAATAATCGGAATACAAATCTTTCCCACCTTTACGAGTTCTTCGAATCACGCTAGTATTGTTTTTGTGAAATCTGCACTTAAATATGTATCATTTGATTTTCACTATCTTATGTATTTTATTTTATAACTTTTAACAATATTTGTTAAGATATTGTTAAAAGTTATTTTCCCCGTGTTGGTCCCGGGCTCCTTTGAATATTAGGCCAACTGCCGTTCTGCCAGGCAGGTCGTAAAAGGCGACCATTGGCTATACGAGTCACTTCCATAGTGGCTACTAGATGGTAGAGTTCTGCATTGTCTCGCCCCAGTCTGGTACCACCGCCTTACCTATTTCTGCCGCAATAGTTTTAAACTTGTCATCATAGAAGTTACAATACATTGTAATACAGGAATATACATAAAAATTAATAAATATAGGTGATACCAAACCTGAGCGAAACGTTGTGGAATTCTGCCACCTAGTAGTCACAATAATAATGACACGTGTATCCAATCGCTCTGCTTGACAGAATGGCTAGAGGTCTATTTTTCAAAGTGGGCTCGGATCTACTCGGAATTTCTCAATTTTTATAACAAAGATAAAACATTTTTGCTTACAGATTTATTGAACCAAAATGGATTTCCGGGAATGATTCACAAAGCGGCAGTTAACGCGTCAAATGAATGACATCGTTAAACGCTGCATTTGTCTTTACCCAGTAAATACTATTAATGGAAAATGAACTTTGCTTGATTTTTGACTGTAATCAAATTATAACTTCTAATAATTAAAGTATCATCACGTTGCTTCCCTAACGAGGAAGACAGCTGAACGCCAACATGCTTTTCAGTTTTTTTACTTTATAAGGTAGAAAACAAGTTGGCTCTCCTAATGGAAAGACATGAACATCACCTATAGACACCAAAGATGTTAATAGTGCGTTGCTGTCAGATGGAACGGTAATACCACAGGCTTAAGTTTACTGGTTTCCTTATCCACCCTAAGCTAAAACGATGGTCCCATATACACGTACGTTTCTTTTGCGTTGATGTTGATAACGTATTTTATAATTTATTGTTATATTTTTTTATCAAAATAACCTTCGTGTGCAGGTAATTTTAAATTATAATATGATGATTCTAAACTTCCTAAAATACTATTATATAATATAAATTGATTATTTTTATTTATTAGACATTGATGAGTTAATTTATTGTAGAAAAATAGAATTTTATTATAAGTATAATAATGTATAATTAAAAACAACAAAATTGATTGTAATGAATTGATTGTAGGTAAGTATATATGGTATTTGTCGATCAAAAACGTAATAATAATACAGTATAAAGTAATTTCATTAAATAAAATTTACATGAGGCACACTAAAAGTTTTGCACTTCTAGCTAATCGGAACTATTTGAATTTCGAATGTTATATTTTTAAAACGTTGCAACCTTCTCAGTAATAAAGAAAACACAATTGGCGGGAAATGATTTGTCCATTGTTTTTTTATCACACATCAAAGTTCTACGTACGCAACGAAAATGGAATTAAGTCGAAAAGATTTTAGAGCGATGATTTTTTATGATTTTAAAAGTTCTCTTTCTCCGTAAGACTATACAGCTCGTCTTCAAAATGCTTTTGGGAGAGAAGCACCTTGTTTGAGCACCGTGAGGCGATAGTTTGCTGAGTTTGAGAGAAGTCGAGTTTCTTTACATGACAAATTTCGTGAAGGGCGGCCTTCAACTGCCGTCAACGAAAATAATGTGGCTACTGTTAAGCGTTTAATTGAAGAAAACCCCCGGATTACCTATGAGACAATTCGAGTACTATGGGGGATTAGTATGAGCCAAATTCAGAAAATTTTACACGAAGAATTGAAAATTCGGAAACTTTGTTGTCGTTAGATCCCTCATGAACTGACAGCGGAACAGAAGCGGGCTCGCGTGGAATGGTGCTCACAGATGCTACTGAAGTACGACCACGGACATTCTAATACTGTTTATGACATTGTCACAAGAGGCGAAACGTGGATTTATCGTTTTGAACCCGAAAAAAAACAGCAATCTTGTGACTGGGTGTTTGAAAATGAGAACATGCCAACAAAAGTGCGACAGACGAGAAACGTTGGTAAAAAAATGGTCGCGTTTTTTTTCTCAGCTACGGGTTCCATCTGTACAATACCACTTGAAGATCAAAAGAGAGTTAATGCCAAGTAGTATTCTACCATTTTTTTACGCAGGGTGTTAGAAAAAGTTCGCAAAAGATGACCCAAAAGCCGCATTCTCCTACACCATGATAATGCTTCTTCACGCACGGCCAGCAAAACAAAGTCATTTCTAGCTTTCGAAAAAGTACATCTCGTCACTGATGCACCCGACCTAGCACCCTGTGATTTCTGTATTTTCCCCAAAATCAAAGATTTGATGAGAGGTTATACTTTTACCAACTCCGAAAAGGCAGTGATAGCGTTCAATCAGCACGTAGAAAACATGCCTTCAGATCTGTGGTTCTCCTGTTTAAAAAAATGGTTCGATCGCATGAAAAACTGTTTAAAATGTAAAGGAGATCATTTTGAAAAGCAATAAACATAATATTTTGGTTATAACATGTTGTTTTTTTTAAGTTACGCAAAACTTATAGTGTGACCTGCGTCGTACTTACATGAAATTATTTGAAAGCCTATTTCAGTTTCTTATTATTGTGATAGTTTTATTATTTTAATTAGTTGATTGTATAATAAAATTTAAATAGTTGGCTATCAAAAATGTAATAATAATGTAGATTAAAAAAATACATAAATTCTAGGACTTAGAAAAAAATACTTGCGATTTCTTTTCAGTTTATGTGTACGATTCAAATGCTTAATAATTAAATTAAATATAAAGTATTTAGTTTATAATTATATTTTATAATTTTGAATGACTATTGCTACGAAATTATGTGAATACTGCATACTAACTAAGGCCAAATATTTGATACAACTTATAAAAATACGAACCAGCCTTGTTACTACGTTTGAGGCAGTTGATAAATGATTATGATTACGAGTCATTGCAGAGCTCTACCACCAGAAATCACGATGTTAATGACAAGTATAGCTGATCTTTTGCCTTTTACAAACTACCTGGTAGAATAAGTTACGGTCTATTGTTCAAAGGGACCCGGATCAATACGAAAATCTGTTCACCACAATTCACCGTTCGTCGGTTGGTGAGATGGGTGGTGTTTCCCATCGCAGCATTTTACCGACCCGATTTCTGTATTACTTTTTATAGCGATAGCCCGAACCGACAACACATCCAAGGTACATGTTATAACGCCATTACCAGACTTCAAGCTACTAACAAGATTTAGATCTTCGAGAAAAACCTCAAAAGCAAGTTAACTACAAATATGCCGATTACGAGATAAAACGGAGGTCCCGTTCAGTAATTAGATTCAAATAAATGAACCCTTAGACTAGGAAAAAATAACTACTAATAGTATTTTTTTTAATTTATAGTTTTTTACGAAAATATATAACTCTTCTTCTACCGCAGTCAGGTAAACATTTATATTATTTATGAAAAGATATTATTACCTTCCTGCAAGCGCAGACAGGTAAATATTCATGCTTTTACGAAAAAATATAACCCTCCTTCTAGTGCAGTCATGTCAAAGTTTATATTTATTATGAAAAGTTATAACCTTCCTTCTAGCGTAGTCAGATAAAAAATTATATTTTTTACGAAAATATACAACCCTCCTTGCGCAGTTAAGTAAAAATTTATATTTTTCCGAAAAGATATCCTCTCAGTGCAGTAGACATTTATAATTTTTATGAAAAGATACCCCTTTACCGTGTAGTCAAGTAAAAAAAATATTAAAAATAGCTTTTATCATTCTCACGATTATGGAGAATCTCAATAGAAGAAATAACTCACCTCTATACCTCTTTACAGCTCACAAGCTCAAATACAACTAACCATTTAGGCTCCAGATATGAAAAAAAAAAAAAAGTGCATACATACATTCACTCGTAAAACATAGTCGGGTAAAATGTAGGGAAGTTTTCACCCCAACTTATAATATGAATTCACTCCATCTCATATAGTATGTAGCTGCTGATCGCGACTTTGTCCGTATGATTCAAAAACATTACTTCCTTTTGCTTAATCTGATAAAAAATTAACAGATTTAGTATTATAGCTTAGTCATACTATAGCTTTTAGTTCAGTAGTATTTGAGTTTACCCAATACAGAAAAGCATTCAAATCTTACCTCATTATAATGTTTATAAAATAAATGGTAGCTGGAAATCAAATAAACAGATTTTTATCAAACGCTGATAATATATAAGTCGAATGTATATTCAGTCAAAAGTAGAGATACAATCGTGAACGCTGTTGCAATACTGGCTGTATTTAAAGGTGGAGGTGTATCGATCGAGAGCGTGTTGCGGCGGCGGGCACCCGCCACGGGTCACCTGATAATCTGTCCTGATAGCCCTGAATATTCCAACGAATATACAACACCTACGCTATCGATTAAACGATACATTTCTCGTAATATTCCCTTGCAGGCTTGTCTCGCTTCTTTTTTTTTCTTTTCTGTTCTCGCTTAATACTGCAAGGATCGTGATGTATGGCACTCGGTTCTCTCTGCCTACCCCGTAAGTGATCTGGCGTGAAGATATGTATGTTTTTTTTTTTATAGAAGAGGGGGTAAACGAGCAAGAGGTGCACCTGATGGTAAGTGATCACCGCCACCCATGGACATCTGCAATACCAGAGGTCTTGCAGTTGCGTTGCCGGCCTTTTAAGAATGAGTAGGCTCTTTTCTTGAAGGTCCCTATGTCGTATCCGTTCGGAAATACCCCTGCCGGTAATTGGTTCTACAACAGAGTAGTGCGAGGTAAAGATATGTATGTATATTCCCTTTATCTTCGATTGAAATTATCCTCCTTATAATAAACATACTCATATGTGAATAATTTTAGAATAATAACTAGCTGACCCTGCAAACGTTGTTTTGCCATATAAATTATTGAATTAAAAAATAGGGGTTGATGATAGAAGGGTTAAAATTGAAGGTTGTACGTATTTTTAATGACACATTATAAAAGAATGAAAATAGAAGCCGATTCTCAGACCTACTGAATATGAATATAAAATTTCATAAAAATCGGTCAAGGCATTTTAGAGGAGTATGGTAACTGACATTGTGACATGAGAATTTTATATTATACTAGCTGACCCGGTAAACGTTGTTTTGCCATATAAATTATTTATTTAAAAATAGGGGTTGATCGTAGAGGGGTGAAAATTAAGGGTTGTGTATATTTTTCAATGCTGAATCATAAAAAAATAAAAATAAAAATTTTTGTCCTTAAAATAAAAAAAAAAATTAGGGGTGGACAACTTTTAATATTTAGGGGGATGAAAAATAGATGTTGGACGATTCTCAGACCCACTGAATATGCATACGAAATTTCATCAAAATTGGTCAAGCCGTTTCGGAGGATTACGGGAACGAACATTGTGACACGAAAATTTTATATATAAGATAAGAAAGATGTTTAGAAAGTCAGTCGTCATATTAAGAGTGTTTTCATGTTAGCCTTTAAAGGCTAAGTTGAACAATCAGTACATCATAATAGAAGAGCGACTGACGACTCGCACTGTCAAGAGCTCTAGTAATTTTTAGTTAGTTAAAATTACCAGACATATTTGAGGATTTCATTTCTCTTTCATTTCAGTGCTGCTTAAAATATATGTTCACTTATAAACTCTCTTTAAATATAAAAATAATTTGTAAAATTATAAGAATTTTCCTTTGAAGAATAGACCAGCTGCCGTTCTACTAGGCAGGTCGTAAAATGTGACTCATTGGCTATACGTGTCACTACCATGGTCGACTACTAGGTGGCAGAGTTCCACAACGTCTCACCCGGGTATATGGTATCACCGCCTTATCTATTTCTGCCTTAATAACGTCAATACTTGCCATTATCATGTTTCGGTTTGAGGCTAAGGTAGTGGACAATTTAACAATTTTCCAAATCCGTCAATTAATAGTTGAGTTCTAGTTTAACAAGCGTGAAAAAATCAATCGAATGGAGCACCTCCTTTTTCTTGAATTCGGTTGATAAATAAATTTCTCTGTTCAAATAACACATATTGATTTAACCTTAAAGTAGCAAATTATTTGCAAATAATGTCTTAGCTAATCAACAATACAAATACATATAAATACTGAACAATTTTTTTTTGCTCATTACAAAAATATTTATCCCTGTTGGGAATCAAACCCAAGCCCCATCAATTTACAATTTAAAAAGCAGGCCTGCTAACTACTGAATCAACGAGGCGGTCAATATAATCTATTACATTAATAAATTTATATATATAAAAAGCAATTGCTGTTCGTTAGTCTCGCTAAAACTCGAGAACGGCTGAACCGATTTGGCTAATTTTGGTTTTGAATTAATTGTTGAAATCCAAGGAAAGTTTAAAAGGTGAGAAAATGTAGAAAAAATAAGAGTAGTTAAAAAGGCAGAACAACGTTTGCCGGGTCAGCTAGTCGATAGTAAATGCTATATGCAAACAAACACACAACCCCAGAAATTAATTATATGCATGCTCAATGCTCATCTCACTAACGCTTGTCCCTGTGGTTGCGGTTTCGCGGTTGAGCTAACACGCTGCATCCTTCCAGGATAAATTGTTTCGTCGGTAACTGCTGAGTGCTGAGTGCTCGTACCGGTTGAGAACTAGCTAATGGACTAAACGTGTTCGTTAAAGTTTTAATTGTAAGGAAACATAAATACATAAACTAAAGTTTCAAGCTTCAGTGTCTCTGGAAATTGAATTGTAAAAGTTAAGAAGTTTCGATAAGCTGCGGCCGCATTTGTGTCTATCTTCATAAAGCTTTGTGCAATAATACGATACATGCAGATGTGATGCAGATGTGGGCTAAAAAAGAACTTGCTCATTTTTAAAGACCGGCAATGCAACTACAAACCTCTGATATTACGGATGTCCATGGGCAGTGGTGATCACTTACCGCCGTGTACCTTCTACTCATTTGTCTCCTCTTCCATATAAAAGCGAGCGTCAAAGGTATTATCTGCTAACTTACTAAGATAGATACGTGTAGTTTTTATTGATATTAAAAGATAAATTTTCCTCAACTAAATTAATTTTAATTTTATTATTTATTTACATATCATGTACATATTGTACTAGCTTGCAATGTAACTGCGTAAATATTTATGTGTTACACAAATAAATATAAATATAAAATAGTAGGATAAACCCATGTTATAGAAATTAGATCCCTCCTAAGATTAAACAGTTACAATAAATTAAGTTAAAAGAGTTTTAAAGTATCCGTACTAATATTATAAATGTGAAAGTATTTTTGTGTGTTTGTTTGTCCGACTATCACGGCCAAACGGAGCGACGAATTGACGAATTTTTTTTAAATAGAGATAGTTAATGGTATGGAAAGTGACATAGACTACTTTTTGTCTCTTATTTTAAGCGAGAGAAGCCGCGGGCAAAAGCTAGTATTTAATGGACAAACAAAGAACACACAAAAATATATGTTGTGTGTTATTTTCCAACTAGTAAAATTACAGCGCTGCTTTCCTTGTGTAATGTGTGTGAATAATACACACACATATAAATATAAATGTGTATATATATATGTGTGTGTGTGTATGTCTGTGTGTGTAGTATAGAGATAGGGCGACTCCCGTATCTTGTGGCTTGAATACGGCCATTCGAATGGTCAATATTTTTTTTATATCATAAGATAGCAAACAAGCGGATGGGTCTCCTGGTGGAAATAGTCAACCATCGCCTATAGACACTAAAGATGTTAATGGTGCGTTGCTCTTGTGGCGAGGTCTAATGCCACATGCATAAGTTTACCGGCTACCTCACCTCCAAACCGGAACACGACAGCGACAAGTACTAACGCTATTGCGGCAGGATTAGGTAAGGCGGTGGTACCAGACCCGCGCGAGACAATGCAGGACTCTACCACATAGTAGCCACGATGGCAGTGACTCGCGTAGCCAATGGGTCGCCTTTTACGACTTGCCTGGCAGAATGGCAGTTGGGCTATTGTTCAAAGGAGCCCCGATCCGACACGGAGGTATGTCCAATATGCACCGTTACTATACCAAATGTATGAAAAAACTCATCCGCAACTTGTGGTCACGTCTAGTGGCCGCCACAAGTGGCTCAATGTGCGGGCGCTTACACCCAAATGCTACACATGTGCATTGTGCATAAATATTGTTTTCCAAATAATTCACGAGGTACTACGACCCCGCCATAAGGATAACAATACACTACTGACATCTTTTTTATATAGTATATTATATCAGAATAATAATCAGATGGTTCTCCGGATAAAAAGGGTCGACATAAGCGCTGTTTGTTTCTTTTGATCCGGGGAACCATCTGATTACTTAGTATCTTATTCTATATTATAATATTATAAATGCGAAAGTTTGAATGTTTGGGTGGATGTTTGTTACTTAATCACGTAAAAACTATTGAACGGATTTAAATGAAACTTGGCACATAGGTAGATGATGATCTGTAATAGCACAGGCTACTTTTTATCCCCAAAAATTTGGTGATCCCGCGGGATTCGCAAAAAACTTTTATAATGCAGTGGGCTGCACGCTGAAGCTAGTATGATATATAAAAAAAAAATCAAAGCCACTTGTTTGTTTTCTACTCTTTGCTATAAAAACGTTATTTTTAATGGGGTAGACAGAAATAAATCCGAGTGCCGTTGTGCATTACACAATTCGCGACTCCTACGTCAATCAAACACGAAACTTTCTGTTCAATTTGCGACTCAAAATATTTAAATTACAATTTCCAGCTGCACAAAACCAATCAACGTTTGACTAAATACATTTCCTTACAATTTTAACTTTAACAAAACACGTTCAGTCCATTAACCAGTTCAGAACAGTCAGTTAGAGCACTCAGCAAATATCGGTGAATCAATTTATTCTACAAGCATCCAGCGAGTTAAGTCAACCACAAAACTGCCAGCTTTTCATTTAGCTTGACAGATATATAGTAAATAATAAAATGCTGTCCGATAGTCAATGCCATTGTTTGGTAGTTTAATAATCATACATGTGCTATTACTATGATTATATATATGCTATTTTTACCCCGCATTGGCCGAGTCCTCTTTGAAAAATAGACCTTTCTACCAGAAAGTGTGTAGGTGGCAAACGATTGGCTACTAGGTAGAAGAGTTCTGCAAACTCCCGTCGGGATCTGATATTACTGTCTTAACTTTTCCTGTTGCAATAGCGTCCGTGTTTGTCACTGTCGTATTCCGGTTTGGAGGTTAAGGCAATCGGTAAACTCATGCATATTGCATTCACTATCACTATCCCGTCACACCGACAACAGCGCACCATTAACATATTTGGCATCTATAGGCGATGTTTCTTTTCTTCACATCAGAGGTAATCAATCTAGTTCTAGTATCTAGTTGTTATACTATGATATAAAAAAAAAAATAAAGAAATTCTAACATTTTAAAGGTACTATAAAATAACACAAAGTTGAAAGCCAGCTAATGCACATGGCGTTGCAAAGTGCAAAGTGTAATAAATTTTTATTTAGTGACACGTCGCATTTGTTCTCAAGTTGATTAATTCAATATATATAATTTTAATGGTTTTAAGTATTTCTCAAAACTGTCGTATCATTCTAAGTAATTAATCTCGTCAATTAAATTATTAAATCAAAAATTAGGCACTCTACTTTGCATTTTTCTATAATGTGGTTAATATAATATATCCTACTGAAAACTTTTTCACGTAAAATGTTGCCACGATGAGATTATATAGTATCCCAAGAGTGGATTTTTGTATTTACTCGAGCGCGTCAGATTAATATACCTCATGTACTGTTAAGGCTCTCAACCAAATATAAGACCTTTATATAGAGGCGGGTGGCTAGAGCAGAAAAAAAAACAAAATTCTAATAACTTTATCTTGTGAAAATTGTCAGATTATATTTTTCTTCATTTTTACACCATTTAGTCTATAATTAATAATAAAAGAAAATTCAGTCGCGCTCGAGAATGTCAAAACAACGTTTTCTTAGCAACTTTGTGACCCTCCCACTCCCTCACGCCACACTTGAATCGGCAGATTTTCTTAATTTTAGGTGATAATTAACCCACCATGCCTTAATTGACGCGATTTAGTGTTTCCATGTGACAGATTTTTTAAATCATTTTTTTAGCTGTAGATTTTTTTATTAACCTTTTATTTTTTGTATATTTTAATCTATAAAATCCAATAGGTCCTTACGTGCGTGCGTGCCTGCGTGCGTGTGCGTATGTGTGTATGTAAACATCTCATAACTTTTGAACGGCTGGAGCGATTGAAACGTGATTGATGGCATTTGATTGGATTTTGATCAACTTAGATTTCTTGAAAATTTGAACCGATTCGACCTAGAAAGTTTTGAGAAATTTTGAAAAAACTTCAAAAAAATATATAAGTTCCAGATTAATGTATCGATTAAGTACAAAATCTTATCAACTCTTTTCCTCAAAAAACTGCGTTCAATGCATTAATTCCATCAAAATTTTGAAAAACGTGTTTTTTTGACAAATCTTTTAAATTTTTCAAGCAATCATTTGATGTTCTTCTACGTTATTTCAGTACCTACTAAAAACTGCGTGAAATGCTGTTTCAAAAATTAAAATCGATTAAAATTTTTAAAAGTAGCAGCTTTTCAAATATTAAAAGCATGCTGTTTACAGAAAACTTACTTCGTATTTTTAAAATAACTTTCAGATTAACATACCGATTTATTTTTAAATCTGAAGAATGCGTCATATCGGATTAAAATCGGTTGATTCGTTCGGGATCTATCAATGACCAACATTTTTGATTTTTTTTTACATTTCTTCGATATTTTTAACCTAATAAAATAATTTAGAGTTCAAAAATTGCATTAAATATTATTTGAAATATCAAAGTCGGTCATCACTTTGAAAAATAAGTATCTTTTTGAACATTGAATTACTAAGTATATTTTTTTTAAAACTTTGAACTAAAAACTCAATGCTTAGGCATAGTTTTTTCTTTGAGCTAATAATACCTCAATTTAGCGGGAAGTTTCAGGGATGACCTACAGGGTCAACTGGCTTACAAATTTTTTTAATAAAGTAACGTTAATTGGTTAGATAGGCGAGTTAAGTACATACATAGCAATCTTAATAGATAAGTATATTTTGTTTGTTTAAGGTTAGGTATTTCCTGTTAAATACAAGTCTCTTTTATAATAACGTTAGTTTGTTCGATAGATGTGTTACCAATTGCTATTTTAGTTTGAGGTATAGTTAGTCACGTATCAGGTATTTTCATAGGAAGTTTATGTTAGTCTTAAATTTTTTAACTTAAATTTTGATAATAAAAATAAAAATATAGTTTATAAATAACTAAAATGAATATTTAAGTATTATTTTTATACAATACTGGCGAGTTCGTCCGACTATGTAGAAACTTTTAATAAAGTAGCTTATAATGAAAGGTTAATTAAGTTTTAAAGGATATATGCGCGAGCGAAGCCGCAGGTAACAGCTAGTTCTCTTATATAAAGATTTCAAAAATATCTTATTATCGACTTATATAGAAAATGAACAACTTTGTTGTTGAACACGCTTTCCTCCCGAACAAATTACTCTGTCAGTAGCTGCTGAGTGCAACGTATTTAGAACGGGCTGAAGGATTAAACGTATTTGTTAAAGTTTAAATTGCAAGGAAATATTACATTTAGACTAACGTTTGCTACTTCAGCGTACCCGGAAATGGAATTACAAACGTTTTGAAGTTCCAATGAACGAAATAGAATGACAAATATATAATATTAGTATGGATGTTTCGAGAATACAGTATACAGGACGTATACTGTATTATTTTTGTGTTATAGCACTCACCCCGTGCTCGAGAAAACTGGAAAAACTTTAAAAACAAAAAAAAAATTTCGACACGCAGGGATTCAACCAACCAAGAGCATCCCGGCTTTAGAGAGGCGTTCGCAGGTTCAGTCCCTGCGTGTCGATAATTTTCTTTGTTGTTTTTAAAGTTTTTCAAGTTTTCTCGAGCACGGGGTGAGTGCTATAACACAAAAATAATAAGAAATACGAAAGTACTGATCAAAATTATAAATGTGAATTTTATCTGTAACGATGAACTCATTTAATTAGTTATACGTATGTATACCTAGCGATCGGTACAATCGACGTAATCAATCATATAACAAAGAAGAATTTCGCCACGTCAAACCTGTCGACACTAGCTCAGTGGAAGAGCGTCCCGGCTTTAGAGAGACGGGCGCAGGTTCAATCCCTGCGTGTCGGTATACTGTATTCTCGAAATGTCCATACTAATATTATAACCACAAAACTTTGTGGTTACAATAGCGCTGTATGGCTAAACCGGTACAACGATTTGGAATTAATCTGGCAAGAACATAAATAAAGATGCAAGGTCAAACATGGGCTACTTTTGTCAGACTTCGCCACTAAAGGTCTGAAATAGAGGATCAAAAATGAGAAATATGAAATTTATCATACTTTTGCCGGTTTTTTATAAATTATAATATTATAATTGTATCATTGTATGGAACCCTTTTTACGCGAAGCCGACTCACACTTTTAATAACTAGTACTTATGTAGTTTCAGTTATGGAAACACGGGTATTTCAAATATTAATAACAACTTAAAGCAAAGGTTATCTTGTATTATTAAAATTTATGATATGAATGTGTTTCAGTTTATATTCCCACGATTTACGACTTTTTTGCGTGACTTTAAGCATTTTAATTCAGCTAATCACCAGCGGTTGATTAAAAGTGATATATTATTCCTATAAACGCAAAAAGTTATACTTTTAGCAAAAGAACTATAATTATCAAATTATTAGAATTATCACTTTATTGTTCCAGCGTAATAAGCCCATCCCCCTAATTCACGTAATAAGCACGTCTATCTAGTCAAAGCGCTGAGGCACATGAGTAGATAAGGGTTTTGGCTGAGGGCTTTTACACCCATCACCACGATACAACGACGTATTGTACTACTACGCGGCATTACGTGCAAAATCCCTAAACGCTTTGATTCGATTAACGCTTTGTTACGTAAATCAAGACCCTAGTTTGTACTCACGGGTCTGAGTTTAAGACTGTTTGAAAAGCTTGCCTAGAACTGACTTTGTACTTGATTTGTAAATCGGTTCACATTCTCATCTCGTGGGAATTTATATCGTTGACTGCTCGTAGATACACTAGTTACTCTTCGCATGAAGTTCCTAGTTCATTGCTCGGGTGAATAAAATACTTTTTTTTAAATTTATTACTTAGTATCTAATCTGAACTACGAATTTCATAAGAAAACAGAGCTATACATGAGGATAGAGAGAAGAAAATATTCAAAAAGGGCTTTAAAATTTATGAAACAAAACACTATGAGTGAGATAGTGCAAAGAAAATAGGGCCTAAATGGTAAAACAAAACATGACGAGGCAAATAACGTGAAAAAGAGCTCGTAAACAAACTGATACACTAATAACTAGTAATAGTAAACAGACCATCTGTTATTTTGCCAGGCAGTTTATTACAGGAACGATTAGCTAAATATGTCAAAAGCTTGGTTACTACTAGGTGGTAGAGTTAGTATGCAACGTCTCCCACGGATTTGGTGATGGTATCAAGTCCTAACGCATTACCTTCATTATTTGTCACTGTTGCGTTTCGATTTGGTGGGTAAGGTACTCGTAAACAAATGCATGTATCATTAATATCCAGTCACATAGAAAGCAAAGCACCATTACCTTTTTTTGTTAATTTAAGCGATTTTTGCCTATTTCTTTTACATCATTAGATAACAGACAAGAAGATGGCCACCCTCATGGATAGATAAACCATCGCCTAAATACACCAAAAATATTAATGTTATATTCATATCCGTATGGCGAGATAACAAAGCTGCAAGCATAAAGCTACCGGCTACCTTATCTTCTAAACCATAACACATGACAAGCATTGACACTTGCGGCAGAAATAGGTAAATCGATGATACTATATACCCTCGTAAGACGTTGTGGAATTCTAATACATAGTCGTCATAATCGTATGCTTTTTACGAACAACCAAAAATGGCCAAAGGTTTATTCTTTAAATTGGGTTCGGACCAACAAAAGCATTAATAGCATTTTCTTGTTTCCGTTCAAGATATAAAGCCACTTTAACTTCTCCTACTCTTACTCTTTAACCCACGGAAAACGAAAACATGTTAATAGGGAATATCTGTTTTCTACTAGGCTGTTCGTACAAGGCGAACAATTTACTAAGGTAACAATTCACTCCCATAGTGAGTACTGAATGGTAGAGTTCTGCAACGTCTCAAATGGGGGACTTGGTAACACCACCTTACCGATTCCTGCCACAATAACGTCAATATTTGTCACTGTTGTGTTCCGGTTTGGAAGTTTTTTTTCTAAATATATGTCATAAGATAGCAAACAAGAAGATGGGTCTCTATAGACACTAAAGGTGTTAATGATACGTTGCTATCTTGTGGCGAGGTCTAATGCAAATGCATAAGTTTACCGGCTACCTTACCCTCCAAACTGGAATATGACAGTGACAAGCACTGATGCTATTGCGACAGGAATAGGTAAGGCGGTGGTACCAGACCCAGGCGAGACAATGCAGAATTCTACCATCTAATAGCCACGATGGTAGTGATTCAAATTGCTAAATGGTCGCCTATTACGACATACCTGATAGAACGGCAGTTGGCTTAGTCTTCAAAGGAGCCCGGAACCAACACGGGAGGTTAAGGTAGCTAATGGACTAGTGTTTGTTTCATTACAACCTCGCGCACGGATATCAACGCACCATTAACATATTTGGTGTACATAGGCAATGGATTATCTTTCCAATAGGAGAGCGATCTGCTTGCTATATAATCGTACAAAAAAACCTATAAAGTTTTGACCGCCAGAATATCTTTATTACTTTGCTGCCTTACAGAAACCCGTAACATAGTAAGCTACATTTAGATTTTGAAAGATTTAAATTTCTTTCCGAGATGTACCACCCTCTTTTGTTTGTTATATATAGAAAGTAAACCAGATCGCTATTCTTATTATAGACTGTTAAAATATTCATTCACTTGTCGAATGGGTTAAAAGAACCTTGTTATTGGCAGCATAAAAGTATATCGTGTATGTGGTACCAGTTTGTACCAGGCCCCGCTGCTCAACTTCAAACTACATTTATAACATGGTGGAATAGTATTTTGTAATTTAAATATATCTGGCTGGTTGATGGAGTTTCAAAAAATGACGATTTATTAAATAACTAGCCGGCCCACCATTGATATAAAAAACCCGGCCCACGCAACAATTTATTTTTCAAGCGTAAAATGTAGCCCTGATGCTATTCCAGATCATTATCTATCTAAGTGCCAAATTTCACCCAAATTTCATTTTTGCGTGATTGAGTAACAAACATCCATCTATACATACATACATCCAAACATCCAAACTTTCGCATTTATAATAGGTATTAATATAGATTTTTTTATATAATAAGATAGCAAACCAACAGATGGGTCTCCTGATGAAATGAGTCAACCATCGCCTATAGACACCAAAGATGTTAATGGGGCGTTGCTATCTTGTGGTGAGGGCTAATACCACATGCATAAGGTTACCGGCTACCTTACCCTGCTGACCGGAACACGACAGTGAAAAGCACTGACGCTATTGCGGTAGGAATAGGTAAGTGGTACCACCCAGACCAGGACGAGACTATGCAGAATTCTACTACATAGTAGTCACGATGGTAGTGACTCGCTTAGCCAATCGGTCGCCTTTTACGACCTACCTGGCAAAATGACTGTTGGTCTATTCTTCTAAGGAGTCCGAAACCAACACGGGGAATATAGTTTATAGATTAATATAGATTGTTAGGAAGTAACTACCAGTATGTATGTTATATACAATATATCCCCGTGTTGATTCTGGTCCCGTTGTGAAGAACAGATAGCTGATTTACTGCTAGGCAACTCGTAAAATGCAAGAAAAGACTAATACATGTCGCTATCGTTGTTGGCTCTTAACTAGGAGGTAGAGTTCCGCCACCACTTGACTGGGTTTGTATTAACGCATTTTCTGTCACAATAGCGTCAGTACTTGTCACTGTTGTGTGGTGGATCGAAAGGCAAGTGCCGCATCACGGATAATACGCACCATTATTATATTTGATGTCTTTGGCGATGGTTATTTCTTTCTATTAGGAGAATCATTCGCTTATTTCTTATCCTCCGCAATAAATAAAATATAAGTGACGATAAACTTTCTACAGGCTGAACAAAATAGTAAGTGATTTCTAAAGTACGTTAGAAGATAAGAGCAAACCTTGCTGCGTAAGAATTCATTGCATATTTTTTACCGTTGTAATAAATATACTCGCATAAATAAATTAATAGCCTTTAGACGTACGGAGAAATAATGTCATTACGTTTGAACAAAGAGTATGTGAAGTATCGTATTTACGTACACAGAAAAATGAGTTTTTTTGAGAAAACCGGCGCGTTTTTTGAATTTGCAACAAGAAACGTAGCACGCCGCGCTTCTTATATCAAATTCAGTTGCATAAAAAGCTGAGCTGGGTTTTAATTTGAATTAAGAACTCTTTCATCTTGGTACAAGTTGCGTTCACCTGGACATATATTAAATTTATCATATTAAAAATTATTTTTTATTTCCTTGAATTTTTTTAGAAATACACTTTAGACGCCTTGGCGGAAATAGCAATTGCGTGTCTCGTATCATTGATCACGATTGTTTGTCAAACAAAACTAAAGAAACGCAAAGGATGTAGTGATGTGTAGTGTCCGGTGTTGGAGTTGACCACACGAGGTCCCGGGTTCGATTCCTGTGTCGGGCAATTCAAAAATGTGTTTTTCCAGTTTTCTGATAAAACCAACGTTACCTGGGTTTGGAAAGTGCCCGGTTGACGATAGGCTTGCCACCTATCACACTGTGGGACCAAGTATCTTAGGGCTAATCGTGGTTGCACTTGTACCTCTGCCCTACCTCCTCGGGGATATGGGCTCATGCCCATTTAGATACTTTTTTCGAAAGATTTATTATATGGCATTATGCAGTTAAATAAATTTTATTTAAATATAATAAAATAAGTATTTGTACATGATTCAAAAAATGGATAAACTTTTTTTTTTAAATGTTGACTAGCTAATTTCATGATATCGGTTTTTCGTGACGGTGTGCGCGCGCGTCTTAAAAAAATATTCTCATCATTTTCCCAAACGTGCCAAAAGAAGTATAACTTCAAAATATGATACTAAATAAATTGAAAAAAAAAAAATTTTGGTATATGTGACGTGTTTACATCTATATGCATTTAGCAAAAAGCGGTTTTTTTAATATTACAAACACTCCACTCCTACTCCATTCCAATTTTATTTATTTATATTTACGTACTAGCTGTGCCCGCTACTTTGTTCGCGTCAAAAAATCTAAAATAAAAGTAGCCTAAGTTAAGTTCGCGTCAAAAAATCTAAAATAAAAGTAGCCTAAGTTACTCCCTATTACATCAGCTCTCTGCTAGTGAGTGTCCCGTCAAAATCAGTCCAGCCGTTTCAGAGATTAGCCGGAATAAACAGAGAGACAGACAGACAGACGGACAGTCAGACAAAAATTGTAAGAATTTGGTATATGTACCGTATATAGATCCATATTCATTTAGTAATAAGCCGTTATTTTAATATTACAGACACTCCAATTTTATTTATTTGTATAGATGTGTAGATGTATGTATATGTATGTACGTATGTATAGAGTATAGATATATTACTCTAATCACGGGCAAAGTTACGCGGGTCAGCAAGTTATAAAACTTTCACCTTAGCCAATAAAACGTAAGTTATGAAACAACATTAAATTCTGCCACACACAGGTTAACTTCTGCCACAAAGCGCGGCGCAATGAATTCTGTTGGGATTTAAGTACGGGAAAACTTTGTAGAATCCATGGAGATGTATAAATTAGATGTGGCTGTATCTTAAAGTATTAATTTTATTCTACTTTTTACTATTATTATATTGAATTGAGAACCTTCTCCGTTTCGGTTAGTTGAAAAATTGTCTATGTATAGTCACAAAACAATAATATACATGATTGTATTAAACTACCAAACAATATCTTTAAAAGTCTAACAAGATTTTTTTACATGCTGTACATATAATTTTTGCTTTACGTTATTTATTAATTGAATTATATTAATGTCAAATTTAAAACATAAATTACCTCGTGTTGGTCCAGGGCTCCTTTGAAAAATAGGCCACAACCGTTCTGCCAGGCAGAATGTTAAAGCAACCGATTGGCTATTCGAGTCACTGCCATCGTGGCTACTATGTGGTTGAGTTCTGCATTGTTTCGCTGGGGTCTGGTACCACCGCCTTACTTATTCCTGCTAAGTGCTTGCTTGCGCGCATACGTGTTTGTCACTATCGTGTGCCGGTTTGGAGGGTAAGGTATCCGGTAAATTTGTCTTTGGTGTCTATAGGCGATGGTTGACTCTTTTTATTAGGAGACCCATCTGCTTGTTTGCTATCTTTTAATATAAAAAAAGATAAATATAAATAAATCTTAAATTATTTGTCCTGTCATTTGTCAGGTTATAAAACCATTTTGGGACAAATATATTATAAAGTGATAGCCCTTTTTAGAATGGGCGGTAGACTTTACCTGGGGCAAATCACCTGGCTGAATTAAGTGCTACGCACGATAGACATAATGCATCTGGGTGAATTAATCACAGCTCTCGATTACGTCAAACCGTCGATCAGGTAGACTTAATTCACCTAGGTACATTAAGTACCAACAAGGTTTCTAGACTTACCTGGGTTAAGTAGGCACAGCTCTACATAAACTCAAAGCTTCGAACTGGTATACTAATTCGCCTGGGTGCATTAAGTACCTGCACGGTGCCTAGATTTTATATACTTGGGTTAAGTAGGGACAGCTCTCCATAAACTCAAAGCTTCGATACTTCGGACATCAGATACTAATTCAAAAATTGTATTTTTTAAATTAATATCGGATGTCCGAGACTTCGTTTGTGAGACCTAAAAATTAATCTAGGTACGAAACCTAATTATACGATACTATTTGACGATAATTTTCATATACAAAAATGTATTTTGCGTGTGTGTGTTATTAAGTTTTTTCATATATCATATAATTGGAATCTCGGAATCGGCTCCAACGATTTTCATGAAAGTCACAAATTAGGGGGTTTTCGGGTCAATGAATCGATTTATCGATTCGGTTCCCAAGATAGGGGTATGTGAAAACCGAGCAAATCTCGGTCAACCAGGTACAGAAAAAAATATATTTATTCTATAGGAATCGATTTATTAAGGTTCCAGGTCCAAGAAAAGCTAGGTTCCCAAGATATGGGTATGTGAAAAACCGAGCAAAGCTCGGTCAACCAGATATTGATAATTTTATATAATTTAGTTAAAAACCTAAAGGCAGTTCTTACATATTATAAAGAACTTGCTGTTACTCGTGACTTAGTTCGCGTGACTTCATACTCACATTCAGGTGAATTAGTATACCAATTCGAAGCTTTGAGTTTATGGAGAGCTGTCCTTACTTAACCCAGGTGTATGAAGTCTAGGAACCGTGCAGGTTCTTTTTTTTTTTTTTTTTATAGAAGAGGGGGCAAACGAGCAGGAGGTGCACCTGATGGTAAGTGATCACCGCCGCCCATGGACATCCACAATACCAGAGGTCTTGCAGTTGCGTTGCCGGCCTTTTAAGAATGAGTAAGCTCTTTTCTTGAAGGCCCCCAAGTCGTAACCGTTTGGAAACACCCCTGCCGGTAATTGGTTCCACAACAAAGTAGTGCGAGGCAAAAAGTGTCGAGAGAAACGCACAGTTGTGGATTTCCAGACATCGAGATGGTGAGGATGGAATTTCAAATTTTGACGCGATGTCCGATGATGGAATTCGGCGGCAGGAATTAGTCCAAATAACTCGTCGGAACACTCTCCATGAAAGATACGATAGAAGACACAGAGTGAGCCAACATCTCTGCGCAATGCCAAAGAGTCGAGCCGTTTCGAAATAGCCAGGTCGTCAACGATTCGAACCGCTCTACGCTGAATGCGATCAAGAGGAAGGAGCTGGTACTGAGGAGCTCCGGCCCAGAGATGAGAACAGTACTCCATGTGGGGCCGAATTTGAGCCTTATAAAGTTGAAGGCGATGGGCAGGCAAGAAGTACTGCCTCACTCTGCTGAGCACACCGAGCTTTTTGGAGGCTAGTTTAGCCTTACCTTCCAAATGACCGCGAAACTGAACGTAATTCGATATGTCGACTCCCAGAATCCCGATACTAGCTGAGGCTGTCAAGAGAGTATCCCCAAATCGAGGTGACACGACAAAGGGTGTCTTTTTAGCGGAAAACACGCAAAGCTGTGTCTTTTTGGGGTTAAAAGTGACCAGGTTTTGACGACCCCATTCCGAGACATCGGTTAATCGATTCTCAACTTCGGACACAAGCTTGTTTCGGCTCTCTTCGACGTGTTCCCGAGAAATACCGCTTCGGCCGGAGTATGTAGCATCACCAGTACTGTCATCTGCATAGCAATGTATGTTGCGAATTCGCATCATGTCATTGATATGCAGAAGGAACAGTGTCGGTGATAGCACGCAGCCTTGTGGAACACCAGCATTGATAGATTTAAGGTCAGAGCATGCACCGTCAACTACGACCTTGATGCTCCGATCAGCCAAAAAACTGGTGATCCACTTGCATAATATCTCGGGAAGCCCATAGGAAGGCAGCTTCGCCAGAAGCGCTTTGTGCCATACCCTATCAAAGGCCTTCGCTATGTCCAAACTAACTGCCAATGCCTCCCCCTTAGACTCAACTGCTTCCGCCCACCGATGTGTTAAGTATACAAGAAGATCACCAGCTGAGCGGCCGCGACGGAAACCGTACTGGCGGTCGCTAATCAGCTGGTGCTCTTCTAAATACTTGAGGAGCTGCGAGTTGATGATTGTCTCCATAATTTTGGAGAACAAAGAGGTTATGGCTATCGGCCGATAGTTAGACGGATTAGAGCGATCTCCTTTTTTAGGGATGGGATGCACTAAAGCTGTCTTCCATGAAATCGGTACTACGCCGAGTGAGTAGGAGAGCCGGAATAGGCGTGTTAGTACCGGCGCCAGCTCTGGAGCACATGATTTAAGTACAATCGGAGGGATGCCATCCGGTCCACTCGACTTATGGATGTCCAAGGAAAAAAGTGCTTTACGTACGGAAGACTGCAAGAATTTTAATTCCGTCATAGAACTATAGCACTGCGGGATGGTAAGCGGTGCATTTCCTTGGTCGTCCAGAGTCGAGTTGGCCGCAAAGAACGAGCCCAAAAGATCGGCCTTCTCCCTTGCGGTATGGGCCAGAGAGTCATCATCTCCGTGTAATGCATATTGCAAACATCTTAATGCACAAAGGCGAATTAAGCCTGCCCGATCGAAGGTTTGATGTAATGGAGAGCTGTGATTAATTCACCCAGGTGTATTAAGTCTACCGTGCGTAGCACTTATTTCACCCAGGTGATTTGCCCCAGGTGAATTAAGTCTACCGCCCCTTTTAGAAACACTATTATAATACTTTAATTCAAAAAGAGTACCTATATTATTAAAAGTTAAAATTTTCACTCTCCATTTAGTAGTAGCAGTTTTTAACAAATATCACAATTTATACTCAAAATCGTAGTGAGACGCAAATTGTATGAAGTGTTACGGTATTGCTGTTTGCTGTTCACAAACAAATTGAGTTAGAATTTTACCTCTTGTTTATTTGCTGAATCAAACTAAAAACATGTTTAACAACCTAGTTGAAATACGCTGAAATGCGTTGAAATACGCTATGTTTCAGAAATATGAACTATTAAGAGGAATCATATAACTGGAAATAAAATTTTATTAGTTTCTTAAAGATATTGCTCGTATTGCGTTTTCTCTACAGTTATTCTTTTTAACTTCACACTTCGTATTAAAGAAGTTACTGATTTTGCCCCGATTTTCGAAAATCGAGTTTTCACCGGATCTCCACGTTTTGAGGTCCTAGGAATCTTTTCCGACGACGTCAGTATGTCTGTATGTATGTGTGTGTGTATATTTTTTTATTTTCACGATGACGACGACGTCAGTATGTCTGTATGTATGTGTGTGTGTATATTTTTTTATTTTCACGTAAACATCTCATAACTTTGGAAAGGCTGGACCGATCGAAACAGTTTGAACCAAATCGACCTAGAACATTTTGAAAAATTTTGAAAAACCCCAAAAAATTTTTAGCGAAACAGTATTTTATTATCATAAGTTCCAGATTATCGTGCCGACTAAATACAAAAACTAATCAGCTCCATTCCTCAAAAAACTACGTCTAATGTAAAATTGGATCAAAATCGGTTTATCCGTTTGGGAGAAATTGTTGACGAAAAATTTTGAAAAAAGTGTTTATAAACGTAACTTCGAAATTTTTCAACCAATATTTTTTTTGGTAGGTATTCTATGATATTTTAGTACTAAAAAAACTACGTCGAATATCGTTTCAAAAATCAAAATCGAGTCTAATTCTAAAAGTTACAGCTTTTCAAATATTAAAATTCGTTGTTTTTAGCAAACTTATTTATTTATTTATCACTTTATGTGCCGATTTCACATTTTACGGTATCTTTAAAGTTCTCTGAAATTGAAACACTTTAATAGTAAATATATTTTATAAGAGAACTTACAACGAAAGCCATAATCGCTTCAAACATGTATAATATTTCATACACTTGTGTCACAAAATAGACACTTTGTTTTATTTATGACAAGCGACTACGACGTATTGTATGTATGTGATATACAATTTTTAATAAAATATACATTAAAAGTATCTTAACGTCGGATTTCCCGAAGAGGTAGGCAAAGGAACAACCAGTGGACCCACGATTAGCCGAAGACACTTATAATTGTATATTTATCTATTATCATGTTTTTTAAAAGGGCAATGGACCCACCTCTCGTTCCCACCACTGTAACTTCTGTAAACCAGAATCAGCAGCCGCAACCGTCCTGATAACCTCTGAGTTATGAGCTCAGGGTGCCCTGGGGAAAAGCTAAGCTGTCTTGGATCCCGCAACGAAATTAATCAGAAGCATATAGCAAGAGTAGGAAAATACATCCTGTTTCCCTCCCTTTTTAGCAAGAGATAGCAAAGTATTAAAAGCATAAAAAATGCTTCGAAATGAGACTTTTACAATCAGGTTAAGCCTAATTGCTATTGCACCACGGAAGTTTGGAAATTATGGATCTACCAGAATGGCCTACTTAATTTTGCTTCCAGTAGTAAGTATTACAAAATCGCTTGAAGCCACGGAAGTTCCCACGTGTACCCACAAGGTCGGAGTAATAAATTACACCGGATATACAATGGGTACTATCAAGCATTTGGCGACGTTCGTTTTGCCAAAGATTACACTCCCAAAGAATGTGATGTGCAGTTTGTTCATATTTACAATTTAATGTTGAGCACTCGCAAAAAGGAGAAGGAACTAATTTAAACGAGAATAATTTAGCTTTAAAATTATCGTGGCTAGTGAGAAACTGTGCAACACAATGATCTATTTCTATCCAAGTTTTACTTAAGCGATCCCGGACGCATGGGAAAAAGTTATATCAAATATATTATATTTATAATAAATATATTAAATAAATAGTAATAAAGCGGGTAAAGCTTCGGAACTTACGGTGCGTTTAGACACGGCGTAATGCCCTACCTGTAATTTTGTATGACCGTTTTCTAGATACGATTTAATTAGCTTATATATATTTGAATAACACCCCCTTAATTTAAATTTCAACAATAACAACAACAAAAGCACCCGAAATATCCAAAAAAATACCTACAACATAATTATTTTGTGACAATTCTACCGTTTTTCTCATAGACAGCACTGCATCGACCGTGGATTTTCCGGCGGTAAATCCAAACTGTCGTTTATTGAATGTGGGCCCTCCTGGTAGAAGTCGAGGAACTATCAATCTTACTAACAGTTTACCAAGGGAAGGCAGAAGTGTAATGGAACGGTATTATTTAGGGTCATCTATAGGCTTGTCAACGGATTTTGGGATAATTTTAAGATATCCTTGGCGCCATATTTTGGTAAAAACTCCTTCAGCAATACAACGATTTATTATTTCTAAAATAGAGTCCGGGGCCGCTAAATACGCATGTTTTATCATATAATTTGCGATTTTATCCTCTCCAGGGGCTTTTTTCGATGGTAAGTTATTAACGGTGTTTAAAAGTTCGTCTAACGATACATGGCTCGACATGGGGGACATAGGTATCACGTCAACTTGCGATCTAATTTCACGATTGTATTCGTTATCGCGTTCTAGGTTATCATCCGGAATTAACGTATGCAAAAGAGCGTTAGCTGTCTCCTCTAAGCTAAGCGTATACGTATCGTTAATTTTAATATTATTATAAAACGATAAATTATTTTTCGTTGCGATTTTTGATTTCATGATACAAAGAAGACCAAGGACCTTGTTTTTCTAATCTATCCGTTATTTTTAGCAGAAAATTTCTTTTTGCTAATGCAGTGGTGGCTCGATAGTGTGATCGGGTCTTTCTTAAATTAGCAAGAGCTTTTACATATCAGTCACCTTCCAAACGACGACGCTTAAGTTTATTAATGTGGCATCTAGCTTTCCTTAAAGTCTTGCCGTTTTTTAACTAAGCTGTCGTTCTACCATTCATACTTTTGAGTTTTTATTTTTGAATGACGACCTATAGCAATATCCGCGCAGTAGGTAAAAGTATACTATAATCATGTCTATATTTTACTAAGTAGAGGTATAACTGTACAACAATATATAAATGTGTACTCTAATTATAATAAACCAGTGTCTATTTACTCAACACGACCGTGTTGTTATCATTTTCAGCGCCATCTCTACAATACATTAGATGTAAGAATTGAAAAATATTTATAAAAAACAACAGTTCTCGTGCTGGTCTTAGCCCGGTTAATATTGTATGGTTGGCGATAAAAACAAAATAAAAACTAGACCGCCCCGTTGGTCGTGTGGTTAGCAGCCCTGACTACACAATTAATGGGGCTCGGCTTCGATTCCCGACATGGCCAGGCATTTGTTATGAGCACAAATGTTTGTACTTCTGGGTTTGGGTTGTTACGACAATTATTATGTGTTTATATGTATCAACATCGTAAAATAACACCCATATCACAAGCAAATAATTTACTTACATTGGGGTTAATTAATTCGTGCAAAATTGTCCAGAGATATTTATTGTATATTGTATTGTTATATAAATGGAGTTTCTCCAAGAGCCAACGACAAAAGTATAAAATATAGATAAAAATTGCTGGTTTGGCACATTTTCAATTTTCATCATCGTCAGTAATTCCATGATTACGATTGTACCGTAACTATGATTACATCTTAGCCTTAAACCAAAAAATGTCATACACGTGCGTTTGTTGTAATCTATTCTTTTATTTCCATTTTTATACGAATAAAATATGTTCTAGTCTATTCTACTCTACATTTTGTAAATAAATAAAATGTCTTGAGTATTTTAATATATTATATAAAGAACGATATTTGCAATTCTTTTTACATTGTTTGTGCAGAAACCCACTATTCAAAAAAAGTATTTGTAAAATTATTATTATGTCTGAGACGTTTATATTTACAGATTACTTTTATTATTATTATTTAAAGAAGAAGGGGCAAAATGACGGAGATAGTGAGGATGAAACTTTGAATTTTGTCGCGAAGTCCGATGGTGAAATTCCAAACAGTATCTTGGAACTTTCCTCATGATAGAGCCAATAAAATATGCAGAGAGATGCCACATCTCCACATAACGCCAAAGAATCAAGCCGATTCAGCTCTAGTAATAGGATTAATGTTAAAGTTTTGTCGCGCTTAAATTATGTTACTGCTTCATGCTCGAAACGCAATGGACAAATAAAACTTTGCATACTTCACATGAGTCTAACAAAAAGCTATCGATTGTGCATCAACGATCTTATTAATCTATGCATCGTGGCAATCCCGCCTAAAACGGAAAAGAGTGTAACATGTACCAACATTCTTTAATTAGTTAAGTGTGCATTAACACTAAAACTAAGCTCATTTCAACGACCACTGTTTAAAAACAAATATAAAACACTTGCTAAGGAAGCAATAACCTCTTTAAACTTGTATAATATTTCTTACTCTTAAAACAAGTGTTATAAAGCTGACACTTTGTTTTATTTATGACAAGCGGTTACGACGAATTGTATATGTGACACTTAAATATTTCAAGAAATATTACTATTAGCACATGAATAGATAATGGAACTATCTATTCAAGTGCTATTAGTGAGAAAATAGAAAACTTTAATAACATCAGTCAAAACTTACAAACACGAAGCAAAAGTTATGAGGTAGGTTCTGTTTGTTGCTGATTTAAAACAAAATGGCTGTGAGATTAAAAGAGCGTGTGTTTCTCTGTGCTGGTCCCGGCCCACTTTGAAGAATAGAGTTTGTCTACTGTTCTGCCAGGCAGTTCGTAAAAGGCCTATAGAATGTGAGATGCGAGGTATGTAGTAGAATTAATTTTAAATTTTATGACACACACTGGCAATATAATCTGGTAAAGCAGAGCTGTTAACTAATAACAGATAAAATATACATAATTTTAAAAACTTTGTAAAAATTGAAATAAACTTAAACTTAGGTTAAAATCAATAAAAACTTTTAAAAACCTTGTAATTGATTCCGTCGATTGTGCTAATCTCTAGTCATACAAAAATGCAAAATTTTATTGAAATCGGTTTATTAGTTTCGGAGTCCATCGCGCACAAACAACGTGACACGTAATTTATATAAATATATATATGTGTGTGTGTGTGTGTGTGTGTGTGTGTGTATATATATGACCCGGCAAACGTTATTTTGTTAACTCTTATCTTATTTTTCTATATTTTCTCAGCTTTTAGACCTTTCCTGGACTACAACAATTAATTCAAAACCAAAATTAGCCGAATCGGTTCAGCCGTTCTCGAGTTTTAGCGAGACTAACAGCAATTGATTTTTATATATATAGACCAGCTGACCCGGCAAACGTTGTTTTGCTATAATATATGAATTATTTAATTAAAAAATAAGGGTTGGTGATAGAAGGGTAAAAATTTATAGTTGTATGTATTTTTCAATGCTGAATCTTAAAAAAAACAAAAATAAAAAATTGGTCCATAAAATAAAAAAATATTTTTAGGGGTGGACAACCTTTATCACTTAGGGGTATAAAAAATAGATAGTAGCCGATTCTCAGACCTACTGGATATCGTAAAAGAAACAATTATCTAAATTATCTATACAGGGTTACTTTTAAAGTCCGGCCAAATTTTCAGAGGCTATCTCGTACCTCTGCGGTCTAGTCTGGTGTGGGCAAATCAAAAATGTGTTTTTTCCATTTTCTAATAAAAAAAATATTGCCCTGGATTGGATAAATGGCGATATGCTTGCCATCTATCACATTATGGGACCAAGTATCTTCGGCTACTCTTGAGCCCACTGGTTATCCCTGTGCCTACATTTTCGGGAATTCGGATATGAAGATACTTCATAAATATTTAGATAACTATTTTTGTTATTATTTACAATACTTTCTTTATGCTCTTTCCTATTCATCATTGATGTGCTTCGAGAAATTAAATTATAATATTTTTAATTTATTTCGTTAGAGCAACTAAAAGGTGCGCTTCAAGTAATAGTTTAGTTACGCTTCAATAGGTCCGCTTCAAAATGGTTGCGTTTCGAGAAATACCCCTTTGTTAAGTTTTAAAGTTCTTCCTAGCACGAGATAAATGCTAAACTACTTATCGAATAAACATAATATATTGTGGATTATGAAGATACAACGTTTATCGACGGCCTTCCATTCAGAAACACTTGAACCATTAACTGCTGCTTAGTGAATCGTACTAGTAAATCCATTTCCGATGTGCGGAAATAACATTAAACCGCTCTGTCACTCCGTTTTCGAATTTCACAGTAATTCCTATGCATTAATTCCTTAAGTCTATATTTGAATCGTTACTGTACCGATGATTCTTACTAATTTAAATGTAAGATTTGTCTCATAAATATAAATAATGGAAATTAGAGTATTTTTTTATATTATAGGATGGCCAACAACTTTTCGCTTTTTGCTCTCCTGATGGAAAGAGATTATGAAGGGGGTGTATTTGTCATGCATATGGCGGTAATATATTGCCACAAGCATAAGTGTACCAACTATCTTACCCTTCAAATCGCTAAAATCACCATTTTACGCGCCTTTTCGTTTTGTTTTCGGGGTTTTTCCGAACGGATACAACAGGAGTCCTCAAGAAAAGAAATCCTTATTCTTAAAAGACCGGCAACCCGCAACTGCAAAAACCTTGGTAGTGTTGTTATCTAAGAGAGTGGATGGAGTTAATCACTAACCATCAAGTGAAATCCCTATCCATTTGCCCCCTATTCTACATAAAATAAATGTTATTATATATATATATATATATATATATATATATATATATATATATATATATATATATATATATATAAAGTTTAAATATACGTTTAGTTATATTTGGAATAAGAGGATTAATATATATATAGATAGAGATACGATGAAAACTAAGTACGCATATTAGTTTGCATAAATGATAGATTTATATAAATAAAATAATGATATACAATCAGGTCATTATCAATCATGAGAAAAACATTGCTCAACAGGTGAAAAAATAGCAATGACAATAATAAAAAAATAAAGTTGTAAACGATAAAATAAAATTATATTTTTTTTTACGCGCTAGGTAATACGTAGGCTATTTGATTACGAAAAACATGATTATACGATAATAAAATGGCATCATGAAAGCATGGCCTGAGTCTTGCACATCACATGTCATAGCTGTAGTAACATGTACACTTGCGCTGTTTAAAATCGCAGTAATGTTGGCGTATAACCTATCTACGAGTATGTAAATGTCATCGATTACGTATGACCTATCATGTCCTACAATATGTACAGTTTTTTACCAGTCAACCTGTTAAATCTTGTTAAAAACAACGATAGATTAAACGTATAAACGTATAACGTAAATAAAGCTTCTTTGATAAATACATATCTAACAATCTCGATAACTTTGGATAAAAAACAACGATGGATTATACATATAGTGTCTATCCCCATCAGGAGAATGCCGTTAAAAAACAAAAAAAAAGAAAATATATTTCTACTTCAAAAGAGAGATCAAGCGGAATGAGGCAGCCTTAACAAATAGAGCTACCTTGATAAATACATAATATCTAACAATCTCGATAACCTTCGTTTATTGTTACGGGTCTATGAATAGCTATCTTTTGACTTATTTATCTTTGAAAGGTAATTTATTCCAAACAATCTAGACCTTTTTACTCCTTTGCTTTGTTTGTATTATTCTTGATAAATTTAGTTGATCATAAGGTATTTTATATCATTTATTAGCAAGCAATCACACGTTTTTCTGATTGAAAGAGGTAATCATCGTCTACACACAAAAATATTAATATTGCCTGCCATACATGTTACAAAAACATGGGTGATTTTTTCTTAAAAAAATCAGTACTAAGACTTCAATGCAAAAAATACGAATAGTGCCTTAAAAGTATGAAATATTTTTTACTTAGGGTGAAAACGGTGACATTTTGTAAAAGTTATTTAAAAAAAATGAGGCAGACGTGAAATAACAAAACTGTTACAAAACATCAAAACAAAATACATGAAATATTGCTTTAGGAAATGTATAAAATTAAAAAAACAAGTGAGAGTCAGACTCGCGCGCCGAGGGTTCCGTATAAACCTGTATACATGATAGCAACAATAATATATCAACCGCAAAATAACCAAAATATTTTTAGTATAATATAATTTACCAAAAAATTTACGGTTTCCAGAATTTTTCCTTTATCTGTGCTGTAAGACGTTGCTTCGTATCAATTTCAAGATTCTAAGTTCATGGGAAGTACCCTGTAGGTTTTGATTCCCTTACAAGTTTCGAAAATTTCTGGAAATTTGCGGTAACCGGTTGTATCTTTTGATTGCGTTGGCCCAGAAGTTTGATGTTTTCACAGCTCCAAGGGACAGTAAACTTAATTATATAATATCAGCTTAAAACCACTATGCGTTTTTGAGATTAAAGGGTCGTGACAGACGGACGGACGGACAACAAAGTGATCCTTTAAGGATTCCGTTTTTCTTTTCGACATACGGAACCCTAAAAACTATGAAATGTAAGAATAAAAAGGACATATTACAGTTTATGACATATTTGACTAAAATTATTTTTTATTTAAAAAATGAATAAAACGTGTAGGTATATATAGTGCAGAAGGAATAGGCACATGAGCGCCAAAAACTATTCCACGTCCATTTTTATATAGTTCTTTTCAAACAGCCAAATAAATGATATTTTGCCACGGACAAATCGGTGATATACGAATGCCTAGCCCGAACTTGTTCTAACAACAGCCAAGACATGTTGTTTTCATATTATAGCTTTTATACATTTTTCTACTTATAAATCAGCTGAGCCCGCGACTTTGTCCGCGTGGAAATATTTCGGAAAAAAGTAGCCTAAGTTACTCCCTATCACATCAGCTATCTGCCAGTGAAAGTCCCGTCAAAATCCGTCCAGCCGTTCCAGAGATTAGCCGAAACAAACCTGTCTGTTTGTTTTGACAAAAATTGTTTACAGATTGTAAAAAATATTATTTTGATATATGTACCGTGTATACATCCATATGCATTTAGTAAAAAGCGGTTATTTTAATTTTACAAACAGACACTCAAATTTTATTTATTTGTATAGATTTGAAGTTATAATTCTCAATTAAATATCATGACCACAGACCACATGTCATGACATACACAATTACTTTTTTTTAAAGTTATTAATCTCGTCGATTAAAGATCATGAGAATAAAAGTTATTACGTTATTTTGACATACAAATTACATGTATTGAAATTTGGATGGAGTACTAGAGAGGTAAGGGGGGGCCTACCTCTCTAGTACTCCATCCAAATTTCAATACATGTAATTTGTATGTCAAAATAACGTTGTTACCACGTCAGTTTATAATCATATTATTTACTATCATGATAAATTTTTTGTTTTATAATAACGGACGTGTTACTGAATAAAATAGACCAGACGTTACGGAAAATTAGGTTAATACAATATACAATGCATTTATTACAGTGAAAAGCGGAAAACAGTTACCAGTTGCAGATACTGCCACATCGAATTTATATACTCACATAAATTCCACAAGTTTCTCGTTCTGAGTCCCAACGGCATTCATTTTGCCGCGCTTTGAGACAGAAGTTAGTCCTATAAGTACTTTATTTTATGATTCACATTTTATAACCTTGGACGTGTACGTCTGGGTAGTATTACATTGTTTCAGACTTATATAATTTATGGTCTAGGGATTAAATAATACAGTTTTTTTAAAAACTATCTTATTATTTGTATATTTACTTGTAATGGACGAATGGAATCTCTCCAAAGTTTTAGTAAACCTTGTGGGATTCATTGGTTTTAGAAGTTTCTCTAGTTAGAAAAAAATCGTTGGTACAAACTATCTTATTATTTGTATATTTACTTATAATGGACGAAAGGTATCTCTCCAAAGTTTTACTAAACCTTATGGGATTCATTTGTTTTAGAAGTTTCTCTAGTTAGAAAAAATTCGTTGGTAGATAAATCTACTTACTAATTTTTTATGTACGGTCCTACTTCAAAAGTTCAGCAAGTAGAACTACCTAATTCATAGGTATTTATGGTTTCAAAAGCTTAAACAGCTTACTGATGGTGATAAAAAACTATGATATAAATACACACTATAAATATGAGGAGCAAAATCTATCTTTCTTGTGCATGTTTCTCATCTTAACGGAATTTATAACTTAATATCAGATTTTGGTACGTTATCCTCAAAACCGGAATATGACAATAACAAGCATTATCGCTATTGTGAAATGAATAAGTAAGCACGATGGTAGTGAGTTGTATAGCCAATTGTTTGTCTTTTACGAACCACCTGGCAGTATGGCAGATGGTCTATTCTTCAAAAGGAGCCAGAAGCAAACTCTAAATCTTAAAAGTTAAAATCCTCTAAATCTAATAAAGTCTAGTTAAAATTTTAAGAACTACACATATCTGACACAAATATACGATATAATTTTTTTACCTTAAATAAATATAATAGCTATAACGCGCAACTTCGCTCACGAGTATTTTCACTTGCTCCTTAGGGTTTTTAAAAAAACGTTAGCTTATGTTTGACCCGTATCTTCAACTATTGCCATTCTAAAGTTCATCAAAATCAGTGGTTTAACTTTGGAAGCGTAACATACAGACAAACAAATAGACAGAATTCTGCATTAAAAATAGTACTATGAATATAAATGGATATGTATTTAAAACAATTGAAAACTTGTGCGCTCACTATAGACATACACTAAGGCATTTACATACTGAAGCTATAATGTATATTACATTAAATTGTATATCTTTAATGTATTTGTATATCTTTAATATACAGTATCTGGATGACCGAGTTTTGTTTGGTATTTTTTGTTAGTTAAAACGACGTTTTAGATTTATCACTTCCAAAACATGCATAGGGTGGGTATACTAAGTTTTATGAAAAACGTTGGAGACGTTTCCGACATTGAGATTTATATAATGTGTGGTCTCCTGACAAAACCCCACAGGAGTTGATTTTCAGATTCAAATAACTTAATATATTTGACTCAAGCAAGGCCTTTAACTACTTACTTGCCAAATTTCATAAAAACCAGCTCATCGATTTAGCCATGAAAATGTAACACAGAAACTTTTGTATTTATAATATTATATTGTATGAATATAAAACTGCAATATTAACAACATATATTTTCGATCTCTTGATTGGTAAAGTACAAAAAGGAAAAACAGGCAAGGCTATAAGTTCGAAGCGACACCTTGAAAGAAAAGTTATTGACCCCTGTATATTGTGAGTTTCCGTGTAATATGTTTCTTCTTCCTGTCTGCTTGTTTTGTGCCTGTTTTGAACATAATTGTTATGTCAGACAATGACAACTACAGCAAGCTTTGTGCATAAACAATAAGTGGCATTAAACAAACGTTTACCCGTACTTTGATCAATAATTACAACTAGATTATGGTTCATATTATCCCAATTTATTGCTCTTTTCTTTATCGTAGGGTCATTTGACGTAACATGGTTCGTCCAAAGACCTACAACTAGGTCTTTGGTTTCATTTTACACCCCACTATTAATTTATATGTTGGTACCATTTTACTCATCATTCCTCACAAAGTTTTTTACAATTACCATCATTATTTTTCATTTTGATTAGAACTTTTAGAAGAAAAAATTTGCATTATAAATTACCAAGACGGCAAAGAATAGAAATACCCAATCATTAGAATATTTGTCATTTACAACCGACTTTCCAAAAAGGAGGAGGTTTTTACCACGGCCGTATTTTTTATGTTATTTACCCCAGAACTTAGTAAGCCAAACTTTATTAAGCGATTTGGATTTGGTTTTATTTGGATAGTATATTAAATTAATAAAGATCTGAACTACTTATCTAGAGATACAAGAGATAGGATGGTTATTTTAGTTTTACTGATTTTCAATTATGTAGTTTTAGAATACAAGTTATTTTAATAGTCAGAAGGACTTGTAAATAAAAGAAACCCAAAAACATATTCGCAAATAAATGTAAACCGAAACATATGTATTTGTTTTAAATGATTTGAGAGACAGAAATTTAAATGATTTTAGAAAAAAATGCGTATAATGTGCTGTGGCTATTTATATTTCAAAACCGCTACATTGTAGAAGTTTTAATATACATGAGCTTGATCTAGACACAGAATAGTAAATCAAAGGACTTGAGCTAAAACACAATAGGCAATCGCTCTACGCTTGACTGCTCAAAGCTGTTGGCTCCAACTGCTCGTAATACAAGTGGACCGTGTCCACACGCTACCAATGTTTGCAATAGTTAAATGAAAACCTTCAGTGCAGCTTTCAATGATTTGTTAACTGCTTTTTGTTATTTTCAACTTTCTCACTATACTGAATCCTTGTATTTTTACGCCATAAACATGTGTACAATGGTGGTGTGATTAATTTGAGCTAATACCATAGGTAAAAAATGTATCTTCACGGCCGTATCCCCGATATGCAGAGATACAACAAGGACACCCTCGATTGACCATAGATACTTGGTGCCACAATATAGAGGTAAGCCTATCGCCAACCGGGTACTACAATCCATGCAACGTTGTCTTTATATTTTTATCAGAAAACTGAAAATACACATTTTTAAATTGCGCGACCCGACTTTGAATCTGGACACCGAATGCAAGCCTTTTATGTAGCTTTAAACTGCTATGATATTAGTACTAATCTAGACCCAGTACGTAACCTAAACGATAAATAATTATATTATAGCATATTATTTGCACAATTATGTTCTCATGGTATGTCAAAGTTGTTTTTGAATTAGAACAGGATATATACAGACACATGAACAATGACAGTAATTTAAAAAAATTAAACCAACTGCAAATATCTGACGACTATACCCGTATCCCAAAAACTAATGAACCGATTTTGATGAGACGGATTGTTCTCTAATTGGATATCTAATTGGATATGTCTGATTGAATTAAAAAGAATGATCTCAATATGGCTTTTAATTCCCGAGAAATTCATGGACAAACATACAAACATACGTACACTTATGAAATTTAGTACACGTGCTTTGACACCTAAATAGATCATCATAATCAAATATTATCCCATTGTAACAATATTACATAACTATATACATAACAATGTAACTTCCTGCTTTTCATCAGTTGTGTACACGAATCATAATTATCAATATCGATAAAGCTACTCATGATTTATAAAGGGACACACAGACAAAAAATTATAGGCGAAACTCTCATTTGCGAAACTGTCATCAAATCGATCATAGTGTTCTCGAGCTATGACGGGATGTAGAGACTTTTTGTGACATTGTTCAATTTCTAACTTTTAGTATTTCAATGAGTGCAGATGACACATATACCTACAAAATAACGCTTAAACCTAAACAATTTTTTATCTACCAATCTTTTAAGCGCCCAGAATTAGCCCATGTACAAATTAGTTGAAGAAACTCGATCTAAATTATAACGAGCAATCACTCCACCCTCGACCGTTCCGGCTGTTCGTTTCAACTTTGAACGTGTTCATAATGAATGTATGAAAGGGCTCTGTTTAAACTTTTATTCATTTGGACTTATTGTTAGGATATTTTCCGTTTTGTAACAAATAAAACTGCTGAATAATATTCTGACCATAAATCACGTTTTGTAATAAATAAAACTAGTAAATATTCTGACCGAGAATCAAAATTTAAACTACCTATATTTCATATATAAATTAAAACATGAAGCAGAAACCTAATTAATATATCTATGAAAACCATATTTTCATTAAATACATATATACACACGCACAAACATTACATACATACATATACATTCATGTGTCATACACGATAATATGCACACATGTATACTATCTTTTTTTCGGAAAGGCTGTTGTCAAACTTTTATTAATTCATGAGACTTTCGTAAAAGAGATTTTAATTATTAGTCGAATTTTGACCATTAATTAATAACACTTGGTGTTTATAGGCGACACTTATCTCTTTCTACCAAGAGAGCTATATTTTTGCTTGTTACAAAGAAAGGGTTTATAATGTCTCATTCTTACGTTTACTGCAGCGAACTTGATGCTTTGAGTTCAAAGTAAAACACGGCAATGACAAGCACCGTAGGTAATAATTTCATTATACGGTTACGGTATTCCTACGGTTTTCATATCATTATCAGTCATCTGTATATCAATAAAGCGACTGATTTTAGTTACGAGTAGTAACATTTTCCACGAGGCGTAAACTAAAACTGTTTCTTTAAATGTTAAATTTCCAAATGGTCCAAAAAATTTATGGAACGCCTCGGTATTTTTAAATTTGTTGGTTGCTAATGGTGGCTACTACGTCTTTGATTATAGGAACTCGGCATTAGAAAATATACGGAAAAGGTTTCTACGATATTAAAACGTGGAAATCTGATGAAAACTCGATTTTCAAAAATCGGCAAAATCAGTAGGTAACTTCCTTATCTCCATACGTAACGGGAAGTTAAAAAGTACACAAAAAATATAATATGTAAAAGCAAGCAGTAAAATTGTGGATTTTGCGGTATTTAAACGTGCTTATATTGTTGAGAATTGTTAGTTTATCACAAACTTGAAAGTTGTTCCATTTACCCATTCTACACTTGGCAGAACCAACACAAGTTTTATCTTAACAGTGACAATGTTGACAAAGAACACTTGTTATCCAGAATTGTTGACTAGTTAGTCACTTTGTTATATGTCACGCTTTCAGCTCTTAACTACTTACTTACGAAATTTCGAATTCACGTTTTCAGGGTTATAAAAAAGGACAAAAGCTCGTCTTCCTTATATCGGTCCAGGCTTCTTTGAAGTAAACTAACTGCTGTTCTGCAAGGCAGATCGTAAAATGCAACCGATTAGCTATAAGTGTAACTACCACCATGACTGCTAGGTGGTCAAAAAATGTTTAAATAATTATCATACTTTACACCTTTAACTTAACAACATTACGTGGATTTTTCAGTTTTCGTTCAAATACAATAATTATTATAAGACAAAGTATGATTTTCTTAACTTTTATGGCATGATATTGTTAAGTATGTATATAAGAAAGGCTCCACGGAGCGAAAAATTTTTACGATAGTTATTTAAACTTTTTTTTCATTTACAATTAAGACGGAAGTACGAGAAAATTTTGTGAGTTAACAATCGTTTAACTTGTTGAAAAATTAATTTTAAGTAAAATTTATAACGGAAATAAATTATGTATAGTGTTCAGAATACATCATATTTTTTTCAAATTTAAAAAAGAATACTCAATACCTTAAATAAATTATGTGTCGTACTCGCTTTTGAGGCCGTGCGCGCAACCTAAAAATGTCGTGCGGAGACCGATTTTCAGCGTTAAATTAAAATTATATATAATGGAGATAGCGTTCCGGTATACAAGAGTTTTTTCTTGGAAATTTTCTTTTCTTTCCGAATCTTGTTTTGAAATTTCTTAAATATTAATAGTTTATGAAATGTTGGCGAAAAACGAAATGCCATTTTTTTATCTTTGATTGTTTATAACTTTTCAATTTTTTATGTGCTAATACACGCTTTTAGTACATATTTCCAGGCGTTATTCCGGATCCAATGAGCTATCGCACATAATTTTAAAAGCAGTATCTCTATTTTAGACGGTTTTCAACTTGTCACGCAGACTAGTAGTTTTTAAAAAATATGTTGACGTGTCAAAATAACTTGTAAAAAGTTTTATTGAATAAAGTATTTCTGGTTTCTGATTAATGTGTTATTTGTCACTAGTGGTACATTTTTACCAATCACTTTTAATCTGTTTGAAGGCAGTAAAATATTTTTGTTCAAATTTTGCCTAATTCATGCTTTTTTTGTCTGATAAAAATTAAATGTTGATTTTTTAATTTTTTTTTCTTACATAAATCGATCATATTATCGATTCTTATTAGCCGCTGAAAATTTGACCGGGCCTTTCAAAGTGACCCTGTATATCATAGAATAACAAACAAGTTATCCCCGTGTACCGGGTACCGGGCTCCTTTGAAGAATAGACTAAATGACATTCTGCCAGGCAGGTCGTAAAACCGATTCGCTATACGTGTCACTACCATCTTGACTACTAGGTGTAGATATCCGCAACGTCTCCCCCGGGTAATTGGTACCACCCTCTTACCTATTCCTGCCGCAATAGCTTTAGTGTTTGTCGCTGTCGTTTTCCGGTTTGGAGGATAAGGTAGCCGGTAAACTTATGCATGTGGCATTAGACCTCGCCACATTTTTTCACAATATAATATAGCCTACAAATTTATGACATTTTTGACAGTAAAAAGAGCGTTTGCTCATATGCGCGGCGACACGTTGTCTTCCTAATGGCGTGTTAATTACTATCCATATGGTCTGTGACAAAAACTATTCAGATTAAGATTAAATAATAAATGGTCACAATATTAATATTATATAAGTTTTATCTTCTCTCTTGTATAGCGAGCAGTTGTTAAATAATCCCTATCGGATTTATGTTGTGTAATTACCAATTGCGCTTCAAATGGAGCCTTTTAATCAACAAGAATAATTAAAGGTAATTGGAACTTAATCACTTCGCCTCAGGAAATTTTAAGCATCAATAACATGCCTGAGTTACATATGTAGGTATTCAAATTCAAGTTAACTTTTTAGATTATTGCTAAATTAAAAGAACACAAATATCATCACGGCAGATTCTTTGCAAATTCATGCTGATGCGCTGAGCGCACATGCTCATATTCACCATGATTCACTGGGTTTCATGGGCCCCGTCGCTTTATTTCATAAATCTGTATTATTCCTTGTTTTAGGCAAGACCGATAGCTGAAAGTTGGTACCACCCTTATACCTATTCCTGCGTTAGTGTTTGTCGCTGTCGTTTTCCGGTTTGGAGGATAAGGTAGCCGGTAAACTTATGCGTGTGGCATTAGACCTCAGATTAAATGGATACGCCTTTTAAGACAAGTTTTTATTTGTCAGTATAGCTTGCAATTACACACAGAAACGTAGAGTTATACTACTTACCGATAAATTAAATTAGTGAAGAGTTAATTTTTACACTTTGTCACTTCATTCCGTACGATAAAACAGTACAACATGGTTTGTTTTTATTTTTTCACAATATAATATATCTACAAATGTATGACATTTTTGACAGTAAAAGGAGCGTTTGCTCATCTGCGCGGCGATATGTTTCCTTCCCAATGGCGTGTTTATTAGTATCCATATGGTATGTGACAAAAACTGTTCAGATTAAGATTAAATAACAAATGGTCACAATATTTATATTATGTCTCATTTTCTTATTTCTTGTATAGCGAGCAGTTGTTAAACAAGCCCTATCGGATTTGTGTTGTGTAATTACCAATTGCGTTTCAAATGGAGGCTCCATTAAACAACAAGAATAATTAAAGGTAAGTGGAACTTAATCACCTTGCCTCAGACAATTTTAAGCATCAATAACATGTCTAAGTTACATATATTCAAATTCAATTTAACTTTTTAGATTATTGCTAGATAAAAGAACAGAAATATCATGACGGCAGATTCCTTGCAAATTTAAGCTGATGCATTGGGCGTACATGCTCATATTTACTATGATTCACTGGGTTTCATGGGCAGCGATCCCGGTCGCTTTATTTTATACATAAACAATTATTGTTTTCTATTTTAGACATGACCGATAGCTGAAGGTGCTCCACGCATTAAATGGATACGCGTTTTAAGCGAATTTCTTAGCTTTTAATTACACAGAAATACAGAGTTATACTACTTATCGATGAAATAAAATCACTTCAAGATTAATTTTTACACTCTCGAACGAAACACCTTCGAACGAACCCAACCCAAAGCGAATAGCACTTCACTCTATGAAGAGAAGAGTGGAAGAGAGGAGTGGTCCCTAAGAGAGAAGGTGGTAGAGTTTCGCAATGTTTTGCCTGGGTATAATATGGTATCACTGCCTTACCTGTTCCTGTTTCTATAGCGTCAATGCTTTTTATTTTCGTTTTCCATATTGGAGGGTAAGGTTGCAGAAAGACATATGCATGTGGCATTGCCATCCTGCAACATGGATAACAACGCACGATTGACATCTTTAATGTATTTAGGCGATCGATCGATTTTTTTTTACATATATCAACTGATGTATGAATGCAGAACTCTACCACCTGATAGCCACGATGGTAGTGATTCGTATAGCCAATCAGTCGCCTTTTACAACCTGCCCGGCAGAACGGCAGTTAGCTTATTCTTTAATGGAGCCCGGAGCTAACACGGAGTAAACTTTTAGTTGTTTCTTATATACAAGGTGGCCAGAAAAGTGACATCCAAAATTTCTTTTTAGGTGCCTCGTTTTAAGAAGTATCTGATTCAACCCCATGTATGTTCTATGATTTTTCATAGTTTTTGAGTTACAATTTTTTTAATGAATTTTTACAAAATTGTGACCGGAGCAGTTTCAAAAATTTCTAAAAAAAGTAGCTAAGGGTTTTTTCGATTATGTTTTTTGCTGCTAAAACTCTATGAACTGTACATTTACGCATAAAATAAACAGTCTCATTACTTTAATGCAAGTTACTAAAAAAATACCTGAATTTGAGAATTTATGTTATCATTTCAATTTACAACTTAAAAATTCAAACTGACAATTTCTAAAATCTAAGTAGCTTCAGAAAATGCGCTAGACCCTAAGCTTCCATAATAATAGTATAAAAAAATTGCACGTTATAGTATATTTTCCTCTGAAATCTGCCATCAAAGACAGTGAGCTGGAAATTTTGAAAAAAGATTTTTTTTTAATTCTTAAGTAGCTTAATCTTAAGTAGATATCAGCCATCAAACACAAAGCGAGGTAAATATTTTTAAAATTTTATTATTAAACATATTGACTATGTTACATAAGTCTAAAACAATGTAATACTTACTATCCAGGTGTTGCACGTCCAAGATTACAAAACGTGAATCATTAAAAATAAAGTGCAGGATAACTTCTGTCTCAAAGCGTGGTAAAATGAATGCCGCTGGGACTTAGAACGGGAGAACTTGTGAACTTTATGCGAGTACATAAATTAGATGTTGTGGTATCTGCAAATATTACTGTTTTTCGCTTTTTGCTATGATAAATGCATTGTATAATGTATATCGTATTAACGTAATTCTCCTTAACGCATTTTCTCAGCAGTCTAGTGATTTGGTGTCTGTGCTGACCACACGAGGTCCCGGGTTCAATCACCGGGTTGGCGATTCAAAACCTTTTTTTTTATTATCAATAGGGAAGCGCTTGACCACGATCTCGCCTGATGGTAAGCTAAGATGCAGCCCAAGTTGGAACGCGTTTCCCTAGAAGGTACCAGTTCAATCTTCTCTTGAAGATCCCTAGATCGTTCTCGTCGGGGAACACAGACTCAGGAAGCATGTTCCAGTCCCTTGCGGTTCGATGAAAAATGTGGAGTCGAACCTCTTTGGCCGGGTACGTGGAACGTCCACCATATGGCGATGCCTAAAATCTGTGCGCTTCGATTATCGATAGAAAAACGGCGACGGCGGAATCAAGTCTTGCAATTCCGCAGCGCATTCTCCAAAGTGTATCCGATAAAATATCGATAAACTAGCCAATCTGCGGTGATGAGCGAGGCTCTGGAGTTTTTTGGCTACCAGACCATCGTCGTTTATGAGGCTTTTGGCACGCCTCTCTATCGCCTTAAGTGTCCCCAGATGGTATTTTGCGGATCCATCCCAGAGGTGAGAGCATTATTCCATGCACAACGGAATTGTACTTGATATAGGTTGAGCAACTGTCCCGGCTGAAATACTGTTTCACCTTCACCAGAATACCAAGCTTTTTCGAGGCAACTTGGACTTTAGATTCGATGTACGAATCAAAGTTAAGAGTAGGCCTTAAGGAGATACCAAGGATATCGAGGCGGTCAGTTATCGGCACGGACACACCCTGGAAAGATGGAGATAAGTGGAATGGACTCCGTTTAGCGGAGAATAGACACGCCTGGGTATATTCGCATTAAACTTGACGAGATTGGCATCGCCTCAATCGGAGACCGCCTGTAAAGACAGGTTTAAACAATCGACCATCGCTTCCCTGAGAGACCGGATCTGTGCCGTACTAGCTCGCTCGCTGAAATCGTAACTCTTCATAACTGTGCTATCGTCTGCGTACCGATAGATACCGGGCTTCAGCAGGTTGTTAATGCGTAACAGGAATAGAGTTGCGGAGAGAACTGATCCCTGACGGACTCCGGCGTTTACTGTCATTTGGCCCGACGAGCAACCGTTGACCACTACTCTAATCGACCGGCCACTCAGAAAATCTGCTATCCAGGCGCAAAGAGCAGTAGGCAGACCATACGATGGAAGCTTGACAATAAGACTATCGTGCCAGACCCTGTCAAAGGCCTTCAAGATATCAAGGGAGACAGCTAGTGCTTCACCATGATTCTTGATGGCCGTGCTCAAGACGTAGGTGGCATACGCTAGAAGATCCCCATTGGGCCGATTTCGGCAAAACCCGTATTGGCGGTCACTGAGTAGATCGTTCGCTTCTAGGTGTGCCATGAGCCTGCTGTTCAGTACACGCTCCATAGTCTTACAGAGTATGGACGTGACTGAAATTGGTCTATAGTTGGAGGGATCTGCACAATTGCCTTTTTTGGGCACAGGCTGCACGTTGGTAAGCTTCCAGGGTTTTGGTTCTTTTCCAGTCGTCATCGAAAGGCGAAAGAGGCGTGTCAACACAGGAGCGAGTTCAAGTGCACAGCTTTTGAGTACTATGGCGGGAATCCCATCAGGGCCACTGGCTTTGTTCATGTCCAGATTCCGCAGCGTTTTAGGAACCTCAATCTGACGGATGCAAATTTCCGGCATATTCACCCCGCATCCAGGTAGACTAGGTGGTTTCGAGTTGATAGGATCTAGACGCGAATTTTCCGCGAATAGAGTAGCAAATAGGTTTGCTTTCTCTACGGCAGTAGTATAAGCCAGCGTCCCATCCGGTTTCAGCAGTGAAGGAAGTGAGGGGCGGCAGAAATTCGATTCAACTGACTTTGCCAGGGAATGCTTTACTGCCTGAAGGGTATGAAGCCAGTTTGTTCCCAATATGGCTGACGTGGTCGAATCGTGCTTTCAGTAGAGCCTTTTTGCAGGACTTGGCGGCCCGGTTCAAGGCTTTCTTCTTCTCCGATACGTCCTTGGCCTTGCGGTGTCGAGCACTAACCAGGCCAGACATGTCTCATGCTTTAGCGCCTCCGCGCGTCTACAATCGGCTCTGAACCTGGGTCGAGCTTTACTAGACATGGCTACATCGGAGAAAGGAATAAAATACTGCATTCCTTGCCGCAAAACATCCGTCTGAGCATCCGCGCAGACCGAGGAGTCTTCAGAAGAAAAGCAAACAGGCCACCAGGGATAAGACGCAAAGAAGGAACGCATCTCGCCCCAATCTGCTGACTTGTATCGCTACGCCGAGAGCCTCAGGGACTCGGATCGGGTGGCGAGTAGACAGATACAGATTTTACCAGAGAGTAATCGGAGCTGCTTTATGAGTCTCTAGGTGGAAATGGACTGCAGCGAGATTTGAATGTAAACCTCTGATGTTGGTGAGGTCTACTTTCATCGAGAAGGAGTGCTGCCGCCGTACAACATTATTCCTGAACCTTGTCCTTTTCATTTAATAAAGTGAGTGAAGTAGGTGTGAAAACGGCAGTGAATCGAGGCGCTATACTTCCGGACCTGAGAGACACACCTCGAAGTTGCATTCTTGGGGACTAGTCTGGAGATTGCGAGGACACCCGAGCCCCCTCAAAGAATGTCCGTCCCCTCACCGGGTCGCCAACTGGCACTAACTAGTTGGCGGGGCAGCCTTTCACATGTGGCTAGCACGCTACTTGGGCCCCTTACTGACTAGTGGTCGGCCAGATGTGCACCGTGCCTCGGATCCCGCTACCCTCCATGACTAGTCTCCAGATGCATCAACGTCAGTGTGTATCAGATCGTCCAGGTTGTATAGGCGCAACTGATTCGACCCGTCTTTACTAAAGCTACATCAGCGTTAACGTAACGGAAAACGCACACTTGGCGCCATGATTTCAGTTGATGGGTGGTCCTTATAATTACGACATATGTGTCCCACCATATCACTTGATTAGCACCACCCAGGGGCCATGTGTAGGAATACAGAATTACGGGTGTTCTCCTACGGACGAAAGTGATTCAGCCCCCAAAAAGACCGAGTATCTTCAGCGACTTTTCAACTTCGGTTTATCTTTGTTGTGCCTCTTGTTGTATCTCTGCTTACCTCTTCGAGGATACGGGCTTGAAGATACTCTTTTATTTTCTCTTTAATGTTTTGCTATCTTGCAAATTACATCAAATATTAGGCATTGTAAAACAAGAACAATTTTTGATAATAATGATTGTATATCATTGTTATTATCCAAATCGCTTACATTAGATACCACTACCCTAACTTTTTCTGACCCAATAAACTTACCACTTGTGATAATCATTGAAGGAAAAATATGTCGGGAAACTTTCGCATTAGATTCTTTCCACATGCATGAAAACATCCCAAGTAGCACGTTAAGCTGTATATAGGCTGTATTTAGGTTCATTTTTAAACTTAAAGCTGTATACTAAGCCATACAAAGGCTGTAGAAGCGCTTCTACAGCCGATATAACACCTAAAAGGGCCCCAAGTTATACACCTTATTGCGTTATGTATGCTGCACAATAGCTATACAAGCTGTTATAAACTGTACAATGGCTGTTATTTGGTGTATAAAGAAACTATAACACTAAGGATACTCTCTTGTAACTGTCTTGTACAGCTAAGCGTTAAATAGGCTGCACAATAGCTGTACAAGCTGTTATAGGCTGTACAAAGGCTGTTATTCGGTGTATAAAGAAACTATAACACTAAATATACTCTCTCGTACAGCTAAATGTTCTTAATAGGTGTTTGAAAATGATAAAAAGTAACAATCTGTTTTTGATATTGTATAACATTAATTATATCACGTATCTGCAGACGTCATAATTAAAAATATATTAATAAACGATAAATTCTTGGACTTGGAGCAGTTTTGAACGTTGTATTCAAAGTGCAAATTCTAAATGATCGTGAAGTCGTGTATGATTTCCCTCAAAATATTCACGCGCCAACGAAATAATCAAGATAACACAAATAAAATCATTGCAAAATACGGTAAGTGTTTGTGTTTAAGGTTAGAATATACAAGTATTTATGGTACAATATTGTATATAAAGGCATAATGATTATAAGTTGCTTGTCACGATATAGCTATATCTACTGCTAAATATATCTTATATTTAACAATATATTTCTTTAATGTTGTTTTAAATACACAATACTGGCGACGCTTTGTTATACAGCCTAAAGTGTATTTGGATGGTGATATACTGCAAATAGCTGTACTGAATCTCTTTTTTATTCTATTATACGGCTATTGGCTTTTAATTACCGTCCAAATACACTTTAGGCTGTACTAAGTCCCTATATAAATCTATTACACAGTCAATGGCTTTTAATCACTTATGTTTAGAGATGCGTACAAAAATTGAAGAACCCTAAATTCAAAACATATATCACTTGATTTCGCTATTGTGATGTATTGATGTCGGTAGTTTGACTTTACAACTAAACCAACTTATTGTTAATTATAACTTATGGGATATGTATTTCAATCATGTTTTACTTTATTTTTCAGGGAAATATGCCTTATAAAATAATAAAAACAATTGAGAGAAGCCAAAACTGTATTTGCATCGTATCCAGTTTGTGGGAGGATAAAGATGAATTATAATGGCCAAGAAAACAAAATGATATAAATAAGTTGATCAAGAACGAAAAATCTAGTCCTTTAAAGATTGGTCTATCACAAAAATATTTTTAAGAAGAATACGTTATTTCATGCTTGTGATTTAATATTATTAGTTCTTCAAAGAGAAATACATACTCTCTTGCCTGTAATTGTATCTAAGTATATAATATTTTTAAAATGATTGTAAGTATACATATATACGGGGTGTAGCAAAAGTGGTACAGTAAGCCGAAAGGGAGTGACTCAGGGGGTCATTCTTAACAATTTTTGTTTAACGACTTTTGGAAATTCGCGAAAAAATATTGATTCTCTATAAAAACTTTGTTGGTCACGTGACTTTTCACAATGGAAAAACAAAATTGTTTTTCGCGAATTTTCATAAATCGTTGAATAAAAGTTGTTCAGAATGACCCTCTGAGTCACCCCCTTTCGGCTTACTATACCGCTTTTGTAACACTCCGTGTAGTAGCAATTTAAAAATAAAAAAATATATATATTTTCTCAGTGTAATGATTTTTATTTCTCTTTTTAACTCTTTTTTATATATTCTTTGAAGAATAGACTAATTGCCTATCTGCCAGGCAGGTCGTAGAAGGCGACCGATGGGCAATGCAAGTCACTTCCATCGTGGTTACTTGGTGATAGAGTTCTGCATTGGCTCGACCGGGTCTGGTACCACCGCCTTATCTATTCCTGCTGCAAAGCGTCAGTGCTAGTCACTGTCATGTTCCAGTTTGGAGGGCAAGGTGGCCGGTAAACTTATACATGTGGCATTAGACCTTGCCACAAGATAGCAACGCACCATTAACATGTTTGCTGCCTATAGGCGATGATTGACTCTTTCCATCAGGAGACCCATCTGCTTGTTTGCTGTCTTATGACATTAAAAAAAATTAAAATATTATAAATTACCAACCAAATAACTTTAATGAAGAAGATAAGCCTAAAAAATAATAAATCAGATAACCTACAATCACTTTTTATGTTTTTGTTACGGAACCCTTTTCCTTGAAGATTAATAAAAATGACGATTGTAGGTTACCTGATTTAGTATTTTTTCAGCTTTATCTTCATCACGATTACTTGATTGGTAATTTATAATATTTAAATATTCCTTTTCAATCTTCCTCTTGATTTTTTCCACATGATATCAACGATGCAGATATAAAAACAGCAAATAACAAAATCAGTAATACAGCCTTGAGCTGCACTACACCTGTATATGCAGATTTTTTAACACCATTGGCTGCATTACAGTCTACAATTACGCCATAAATATTAGCTGTAGAATGGTGATTGCATATCCCATTTTACAGAAATAAGCGTTGAGTGATACTATAATAACACTTAAAGCTGTAATAAATTCCCGTGCTAAACATAATACAGCTAATGTACAGCTTTAAGTATTAAAATAAGCCTAATGAGTTACAAAATACTTAAAGTTGTACAGTAGTGTATTAATATTCAGATATAACGCCTAAAGCTTACGCGAAACTCTAAGAAAGGCCTTGTACAGCATTAGGCTGTATAAAAACTCATAAAGGTCTTTTATACCGATAAAAGCATCTTTTTACACCATTGTACGGCTGCAATAGAACATTAAGTAATATATGAGCTGCTTTATGGGTATAAACATGCTTGATTGTTGCTTGGGATACCACTATTGTGTGTAGGTAAGTACCGTTTATAGCCACCGCACCATTTATAAAGATTTAACGACAATTTTTTAAAAAATAAACCTATGTAACTACAATATCCTTATAAATTTAGCTTATTTAAGTGCAAAGTTGAAAATAAAATAAAAATATTAATTAACATTATAATTTTTGTACACTGATTAAATTCACGTGTAAGTATACACTGAGTGAATTCTAAAAATGGCCGAAAGTAGCTAAGATGGCCAAAACCGTTACTTCTGCTACATGTACTGGGTAAATTAGACGTTAATTATAATTTTAGCTTCACCAAAACTCACGGGTGTCAGTTGCAAAAATAGGTGGTGATCTTCACAGCTAGCGTTAAAGTTTGATCAGACAGCTCCATAAAAAATATAAATATCTTTCTATTACACTTCTTTGCTGAATTACATTATTTCACATGTATTATTCGGGTATATAATCCAGTAGCTGTTGTGTTTCAACTTATTTTATATGTAAATAAATTCAAGAGTTTGAATTCTCACTGTTTATAGCTTTGTTTGCCAGTTAGTGCCGGTCTGTATGTAGTTTTATTTGAACTAGCGATCGCCCTTCGACCGAAATGTGACCATTTGGACTATAAATTAAACAATAAAATCTCTTTTAAGTTTGACAACAGATATTTATTACAGAATTTCATTTGGATACTAGATACGTAATAATATGTTTTACGAATTTTCTGATAAGGGGCCATCCACAAATTTTCATCCACATCCACGAATTTCGTAATTTTGACCCCTCCCCCGTCCTTGTCACATCTGGTCATATTTTTGAGATCCCTCTTACCTAGTGTGATAGTAAAAAAGTACAGTGGGTCATCGCGTTTGATGTTAAGCGAAATGCCACTTTTCGTAGACATGTGTCATTTCTACAGGGTTGTCAAAATACGTATTAATTTGTGTATTCGTAGTATGTGTATACACATCAGGAATAAAATGAAAAAAAATTACATCTGTTTTATCTTTAACTTCGAAATATATTGTCATTTTCGTAATCGACACTCACAGAAACCATAGAAATGATACCAATATTAATTTTATTTTAAAAAGTTGCGTCTGCCTTCTTGAACCTCGAAATATATTGTCGTACTAGCTGTGCCCGCGAATTCATTCGCATGAAATTTCTAAAATAAAAGTAGCCTAACTTTTTATTACATTAGCTATCTGCCAGTGAAAGTCCCGTCAAAATCGGTCCGTTCATTTGAGAGATTAACCGGACCAAACAGACAGACAGACGAAAATTCCGAAAAATGTTATTTTGGTATATGTACCACGTAAACACCAAGATGCATTAAGTAAAAAGCTGTTTTTTTAATATTACAAACGTACACTCCAATTATATTTATTTGTATATATTTGTAACTAGTACAACTGAAAACCATTCTAAGAAAAGACAAAATATCTAATAAGAATAGACAATAATATGCATAATGTATCTAGTATCGCTGGACTAATATTAATGATTTCATTTAAAATAATAAATATAATATAATCAAAAGCTTTTTAAAAAAATATAACATGTAAATAATACCTACCTTATTACACAAAAAATACAATGAAACTAATGAAATTTTAAATTGTTATTTATTCGAGGTGATAACATTCAGTCGCTCAGATCACATGTAGTATAAACCGTTATAGAACAACAAAAACGAAACACTTCAAACTATTAAATTAAAAAGCGTTAACCCTGCCTAACTACTCCTTGTTACATAATGCCTACCTAGTAGACATAAACTCACATACGCATATACATACATATACACACATCCACATATATTGTACATAGCCTTTATGTAATACATATTTACATACAAACACTTACTATTTTTAAATATAACAAACCATTTATTCCAATGAAATATTTTGTTGTTTGCTATTCTCATATTTCATTAAGCTAACGACTTGTTTACCAATTCCTTAGATATATTTTTGTTGTTACCATTAGTCATTACTAGTGTACTTTGACATTTGTAATTAGTCAATAAGTAATTCAGTTAAGAATATTTACGATTCTCATATCTTCCTGTTATTTATAACACTTGTGTTAGCATAGAGTAATAACGCTTAGAGTGATAATTGCATTCAACGCTTCGTTCATATTTTAGGCCATAACCGTGTCAATGTCCGTGTAAGCTTCGTGTAATCACTTGCGTCGTCACGCACACAAAGACGCCAAAGACTCGAATAGTGTTGCAAGTAAATAAATATTTTCCCAAGACGGTATTTAAAATAATCTACCTGACCGGTATACAAATAATCTTTCATACTATAACATTATTAATCATTTAGTATAAACTTGAAACTTACACTTTTTATTCGGTTAGGTAAAATATGTTAAATGCCGGGAAATATTCTAGATGTTCGCAAGATAATTCCAAAGCTATTTAACCTTATATTTTTTTAGTTTTTGTGCTTTCATTTGTGATTTAAAATATTTTTACCTCACTGAAATAAAGATTGTCTTTGCAGTAGTATTATTAGTCATATAGAAAATTTAGAACTTACAATTTTTATTCTGGTGAGGTAAAATGAGTAGAATTACAGGAAAATGTTTTAGAGGTTCTCAAGATTTTTTTTTAAATTTCAGTAATTAAACAGCGGTAACCAACCGGCACCGAGCATAAATAAAAAATATGGTCAATACGAGTTTACGTTATTTAAGTTATAAAAACAGTGATTGAAGTAATTCTTACAAAAAAAAACCTTATTGATATGTATCTACTAATATATCATACAAATGTTACATAAATGATACATTGCTTGGCAAATACTTGTGTGTTATTATGTGTATGTCTTTGTGCGTGTATGTGTATGTATGTTTGTTCAAAGCTATTACCTTGGAACCTTTTTTATTTTAACTTTCATACAAAACTTGCCATGATTCTAAACCTTAAACTAGCTTGAAAATTAGCAAATGGGTGGGCAAGCAGAAACAATACTTACGTTATAGACGAACGTTTTAAGGTAAAAATTAATAAGATACTTATTAATCAAGTATTTATTTAAATCAACTTAAAAAATTAAAATGTTTTAAGCTAAACGTACTATATTGGCTACTATTGGCTCTGTGCACGACTTGAGTACCACGTAGCGTCCGCAACTGTTTTAGTTCTGATCTTAGAATAATAACGCCTAAAAACCACAAAAAACGAGTAAATAAAACTGAGCCAGAAACGGCTCAATTCGTTTTGCGAGTTGTCAATGCTTAATAAGATCAGGTTATATCGGACACAGTTCACGAAAAATAATTCGAAATGACTTATTGCATTATAAAGAAGTGTTCTAATATCTCTTTTATATTATTCTAATAGAAAAACAAAAAAGTGAACATTTCACAGGTAAGTACTTACAATTTATAATTTTTCTGTTATGTAAATCGACTAAAAATAGATAATTTGAAACACATAACTTATCACTATACAGTTGCTAGTTGTGGAAAAAAAATTGCGCACAATAATTTTAGTTAGACCTTAATGTTAAGAAAATTAATACAATTGCTTTAACTGTTATTTATACTTATTAATATTATTGAGATTAAAAATGTTTGTGTTATAAGTCTTATGAAAATAATTTAGCTCGATTGTACTTTTTAATAATTCAGCATTTATTTTATTCGTCTTTTTATATTATTAAATATTAAATATTCAATATTGTGATATTTTTTTTAAATAAAACGATTTATATAAATTTTTTTTGTCTATATCAAATAATCTTCAATATAACTATTTTAGGGTACTTATTTTTATTAAGTTGTAGTCAAAGGAAGGAAACAATTTAAAGGCACTTGATATTTAAAGTTTTATTTTTCACTACTGGAATAAAACTAGAATAATTTTCTACGATTGTTAAATCAATTAAATAAAATATATCGCTAGGAACAATTATATAAAAAATATTGAGACTTTAATTTGATTGAATTCTATCATCAAATTTAAGTGTTATCATTGTATAAAACTTAATTTACATTTTCAATAAAACAGCAATAAGTTTATATATTATAATTTTCATTATAAGTATCAAATAAAAATTCTCCCTGTTTTTGTCTATCTAACTTAGATTTCTGAGATTAACAGCTGTTGTACTGAAGACACCCAATGACAAGATAAATATCTAACCACAGACTACTAAGGAGAGAACTGACTGCTTACGTTAACCTTACCTAAATTCCAACTTTATTTAACTACTATTCCCCAATTTAAAAAAATATTTATTTAATGCGGATAAATTAAGCAGTTGATATAGAATCTTAAGAAACATATTAAACTTTAAGATAATTATTAAAAAACGATGTATGAAGTCTTGCCCGCGTTCTTAAAAGTTATGTGGAATATTAGCTTAATTATCAGTATAAATATATTAGGAGGTCGACATTAGACGCAGACCTATTTTAGGGCACGTTACCCTACATGTTTTCGTGGATAAAAGTCGAAAATATCGCTAATAAAACTACTTGACACTAAGCAATACGAAATAATGCAGTACGATGGCATATTATTTAATAAGAAAATTAAAAAAAAATGACTTTGGTAGTAACAGAGTTTTTTTTTTTGATGGTCACTGTGGCATCTAGAATGCTAGTTGGAACATTTTTTTTGTCTTCTAAAAGTCCTCATTATATACGAATAAATGCTTCATAATATTGGTCTGACAAACGGATTTGTAAATATTTGTGCCAGTATAATGGGTGAGTCCCAACACTTAAAAACTATTTTTTATGCAAAAGCAAAGTCCAGGCTATGTAATATCGCACATAAAATAGGAATACACATATTATTAATTATAATGAAAATAGGTAAAAACAAATACGTAGTAGAATATTTTTCCCTTTGGCTGGCAACATTTTGAATTTGTTTGGATTTTATACAAAAATATCCGATGCCAAGTAGTTTTTATCGGTGAAATGTTATCTTCAAGTCCTAAATACGCTTTTGTGAAGCACGGTGACAGCATTTCACCACACAGTAACTCACATTTTTTGAAATTGCGAGAGCTGTACTCCGCGTGGCACGTGTCGCATGTCCGAGGGGCCGGCGAACGTAAGAAGCCTTTGCAGGCTTCTTTGAAATGGCTTAATATTGCGCGGGTCGACTCGGTTTCTATGCGTTATTATTCTATGTGTGTTAGATTGTAAGTCACTCTTCGATTCAACCTCGTATAGTAAGCACGTTGCACAGTTTATATAATTTCAATTCCATTTTCTATATCAATTCATATAAAGTTTTAGTTTAATTTAATCAATAAATACTTATTTTAAAAAACGCAAATTTATCACTCGCCACGTAACATCCTGAACGAGTCAATGGCAGTTCGGGCTCCCTCTCTCCCCGCAAACACCGTACGATTGCCCTGTCTAGATTTGTTCGTTGGCAGACTGTAATTATTATATAGACTGTGGTAATAAATTGTAGCTATAAGTTAAATTTGCATGACATTTATCCGGCAAAATATGTTTAAGCACATCGATATATTATGTAAGTACAAAATCTTCTAACCCTATTTTGTGCAAATAAAGTATTTGTATTGAATTGTATATTATAGCATATTAATATTTGAATCCATCAAGAAGGCAATCATATAAAATGTTATAACGTTGTGTCTAAGGAAACTAAGTACGCATAATAATAACACGCCATTAATATTTCTAGTATATATAGGCGATGGTTATCTATATCAGGAAGACCATTTGCCACCACAGAAAGAACGTAATATGAGCAAACGTTTAAAATTTTATTTTCAGTTAAGTCCCGCTTAATAGTGCATATTTCTGAAACATCGTATTTCAGTGTATTTAAACTAGGTTATTAATCATATCTGTAGTTTGATTTAGCATATAAACAAGAAGTAAAAGTCTAACTCAATTTATGAACAGTATAATTTATGAACAGTAAACAGCAATACCATAACACATCATACGATTTGCATCTCACTACGGTTTTGAATATAAATTGTGATAATATGTTTGATATAAAGACGGCTTCTAATAAGTGCAGAGAGAGATTCCCTTTAAATTAAGTATAATAATAAAGCTTACAATTTTAGATACAATAACCCTTACTAGTATCTAAGATATACGTTTATTCGAGTCCCATACTATACATATAAGTTAATTGCTTTGTTGTTAAGTTTTATATCATATATTTTTTATACCATAAGATAGCAAACAAGCAGATGGGTTTCTTGATGGAAAGAGTCAACCATCGCCTATAGACACCAAAGATTTTAATGGTGCGTTGCTATCTTCTGGCGAGGTCTAATGCCACATGCATAAGTTTACCGGCTACCTTACCCTCCAAACCGGAACATGACAGCGACAAGCACTGACGCTATTGCGGCAGGAAAATAGGTAAGGCGGTGGTACCAGACCCGGGCGAAACAATGCAGAACTCTACCACCTAGTAGCCACGATGGTCGTGACTCGCATAGCCAATCAGTCGCCTTTTACGACCTGCCTGGCAGAACGGCAGTTGGTCTATTCTTCAAAGCAGCCCAGAGCCAACACGGGGAAAATAATCATTGGTGACTTATGTCACAAATTCAGATTGTAACTACTTCAGGTACCGTTTTCTCATAAAAATGGTAGCATAAAAATGCAACTTGAGGTTTTAACTTTATCTTACTATTCATTTTTACGATCACCTAATAAAGATAAAAAAAGGAGTTTCCTAAAAATGACTACAGATTATGAAGACAAACGATTTTATTATATTTTCGTCCCAGTATAGTTTTATTAGCTGATACAACAAATATTTCAAAATTTTTTAATAATATAATTTATATTTCACATTTGACTATGTTGTTTTTATTACAGTGGAAATTAAAAAATAACGTCAAGCTAAATTTATCTATACAGTGTGTAAAAAACACTATCAGATCATCAAAGCTCTTGTTTGGTAGCTTAATACAATATGTATGCTGGAGGCCTTTACTCTCAACTGAAAGCGGTTCACGCTTAAATAACATTTATATTTTATTCTCTTTAAGTCATATTTCAAATTACAAATTCAATTTCAGACTTTTTAATTTAGTAAAATATTATACTAAATTTCACTTATTATATTTTTAAACTAGCTGTTGCCCGCGACTTCGTCTGCGCGGACTTCGTTAACTCCGCACAGCTCCTCCTTCGTAGGTGATAGCGTGATAATATGTAGCCTATATGTTGACCCGACCTATTAGTAATTTTCATGTAAAATTTGAAGTAAATCCATGCAGTACTTTTTGAGTTTACCACGGAAATACGTATACAGACAAACAGACAAACAGATAAAAATTCTAAAAACTATATTTTTGGCTTCGCTATCGATTGTAAAAATGTAAATTCTTTTAAAACAAGTACAGCCCCCCTAGACAAGTGGCAAACGCTCAATAACTATTCAAATATAACGCTTTGGCGATATTTAAGCCAAATTGGTAGCCAAGTAGATCATGGCTTGTTCAACGTTTGTTCCATACGAACTTTACGAAGTATATCGAATATTGTCTCTGAATTGACGGTAAACGTCAGTTTGAAGTATTATTTTCACCGAGATTATAAGTTTTATTTATATGAAAAGTGCATTAAAAGCAAAAAAGACTTACTCTCCAAGACGTGGCATCAACGCTAGTACAATAGAAAGAGAAATGTATGGATCTGTCATAAGCTGTTGACACGAGCGTAAACGGATTTGTAATTGGTAGCCAAGTGTCATTCGTGAAACGAAACGTTATATTGCATCGATCATTTTTGACAATTCTCGTACAAAACCGTAGCCAAGTGGCACTTTTGACAAGCAAAATAGTAGCGAATTATCCGATAATCAGCGAACGCTAGAACCCTGTAGATTACGCTTAAAATGGCGGTTGATCACTATTATTCAATCAGCTGTTCTAAAGCGTGGATAAAATCTGTGAGAATTTTTGATAATTTTAAAGTAAAATGAACGCAAATTTGAAGGCTTTTGGTGGCATATTATTAATGGTGCTTTGATATCCTTGTGGCGCGGGAGGGTATTAATGCCACATGCATACATTTACCGGCTACCTTACCCTCCAAACCGGAACACGACAGTAACAAGCACTGTTGCTATTGCTGCAGGATTTATCATCAGCTTTCAAAAATCTGAAACATAAGTTTTGACTATCGATAACATTTTGTACAATTCTACGTTCACTTGTAATGTAAAGAGGATTTACTTAAAATATGTTAACACAATCAAATTTGATAGCGTAAAATTTGACGAAGATAAATACATAAATCTTGGTGACAGTATTTAATTTTATAACTCTTTAAATTGGTAGTACTGACAGAGTTCAATTGATATGTTAGCTATATAGAAACTTACGGCATGACAGTAATCGAGAATAAAAGATAGTATATTTTATCTTATTCGCACTTACGCGGTACATACAGTCAAAATTGAATCAGATATTCGCTGGGTGCGTAAGGCATAGTGGGGGACACAAAAGTGATGTCAGCGCCCGTTGCGGGACAATATATAACTACGGGTGGCTCCTTATTATGTATTACTATGACCTACAACCGTATTCTATAGAATAATGTCATATACATGTGTATATCGTGTAAGAAAACGGAGTAATAATTTAATTAATTTTTTTTTGTAAAATATTGATGGATCGTTATGGTCTCCAAAACCTATGGATGTTATATGCAGTGAACACTTCATTGACGGTGAAAAATCAGATGTTGAATCAAGTCCTATATACGCTCCAACTATTTTTCCATCAGTTTATAGAAGACGTAAAGACAACGAATCCGCAGTTTTGAGTAGGTATGTAATAAAATTTAGTTTTGATTAAAATATTAAGATTAATAGAAATAATCGACTAAAAAAATTAAGACATATTATTTGACATAGTTAATGATTTAGCAATACCTGTTTTATTTAATTTTATTTTTATTTATATTATCGTAATTTATTTATTTAGACACAAACGCTTCATGGACAGGAGAATAATAAAAAAGTCAACAGCTGAGATAGATCCGGTGATGAATATTATAGAACCGTCTGAAATAACTGATCAACCTAATACATCCATGAATCAAACTATTTGTTATTTGATATGATGAGCTATTTGTTATTTTATATATTATTTTAGATTGTTTTTTAATATTAATAATGATTTTTATTCAATATTAATTTTACAATAAACATTTTGACAGATTTTAACACTGCTTAACCTAATTCACTTATTGAGACTTGTTTTAGTTGTAATTATTTTACTTACTGTTTTTAGCTGACCCACGAAAAAAAAATTAATTTAATATTCACTCACTCACTAAAATGTAATATATCACATTTTACATAGAAAAAAAATTTTTTTCAATAGCTATTTGACATCCAATACATGTTTATTTTCTCAAAAGAGCCACCGTAAGTTGTATCGTTAGATGGCGCTGGGGTCTCGCACCCAGCGAATAGTGACTCTGTTCTTATTATTTATATTATTTATATATTCCATCCATGTATATTATTCATCCGAGATTGATTCATGTTGTAAAAATAACACTTCAAACTGACATCGCCGTCAATTCACAGACAATATTCGATAGACCTCAATAGAATGAACGTTAAACAAGCCATGATCCACTTGGCTACCAATTTGGTCTAAATGACGCCAAAGCGTTATATTAGAATGGACAGAGAGCTCGGTTGACGGTTAGAGCGTGCGCAGGACTTAGAAAAATTTTGAAGGAAATTTTTAACCCTATATAACACCCCTTTTTTATTGCACTATTGCGTGAAGGGGGTAAGGGACACCGACTTTTGTTAAGGTCACTTTACTCTGAGTTCATTCCCCGTGGAGTTAGGGGATGAAAACCAAAATCCATTACAAAGGCGTCTGCGGCTTAGAAAAAAAAATGTATTGAAATCCCCTTAGTTAGGTTAGGGCTCTTAAATTATGGCAATTTGCGTTCATTTTACTTTAAACTTATCAAAAATTCTAACAGATAATATCCACGATTTAGAACAGCTGATTGAATAATAGTGATCATCCGCCATTTTTAGCGTAATTTACAGGGTTCTAGCGTTCGCTGATCATCGAATCACAATTTTGCTTGTCAAAAGTGCCACTTGGCTAAGGTTTTGTATGAAAATGATCAAAAATGATCGATGCAATATAACGTTTCGTTTCACGAAGGACACTTGGCTACCAATTACACATTCGTTTACGCTCGTATCAACAGCTTATGTCAAATCCATACATTTCCTTTTCTATTCTCCTAGCGTTGATGCCACTTGTCTTGGGGGGCAGGTTAGACTTTGATACGATTTTATTATATGTAATAACTAGCTGTTGCCCGCGACTTCGTTCGCGTGGACTTCGTTTACTCCGCACAGCTCCTCCCCCGTAGATGATAGCGTGATAATAAGTAGCCTATATGTTGACCCGACCTGTTAGTAATATTCATGCAAAATTTGAAACAAATCCATGCAGTACTTTTTGAGTTTACGCCGGACATACATTTACTTTCCTACGATTTTATTATATGTATATATAATAGATATGTAAAAAGATAACAATACTGAAAAACTCAATTTTTAATTAAGCTCATTTTTATAATTCTATTCACTAATTTAATATAAATTGATTTTTTTTTATACAAATTTTCATAGTTATTCAGTATAGGTATATATAATTTTCTTAAATTACAATGTTAATTAAATGCAAATTAAATTCGCCAAAGTCAAATATATTATTTTTATTTTATGTTTATTTTTATACATATAAATTAATTTTATGCTTTATATATATAAATGCTTATAGTAATCTATATTATATTATACATATTTATAATAAAATCATAGGAAAGTAAAAATTGTACGTTGAATATTCTTTTAAAAGAATGGGACGTGATACAAGATTGGAACGTGATTTACAATCGATATCGAAGCCAAAAATGTCCGGGGTGAACTCAAAAAGTTCTGCATGGATTTACTTCAAATTTTGCATGAATATTACTAACAGATCGGGTCAACATATGGGTGACATATTATCACGCTATAACCTACGAAGGAGGAGTTGTGCGGAGTAAACGAAGTCTGCGCGAACGAAATCGCGGGCAACAGCTAGTCAAATTAATAAAAAAATATAAATATTATTACATGAAATTTAAAAATTGATTGATATTAATACAAGTTAGTGTTCACTAAAATATTGTATAAAATGTAAAATAAAAGGCTTTTTTATTATTATTTTATTTTAATTAATTTATTATTTATATGTTACTGTTATGTAGATAGATAGTCAATTTTTCTCTAATCAAATTTGTCCAGGCACCGTTTAAAGAATCAACCATATGCCATGTTGTCTTGCCCGGGTCTGGTGCCACCGCTTTACCTATTCCTGCCGCAATAGCATCAGTACTTGTCATGTCGTCCCGGTTTGAAGGATAAAATAGCCTTTAAACTTAAGCAAGTGGAATTAACACCTGGCCACACGGATAGCAACGAACCATTAACATTCTCGGTGTCTAAAGGCGATGGCTTCTCTTTCCATCAGGAGAAACATTTATTTGGTTGTTTTCTTATAATATATAACAAATTACAATATATAACAAAAATCTGGCTAAAATAAAAATAAGTTTTAATTTCGATACTATGTAAGGACGGCTCAAATGCCAGACGTTAGACAATTTCTCGTAAATGATTCAATTACAGACGCTTGCACTGACCTTAGGCAGTAATATATGCCCGGTTCCTATAATAGTAAAAAGATTCGTTTTAGTTACGATTATTAATATTTCTACGAGGCGTAAGCTAAAATTGTTTTTATAAATTTCAAGAAACCAAATGTCTTAACAACTTGTGGAGTGTCTCGTTATTATTAATTTGGGTTAATGGTTACTGCTACGAATGACGGATCGATGAATATATAGAACCCAGGCAATAGTAAGACTTAGCTTAATTTGGGAATTTTGAAATGGTTTCTAATTGATTATTAATAAATTAATTGAATTAACAAAATGCAAAAACGGTAAAACAGTGTTATAGGTTTTTTGTTACAAATTAAGCACAAGTAATCATTTTTCTAAATATAAACAAAAATCAGTGAAAAACTAAGTCCAACATATTGTAAATACCGTATCAAAAGTTTAAGGGTGTGTTCAGCGAAATTACAGTCCCATAAATCTAAGTCAGGTAGCCCGAGTAAATAAAATTTTATATTGAGCGAGCGGTTTTGGTCAGGAGCCAGGACACACTTCCTATCTTTAAGTCAGTAATGTGTCAGAATTATACCATGACACAAAGCGGCGATATACTAAGTTAAATGGCGGCATTTGGCAGTTTCTAAATATCCATAAAGTGTACCGGCGACCGGTGGAAGTCTTAGCTCGGAATTCTAAAGTCAGATTTCTGTGGTTTTACTTTCGCTGAATACACTTACTAATATAATATTTTATAATATTTGACAGCTAACATCATTGACAAATGACAAAGTCATATGGGTAACCTACAATCTACTTCATTTTCTATCGTCTCCTTTATTTATAACTAGCTGTGCCCGCGACTTCGTTCGCGTGTAAAAAATTCTAAAATAAAAACCCGCATAGTTCCCGTTCCTGTGGGATTTCCGGGATAAGAACTATCCTATGGCCTTTCTTGGGTCTCAAACTATATTTGTACCAAATTTTATCCAAATCGGTTCAGTGGTTTTGCCGTGAAAGCGTAACAGACAGACAGACAGACAGACAGAGTTACTTTCGCATTTATAATATTAGTATGGATAGTATGGATTATAAATGAAAAAATATAAAATAGACTACCTAGTCATAATTATGAGTAAAATTCATATTTAATAATCTTAATTGTAAATAATAGCATTAAGACTATTGAATTAGAGCAAATATTATATCCAAGCTCTATCATGATCTAACATAACATCTGTAGGTATTGTAAATTTAACATTAAATTATGTTCCGGAGGCAAGGCTTATATAGGCGAATATATTGCTGTGATAATATAATGGAATAATAGCATCTATTAACCGGGATTGCGTAGAACAAACCCTGAATATGATTAGTATTAAATTTGTATATACACTGCGTATTCGTACAAAATTGTGATGTAAGTTAGTTAAAATTTGAAAGTACAGCGCCTAACAATATTTGATACTGGCTGCCCTGCATAGCTTCATCCATGAGTAAAGTGTGGTTTGGCCTTGTAAACTTAACAGACATATAGACAGACAAACTTCACCATTTATCATTAGTATGGACGTTCGTTTGAGAAGAAAATAAGTATTGGAAATTGTAAGGTAGCTATTAAAGTTAAGCCATTTTTAAGTAGGATGTAAATACACATAAATGGGATGAAAATGTACCACTATCCCATTATAAGAGAACTTCGGCGCTATCTAAAAACAAGCATGCAATTTTTCACAAAACTAATTTCCGCTGTCCCTATTTTTACTACATTCACGTAAAACAATTTTATATCCTTAAATATAAATATAATAATTATATATCTTTACTCACTTATTACATAATCTTATATTATAATGAACATTACTTAGATCTTGAATTTTTTTGCATCCTCCTCATCGACATTTTAAAAATATGTTTTTAAAAAAATGTAAAATTTAACCAATTCATAAATTTTTGTACGTTTGCGTATATTTATATATGTATGCATATTTTCATATATGTGTGTGTATGTTTACATGCATGCATGCGTCAGTACACATATGCATGTAATACATAAACATCAATTCAATTTAAGTTCAACTAATTGGACTATTTCCATCGTCGGCACTTGGTGAAACTGCATTTTAAAATAGGTATTACAAATCTGCATTTTAAAATAGATATTATAAAAAAACATCTGGAACTGAGTAAACTGGAAGTACGAGTTACTTTATTTTAATACTTATTTTAAGTTAAACTAACTTGTATAGTATAAATGAAGAACTAGTAACCAGAGGATAACGATGTAAGTTACTATTAATAACTTAGTTACTTATTATTATATGAGAAAACATCCCAAAAATTTATATAAATGTATAATATATCCTAATGTAACGTATATCTTCGCAATCCATCCCATCGATTGCATAAATAGGATCGCTTACGGTACAAGCATAGAGTAATAACGCTTATTATTCTATGGGTACAAGAGTGTTGACCATAATATTGTTACGAATAATCTAGAAACGTGTAGAGTTGAAGCGCTGGAGAGATCTAGAAATAAAAGAAAGAGATAGCTTCTCCTATTAACAAACAAATAGTTGACCTGGGCTATGCCATAATGGACTTTGTGGGATATGGCATAAGGTTGAAAGTAGCGTGTACTAGGATTTATGACTCATAACATGTTTACGATTAGAAGTGATTCATTGTTTCCTGATATATTTAGATTTTCTGGATCCAGGTAGAACTTTATCCTGGCTATAAATAAAGATATGTAGACAAATACAAGGCAGTTTTTATCAAGCGATCGAGAGCGATACTTAAAGTGATCAGTGCGAAGCGAGAAGTGTTTTATTGTGTAGTTCAGTGATAGTATAGTGAGTGACTAGCGTGTAAAATGTATTTTAGTATTACATTGTGTTGTCTTGTGTATTTGTATACTAAATACACGGATTTAATATAAGTGGTGTTTTCTTACAATTACGAACCCGAGTACGTAACAATATGATATATTCTATTCTAGATAATTATGTACGATAAGTTCTTTGTTTGCGTAGATATACGAATACGTTTCATTCCAGTAATAGAGAAATTGGTAGAATAGTAAGTTGGGAATAAAATATATATATATATATATTATATATATATATATATATATATATATATATATATATATATATATATATATATATATATATATATATATATATATATATATATATATATATATATATATAGCACCGATAGCTAGTGTATAATTAGTAGAGGCGTACCTAGTAAAACGGGCTTAATTCGAGTATTTTAATTTTACACAATTCATTACAATCACACACAGTCATTCTACAAACTAAATGACTAAACAAATATTCCTAATCATAATTGAAATTCTTGATATTTGTTGGTAAGAACTATTACTACATCCTCGTACCTACTTGGTTTATCTCGTGTCTCGACGAGTGTGTACTGCCGTTTTAGATCCTTTATAGACGTTTCAGAGGAACTCTTTAATACTTATATACAAGAATCTAGTGGTGGGTCGTTGACATATTTTTCGTCGACGCAACGAGACTGTTTATCGTAAACGATAAACTAGTTGAAAAAACTGTTTAATTTTCGACTAGTTTACTTCCTAGACTGAACATGATTATTACGTTGTTCCTAGTTATCGTTCTCCGAAGATTATTATTTACCTAAGTTAACTGTTTATAGAAATGAACTTAACTCCCCTTCATACTTTTTCCAGGCTTAGAACTGGCAGTTTTATTTATTATTATAAAATTTAAATTCTTAAAAAAATTTCATTTATAAAACTAAATATTAAATAATAGACATACATAAACCTGGCGTATTTAGAAGTTTATTTCATTTTATGTACATATTATAATCCCACGGCCACTTTTGAGTTCCACTCCACTCGTCGGCGTCGTGAATATGATACCTATTTTGGTTGCGCAGATCTTTCCACGAATACGGAACCAACAGTCCAAACGCAAACATTATAAAGACGCGTTGCATAGTTCATTCATAAACTAGTTTATCAAAGAACGTTAGACTTTTTTTTTTTAATAGAAGAGGGGGCAAACGAGCAAGAGGTGCACCTGATGGTAAGTGATCACCGCCGCCCATGGACATCTGCAATACCAGAGGTCTTGCAGTTGCGTTGCCGGCCTTTTAAGAATGAGTAAGCTCTTTTCTTGAAAGTCCCTATGTCGTATCCGTTCGGAAATACCCCTGCCGGTAATTGGTTCCACAACAGAGTAGTGCGAGGTAAAAAGTGTCGGGAGAAACGCACAGTTATGGATTTCCAGACATCGAGATGGTGAGGATGGAACTTCAAGTTTTGACGCGATGTCCGATGGTGGAATTCGGCGGCAGGAATTAATCCAAACAACTCTTCGGAAGACTGTTTATTCGTTCACGCTAAAGAAACAGTCTAAAAAAACTGTTCGTTTATTAAACGCCCACCACTACAAGAATCGCTCAAGTATAGGATTATGGTGTATTTTATACGATTTGAATGAGTGAGATAAATAATTATAATCGCTAGTAAATCCAATCAAGTTTAAATTTTACTACGAAATTACATTTCGCCGGAATTCTGGTGGTATTTACATATGGTTCAATTACGATACGTTTACTGAGCAAATAAAAGCGGTTGAACATTTAAGTACAAAAGTATTATTTTTACCTAGTTTGTCACACTTTTTAAGTTGTATCAAAATTGGTTAACAAGTATTTGAAATACGAGTATAGTTGGTAGATATGTGAGCAGGTTTAATTATTTAATTTATTACTTTTACTCCTTTAATTAATTTGATTTTAATGTGATTAATATTATTAGTATCTAAATTTACAAACATACGTCATAGTACGTACGTAAACAAACATACGTCATACTCTATATATAGTTTATTCGTATATTTAATTCCGGGTTTATTTGGGCTGTTATAACTTGACACCTACACAATCCCAGTTAATAGGATCCTAGATTATATCATAGCGATCCAGTCACCTTGCATGAGCATCTCCTCGTCGACGTAATTCAATGTTCATCTATCTCAAGCTTACAATATAGATCTTAATGGAAACGATGTTCGCCCTTATTCAATAGTTGTTACCGACATATATCAAGAATTTCAATTATGATTAAGAGTATTTGTTTAGTCAGTTTGTTAGTAGAATGACTGCGTAATTGTTATGTATTGCGTAAAATTAAAACACTCGAATTAAGCCCGTTTTTACTAGGTACGCCTCTACAAGTTGTACACTATCAGCGCAAGTGTATACAAATAAAAGCGAGAGTGTACGATTATTTATACGAGTGTTCAAATCGCATAAAATACACTATAATCCTATACTTGAGCGATTCTTGTATATAAATATTAAGTAGTTCCTCCAAAACATCTCTAAAGGGTCTAAAACGGCAATACCCACTCGTTGAGACGCGAGATACGACGATATAAATCAAGTACGAGTATGTACTATGGAGTCCGCATCGCATCTTGCGGCTCTCGTTCGCTCTCGTAACCGTTTCGGTTGTTTGCGTCCGAATCAAAGCGTCTCGGTGAGACTCACGATGTTAACGAGAGCGCGCCTGTACTCTCTCGTTCGTTTAGTTGCGCGCCACTTACTACACAGATCGATTACAGCAGGTGTCCCGCAAGGTTCCATACTGTCACCCGTATTATTCTCCCTCTACACGTGCGACGTACCACGCGAGCCGCACGTCGAGCTCGCGTTGTTCGCCGACGACACCGCCCTTTATACGTCCAACTTTTCCGAAGTAACAATCACCAAGCGGCTGCAGGCTGCGGCCAACGCCCTCGGTGATTGGTTCAGAAAATGGCGTATCGAAATAAATCCCTCAAAAAGTGCAGCCGTGTACTTTCGCCGCGGTAAACACCCGCGACAACAAAGGCGCGGTCTGCGTAAACTAGGCAACATTACCCTGTTCGAAAACGTCATCCCGTGGGAAAAGAAAGTCAAGTACCTCGAGGTAACGTTGGACAGCAAAATGTCATTCAAACCGCACATACAAAGAATGAAAGTTAAGGCTAAGTTCGTTGTAGGTCGGTTATTTCATCTTATCAATAAACGCAGTAAAATGTCACTTAGACACAAGGTGACACTTTACAAGTCGTGCGTACGCCCCATCCTTTCATACGCTTGCGTAGCGTTTGCCCATATCCCCCGTACCGACTTGCATCCGTTGCAAGTGGTACAAAATAAATTCCTGCGTATTGCCACGGGAGCACCGTGGTATATGCGCAACGTGGTCTACGTTCCATAACGATTTTGAATTGCCGAGCTTAGCAAAGCATTTCAAAGACATCTCCGAAAGATACTTCGATCGTGCCATCTCGCATCCGAACCCACTGGTGGTAGCCGCGGCTGACTACATCCCAGACCCTAATCCCGATCCCAAACTACGTAGGCCCCGCCACGTTCTTACCGATCCCGATGACCCGATAACTCTGGCCAACGGTTTACACGATAACACTACACACCTACATTCGCGACACCGTCACCGCCGGCGGCGACGAGGACCCCTGTTTCGCCCTTCGGCGAACCGAGCTCAAGGGCAAGGTTCGGCGGACGGACAAAACAATGCCACTAGCCCTCTCATCGCAAATCACGACCCCACCCTAAGCCGAGGTTCGGTCTCACAGGAGACACCCTTAGGGCAGAGGGCGTACAGCCCTACACCTTTAAATTCTGGCTGAGCACTCTGCTCGCCCCCGCGACCGGTGAAGCTGTAACAGCCCATAAGGCTAACAGCAATTGAGACATTCCGAAAAAAAAAAAAAGCCACTTACTAGTACTGTAGTTACTGTAGTTACTGTAGTAGTACTGTAGTTACTGTTCGCTTTGCGATGAAGGCGTGCATGTTGCGTGGCTGCGTGTAACAATGATGTGGTCTAACGTGAAGTAGAATTTTTAGAAGCTTATCAAAGAGAAGCACTATTATAGAATTTAAAGGATATAAGTAAGTGCTTATATGGTTTTGTTACGGTGAATAGAAACCATCCACCATCATTTTCTTCGCCATGGCTTAGTAATTTTCTTTATGTAAAAAATAATAATAACTAATAGCACAAAGGCAAAACGTAGCAACAGTTTTTTTAGGTTCATCGCAGCGAGCATTTGGAGTTTGACTAATACGAGTGTGTACATGGTGTGCTTTTGTTTTGAGCCTCTACGCGGCCAGAGGCACGTGATCGTGTATAGCCGTCATAATAATTTTGACGGTATTTCGATAGTATTTTACTATTTAAATTGATCTAGGTAAGTGTATCATCTGAGCTTCGCTCGGTTACCCAGCTAGTTATATAATAGCCAGGTAATTACATTATTTCCATTAACATACGTACATAACGTAAGCTTGAGATTATATATCTCAAGCTTACGTTATGTACGTATGTTATTCAATTTTGTCGTTAGGAAATACTCATAAGTAATCAGTGCCAGGATCGCTGTGATATAATCTAGGATTCTATTAACCGGGACTCTATAGAGCGTATGTAGTTATGGCAGCTCTGATTGCATCCGCTATTAAATTTGTGTATAACCCCTGTACAAACTTATTACTTAAGTTTGATACTACAGTTAATATTCCACGTGTTGGCATGGACGCCCATCAAAGAGTAGACCATCTGCCGTCCGACTATGCGAGTAACCACCATCGTGGCTGCTGGCTACTAGGTGGTAGAGTTCTGCATTGTGTCACTCGGGTCTGGTATTACCGCTTAACCTATTCCTGGCGCAATAGCGTCAGTGCTTGTCACTTTCGTATTCTGGCTTAGAGGGTAAGAGAGCTGCTAAATTATGCATGTGGAATTAAGACCTCGCCCCAAGGATAACAACGCACCATTAACACCTTTAGTGTATATAAGATATGGTTTCTCTTTTCATCAGGAGAGCCATCTGCTTGTTTTGTATCCAATAATATAAAAATAGTTGTGATGGCCCCAATGACGCTTATAATTACAAAAATCGTTGAATAATAATTATTATCAATTTATTATTAAACAATACAAATGTATTTTATACAAAATATTGCATTAAAATGGAGTCTCACCAAGCGCCGACTTTATTTGATAAATTTATAGCAGGTATATAGTACATGTAAATTTTAATTTCCTATTATTTTATGCTGGTTTTTTATATCACTTGGTTATATAAATTCCAACCTAATTTACTTGCTTACTTTTATATTTAATGCTTTATTAATATTTTACTATACTATTTTTAAGACTTTACTATTGATGCTAGTGGTATGCGCTGTGTGTTTTCTTTGCAGAAATAGACCACGTTATTCGTACATGTATCGTATAGCTAAAACATCTACTCATGTGGCTAAAACAGTCACACAATTGACTAAGCCTCTACTTGTACTTTAATTTTTCTTCACAACTTTATTTTTAGTATATCACACAACCACTTTCACATTTTAAGCATCTACATATCTTAAGTCAATAATCAATGAAGTATATCATCCTGAAGATGCTTAAAAAGTGAAACCGGCTAAGTGATATACTAAAAATAAACTTGTGAAGTGAATTTAAAGTGCTTAGTCAATTGTGTAACAATAATGAAATTAATTGGCGACGAAAGAATATGCTAAAACAGTTCCTATAAATGTCAAATTACATGTCTAAACCATGAAATATTAGATACAGGTGGAGCTAGCACTTGTATTAATTAATTGAAACAAATATTTACGTTATATCGGTGTCTATGAGATCTCCCTATCTCTATTTATAGAGCTGTGTTAGAAAGAGAGGGTTAGACCTCAGAAGATGACAGCAGTATTTGAAATTTGGTTTCAAGTAGGTATTAGAAATGTTGCCTCCAGATATAATACAGCTTCATGGTCTAAACCATGAAGTAAACATCTTGCGGAACGCCTCGTTATTATTAAATCAGTTTCTAATGGTTACTGCAACGAATGACGGATCGTTGACCCGGCATTAGTCACTCTATAGTAAATTTAGTACATAAAATTAATATTCCATCAGTACAACTGAATTCAATCTGCATTCTATGAAGACAATCAAATGAAAGCAAATGTTTTCTCTTTTAATATCTACATCATTTATAAATTGTAAGTTTGAGATAGATCAACGTTGATTTATATCTTCTAGGAAATATCTACTTTGGGTAGGTAATTGAATCGCTGTAATATTATCTAAGAGTTTATTTGCTGAAATTTCGTAGAATAAAGTTCTTGTAACTTCTAATAAACTTGGTCTTAGATTTACGTATAAACCACTAACGAACAGGGGCGGATCCACCGTTGTAGGCAAGATGAACATGCCCACAACCCTAATAGACTTCTGACGTCACACATTTACGGTCTATTGCGATTTTATATATGTAAATATATGAATTCTATATATCAATAATATAAATCTATAATGCCTTAATAAGAAGAACAATAATTCGTGCGAGATTCTTAACGTAGCAGTAACAAATAGGTGCTTTGCTGCGTTCCGAAACATTTGTTTACTTTGTGATTTTTGTGAGCGAACAAACTAATATTTTACATGGGTATTACCTTATTTGTGTTTGCCTCACAGTTTTGCCTACGTTAAATACTAAGTAGTTAAAGCATTTGATAGAGTTATACCTAAGAAACTTTGGGACACTTTACCAGATTACGGGATAGATGGACCCCTGCTGCATGCAGTGCAGTCCATATACTGGGACTGCATTGCATGTGTGCGGGTATATGGCAACATATCGCCTCGGTTTGATGTCAATATTGGTGTCAAGCAGGGTTGTGTGTGGTTAGCTCGCATGTTTATTCTATATCTGGATAAGTGTCTCCACAGGATAAGACTGATGAATGTCCCACATCCTTATCCATACGAATGAGTGATCTGGTGGTAAACTGCCTGCTTTACTCCAAACACTGATCACTGTTCTGAAAGATGACTGTATAAATATGGGCTTACAATTGAATGCGAAGAAAACAAAGGTTCTGGTATTTGAAAGGTAAGAAACCAGAACGGACGTAAGAGTAGTGATTGATGATGTAGTGTTGGAACAAGTGGATGAGTTTGTATATCTTGGATGTACCTTTAGCCGAGATGGAAGGTACACCGCTGATATAGAAAGAAGAGTGTGTGCGGGAAACAAAGTGAATGGAGCATTAGGGAAGCTACTCCAAAGCACTGTCCTTAGTCGGGGTGCTTATCCCAACGTATTGTATGGAAGTGAGAGCTGGGTATGTAAGAAAGAACATGAAAGTTGAATTAATGCGGTCGAAATGAGAGCGTTACGAAAAATCTCTGGTGTAACACTCGCGGATCGCGTTCGTAATACTGAAGTGTGAGAGAGGCTGGGATTGAAAGGAAGTATCGGTGTAAAAATGAAAAAGGGCATGCTCCGTTAATTCAGACATGTTGAAAAAATGGCAGATGAACGGTTAACAAAATAGATATATAATGCTAATGCAGATAGATGTAGGTATCGGGGGAGACCAATACTGACGTACCATGATCAAATCGGTCAGGTGCTGTCCGAAGGTCGTGTCACGAGTCTTCGAAACCGGCGTGTTTGTATGAAGAGAGTTATGAATGAGGAGGAAGCAAGTCTGTATGGACCGTGACATATGGCACTCAATTCTCTTTGCCTACCCCGTAAGGGATTTGGCGTGAAGATATGTTGTTGTTGTTGTTGTTGTGGTAGCTAAATTAGTACGTAGTGTACAAAATCTTAGCCAGGGTGTCATAATTACATTATATGTATGTATAAATGTCAGAAAATAAATCAGGAATGAACTATATCGATTGTGAACTAGTTAATACGCCGACTCGTATTTGCCCAATTTTCGGTGGCTTGTGCCTACAATCCTTTTTTGAGGCAGGCAGACATCATTATTTTACAGTTTAAAAGGATCAGGCAGTATTCTACGCAAATTCCCAGTCAGTTTAATTTTTTCCGACGATTTTAAAAATCACTATCATATTTCAACCACTTTCCGTAAAGTTAAAATAATTGTACACCTAAATATTCCCCACAAATTCATTGTCTTTTGGTAAAATTCGCATGAATATCTTTTTAGTGGTCTTTGAGCTTATTGCAAACATACAAACAGATAGACAGACGTAGCAGAGAACTTATAATATTAGTGAGATTTGTTTTCACGTAATTAGTGTAGTAGTTATTCTTGCTATGTGCACCCCTTGCGCTTTCTCTGTACTCTTTGGAGGTCGACTGGCAGAGAATGCTCTTGGGCGTTAAATCTAGCTGTGCAAATGTATGTGTGCAAAATTTAAATAAATAAATAAAATAATTATTTATAAGTTTAATATTATTCTTAACTAGTCTTTATCACACGGAATAACTTGCATGGGTTCCGCAGATAAATTGGAATAAAATGTAAACCTTATTGAGGATTTATTCCTCAAGTATAAGTAGCTTTATATATGTATATTATATATTAATGTAGCTATATCAAGTAGCTTTATATAGGTGAAAGGATTTTCAAAATCGGTTAAGTAGTTCCAGATATTGCTTTCTACAAACAAACTTACCGTCATAGCACATCTGGTGTTGTCAGGTCGCGTATAATTGTATTGTGTGCTACACTCGGTTTATCAGTTTTCGGAATTGCGTCCTTCGGCCGGCCGCGGCCGGACCGATCATTTTAAGCGATTATAAACCTTGTTCCTAATGAGTAAAGATGGCTTAGATGCAAATGAAGAATGTGATACCTATAATATTGAAGACGTGAGTGAAAATATGCAATCCGAAGACTTATCTTTATTATTCCACGAAAAGGATGTAACTAACAGTGGAACGAGACCGTTTAAAAGGCCTAGAGTAGATGGAGAGGAGGAGTGGAGCGTAGTTAATAGTCGAAAACAGAGAATACAAGATTTACGGGGAACCATGGAGTTATGCGTTACTAGTAAGGATATATTTCCTAAACAATTCGCATTTGCGAAGTTATTAAAAAGTTTTAATATATCCAACATCACAAAAGTGAGGTACATAAATCCGTATAAAATAATTATGGAATTTAGCGACAGTGAGAATGCGGAGAAATTGACCACTTGCAAGGAGTTATTAGATAAAGGGTGGAGGTTTCACCGTCCATACGAGGTCGCGCTATCTTATGGAGTTATAAAAATATCGAGATTGACCTATCCGAAAAGGAATTGATGGAGTCGATTACCTGTTCTTCAGAGGTTGTTGTTGTACGGCGTCTCAAACGAAGAAATAAGACAGAAACAGGGTAGATCGAAAGTGAGACTGTACGGTTAGGATTTAAAGGCTCATCATTACCTGGCCCTATATTTATATATGACATGAGGATAAATGTAGAACCATATATATTTCCAGTTACGCAATGTTCGAGGTGCTGGCGTTTTGGCCACACTCATAGATTATGCCCTTCGACGAAAATTGTTTGTCCTAAGTGTGGTGGAAAACACGAAAATTGCGAGACAAGATATTCAAGTGCATCAATTGTACTAACAATCACATGGCATTGGATAAGAGCTGCCCAATTTTCAAAAAAGAAAAAAAAATAAGAGATATTATGGCCGAGTTCAATGTTACCTACAGAAAGACTAGGAAAATGTATGTTCCCCAAACTGAAGAGCCAAAAGTGACGTCTTACCCTTCTGTAGATTCTTCACCAATCTTACAGCTGGAAAGAGCTGTCACCGGACAACCAAGTTATTCCAGTGCCGTCCGGAAAGATCCGAAATAGAGCCTTTTAGAACCTCAATGTAAGCTCATTCAAGGAGAAACTCAAGGAACAGTCTCTACTTTAACTAATGATATAGCTCAGGAAATCCAAAAAAATCCAAAGAAGAAAAAGAACAACCGTAGCCTAATGTGGGACATGCCAAATGAAGAAGGAAGGATGGATCAGGAATATGAAGAATATAGAAATAAAGAGGATAATAGTAACGGTGAAGAGGAAAGACCTTGTGGACTTAAAAAAAGTGATAGTTTTAGTCGACTGTTAGAAAACTTAAGAGAAATAATTCTAGCGAAAGGGATGATCTTGCATGAAAAAATAATATGTATTGTGAAAACTTGTGTTGAATGGTTGTGTGTAATGTTAGTAAGTATTATACCTAAAGATTTTTCTTTCCTTGGAAAAATCTTTAATTATGGATAAACAACTTAAACTAAATATTTATCAATGGAACGCTCAAAGCATTAACCCCAAAAAAACTGACTTTGAAGAACTTCTTTGCAAAGAGAAGGTTCATATTGTATGTTTTTGTGAAACCTGGTTAAGTTCGGATTGTAGTTTTTCTATAAAAGGTTACAATGTGTTCCGTAAAGATAGGGCAGACTCTTACGGAGGCGTGGCTGTACTCACGCACAAATCAGTCAAAGCTCAATTGTGCTCATTTACCGATTGCAATTGTAGGTGTGCTCAAATACGCCAGTCAGGAATTGAAATCCTACATGTGAAAATCTTTAACTGTCCTTTTATAGAAGACTTAATCTCACTCTATTGTCCACCTTCTGTACATACTTTTGTTGTAGATTGGGAAATGGTCTTCTCCATTGCTTGTATCAAAACAATTATTTTAGGAGATTTTAATGGCCACCATACGAACTGGTCCTACAAAACAGATCACAGGGGTGCCCAAATATTTGATGCTTTATTGGACAAAAATTATATCACTTTAAACGACGGAACTCCAACTCGATTAAAATTGGTAAATGGTATCCTACACAAGACTTCTCCAGATGTGTCCGTCATATCTTCGGACGTAAGCCTTAATTTTAATTGGCAAGTTACTAACGAAACACTGGGAAGTGATCATCGCATTATTCATTGTTCGGTGATATATCACACCCCTTATTTATTTATTTATTTATTTATTTAAACTCTTTATTGCACAAAATATACAACAGGCGAACTTAACGTCTAAAGACATTTTCTACCAGTTAACCTTGCACTTGTAGAAACATTGTAGTAACGGGTAGTGCACAAGAAAAGTCTTACGGAACAATTGCAAATAATTTTACACTAAACAAAGCGAATAATTACATTTATCTAAACCTACGGGCAGACCAATAAACATACAAATATTAATATATTATATAAATTTTTATATAATAAATATAATAATCTCATAACTATTCATATAAAATGTACTTAAATAATCATAAAACATAATAATACGAATAAAATAGAATACTATAAAATATAAAATAGTAATATAATAGTGATAATAAATACTTACAATTGCATAACTAAAAGTTAATTAAGAGTTATTTTGAATCTTTAACATATAATCATATATCCTAGATTTAAATATATTTACTGAGGAAGCTTGTTGAATATGCTTTGGGAGGCGGTTCCAGAGACGTATTGCTGTAAGTGTATAAGAATCCAAATAGCTTGCTGTGTTGTGCGCTGGGACCAAAAGGGTATTAGTGTGTAAAGATCGCTGAGTACGACCCTGGGTATTAAGATAATGAAAACGTTCACGTAAATATGATGGAGAGAAAGGGTCATGCAGTATATTAAAAAGTAATATAAGTACGTGAACATTCCGACGGTTACGTATGTCCAACCACTTCAATTGTGACCGAAACTGACTGACGTGGTCAAACTTACGCAGTCCATATATATATCGTATGCATAAGTTGACCAGTCGATCAAGTTTGTTTAGGAGCTCTTCTGTGATGTCTGTGTAAGAAACGTCAGCGTAATCAATTATTGGTAGTAAAAGAGACTTGACCAAGGTAACTTTAGTCGATTGTGGTAAAAAGTTTTGCATTCTTTTCAGTTGGTGAAAACTTGCCATAACTTTACGGCTAACTTCGTTTACTTGGTCAGACCATGAAAGATCATTTGACATTATGAGCCCGAGATTTTTAACTTTGGTGTGGTATTTAAGTGGTTTGCCATTTAGCAACACCGGTGGAATTTCGTTCAAATTAATGCGTGCGATGTTCATCTTTCGACCAAGTATTATTACTTGAGTTTTACTGGGGTTTAAAGTAAGACCAAAACTTTTAGCCCAGCGGCTAATGGAATTAAGATCTTCAGTCATTTTGTCAATATTAGCCGTAAGCTCTGATGGGTGACAAGACAGATAGAGTTGAACATCATCGGCATACATATGAAAGGAACTATAAGTAATTACAGAAGAAAGTTTATTTATGTATACAGAAAAGAGCAACGGAGAAAGCACACCTCCTTGTGGGACCCCCATACAAACATCACACCAATGTGAAAAATCGTTCTTTGAACGAACTCGTTGTTGACGTCCTACTAAGTAGGAGCTAAACCATTCAGACGCTGACTGTGATAGATTAAAAGAACGAAGTAAAGCTAATAATATACCCCTTCAAATTTCAATAAAAAAGAAACTTTAAAAAGGCCGATTGGGATTTATATCGAACTTATATTCTCAAAAAAATAGCTAACTCTAATATTCCTACTGACCCTCAAGTAGCTTACGATCAACTATTAGAAATAATTAATCAAGCCGCAAATTCGAGTATCCCTTATTATAAATTTAACCAGAATCCTAGCAGAAACTTTAGCCCTAAACCGTATTGGTCACCCATTCTGTCAAAAGCAATAGCCGAAAGACGTTTAGCCTTAGCAACTTTTAGGATAATTTAAATCTACTGCAGGAAAAAATCCGTGTAGCTCAAAAATTACAAAGAAACGCTAAAAGTGAGAGTTGGCGCAAGTTTTGTTCTACTATTGATGAATGCACATCTATAAACGATATGTGGCGGCGTATGAGATGGCTTAAAGGTCACCGATACCTCGAAACTCTGATAGATCCCTCACTTACAGAACGCGTTCTAAACAACTTAACTCCTGATTTTACTTGTCCTCCTGAACCATCTTTTTATTCGGAAAACAGCAAACTGGAAGCTACTATTACTATACATGAGTTTAATAAAGCATTTAAATCTAAGTATACCGCACCTGGTATAGATGAAGTGTCGTATTCTATGATTCAAAATCTGCCAGAAAGTGCTAAACACATTTTAATTCGGCTTTATAATGTGTTTTTTACGTCAAGCTTCATCCCATCCCAGTGGCGGCAAATCAAACTGATATGTATTCCGAAGCCGGAGCGACAAGTAACATCGGAGGCAGCGCTAAGACCCATATCTTTGATATCTTGTATTTGCAAAATCTTCCATTCTATTATCAACAAAAGACTAGAGTGGTATATAGAACACAATGGCCTTTTTTCAGAGGAGATGGTGGGCTTTAGAAAAGGTCGTTCCTGTATAGATAATTTGAATATGCTAGTCACAAGCATACAAATGGGCTTCTCGAAGAATCTTTTTACCGTAGGATGTTTTATTGATATTAACAAGCTCGTGACGTCTACATTGTTGTATGCGCTGTCGCATACAACAATGTAGACGTCACGAGCTTGTTATTGACATTGGATGAGCTTGGCGTAGGATCTAAATTCTGTAGATACTTGTGGTCTTTTTTTTTTTTTTTTTTTTTTTTTATATCATAAGATAGCAAACAAGCAGATGGGTCTCCTGATGGAAAGAGTCAACCATCGCCTATAGACACCAAAGATGTTAATGGTGCGTTGCTATCTTGTGGCGAGGTCTAATGCCACATGCATAAGTTTACCGGCTACCTTACCCTCCAAACCGGAACACGACAGCGACAAGCACTGACGCTATTGCGGCAGGAGTAGGTAAGGCGGTGGTACCAGACCCGGGCGAGACAATGCAGAACTCTACCACCTAGTAGCCACGATGGTAGTGACTTGATAGCCAATCGGTCGCCTTTTACGACCTGCCTGGCAGAACGGCAGTTGGCCTATTCTACAAAGGAGGCCGGGACCAACACGGCGAAACGGCGGCGGTCATTTCTAAAAGAAGAAATTTAGGTGTGACGGATACTAATGTCAATATTTCTAGAATAGCCAGACGTGGTCTAGCTCAAGGAGACCCTCTGTCCCCCTTATTGTTCAACGTTGCCACGATACATATATGTAAAGCTGTATCTAACATAGTAAACATAACACAATACGCAGATGACTTTGCAACTTATATATCTGCACAAGACTCTTTACAGGCTTCTATTCAATTGTAAGATGCTCTTAATAAATTATTAACATTATTTGGAAACCTTAATCTCAATATATAGTCATCAAAGAGCAAAATTTGTGTTTTTAGTAAAGGCAACAAAAGGTTGCAGGTCAATATTACAGTTAATAGTCACGATCTAGAAGTCGTAAGCGCTGTCAAATATCTTGGCATGTGGTTGGATCGATCTTTAAGGTGGGGAAAACACATTAATGAAGTGGCAGAGAGAGCTCTAAAATATCTCAATGTCTTAAAAGTATTATGTGGTCCTGGCTGGGGCGTACATCCTAAACACCTTAGAAAGCTATTCATATCATTAATAAGAAGCCGTATTGATTACGCTAGCTTTCTTTATGATTCAAGCGCAAAATGTCACTTAACCAAAATTGACAAAATTCAAAACCAGGCTATGCGGATTATTGGAGGTTTCCTAAAGTCTACACCCATACATGTTATGGAAAGCGAACTTTGCTTACATCCGTTATACCTCCGTAGGCTTTACTTAGCTGGTAAATATTTTGTTAAACTGAAATCTATTCAGCCTAGTCGCAAGTATAACCTTATTGCAGAATTAGCAGATCTTTGCAATTCTAGATACTGGATAAACAAAAAGAAACCTCTAGTATCACTAGCCTTTCAAAAGTTTGACATATTCGACATACACTTTTATAATAAATTCAATATGTTCTCACTTGATACATAGATTAGTAGTTTAAATTTAAGTGACACTATAGTTACATACATTAAAGACCTAAATTATCCTAAGAGAGAGTATCAATCTGTCTACTTGAAAAACATTTGTATTGAATACATAAATAACCAATACTATAACTTTTATAAAATTTACACCGATGGCTCTAAGTTACAAGAAGGCATTGGTGCAGCCTTTTTGACCCTCAAACCGGTCTGAGTAGGAAATTCCAAGTCAAAACTAAGATTTGTATTATGGAGGCTGAACTAATAGCTATATCGGAAGCAATTTCATGCGTAAAGAATACGAATCAAGATAAAATTGTTATTTTAACAGATTCCAAAAGTTCGCTTCAACATTTGGCTCGGTGTACCTCGACTCTTCGAGGAACACCGATAGCCTACACAATATTGGACCAGCTCTCCAAATTACAAAGCAGACACCTAAAAGTAGTTCTCCAGTGGATTCCATCACAAACTTGGGGGCAATGAAGCTGTCGACTCATTGGCTAAACAGGCTATTTCAGACGGGATAATTTATCTTTATAGACCTTTCTATGCTAACTTTATCAGTACAATTAAAGAGGAATGTTATAGCTGTTGGAAGGAGTATTTCGACAAGAGATCGGCAGAAAAGGGTATTTGGTACAGAACAATCCAACCACATCCATTGAAAGCTCTATGGTTCGAGAAAATAGTTATAAATAGGATAGAAACAATAACTGCGCTGAGGTTGCGTTCCGGGCACACTCCTGGAAACAAATTTGCCTATCTTATGAAAAAATCGCACAGCCCAAACTGCCCATCTTGTAATAAGTTGGATGATGTATACCATATTCTTACAGAATGTGTTCGGAATAGCCACTTCAGGCCTCAGTCTGATCCCAATAGTAGTCTAATTGGTATCTGTAACAGTGTTCTGGCGGAACATTGGTCGGCTTCCGCCAGAACGCTTTACAAATTAGTTTTAAACAGACCTAATACCTAAATCATCTGTGTTTCAAGAGTGTAATTTATGTAGTATGTACATGGGCGACTTATTCGTTTTTACGAAAAAGCCCTTTTCTCTAGATTAAAAATTAAAAAAAAAAAACTTACAAACTTTCATTTTTTTAATAATATCAATATAGAAGTATAGATATTGGAATTACTTAGACTTATAACAACTGGTTTGGTGCATAATCCTATCCTCTCTTAATATATATGGCGGCGCCACTGTGTTCACAATCGCTCGGCAGCCACAGATGGATATAGAGAATAAAGATAATGGCAATGTGCCGTTACATATATATATATATATATATATATATATATATATATATATATATATATATATTTGCCACGTTTGTCCGCGATGGACTCCCCAACTACTGAACCGATTTCAATGAAATTTTGTAGACATCTACTGTTTGGTCCAACTTAAAAGATAGGATAGTTTTTATCTCAATTGATCCCCCCCTCTCTCAAGTATCCCATCAAAACATTCAATAGTATGGCAAAACTACGTTTGCCAGGTTAGCTATTAATATTATAAATGTGAAAGTGTTTTTGATGAAATTTGACGTAGAGAACTATCTCTATGCCAAATTTCATCAAAAGCGTAAAGGATATGGGACAAATATACACTAACTCAGTTCTTCAATCTATCCCCAATGAGCTGAAATATGGGATGGAATTTTGGATGCTAATCGATGCTGCATCTTCTAATACTGGTTTTGTTGTTATTCGTATCTGGTGTTACATATTTGTTTACATTTTTTTAATGTAATGTTACTGTTAATATTGTATACTTGTTGATCTTCAGATAAATTAATAAATATAAGATAATTTTAAATATTAATTAGTAAACAATAAATGTGTCTTACATGTCTCTATACATTTCCACACTGTTACCGATTGCGTATTTAACCTAGCAGTGGAGCTCTTTGAGAAGACATTAGGGTTTTTACTTTCAAAGAAATATTTTTCTTTTGCGGTGATAGGTATGAGATTACTCGTCTGAAAAGGAAATTGAATAGCTTTGCGTAAACGTTTCTAGAGGATTATATTGGTATATTTGAAACAGGTATTCGTAACATCAATCTCATTATTTTGCACAAACGTATTTTAATTTAAGAATCAATTTCTTGTTTACATTTATAAATCAACTTTAAAAAAATTAGGAGGTTCTCAATTTCTTCGGTTTTTTCATGTATGTACTCCGATTACTTAAAGACGCATGGACAGGTTTAGAAAATTCTTCTTTTGGTTGGGAGAGTAGGTATATTTTGGTCGCATATAAATTTTGTGAATATTTGATACACGATTCTACACATACAGAAAATGGGAAGTCGGCCACGCACAATGGCCCGTAGTGCGGCTAAGTGAGGTATACCTAAACTGACCATATAGTTTTTATCTTAAAACGGGACACTATGTTTATTTTAACTACGCAAGCAATAAATGATATAAGTAATGGCTCTAGGATGTATCTTTTTTCATGAGCAGAAAGAAATTGAATATCGGGTTTTAAGTTAGATCTACCAAAATTTTTGAATATTTGGAAATAAATCATTTTCCTATATAAAACGGGACGTAACGGGACGTTAGGTATAGCCCGTTTTGATAGATAGGTAGTTGGCTTGTGCATTTTACTGCGTTTAAATTAATTATAATATGATAGTTTGGAACAGCGGTCCTAACGGAGGGAGACATACGTGTTGGAGATGACGTGATCAATAGACATCAAATATATTTTATATGTTTGTCAGAGCTTTTTCTCGTATTGCAAAAGTTCACTGGCTTAGGGTCGAGCTACATCTGTCAGCGCGGAATCGCCTATTTTCCTCGCCCTGTCCTTTTTTGTCGCTCAGAACTATCATTTGTTGGAATATTCCACCACGTCCTCCAAAGTACAGAAAGCTATTCCATGCTGACACATGTAGTCGAACTGCTTTTCTCTATTGATAATGTCACGTTTATTTATTTATATTAATGCATAAACAAAAAGAACATAGATTTAACTTAACGCCTAAGGTAATTCTATACTAGCAAACCTCATGTATTGATGTTAATGTTGTTTCTAGCCCCAATGTTAATGTTGTTTCTAGTTATAAGCTAACAGCAAGCAGCAGCTAGCTTATAACTAGAAACAACAATATAAAAGTTCGGGAATTCTTCTTGCATTTTTTTTTGAATTTTAATTTTCACGGAAAGATTATCAGTCGAGGCCCATTTAATAGTTAGCTATCAAATTTGGCCTAAAAAAATAAAGGGCCGCGACTGTTAATCGTTTTGTGATGAATTAAAATTCATGGATTGTTGTATATGTACATCGATTATAGAACTATTTTAGTGGTGTAGTTATTCATTATTACTTAACATGATTCTAAACTATTAGGTTTGTTTCTTTCTTTTTAGTTCTCATTAAAGGCAATGCATCTTTTTTCAAGATGTAGTCGGGTTTTTTGTTTTCAATAATATAGTTGTAGGTCAACCCAAAGTACCCTATACATTTTGATTCCTCAAGAGTATTGAAATATACGTTTTTCACGGCATAAATCTATCTTTACGTTTACTTAGATGTTTGGGTTTTTTAGCTTCAAAGAACTATAGACAGGGGCATAGCTACCGCCGTATCAATGATACGGTGCCCTGGACGTTCCCCTTATCTATAATTAAACTAGTATCGGACCTTGAAAATAAATATATTTATCACAACGAGATAGATCGTTTCATGACCCCTTAACGTAAACGCTTTATATATTCAATTTAAAACGTGCGTGTTTTCTAACAGCATACCCTTCTTGTGCTAGCAAATATTTTCTTGACACTAGTGCCCCTTAATACAAGCCCTAAGCAAATGTTTAATTTGCTCATGGGTTAGTCTGGCACTTATTCTGAGCATTTATTATCGAATATTTAAAAATAATGATAGATGAAAGGATAACAAAAGAGATATACAATGCGAATATGGAAAGATGTAGGTACCAAAGAGAACCAAGACTAACATATTACAATCGGATTGATCTGATGCTTTCTGAAGGTGATCTCAAGAGTCATGGCAACCAACGTGTTTGTCATAAACCCCGAGAAGACAAGACATTTTCCAGAATAATGACAATAGTGACACTCGATTCTTTCTGTATACCCTGAAGAGGCCTGACATGAGCATGTGTACATATTAGTTCTTACCTTAACCCTAATACAGTACCTATCACTTTTGACAAGGCCGAAACAAAAATAAACATCAAATAAAATCTATCAAATTATATGTGACATAAGATGATATGTTTAGTATCATATGACCATAAGTCTAATAAAGAAACACCTTCCTATATAATTCGTTTCTGATTAGTGCAGATATTTTTGAATAATCACTGTTGAATATTTATTCAAATATAAACGCAAAATGCCACATTCATTTTTCTTCTTATATTAAATTGAATATTTTTAAGGAACCTTCGAATTCAAATAGAATAAATGGATTTTACTCCTATTGGGCGCGCGCCAACAAATCTGATAAAAGAAGCAATACGTCTGTACATTTATATTAGATTGAGAATGGATTCGGCATTTTATATAATGGAATATTATCGAATAAAACGAAATCAAGTGTAAGGTATCACCGTGATAAAAGTCGAAAAATTATTTAAAAATACCTTCAAAATCAAAACAAATAAACGTTTCAACGAACGAAATTCAATATTTTATACTTACTATAAGGTAGGCATTTTTGACGAGTCAACATTTTATAATTACTAACGGATATACACTTTTGACGATTCAACATTTTATAACTACTAACGGATAGGGACGCGGACTAATAGAAAGATTAAATAATAGAAAGTTCCAGCGGAAGAAAAGAAAATAGATTGAAATTGATATAAGGTTAGTCCAAGCTTTTTTGTCTTTTTAAACTTCCTCGATTTTAGCGCCACAGTCGCAGTGGTACTGACACATGAGTAGATAAGTACTGACGCCGCGCTCGAATGCAGTTTCCTACATTTGCATAGTACATTCATCTCACTCTGTTGCGGCGCCACTAACGCAGTGTTACTGACACTACTGACGCTAGGTTCGAAAGTCCACCTTTAAGAAAGTTACTGATTTAACATCGATTTTCGAAAATCGAGTTTTCATCAGAAGTGAACATTTTAGGATCCTAGGACGCTTACCCCGTGTTGGTGTAGGCTCCCCATGAAGAATAGATCATCTGCCGTTCTGCCAGGCAGCTCGTAAGAAGCGAACGATTTCTATGGGAGTCACTACCATTGTGGCTATTAGGTGGAAGAAATATGTATTGTCTCACCCGGGTCTCGTACGACCGCTTTACCTATTCCTGCCGCAATAGCGTCAGTGCTTGTCACTATCATTTTCGGGTTTGGAGGGTAAGGTAACCGGTTAACTTACCTATGTATGTGGCATTAAGATCTCCCCACAAGGATGGCAACGCACCATTAACATCTTTGGAGTCTATCGGCGATGGTTTTCTTCAGGACAGCCATCTGTTTGTTTGCTGTCTTATGTATAAAAAGATTATTTTAATTATTTTTACAATGACGTCAATATATGTATGTATATATATAATATGTTTGTATGTGGCGTATTGATTTTTTTATTATATAAGATAGCAAACAAGCAGATGGCTCTCCTGATGGAAAGATATAATCATCGTCTATAGACACCAAAGATGTTAATGGTGCGTTGCTATCCGTATGGCGGGATGGTAATGACACTTGCATAAGTTTACCGGCTGTCTTACCCTCCAAACTGGAACACAAAAATGACAAGCATTGACGCTATTGCGGCAGAAATCGTTAAGGCGGTGTTATCAAATAACCGGACCAGGCTGCGGAACTCAACCACCTAATAGTCACAATGGTAGTGACACATATGGCTAATCGTTCTCCCTTTACAAACTGCCTAAAAGAAGAGCAAATGCGGAGAATAAAGCATTTGCTGCTGCAAAAGAGGCCTGAACCAATACGAGGAAAAAGTATTGATTATATAATATAAACACTTGTACTGTTTCACAAATGTAATTTAATTTTTTATTTATTACACAATCACTTTTAAACTTACAGCCAACCGGTTTCGCCTATTTATGCATCATCAGGGCTTTCACATTAACTTTTTTACATTATACTATTGTTAAACTTAAATATTATACATACACAAAGACTTTAATAACTAAAATGCCCATTTCATTTTAGTTATTAAAATCTTTGTGTATGTATAATATTTAAGTTTTACAAATAGTATAAGGGTGATTCTTCAAAAATGTGTTCTACGTGTAATTTCCACGGTATTTTTGAAATCGCTTAATTAAAGTAAATTACACAAACATTTTAAAAGTTTATGCAAATTTAAAGAACATATGAAAATTCGACAAGTAGTGGATCTATAAGAAAAGTTCTTAAAAAAAATATTGAACATTTGCGGGCCATGGAAATTACATTAGAGACCACGGAAATGATCCAGCAGATAAAATTTTGCTAAATACCATATCACTTATGAAAATAAGATTAGATAAAAGTGATTTGGGGAACTATGAACGGCTGCAATATATATTAAAACGATATTAGGCAAAAATTTTTTCAGCAACTTTTTTTTTGAATTTCACCTCTCCACTTAACTTAGATACTGAAAACAAATTAGCGATAAAGTGCGTGTGCTACACATTTCCTATTATCTTTTGCTTTTCTAAACCATGCAATTGAAAGTCTGTGAAAAACTTAGTGTTCGTATTTTCATAAAAATCATTATATTGTAGCGACAATATAATCATATCGGTACATAAGTACCTAAGTAGTCGAGTAACGAAGAATTGCAGGATTAGCGAAAAATATGAATGTATGCTCAACCGAGCAGTTACCTAGCCTAGCTAAGGCATAGTACTAAACTTTACGTTGAGTACTTTCCTTAACATCAAAACATTAATACTAGACTCATTTTCGGCACTTTGAGCATAATAATAATTAGACGCTTTAAATGATAATAAGCTTCGATTTAACAAATTTAAATAAAAAAGGCAGATTGAACTGAACGTCTATAGACTTTCTGGTTCACCGTGATTCACTGGTTTGTCGATTGGCGAGGTAAGTGGTGATTCTAATCCCCGCATTTACTGATATGTTAGCGATTATCGACTATTCCTAGCGATAGCCGGAACCGACAGTTTTACGTGTTCATCTGAGGCACGGCAGTGGTAATACACAACTCCGACAGACTCTAAGCAACTACTGAAGTTAAAGATTTTTGAGGAAACCTCGAAAAAAATTGAACAACACCTTTGCCCGACCTAGGGATTGAACCTAGGACTATAAGGCAGTCTAAATGATAAGCTTTGGTTTAACATGTTTAATTAAAAAAATAACTGACAATCAATATTTGTCACTTAATCTGGTGATTGTATGAATTATAGTATAAACATCGAATATTTCGTTTTAATTATTGCAAACAAAAGAAATATAGTAATTTCCATGGGTTTTATGTACCTTCCTAGGTGTTTTATACATAGAAATTACACCATGGAAATAACCAAAAAGCATATATTTTGAAATTTATCGCCATTGGAAAGATATAGGCTACTAATTTGTTATTGGCTATCTACATTTGGGAGTTAGGTATAAGACCGCAATACCCGTTTACTAAAAATAGTACGATTATATTCCAAAAATGTGACATGGAAATTCTTAAAAATTGAGAACCAAAAATTGAAAAATTGAAGAACTTACTTTTGCACCGAAATGGAGGGATTTAGGGCTACGAATACCTGATCCATAAGCTGTAGCATAAAAGCAGAATCAGAAAAACTAATCCCGATACCTCTAGACCTCGCCAGTTCAGAATAGTACCCGTTGCAATAAGCGAAGCTAAAATTTTGCAAAGTTGTGGCATACTTACACTCATAAAATAAAAACTTTCACTGCAATTGGATTAGAAATTTGGTCAGGATATAAAATGGTTTGTATTTTTAAATTTTGTATTTTTAAAAAATCTGTTACGCTCAAAAATTGTACTCCTAAGAATGACCCATAATGTAAAAAAGTTAATTTGAAAACCCTGATGATGCTTAAATAGGCGAAACCGGTTGGCTGTAAGTTTAAAAGTGATTGTGTAATAAATGAAAATTTAAATTACATTTGTGAAACAGTACAAGTGTTTATATTATATAATCAATATGATGCAGTTTTACCAAGTGCCGACGATGAAAAGTATAAATTATATCGAGAAAAAAATGATATGTTAGACCAATCAAAAAATAATATGTCCATGGAAGGAACTGTCTTGCACAAAAGCAGTTGATCTATTATCTACATGGTGTCTCGTAGATACTCTCATAGAGTTTCTTTAGCTATTTTTGACACTGTGAGGAGGTGTCAAGTTTAATTTCACAAACGAACCATTTGTATGATAACGGTGACACGAACCGTATAAAAAATTGTGTAGTAATAATTCTTGATTATTTAAATTTATATATATTAATCAAAAGGTATGTAATCATTAAAATTGTAAAATATTTTTGCATACTCCCATAATTGACGACAAGCTAAATCGATTGAAAGAAGTTTTAGATTTCTAGGCGGGAAGTGCCTCAAAAATTAATGCAAAATGGTCGGTTTTTGGTGTCATTTTTTGTTACACACTATTTAGTCTAGCCTCATAGCCTGCAAACGATAACGTGCGTGAATAAAGTACTTCTGATTTCTGCGATAAAGAATTCCCAAAAAAAACCTTTGACAAGAATTTAAATTGATATTTCTGTTTCAAATAAGAATAACTAATATTATTTAACAGTTGACTTGAATATTAATGCCAGGTTCTTATAACAAAGGATAACAAAGGAAAGGAAGAAGAAGGAAAGGATCATTCAACAATTGCCAAGAATTTAATAATAACGAAACGTTCTATAAACTGTTTCAACATCTGGCAATTTGATATATTTTATAGAAACAGTTTAAACTTACACCTCGTAGAAATTGTTACTACTCGTAACTAAAACGAGTTGTTTAACTGATATACGAACCACGAATTAATATAATTTATCTTCACATTGTATAATACATAGAGCAAAAACATTTCGTTTCCTTATATGCGAAAAAAGAAGACTTCAGTATGATTTAGAGTCTGTAATAAAATTTCCTGCTTTCAAAGATAAAATCTTACATTTATCATATTTAAAGGAGTGTTATGGGGCCTTCATACGTCTTCCGTCGCATTGCGTGTCATACAAAGTGGGGGGACAACTTTTAACGATTGCAATGACGGAGAAACTAAGAAGCTATATCCTTCAAAGAATTCATTACTAAATAACATACAGCGTTACAAAAAAGTGAACTTCTAGATAAATACAAATGCTGTGGTATCTGTATCTCGAGGAAGGCAGTAGTGAGCAAAAACGCAAATAGCTCTCGTGAGGAGGGAAATAACTATCCACTATAGACACCAAAGATGTTAATGGTCAATACGTGACATTGTCTTGTTTCGATTTGGAGAGTAAGGTAAGCGTAAGGTGAAACTTATGGATGTGGTATTAACATTCCTCCACTTGCTATCTTGCTATCCGTCCGCTGCTATCTTGTGATAAGGTGCAAATGCCACCTGCATAAGTTTGCCGGCTACCTTACCCTCCAAACCGGAACATGATAATGACAAGCACTGACGCTTTTATCTAGATATATGCAGAACTCTACTGCGTAGTAGCCTTTTATGACCTGCTTGGCAGAACGGCAGTTGGCTTATTCTTCAAAGAAGCTCGAACCAACACGGGGATTTTTTTAATTCTAGGTCACCTTTTACGACCTTCCTGGCAGAACGGCAGTTGGCCTATTCTTCAAAGAAGCCCGGACTAACACGAGGAAAAGAATAGGTAATTTCTAAGCCTGCGCAACAAAATCAAATACCTAGCTTTTATCTTAGCAAAGCAAAAGTAATTATCTTTGATGTACATAAACAGCGGTTATCATCACTACATAGTATACAATATATACAATAAATATATAGTAAAATAACAAAACAAAGTCGCTTTCTCTGTCTGTCCCTATGTCTGCTTAAATCTTTAAAACTACGCAACGGATTTTGATGCAGTTTTTTTTAGTAGATGGAATGATTCTTGAGGAAGGTTTAAATATATAAACCTTTCCGATATTCTCGCGGGAACATAAGCTACGCGGGTGATACGGCGGGCAGGTCGCTAGTAGTATATAAGCAAGAGATCTGTTTGTTTTTTTTTTGCTGTAAAGTATCTTTGTTCTTTTAGTCTGGTTGTACTAACTTTCTGCAAACACTTTTGTCTCATAGACACATCATTATATCACTAGATAGTAAACAAGCAGAAGGCTTTTCTGATAGAAATATAAACCATCGTCTTACTAGATAGACACCAAAATGTAAATGGTGCATTGCTATCCGTGTGGCGGTAATGAAATGCACTAGTTTACCAACTGTCAATCGCTCCAACCGGAACACGACAATGACTAGCACGACGATATTGCGACAGACTGGAAAAGACGGTGGTACCAAACCCGGGTACAATCTAATCTAACTTTTTTTATACCATAAGATAGCAAAAAAGCAAATAGATCTCCGGATGGAAAGAGTCAACCATTGCCATTGGTCAAATGCCACGTGCATAAGTATACCGGCTAATTTACCCTCCAAACCAGAACATGACAGTGAAAAGCACTGTCATGTTCTGGTTTGGAGGGTAATAGGTAAGGCGGTGGTACCGTATATTCGGGTGAGGCAATGCAGAACTCCACCACCCAGTAGCCACGATGATAGTGATTCGAATAGCCAAGCGGTCACCTTTTATGACCTGCCTGACAGAACGACAGTTAGCCTATTTTTCAAAGAAGCCTCACGAACCAACACGGGGATTATTTTATTCTAGGTATTTATATTCGCTAGCAATTTAAAGTTAGGAAGACGGTAAGAACATGTCTAAGAGTAACTCTTTAAATCTTTGCCTTTGTATTCACTGACTTTGTACAGTCGTCTTTGAACGGTGCACATCGTTATGTCTACAGAAAACGAAACGGAGTTGTCATGAAAAGTAGGTAATACAATACAGAGTGCAATACATGGTATCGATTTGATTGGTACAACATCTTTGGACTAATATTTTTATTCAAAAAGTAAACGAAGAAAATTATTAGCTTAGACACAGTATAATTTTTTCGATTTCATAATTCTGATGCACGTGTCGGTATAAAAATGAGATAGGGTATGCTCCGATGGTTCGGACATGTAGAAAGAATGACAGATGAAAGGTTAGCAAAACTCCGTGATGGGTCGGGTGCCGCTGAAGACTAAAGCAACTGCTTTTCTACCAGGCAGGTCGAAAAGACTACCGATTGGCTATAGTCTGTGTCACTACCATCGTAATTACTAGGTGGTAGAGTTCCGCAACGTCTCGCCCGGGCATTTCTTACCACCTATTCCTACCGCATTAGCGTCAGCGTCAAAGCTTGTAGTAGCATTTTAATTTAGAGGGTAGGGTAGCGGGTAAACTAATACATGTGGCATTGCCAGCCAGTTATACGGATAACAACGCACCATTAACATCTTTGGTGTCTGTAGTCGATGGTTTCTCTTTTCATCAGGAGAGCCATCTGCTTGTGTGCTATCTTATGGTATAAAAAAACAGATATACAATGCAAATATGACAGGATGTAGATTTCAGGGAAGTTGGTCTTGATGATCAGTTTAATTGGGTGGTGTGGTGTGAAGTGTATTCATAACCGGCGTATTTGTATAAAGAGAGTAATGAATGTGTAGGAAACAAGGCAAGTCTGCAAAGATCGTGACATATAGCAATCGGTTACCGCTGCCTACCCTTAAGCGATCTGATGTGAAAATATATGTGTAGTATCTTCACGCCCATATCTCCGAAGGGGTAGGCAGAGGTACAACAAGTGCACCCACGATTAGTCGAAGATACTTGGTCCCACAAATGTGATAGGTGGCAAGCCTATCGTCAACGTGCACTTTCCAATCCCGGGCAACTTTGTGTTTATCAGAAAACTGAAAAAACATTTTTTAAGTGCCCGACCCGGGAATCGAACTCGAGACCTTATGTGGTCGACGCCAACGCTGGACCACTAGACCACAGAGTGTTCTAGACACAAGAGATTGTAATATTCTTTTACTAATTCTATAATCTCAATTTTATGCCGATCTTACAACTTGAGAGATTTTATTCACCTTCAAATTGTAGATGATGTTTTCCAAGTTCAAATTTTCAAAAGCTTCTGGAAACAATTAAAAGGCAAAAAAAACTGTGTTTCACAACGCTCTGCTGAAGCAAAAAATACAAATATAATCACTCTGCAAAAGCTTATTCGTAATCCGGAGTAAAATCACTGGCTTTATTTTTTGTTTCAACAGTAAATAATAAATGTCATGAATTTGACCGCCCCATTGGTCGAGTGGTTAGCTAACCTGACTACGCATCAATGGGGCTCAGGTTCGATTCCCAACAGGGACAAACATTTATGTGATGAGCATAGATGTTTGTATTTCTGGGTTGGGTGTTTAATAAATATGTTTGAGTATTTATGTATTACTACTAGCTGACCCGCGCAGCTTCGCCCGCGAGTATATTAGTAAGTCGTCCAAATAGCTTTTAATAAAAATGTCATCCCCTATTTCAGCCCTCCAGGGACTGATTTTTGAAAAAAATTAGCCTATGTTTGACCCCGGATCTTCAACTATATCCATGCCAAATTTCATGTAAATCGGTCTAGCGGTTTAGCCGTGAAGGCGGAACAGACACACAGGCAGACAGACAGACTTTCGCATTTATAATATTAGTATGGATGTCTTTCTATGTATTTGTATCGTTGATTGACACGCATGTGTAATTTGTCCAGTGATATTTATATTTACTTATATCATTATATATATTTATATTTTTATTATTATTATTATATTTATATTTTTATTATATATTTATATTTACTTATATGATTGTACAAGTTTCACGAATTGATTTACTCCAAAGTAAGCAAACTATTTGCTTATGGTATGGCATCAACGATACGAATTAATAAACATATATGTATAAACAAAAGGTATAAATAAAAATGAATCGCTAACTGATTGCTAAGCCCAAAACTTGAGAACGGCTAGACCAATTCCAAAAAATTGTTTTTTTGAAATATTCGTTAAAGACCAGCAAGGTTTTAATGAAGAGAAAAATGGAAACATTGCAGGAAAAATTTAAAAAAATAACAGTTTCATTTTCCTAAAAACAGTTCCTGGATATCAAACGCTTAAGCCCCCACCGACCTAATTTCGAAATAAATGCATTCGGTTGATTTTTTGCTTTGTCGTTTCTTATAAATATTTAGTGCTGCAAGTCATAAGTAAGATACTACAGAATTCACAACATAAATTCTACTCTTGGAAACATGATACTTGTAGTTTTCTCGATAGAAAAAAAATTAAAAGTTACCTCTGAACAAAAAAGAAAATGCTTAGTGTGGCATAAATACTAAACGGAAGGGCATCAGTTTTTAAACAATAGCAAAGGAACATATTTTTTATAACACACAAAATTTAAATGTTTAAATATGTACATATTTAAATGATAAAAAGGAAATATTAAAATCTGCACTCGTATCGCCCACCCTAGCCAGATTCATCAAGCTCCCTCTCCCCTCTGTTCGCTTTAGCTGTGTTTCGGCTGTAGGACGAGGAGGCTGCGTCGATTGCGTTTACGCTTAGCGTTTGGAAATAATTAAAATTTATTTACTACGAGTTTTCACCCGTATAACACTCGATATCGATCGATAAGTTGTTTGTGAACTGTAAAAAATGTAGAACCTAAATGCATTCGATATCGTTTCTAGCCGACGGAGCTACAATGGTAATTCTCTAGACACCGGAATTTATCATCGGTAGCGCTACGTAGGAGTAGGGCTACCTACAATCAATAAAAGTAGACTCAGAGATTTTAGAAACATGTATAATTTTTTAAGTATAAATAACTCGTTAAAGTAATGTTAATGTTTTTAATATCTTTGACATGCTAGGACATTCAAAACAATAGCTTCAACTTTGGGACTTTTTGAGATAGTGGATAGTGATGAATTGGATAAAGAGAGCAATCCGTACTTAAGTAACTGTGGTGGTCGCAAATTGCGTGATAAATCGACGCAATTTCGATTATTATCGCTACGTTTAGCTCACATACCACATGAATATAGCTCCTCAGAAGAATTTTCTTTGACAGAAAGACTGTCATCAACAAATTCATATCTACATTTCTCACTTTTCTCATATGCGTTTCACTGTTGAGATGAGTAGATAAAGCTTTCGCACCATCCCATTTCACTGTAAAGTTCAAATTACACATTTCGCGTATTCTCTAGTAGTAAATATTTTTTTCGTTGGCTTTTCTTACCCATTTTTTGCACTTATTTTCTAACCATGATTATTAAAAAATAGATTCGTACTTCTTTTTCTGCTTTGATTGTGATTATCTGCGGCCCTACCATGAACTCTTATAGCAGGTCAATTTTAGCCGATAATTAAACTGTCCTGGTATTTCGTACCATGAAAGCGTTATCTAACAGGCCAGTCAGTGATCACGTGACCTATGCCGGCGAACGATCGTTTTACTATTCAAACCAACTTCTGCCCTGCATTAGCGTACCATGAAGTGTTTTTGACAGACCGAAATCGATATTTGAACTGCTAAAGTGTCATAATATTGCCGGTCACTTGCAGGTGGAAAAAAGTAACTTTATTGGATTGCTTTGTCTTAAATATACTGTAAACGTAGGTAAGTATTTTTTATTATTACTGCTATTCCTAGCCCTAGTCCTATTTGGAATTTATACTGTATATTTTTTGACATTAACTGTGTTTTAGAAAAATATTGATATTGGTATAAAATATAGTACCTAATTCTTTACTTCTATTTAAAGTTATTTATTTATTATTTAATATTTAATTACTTAGTCGCCTCTGTGGTCTAGTGGTCCAGCGCTGGCGTTGACTACATGAGGTCCCGGGTTCGATTCCCGGGTCGGGCACATTAAAAAAAAGTGTTTTTTCAGTTTTCTGAGAAACACAAAGTTGCCCGGGATTGGAAAGTGCCCGGTTGGCGATAGACTTGCCACCTATCACATTTGTGGGACCAAGTATCTTCGGCTAATCGTGGGTGCACTTGTTGTACCTCTGCCTACCCCTTCGGGGATATGGGCGTGACAATACTTCTTAATTATTTTTAAAGCATTTTTTATTTATTTTTTATTTTAGATATAAAAACGTATCTTCACGCCCGTATCCCCAAAGAGGTAGGCAGAGGTACAAGTGTACCCACGATTTGCCAAAGCCTATCGCCACCCGGGCACTTTCTCCAATCCCGGGCATTATTGCTTTTGTCAGGAAACTGAAAAACACATTTTGTTGAATTGTCCGACCCGAAATCTCTTTTGATCAACTCGGACACCGGACCACTAGACCACAGAGGAGATACACATAAATTTAGATGTGTGATGAAAATTAACGTTTTGAGTGTGCACTTTTATTGAATCCCGTTGCAATATCTTTATGAGTATTTAAAAAATCTCATAAAACTTCCAATTGTTCATTGAATATATTGATATCATACGATCGTTTTGCTTCCGACATCAATTACGTTCATTAAATCAATGTGTAATCTTAAGCTTTAAAATAGTCACAAACTATTCCAAAACTCTAATCTCAAAAAATCAAGACGTACTCAAGAAATTTGAAAACCGCGCTCATAACATAAATGTCTTTATTAAACAGTTCAAGGTCATGTGTAATATTCCCAGAGTTGCGTTCTTTAATGGATGCCGCTTAACAAATATTACGTGGTTTGCTTTATGTTCCATATATTTTACGTAGACTTTAAATAAATTAAAACTCGATCTTTTTTGCCAATTTGTATTGTTAAATTCAAGATTTCTAATTAAAATGCATTAATAATAATAACTTTACACTAAAATTTAAAAATCGGCAAGTTATGTGTTTCTCAACGTTAATTTGATATGTCTTGCCACTTGCCAGAGATAATGTGACCGGCCAGAAGACGACGCATTGCAGTTCAACAAAAATTAGTTCATGGTACGATCGTAAAACCTGACAGGTTAATACGCATAATTGGACTGCCTGGAACTTGACAAGTATTATAACAGTTCATGGTAGGCCCTCTGTTATCCATTATGCCAATTACCCAATGAACACTTATAGGTACTTTTATTAAGAAAATTGATCTAAAAAGTAAAAACAAAACAAAACAAAAAACCTGTTTTGATCTAATGTTTGTCGCGTGCATGTACTCATTTGTGGTCATCCCATCTATTGCATAAATAGGATCGCTTGCGGTACAAGAGTATTGACCATAATATGTATATACATGTATATATATATATATATATATATATATATATATATATATATATATATATATATATATATATATATATATATATATATATATATATATATAATATGTATAATTACCATGGATATAAAAAACAGAACAAAACTGACACTCAAGAGTGTCCCTAATTTCTTTTAAAAAGTTATAGATATGGCAAAAACATATGTTTTTGCATATCCAACCTTAAGTGCAAGACTTATAGTTGTTTTTACAAAGCAATATACGAAAATAAATAAAATTGACAGTGACGCGGCCGACGCGATTCTATTTGAAATGAGCGCACAAATTAAAATAGTGCGCTCATTTTTGGAGGACATTTTTGACACAATGATTGTGTATCTAGGGTTTTTTATATCCATGATAATTACGAACAAAAAAACACAGTCAAATCACAAAAAAAACGCTTAAACCAGTTTTAAATAGAATAATTGTTAACATTCTTAATGAAAGGACCGCAAAATATATTTGGCTCACGTATTTGCAATAAATTTCCGTAAGCCGGGTATGTTGAACAAGACGTGTAATTTGATTCAACTTAATTACGCGATATTCAGATTTCACAGTAATAATTTGTCCCTTTGTATATGACCGCCTTTTGAATTTCCGAAGTGTTCGTATGATATTCTCGTAAATTATACCTACTACTAAATGATATATACATTTTTAGCGTCTGTATCACAGATTAAAGGGATACGCCTTTCAAGACAATTTCTTAGTTTCTCAGTGTAGCTTGCAATTACATACAAAAATACAGATACTACCAATGAAGTAAAATCATTTCAAAAGTAATTTTTAAACCTTGTCATCTCATACAATATGATAAAATAGTGCAGGATGGTTTTAATATGTACATAGTAGCTTTGAGCAATGTAAAAAAATAGGCATACTTTAGTGCTGATTGAAGTTGTGCGTGCCAAGTGATATATTGAACGAGTTCGCCCGGTCTCGACGACGAAGACGACAGCCCTTAGCGCGTTTAAATATAAATTTAAACTCTGGTTGAGCACTCTGCTTGACCAAAAAAGCCGGCAACACAATAACGACCCTTATGGTCAACTGTAGTAGTTATTTCGAAAAAAACTAGTTCGCAATCTAAAGCTTCGTAAATAAAAGCGCATTATAATAGTGAGCAATCATTTCTGAATTTAAGCTGCAAAAACTGCATTGTGTTAGCAATTGTGCTTATCAACAACATTAGCCGGCCAGGCGTGGCGCACCTGTGTGATTTATGCAACTATTATTGTGAGATAATGATGTTATTGTTAACAACAATGACAAATATAGATAAGGATTGTATAAATAAGCTGGAATCGATGTTTTAGAGTCATTGTAATTCTATCGCTTCTTGAGGGCGTTACTCTGCCCAAAAATTATACTGTGCGTGTGAAAGTAATTTAAGTGTTTTGTTCGGCCAAACTTCATCTTGGTTACAATTGTTAAAAAATAAAATGATACTTAGTCCAAATACTTTTTGTATATCATCAGATGGTAGCAGAGAGCTTAATGTACTACCTACTAGAGAAGAGAATAATAATAAATTGTTCAACCAAAGTGAAAATTAAGCAGCGTTGCAGCGTATAATAGAGTACATTATATTTTTTGGCATCCAAAAGGTTATATCCGCCGTGAATTTTATTTTATTTCTTTTTATTTTCATACAGTTGTATTAGAAATGGAGGGTAACACCTCGGAAGATCACAGCAGTATCAAAAGTTGTGTTTCATGCAGGTATTAGAAGCGTTGCCTCCAGATATAATACAGCTTCATGGTTGCATCCAACGAGCTCTGACGTAGGTGTCGTCCATGGGACCATTAAGTATTAGGTATAGATGAAGCTAGCACTCGTATTAATAACTTGAAACAAATACCTACGTTATATCTCATTCTATGAGGTCTTGCCACCTCCTTTTATACAGCTGTGTTAGAAAGAGAGTGTGAGACTTCAGAAGACGAAGTATTTAAAGTTGTGTTTCAAGTAGGTTTTAATGTTGATATCTAAGATCTCAAAAAAATCATATGATGTGAATCTGAAATGTCCTAAACAATATTTAAAAAAAAATAACATAGATGTAAAATTGAAAAAGAAATAAATTATTTAAAAATTACGAAAAAGACTACGTATTAATTTTTGTACTATATGTTGTTTATTTTTTCCGTATGTATATGTTTACCAATTATATAAAAAAAATATAAAAAGCATAGGTCATCGATTTACTTTTTGAATTAAAAATCCTCAACTAACAAATAGTCATATTTTTCTCAAAGTGTCGTGTTACACCTGAATTATTTTGTAGCTTAAGCCATTTAAATTAAACAATTCTCACACCAGTGTATTGCAGTGCTCAAGACCTCTTAAAAAATATATGCTTTACACTATCGGATTCAATCCAAACAACTCATAAATCAATTTTGTGACCACGGTCCACCGGAACGAACTTGGAACGTGTGCGCGTAACGGTCCGTGTTTTTTTATAAAAAAAATGCGAAAATGGATGGTGGAGTGAGCGGTTAATATCTTGAAACAAATACCTACGTTATATCTCATTCTATGAGGTCTTGCCACCTCCTTTTATACAGCTGTGTTAGAAAGAGAGGGTGAGACTTTAGAAGACGAAGTATTTAAAGTTGTGTTTCAAGTAGCTTTTAGAAGTTCTGTCTCCAGCTTCATGCATGGAACACAAGTAGTGGGGCGCATGCCTTATCTAGTATATATGTCGTATATGGCAGTCTTTGGATGGTAGAATGATTCGTATTCAAGTTACCTGAAACAAACAAATATTGTATTAGATCATTGTACTCGTATGTAAGTACATTTGTAATTATTAAGCTGTATCGTAAATGTTTCATGCTTTGCCTATCCGGCTCAGATCATGAGGTCCTCAGTTCGACCCCCGTGTCGTCCAAAAGTGTTACTGAGATTTTTTCGAGGCTTTTCTCAAAAATCAATATCTCGGTAGCAAACCAAAGTCTGGTAATGATGTATTAACATCTATACCACTAGAATGAAGCGGAAATATTTATCAGGTCTTTTAAATGCGGTGACGCTTAAAACAAACTAGCAATCGACCTGTGGTCGAAATTTAGTGCCACAGCACAGCAAACACACACACACGAACACACACACACACATATATATATATATATATATATATATATATATATATATATATATATATATATATATATATATATATATACATATACATATACATATATAAGAGACACTTTTGACTGATTTGAAGCTCAGATAAACTACTAAAAAAATACATTTATTTTAACATAGGTACTAAATTAAATGTATTGTCGTACTCGATACATGCAAAGTATCTTCACGCTCATATCCCCGAAGGGGTAGGCAGAGTTACAACAAGTGCACCCACGATTAGACGAAGATACTTGGTCCCACAAATGTGATAGGTGGCAAGCCTATCGCCAACCGGGCACTTTCCAATCCCGGGCAACTTTGTGTTTATCAGAAAACTGAAAAAACACTTTTTTAATGTGCCCGACCCGGGAATCGAACCCGGGACCTCATGTGGTCAACTCCAACGCTGGACCACTAGACCACAGAGGCGTGGTCGATACATGCAAGTGGAACATAATTTCGGATGTATTTATGAAGATTTTAAGGATGTAAGTAATCAAAAATTTGTTTATTTGATTGTTTATAAATTAATAAATAATTAAATAAATATAATTATTAATGGTAAACAGTTGTTGATAAATCATAAGCAAGAACGTAATTTACTGACGTTTAACTATGAATATTATTCACCTTTATTGACATGTAACAACTTTAGTATACATTGTATATTAACTACAAAAACGATTCTTATATTGGAAATGCCAAAATATTAATGTTCTAAAAATTTCAAATTTAATTCCAATAAGACAACAATTTGAGCGTTTACAGCTAATAAGTCAGCTATTATCGTGTCACCTCGTTTTGAGGGACACTCTCCTGACAACCTCAACCAGTATTTGAACTTTTGGCAAATCGAACAATGATCAGTTCCGTGGTCATTTAAGAGACAAGCCTAAATTACGAGTAGCTCAGTAGAGCAAAACAATATTTCTTGCCATTTTATCGCTTCTAACTTCATAAGACACGAATTTGGTCTCACACGGAGTATTGTTTTTATCTCTGGGCTAGGGCTCCCTGTCGCGAGTAGTTTGGTTCGAATCGTTGACGTCCAGCATATTTCTAATTGACTTGATTCTTTGACATTAAATAGTAGAAATATAAATTGACTTCTATTGTATCTATCATACGGAGTATTCCGACGTACTGTTCAGATTAATTCCTTCGTCAAATTCAATCATTGGATATCACAATGTTCAGAGTTTAAACTTCATCACCTCGATGTCAGGAAATCCACAGCCGATTTTCTGGCACCTCATACTTCCCATTTTTAATTAATTACCGATCTATTAAAATCTTTAATAAAAGAGCTTATTTATTTTTAAAAGTTTTTAAACTCAACTGCAAGAACTCTGACCAACTCCATGAGAGGCGGTGATCACTTATCATCGGGTGAGGTGCCCCTGCTCCTCGTTCTTCTCCACCTGCACGTTTGTCGCTCTTCTATTAAAAGAATTAAAAAATTGAAATTTTGTTTAGACCCAATAGTTCCCCATAAGTATTCGCATAATTTTTCAGATTGAGTTATTTTTAGTTCCACTGTCAATCACTTTTGTCTTATTATTCGGGACCGTGTAACTTTGTTGGTCTGAGCATCTTATAAAGAATAGATAAACCATCTACCATGTTGCTAGGCAGTTCGTAAAAGATGATTGAGTAGCTATTCGGCTCACCACCATCATGATCACTAAGTGGTACTGTTCTATAACCTGGGCTTAGAACCACCATCACAGTTATTTTTGCCGCGATAGCGTCAGTACTTGTCATTGTTCCCATTTAGAGGGACATGCATTACTGTACTGCTATCCGTTTAGTTGTCTTTTTTCCATCAAAAGAGCAATGTGCTTGTTTGTTGACTCACGATATACATAAACCCTTGGTTAAGTGAATTGCTATATAAATAATTAAGAAGAATGGACCTAACTAAAATGGATTGTTATATTTTATAATTTGGTTAAGAAACAAACGTTCTATCCTACTAGACTGTTAAAACTTATCCTGCGCTATTTTTTTAGGTTTGTTTTTGTAGCACACATCCCCGCTGAAGTTATAAAGAAAATATACTCCATATTTGAGCATCCTAAAATAACTCTTAATGTTATACTTTATTATTATTTCCTATTTGAAATTTTATCATAAAATAAAATTTAAGTTAATCGAACCTGCATTGGCGTAAAACAAATTTGTATAAAAATGAGTAATTTAAAAAAATGAACGTCGTTAGTTTTCCATCACCTTTTTTACTTAAAGAACTTTAGAGCTAATGTCACAAAAGCAATTATCCAATTTATATAACATCTAAATATATTTGTATTTAAATAGGTTGCCCATCAACTATCAATGAAAGTTGCATGGATTGTAATGCTATTTAAATGCATCAAAATTATAATGACTGACTTCAACTCCCTTATATCAACAAAACGCGACATCTATGATCTAATCTACACCAAGTTATATAGAACTAGTGGTATTCTGTACAAAAAATAAATATATTGTGAAGAAAAACCATCGCCTATAGGTACCAAAAATTTTAATGGTGTTGTGCTGGTAAAATGCCACATGTATAAGTCTACCGGCTACCCTACTATCCAAACCTGAAAACGACAGTGACAAGCATTGACGCCATTGTGGCAGGAATAGGTAAAGCGTAAGTACCATATATCCGTGCAAGACCTTGCGAAACTCTTCTACCTAGTAGTTACGTTGTGCCTAAAGGTAAATACCTGGTAGTGAGTAATGACACGCGCAGCCAATTCTTTTACAACCTGCCTAGTAGAATGCCAGATGGTATAGTCTTCAAAGGGATTCCAAACGAACACGGGAAAAGGATAATTATTTTATGATCGCGATTTACAGTTAGCAAAATACTTATGAACAACAATGCCTCGCTTTTTTACAATTTTATTGAAATTATTAAGTTTAAGGCATTATAATTATTAAGTCTAACCTAACCTTAAATTAATTGACGTGTAAGTTTATAATAAAAAACCCTTGGTCTAAGTAACTTAGATAATAATGCTGAACTTAGCGAGAAAAATTAATATCTTTCAATTTTCATCTCTTTGAACGGAAAATACTGAAGATATTAATTAACCTCTTAGTCACGATTTTCACAAATTAAGATTATACCTTTCAGCAAAATTTACGGTGAAATTTTTACCTTTTCTGATAATGTTTAAGGCAATTTGTATATTTTTACTTTGCGATTTTAATTTGTGCGAAGAGAGTAAAAATTATAAAAAACGAAGTGAAATCTAGCTTTAGATAGCAATCAAAATACATAACTTCCTTTGTCTATTTAATACTTTTAGGTGAGACTAGATTGACAAGCTTCCTTAAGTTCACGACTCTTGGATCAAGCTTGTTTGAGTGATGGTCCAATTTTATTTACCGGTTTGCTATTTTAATCACACAACTAAACGGGTGTAATCGCAAACTTGAATAACCACCGAGCTGTCGTAAAAGGCGACCGATTGGCTATGCGAATCACTACGATCGTATTTACGAAGTGGCAGTTTTCTGCATTGTCTTACCCGGGCCTGGTACCACCGCCTTACCTATTCCTGCCGCAATAGCGTCAGTGCTTGTAAATGTCATGTTCCGGTTTGGAGGGTAAGGTAACCGGTAAACTTATGCATGTGGCATAACAACTCGCCACAAGTTAGCAATGCACCATTAACGTCTTTGGTGTCTACAGGCGATGGTTGATTATTTCCATTAGGAGTCCCATCTGCTTGTTTGCTATCTTATGTTATAAAAAAATACAAAGTTTTATCCCTTATTTCAGCCTCTTGAAAAATAAAATAACCTATGCTTAACTCAAATCTTCAACTATTTCCATGCCATATTTTTTCAAAATCTGTTAAGCAGTTTAGCCGTAAAAGTTTTTTTTTAAAATCAGAGAGACTTTTGCACTTATAAGTATGGATGTAAAAAGTACAATTATTGCTGTACTGAATGCACTTTATAGATTCAGACGTATATATAAACTTTTCAGTTCAGACATTTATTTTGTTAAAAATGGCAGTATATTAATTTTTGAAAAGCTGTACATTTTGGTAAAGATGATCGATTTTGACCTTTTGAATGGCATTTAACTCAATTTTTGAAATCTAAAATATTGCTCTTGCTAAATAATCGATTGATTGAAAAATTTCGAAGCAGAGTCAAACATCACTTTTTTTCTTAAATTTTAGTCATTGATAAATCCCAAACAAATTGACCGATTTTGATCTAATTTACGGTATTTTGCACTTTCATAAAATTTTTAAGTCAATCGGTATATTATCATGAAAGTTATTTTAAAAATATTGACTATGTGTGGTAAAATGCCAAATTTCGTACAATACCAAAAACTTACTACTTAAAAAATTTCGAAGTTATGTCTTACGATTACACCTAAACGAATAAAAAGAACTCGTCGTGCGCGGTCCGTTGGGATCGGGGATGTGAAAAGCGCCGTCGACGAAGATGGTGCACAACGTCTAGTTTGCGTGTCATCCGTATTCCTATCATCTTCCGTGTTGTTCTTTTTCCGCGTTGCGTTTAACGACATAGGTTTCCAAGCAGGCGGCAGTGTCCATCCCCTATCTCTTTTAAAATTATCTATACATATAATAAAATCGTAGGAGAGTCAAAACTGTACATTGAATATTTTTTAAAAGAATACTTGGGGCGTGATCTACAATCGATATCGAAGCCAAAAATATAGTTTTTAGAATTTTTGTCTGTTTGTCTGTTTGTATATCCGGGGTAAACTCAAAAAGTACTGCATGGATTTACTTCAAATTTTGGATGAATATTACTAATAGGTCGGGTCAACATGTAGGCTACATATTATCATGCTATCGCCTTCGGGGGAGGTGCTGTGCGGAGTAAACGAACGAAGTCGTGGGCAGCAGCTAGTAATATAATGTTCCATGTTCCGCCACTGCCGAATTAATGTAGTCCATTTTACGCACATTACGGATATGTTCGGCGAGCCGAGCCTGATATTGATGTTTCGTCCTGTCTCTCCAATGTAGCTTTTGCCGCTATTGGGCGAGTGTAGCCGATTTTAATTAATAGTTAACAATGTCTCACGATAGTTTTAGTAACTTCCTTTTTATATACGTAGCAGGAAGTTAAAAAGTTTTGATTTATAAAGCTTGATTCGATTTTGATTTTGATTAAAACGCGTTCAACGATTTTGATTTTGATTAAAAGACGTTCAGTTTTTTAAGTACCAAAATATTGTAGCAGGTCAAATATCGATTGGTAGGCAAAAATATTATCTTAATTTAAAAAAAAAAACCGTTTGAATAACCCGTTAATTTTTGTTTTGTTATTCAGAATGCAATAACCTTTTAGCATTTTGAAATAAAATATTTTGGTTTGCATATTCTTGTAGGGCATTAAATTTCCTAATAAAAACTTCTTGACAAGTAAATCTCTCTAAACTCAAAAATTTGTATAACAAGCCGTTAAAATATGATAATGTATATTGCTATATAAAACACGGAGATAACATTAAATATTTGTACAGAATCAACTTCAGTGACACTTATTCAGTATATAAAATAGTCACTCAAATATCCCACATGACAAATGAATCAAATCAATTCAATTGTCATGTGACGACGGGCTTGATATCACAATGTCGAAAATCGCAACATTTATAAAAACAGAGCAAAGCAGCATATAAGAGATCCCGCACTAAATTCAATATGTCAAAAAATGCCAACTATCTTGAACGGGATTACGAACGATTTTTCATCGATATGTAATATTTCCACATGAATATATTGCAAGAGTTAAAATCCCCGAAGGCGAAATAATGTGTCAAGAGGATCATTGTTAGAAACTTTAGCCACAGTTTTAAACAGATAAAAGAAGAAAGAAGATTACAGTAGTAAGTTACATAGACGATCGTTTTAAAACTTGTTAGGTTCGTAATAAAATGTAAAGAAAAAGGCGCATCCGTGAAATGAGAACATTGCAAGAGCGACCCAATTAAAGCAGCCTCTTCGATGTAATTTGAAAAATTCTTGTTTTTTTTTTGCTTTTCACTATAGAGTTTAATCAAATAGATTACTTACTAGAATATTTATATTATACAATTATATATTATATATTATACAAAATTTCAATAATCCATTTGTATGGATGGATGGATACCATAATATGAAATCATCATTTTACATTTTTAACAACTTGTAACACCCATGTTCTTGCAAATAAATATTTTCTTTCTTTCTATATTGTAGGGAAGTGTTGCATCTATATTTCGTAATAGTAAATTATTTTTTCTACTTAAAATAAAAAACGACAAATTTTAAACGAACTAATGCATTATTATATCAAAAGTAACACCATTTGCAACAATTGTTTACTAAGATTAAGTGAAGCCGTCATATTGATTGATTATACGCATGATTTGTTATCATTTACGTGACCATGATTGCGGCAGCGTCCTACTGGATTATAGTTTCATAGATTTGCTATTCGCGAATTATATTCGCAATTTTTTGTTACCTTTGTAACTCTTTCCACTAGGAGAGCCAGGTGCTGTAGTGCTATCTAATTATATTTTAAAAAGTAATAATTAGTAGTAATTTATAAAAGAATGAAAGGTAGAGGGAAGTTAGCAGGAAAGTAGCGGGGAGGTAGGAGGAAGGTAGCAGAAAAGTAGCGGGAAGGTAGCAGGAAGGTATTGGGAAGGAAGGTGTAGGTAAAGAGATGGTAGCGGGAAGGTAAAGGGAAGGTAAAGGGAAGGTAAAGGGAAGGTAGCGGGAAGGTAGCAGGGAGGTATTGGGAAGGAAGGTGTAGGTAAGGAGATGATTGCGGGAAGGTAAAGGAAAAGTAGCGGGAAGGCAGCAGGAAGGTCAATTGGGAAGGAAGGTGTAGGTAAAGAGATGGTAGCGGGAAGGTAAAAGGAAGGTAGTGGGAAGGCAGCGGGATGGTAGTGGGAAGATGGCAGCCGGATAACGGGAAGGTAGCAGAAAGGTAGAAGGAAGATAGCTAGAAGCTAGGAAGAAGGTATAAATATATGTATGTTAGGTATAAATCTGTGCTTGTAAATACCGTTTAAAGCTTTTACTTCTGTCGGCAGTTTTTATGATTGCCTCCGATTTTTTTAGCCCGTATACAAAACAATAACCTAACATACTCAATAGCTTAGATACAGAAAAATATGTACATGATTTTTGTCCTCTAAACGTGTTATCTGTACTTATTATATTAATATTACAAATGCGAAGTTTGAATGTTTGGATGGATGTATGGATGTTTGTAAATCAATCACGCATAAACCACTTAACGGATTTGAATAAAATTTGGCACACAGGTAGATGATGACCTGGAATAGCATATAGGTTATTGTTTATCCCGGAAAAATTAGGCGATCCCACGGGATCCTCCAAAAACTTTTATAATGCAGTGGGGCTGGACTGGCTGCTGAACGCTGCAGCTAGTAATATTATAAATGCGAATGTAACTGTATTTGTCTGTTTGTCTATCTGTCTCTTTTTCACGCCTAGGCCACAGAAACTTGGATGAAATTCAGTGCAAGAATAGCGTGAGAAAGGATATAGAATATTTTATATCCCGGAAATCCCACGAGAACGGGAACTACGCGGATATAACCCCAGGACTATCTATATTTTAAAAAAATAAAAAAAAGTATCCTCACGCCCGTATCTCCGAAGAGGTAGGCAGAGGTACAATAAGTGCACCCACGATTAGCCGAAGATACTTGGTCCCACAATGTGATAGGTGGCAAGCCTATCGCCAACCGGGCACTTTCCAATCTCGGGCAACGTTGTTTTTATCAGAAAACTGGAAAAACATATTTTTGAATTGCCCGACCCAGGAATCGAACCCGGGACCTCATGTGGTCAACTCCAACACCGGACCACTAGACCACAGAGGCGATCTATATTTTAAACCACGGTAATAAGGAGCCACTCCTTAGGCTAATTTTAAAATAAAACTCTTTCCACTTGGATGAAGTGGCGGGCACAGCCTAACTAGGTACTACCTAACTAAAGACGCTGTAGTTTAAAACAAACTATTAATATTCCAGGCAAACAATAAAATTGTAATCCAGTACGACGCTATCTCTATCATGGTATCGTAAATGATAAAGTTTTATGCGTAACGACATCAAATATGTTTATGAGCTAATTACATAGCGGAACCCTAGGAAGATAGCTGACGCTGCAACTACAACTTGTGTTCTTTAGCTACTTTCCCATGGGAACACTTATGAGTGTCAATTTGCTGAATTGTATTTACGTCATCCACCACGACATCCATATTGTAAATTTATAATTATAATTCACTTTTACTTCTCACTTCGAGGTAGACAGTCAGATTAGGCTTAGAATAAAATAATATAATTGTAATTCTTTTATTTTTAATAAAGTAGTAAAATAATTTTGGTTTTTTTTCGAACCTCCGATTGCAGCTAACGTAATTGGCGCAGTCGGTAGGATACTCGCGGGCCGGTTCGCGAGGATTAGATTAATCATTAGATTAGCTTAGCGAGTCGCCCGGGCGGCTTTCCAGCCCCAGTGAACGAGTATCCAAAATCCACGGACCTGCTGCAATCTGAAGAGGAGGAGCATCTAGCCATCGACGCCCGAGAGAAACCAGAATGAAATTTATGTAAGTACACTTGAATTGTTCTCGTGTTGCTTCCCTTAGTCTTTAATCCTCATCATTTTCCATCCTAGATCTGGTAGGGCCCGGGAGTCTGAATCTCGTCAGGCTCACCGGAGTGTTGTAGCTGATAGACATAGAAATATAAGTTTAGAAATAATTACTGAAATAGATAGTTTAAATAGCGATACAATGGCCCACGACCCGGACACAATTTTTAAGGCTCTTCGCCTTGTCCCGGATTTCGATGGGAACCCTAATGTACTCACGCGTTTTATTAGTATATGCGATCAATTAGCTGCGAAATATTTAAGCACGGCCGCGGGCAGTGAATTTTCTAACTGTTGCGTTTTAAATGGCATATTAAATAAAATAACAGGAACCGCCGCCTGTACTCTTAATTCAAACGGAATTCCAGATAGCTGGCTAGGTATCCGAGCTGCCTTGATAAACAATTTTTCCGATCAACGCGATGAGACGACTCTTTACAATGACCTCTCTTTATCTACGCAGGGTAACAAATCCCCTCAGGAATTTTACGATCATTGCCAGACCTTGTTTAGTACTTTAATGACTTATGTTACATTACACGAACCCATACCAACTACCGTAGAGGCGAAACGCGAACTTTATAAGAAAGTTACGATGCAGGCTTTTGTTCGCGGATTAAAAGAACCATTAGGGTCCCGCATACGTTGTATGCGCCCCAGTACAATCGAAAAAGCGCTAGAATATGTGCAAGAGGAATTGAATATAATATACTTACAACAACGTAACGAACCTCATAAGGGACATACTACCCCTAAGGTAGCCTCACTGCCATCTAGTTCGTTTGCACCGCCACGACCACCAAACCTTCAAATTCCTACACCTCATTGGCAAGCGCCGATGAGACCTGCGCCACAGCCTTTTAGATTTAATGACATACAATACCAACGCGTGCCCACGCATACCCAGAGGGTATTCGGTGCACCACCGCCTAACTACAGCCATAACAGTAAGGTATTTAGATTACCACCTCGCAACAATCCGCCCCAGGGTCAGGGTCTGCAGCCTATGAGTGGTGTTCAAAGATTTACACCAAAAGTACTGCCACATACCATGATGGCAGGACACGATTGGAGAAAGTCAGGGAACCCTCCGCCTAATAACTATTTTAAAACTCGTGAAATGAACATTAATGAGTGTGCGACATACGATGACTCATATTACAACTCGCTCGAATGTTATCAGGAGCCAGAGTACAATTACATAGACAACGCTTACTATAGTAATGACTATTCCCCCGACTATCCTTATGATTTTTATAATAATTATTATGCAGTAACGAATGACAGTGTATCTCAACCGGAAATTAATAGTGATGATCAGGATTTTCGGAAGGACAAAACTTTACAAAAACCAAGATAGAGCTTAACCTTCAGACCCAAAGACAACTGCCTTACATCCAAATCGAGAACCCCCCTTTGAAATTTTTAATAGACACTGGTGCCAATCAATCTTTTATTAGCCCGGAAGCTGTTCAGAAATATTTTAATAATTTTCCTCTCAATTATGACCCGTTCGAAGTGACGAATATACACGCGACCAGTAAAAATAACTACTCCATTACTATACCATGTTTTCCGGAATTCAACGATTACGACAGTATTAAATTATTTTTGTACCGTTTTCACGACTATTTCGACGGACTTATAGGTTTAGATTTATTAGGTAAATGGGAGGCCCGCATTGATTTAAAAAATAATCAACTGTTAACTCGTTCCGCGTCTAACCCGATAAAAATGTATAATTCACGAAACGTAAACCTATACGAAGACATTATACCAGCTAAGACTTCGAAAGCTAGACGCGTTCCTATTAACACAGCGGACGGAGATGTCTTCATTAGGGAGCAGGTGCTTTGCAATTGCATACTCCACGAATGCATTACCACTGTTACGAACAATCACGGTTTTGTAGAAATTGAAAACCCATCACAAAATGATGTAATATTCTCACTAGATAGACCGGCGGACGCCGTATTATTTAATATCGAGTGCACGCGCACCGAACAACAATCGCCGCGCTCTAAAAATATAATTTCACGTTTGCGTTTAGACCATTTAAACGAAGAGGAAAAAGCAAATCTTCAAGCTTTATGCTCGCGTTACTCGGACGTATTTTATATCGAGGGAGAGCAGTTAACTTTTACAAATAAAATAAAACACCGTATCAGAACCACGGATGAAGTGCCCGTGCATAGCAAAAACTACCGATACCCCTTCGTTCACCGGCAAGAGGTTAGGGACCAAATCACCAAAATGTTAGAACAAGGCATAATTAGACCCTCCGACTCCGCTTGGAGTTCACCCATTTGGGTGGTACCAAAAAAATTAGACTCATCTGGCAAACAAAAATGGCGCTTAGTAGTTGACTTTCGTAAACTCAACGAAAAGACTCTCGATGACAAATATCCCATCCCCAACATTAGCGACGTCCTTGACAAGTTAGGCAAGTGCCAGTACTTCACGACTTTGGACTTGACAAATGGATTTTACCAGGTAGAAATGGATCCCCAGGACATTCCCAAGACTGCCTTTAACGTAGAGCATGGCCACTTTGAATTTCTTCGAATGCCTATGGGACTTAAGAACTCGCCTAGTACTTTCCAACGTGTAATGGACAATGTCCTTAGAGGCCTTCAAAACGATATATGTCTAGTTTACCTTGATGATATAATAGTATTCAGCACCTCACTCCAGGAGCACATGGTAAATCTAGAAAAGGTATTTCAGAGACTCCGAGAATCTAATTTTAAAATTCAGTTAGATAAATCAGAATTTCTTAAGCTTGAAACTGCTTATCTCGGTCACATCATAAGTAAAGACGGCGTAAAGCCAAACCCCGATAAAATAGCGGCTATCGAGAAATACCCAATACCTAAAACACCTAAAGAAATTAAACAATTTTTAGGCCTTCTCGGTTACTACCGAAAATTCATTCCTGATTTTGCCCGTATAACTAAACCTTTAACACAATGTCTTAAAAAAGGTAGTAAAATCAACTTAAACCCCGAATATGTAAATTGCTTCGAGAAATGTAAAACACTTTTAACAAACGACCCTATATTACAATACCCAGACTTCACCAAAGAATTTAACCTTACGACAGACGCGTCCAATGTGGCCATTGGAGCCATACTATCTCAAGGGCCAATAGGCTCTGACAAACCTGTGTGTTACGCTTCGCGTACACTAAACGACAGTGAACTCAATTATAGTACTATTGAGAAAGAACTCCTTGCTATAGTATGGGCAACGAAGTATTTTAGGCCCTATCTTTTCGGCAGAAAATTCAAAATTTTTAGCGATCATAAACCCTTGCAGTGGATTATGAACTTAAAAGAGTCAAACTCGCGCCTAACACGGTGGAGGCTACGATTAAGTGAATATGACTTTACCATTGTCTACAAGAAGGGTAAAAGTAATTCAAACGCGGACGCACTTTCACGAATAGAAATACATAACGAAGAGACTAATGACTTAATGCAAGAAATTGACGAATTGAATTCTCTTTTAGGAAATCCGACTGAAAATAGACATTCCCAGACAAGTTCCTCCACAGAGACCATACACACTAGCCAAGAGAACCCCATACTAGAAATACCTCTAACTGACGACCCTCTTAACAAATTTAACCGACAAATATGCTTTAGTGTTGTAAACGACGTCAAACGAAAACCTAAGGTTACGAAGCCATTTGATACCCACACTCGTATCGATATACAGCTCTCCGAAGCCAACTTAGAAAATGACGTCATAAACGCTATTAAAGAATATGTCAAACCAAAAGTTAAAACTGCACTACTAATTAACCCAACTCTTGCGATGTACTCTATCATCCCAATCCTTCAAGACAAATTTAAAAGTTCTTCTATGAATCTTGTTGTAGTTAAACGTGAATTAGAAAACGTTAAGGAGTATCTCCGTCAACAAGAGATCATTCGTCACTATCATGACGGGAAAACCAACCATCGCGGCATAAACGAGTGTTACCTCGCATTATCTAATAGATATTATTGGCCAAAAATGAAAGATCACATAACTAAATTCATTAATGAATGTACAATTTGCGGACAGGGTAAATACGACAGAAATCCAATCAAACCACAGTTTAACGTAGTTCCGCCGGCTACCAAGCCTTTTGAAATTATACATATGGATTTATTTACAGTCCAAACTGAAAAATACGTAACATTCATAGACGTATTCACTAAATATGGCCAAGCTTACCAACTAAGGGACGGAACAGCTATTAGTATCCTCCAGGCACTTTTAAAATTTTGCAGCCATTTTGGCGTACCACTAACGATAATAACTGATAACGGTACGGAATTCACTAATCAAATTTTCATGGAATTTACCCGACTACATAAAATAAATCACCACCGAACCTTAGCCCATTCTCCTAATGACAATGGTAACATCGAACGTTTCCACTCTACTTTACTAGAACACCTTAGACTTTTAAAACTACAGCACCCAGATCAACCGACGGTTAATCTTGTACCATATGCTATAATAGCATACAATAGCTCAATACATAGTTTTACGAGATGCAGACCATTTGACCTACTTCTCGGACATTTTGACCCAAGAGATTGCCTCGACTTTGACATGACACAACATCTACTACAACAGTATACTCAAAATCATAGAGAAAGAATGAAAAGGGTTTACGATATTGTTAACGAATCTTCTCTTGCCAACCGTACCAATCTCATTATGAATAGGAATAAAAATCGTGAACCGGAAGTTCAATATACACCACAACAACAGGTTTTTATTAGAAATCCCCTAGCTAACCGACAGAAGACAGCCCCACGTTATACGCAAGACACAGTCCTCGCTGACTTACCTATTCATATATATACTTCCAAAAAACGTGGACCAGTCGCGAAATCTAGACTAAAACGGACCCCTAATGTCGTCAATTTGTTACAGGACACTACTCCTGACAATTCGAATGACTTGGACACTACAGATAACACTTGAAAGCTTAGCGGACGGACCAGGATTATTACCCTATCATCTCGGGATAATGAAACTCACAACTCATCACCATACATTTTTGCAATATGTTAATATAAATGACATCAAAGATAAAGTTAACCAAATACATGGTCAGTTACTCACCTACCGTGACCGATTAATTAACGATACTTTTGTCATATACGAGATCCAAATTGACTACCTTATTAATAAACTTGACAAGGTTTTGTCTCAATTACGTACATTAGAGCCGAACCGCTCTAAAAGAGGTCTTGTAGATGGTCTAGGCTCAATTATAAAAAGCGTTACTGGGAATCTCGACTACAGTGATGCAATAAGATATAATGAAGCCATTAAACTCTTACAAGATAATCAAGACAGAACGGTTTCTGATTTTAATAAACATCTTAGTATAAGTAAAGAGTGGATGCTTAAACATAATAACGCCTTAGAACAGTTAGTAATTAACCAGAGAAAAATTAACTCTACGTTAGAACTAATACTTAATAGCGACGCATATAGAGAAGCTAGTTTAATTAAATATGCAAGATTTGCACAACTTTTAGGAATAGCCAGTGAGAACACCGAAGATTTAATGCAGGAACTAATAAGGATCGAAAATACTTTAGCTTTTATTCATCTTTCTACTACTCATCATAGTATGATAGATATAGAATTATTAGAGATAATGTTAAGTAAAGTAAAGAATCTATACGGTAGTGATCACATCCCAAATTTACAGTTAAGAGAATATTATGACATTATTAAACCAGGGTCATACTATGTTAATAAAATGATAGTAATAATTTTTAATTTTCCAATTATTTCTAGGGATAATTTTGATTTTTATAAGTTATCTATAGCACCTAATAAAAATAACCAAGGCCTCATCCCTTCCTCTCCTTATATAGCAACAAACGGGAAATCATTCTTGTACATAGAGACAGAATGTCCGAAGTTGAACAACTGGTTTCTCTGTGAAGAAAAACTAAACTATCAAGTACGTACTAAATCAGACTGCATCCAAGGATTAATAACAAATCAAGTATTAGAAGAATCCTGCCAACTTACCAAAATTACCCTTAAGAGAGAAGCTATGGAGAAGTTAGACGACCAACATTACGTACTCTCGTTTCCTCAAGAAACTAAGGTACAACTCGTCTGCGATAGAATAGACCATACAGTACTTCATGGAAGTTACCTCGTAACCATCCCAGGAAGCTGCCATTTGAAGACAACGGAATTCACAATAATCAACGACAATGATGAAGTAAGAGGGCAACCCCTTAAGCTGATTAAGATACCCTATAGTGGCGAAATTAAGTCTCCAGAAGCAAGCCATATTCAATTAGGCTCAATTAACTTGCAAGATCTCCACAGTATTCAAGACAAAATTATAGTACAAACCCCATACAACATAGACAAATAGATCCAAAAATCATGTACCATACGACGATACCATTCTACACAATAATACTAGTAAGTGGATGTATCCTGCTAATTATCTGTATGTCCCGACGACAGAAATTTTGGGCTTGTGACAAGAAAAGGAATAGAAAGGAACAACATCAAAAAGATCAGTCACTAAACGAAGAAAATTCTACGGAGATGCCGGCAACATTTTCACTAAACGTCCTAAAATAGTTGCCGTTCTAAGGGTGGAGGAATTACATAGCGGAACCCTAGGAAGATAGCTGACGCTGCAACTACAACTTGTGTTCTTTAGCTACTTTCCCATGGGAACACTTATGAGTGTCAATTTGCTGAATTGTATTTACATCATCCACCACGACATCCATATTGTAAATTTATAATTATAATTCACTTTTACTTCTCACTTCGAGGTAGACAGTCAGATTAGGCTTAGAATAAAATAATATAATTGTAATTCTTTTATTTTTAATAAAGTAGTAAAATAATTTTGGTTTTTTTTCGAACCTCCGATTGCAGCTAACGTAATTAGCTTGTGCTATTCACGTGGTAAAAATGAATATACACAAATAAGTAGTATACACAAATTTATCAACCACCTTACTCTTCAAATAAATATTGCGATAAACAGCTAATATATTTATGATGCGTTGCTATTCGCATATCAGGAATGTTAAGTTGCATATAAAAATTAGCCGACTACTTTACCCCGCAAAAAAACTTCAGAAAAAACTCCACATCTTTTATACATCTATACAAATAAATAGAATTGGAGTGTCTGTTTGTAATATTAAAATAACCGCTTTTTACTAAATGCATATGGTTGTATACGTCGCAGTGAAATTGTCAATACCGTTAGATTATAATCTCCCTAGGGAATGTATAGTTTGGTTAGGTTAGGTTAGCAGTTAAATTATAATATTACTTACTTAGATTATAATCTAACAGTATTGACAATTTCACTACGACATATACACGATACACATACCAAAATGACATTTTTTACAATTTTTGTTTGTCTGTCTTTCTGTCTGTTTGTTCCGGCTAAACTCGGGAACGGCTGGACTGATTTTGACGGGACTTTCACTAGCAGATAGCTGATGTAATAGGGAGTAACTGAGGCTACTTTCTTTTCGAGATTTTTCCAAGCGGACGAAGTCGCGGGCCAGCTAGTATATTTATAAAGCGATTCTACCCGCAAAGCATGAATGGGAAGCCGTATATACAAAACCGACTACTCTACTCTACAAAAAAAAAACGCGAAATTTACTTAATATTATTGAAAAGCGTTACTATTCACATGACAGGAATATATACACAAATTTAATTTGTGTATACACATTTATTTGCCTCTGAACCGTATCATATATCCGGGTGAGACGTTTCAAAACTCTACCATCTAGTAGTCAGGATTCGGCTAGGCAGTTCATAAGGAGCGACACGTACTTTCGCCTCTTATGAACTGCCTAGCCGAATGGCACGTAATATATTATGCAAAAGGATCACGAACCAAACTGGCACAACTCCTTAAAAATAAATGTCGATGTTGAATTGGATTTAAAACAATGATTTAAAACATTATCAGATAACAGAATTTTCCCCGTGTTGGCCCCGGGCTCCTTGGAAGAACAGGTCAACTGCCATTCTGCCAGGCAGGTCATAAAAGGCGACCGAGTGGGTATGCGCGTCACTGGTAGAGTTCTGCATCGGCTCAACCGGGTCTGGTACCAACGCCTTACCTATTTCTGCCGCAATGGCGTCAGTCCTAGTCACTGCCGTGTTTGGTTTGGAGACTAAGGTAGCCGGTAAACTCAGCCGGTAGCATTAGACCTCGCCACAAGATAGCAACGCACCATTAACATCTTTGATGTCTACAGGCGATGGTTGACTCTTTCCATCAGGAGACCCATCTGCTTGTTTGCTATCTTAAGATATAAAAAAAGAACCTTTTTTACAATACTTAACGTTATTACTGTAGGGATACCTCGGTAGCAAAATTATTTTCAAATACTATATGTATTGCTACTCAAATAACAGAGCGAAATTGTTAACGCTAAATAACATTATAATATCGATATGTATGCGCGTTTTGTGCTGTTTCGTGTTGGTTTGTACCGGTTCATGCTGTTTCGTGATTGGTTCGCAACTAGCGCTAGAAGACAACGCCGTAATACCATATACCATAACATTAAGGCGTGGCATCGGGACAAACGGGAAAAAACTGGTTTGTTAAATCACGTTTTTTTGTATTGATTGTTAAATAACAATTTTACAAAAATTACACGACATACCTGAAGATATTAACTAAGGAATGTTCTAACTCATTACATGATAGAATGTTCTTTACTCGATCATATAAAATACCGAAAAAGGGTTAAAAAATCTCTAAAACAAATAATTTGTTAATAATATTTCTAATCTTCCACATGATTTTTATATGGTGATATTTAGTTTTAATAACAAAAAAGAATGTACTAAATTTTGGTTTTCAGCTGAAATTTTTGTTTGAATTTCAGCTGAAATTTTCAGTTTTCTATATTTATTTATCCTAAAATTAACACGTTTCCCAGCGGTTTCAGAACATAGCGCGCCACCCATTTCCTGTAGAATTGACGCGCGTCGAAATACCTCGCCTTAATTCGTAGTGTATAACAGAACGTAATGAATAACGTTATTAATTGAAAGTATCAAATCCTGTATGAATTTTGGATAACGCTATGCTTAAAAATAACGTTATGTCATGCCGCGAGCAATAACGTTACCACAAAATACCGATATTTAAATTCTTGATTTAAAATTAAAATCCATTTTAACATTAATACTTGTTCAGTTTACATAACCTTGAACTTCAAGAGACGTCTATAGAATGGAAATAAGGACAGCTAATATCACAAAGATCGTTGGAGTAATATTGGCCATGCCCTCGCCATTGTAAACTGAACAAGTTTATTTTGTTCGTGTTTATCTTCCATTTGATAACTGGCTGCCTTTGTCAATATTTTACTTGAGTTTGTTTGCTAAATAAATACTATAGTAAATTCTTGAAATAGACGTTGATACATATATGTACCTATCTTTTTTGTTAAATACTTATTACTTCTATGTAATATTTTCCATTGTTTATAGATTTTTTGTGTGAATAGTCTTTACAGCATGATTACGGTAGCATTCACTTACTTTTTCCTGTTGCAACAGTATCAGTGCTTGTCACAATCGTATTCTGCTTTGGGAACTATGATATCCGGTTAACTTATGCATACTTTGTTTGATTCATGCCACACACTTTGTTTATATCATTAGATAGAAAACGAGCAGATGAAACCATCGCCTGTCGTAGTAACAAGAGATAGAAAAAATTTAGTCTGGGTTCGAACCAGCAAGCAAGGCAAAATCACTGTCCAAAGTCAGGCGTTTTAATAGATAGTTTTCTTATATTATATATATATATATATATATATATATATATATATATATATATATATATATATATATATATATATATATATATATATATATATATATATATATAATGATATAGTATATCATTATTATATTGATTAACTTGTTAAAGAAAGATTTCAACAATTATCATACTAACGACCGGTTTGTGAAACGCAAATTAATTTTAACAAGCAATTAATCTGTTTAACAGATCATTTGCTTGTAAAAATTATGTTTAACACAGATTAATTGCTTGTTAAAATTAATTTGCGTTTCGGAAACCGGCCGTAAGTAGTGGAATCTATACCAATGTAAAATTAGATTTTCGTTTGTTTAATTGTTACGATTTCACTCAAAAACTACTTGACCGATTTTAAAAATTCAGCTACGCTATCTCAACTGAGATAAGGAAATTATGAGTTTGGGTTACGCGACCGAAGTCACGAGTAACAGCTAGTGAAATATATTATGAAAATTAATTAAAATGTAGTTATTTACTTTCAGGTTTGTTAAGTTGTTACCTTCCTTGGCTTAAATCGTGAGGTTCCTATCATTGAGGAGTCTTCTACCATTAAATACATTGTAATTAAGTATTTTTCATCTACGATATTAAAATTATACCCATCTGTGCTTGAACACAAATACATTTTTGGCCGCCCCGTTGGTGGAGTGGTTAACGATCCGGACTATGCAATCGACGGGGCTCGGGTTCGATCCCCGACGGGGATAAGCATTTGTGTGATGAGCAAAAATGTGTGTATTTCCGGGTTTGGGTTTTTATTAAATACTAGCTGTTGCCCGCGACGTCGTCCACGCGGACTTCGTTTACTCCGCCCAGCTCCTCCCCCGTAGGCGATAGCGTGATAATATGTAGCCTATATGTTGACCCGACCTGTTAGTAATATTCATGCAAAATTTGAAGTAAATCCATGCAGTACTTTTTGAGTTTACCTGGATATATATACAGACAAACAGACAAAAATTCTAAAAATTATATTTTTGGCTTCGGCATCGATTGTAGATCACGTCCCAAGTATTCTTTTAAAAAAATATTCAATGTACAGTTTTCACTTTCCTACGATTTTATTATATATATATATATATATATATATATATATATATATATATATATATATATATATATATATATATATATATATATATATATATATATATATATATATATATATATATATATATATATATATATATTCTAGTATTTATATATGTATTACGTTTATTTATTTTCTCTACTACTGTTGGATAATATTCAATTCGTTTCTGTATACCATAATATTAATAGATGCGTGTAAATACGTCTAGCTATAGTGACGTAACTCTGTATCGATCCACGCTAGATAAACAGGATTAACAGCTTTACGTGCTCATCCGAACCCTGGCAGTATTGACACACGATCACCAATTTAAGTGACAAACGGTGCGATACAAAACATGATCATAAAATATAAACACATGGTTCTACTTGGTTCTACTGATATTCAGTGATACTGTTGCCCATCGTGGTAGAGGGACGGAAAAGATGTTAGCCGTACGTTACTATTCCCATAACTGGCACCTACCCACCTTATCATCTAAGCTGTAATATACCAACATCTCAAGTTACCCTACATTATTAGGAAAACCGAGAGTGTAAAAGATTTCTCCGTATGTTTATATCATCAGTATGATCACAGAACAAAGAATTCCGTCAGTATGATAATGATAATTCCGTGAGGATGATATTAAATGGCCTTGGCAGGTTTTCCGAAATATCTTCGGCTTACGGTCACTTGACATGGCTATGTATACAAAATTCTTATGATGAGCTAAAAAATAGGCAATTAGTAACTAGTGAATAATATTGTAGTAATAGTCCCGTGATCCCAGAAACAACCTTTTTTTTCTTTATTAACAAGCTGAATTTTTGCAAAGAGCTTCGTTTTGAGGAGACGCCCATCTTTTCTATCTTCGAACAATCTCGAATCGGGTAACTAATGAAGTCAGGGGGCTTCAAAGATGTCAATTTAGTGAAGAAAAAATATTGTTTAATAATCAATATTTTCCCTTCACCAAATTGACATCCTTAAAGCTTAATTAGTACCCGATTTGAGATTGCTCGAAGATACAGAAACTGGGCATCTCATCAAAATGAAGCTGTTTACAAAAATTCAGCTCATTATTAATCAAAAGAAGTTTGTTATTGGGACCACGGCCTATAATAGATAAAAATGAAAAAAAAAAAATCTTTGCGTCCGTATCCCCAAAAAGGTTTGCACAGGCACATGCATCGAATAGTCGAAGATACTTAGTCCCACTATGTGATAGGTGGTAAGCCTATCGCCAACCGGGAACTTATCCAATCCCAGCCAACGATGTTTTTATCAGAAAACTAAAAAAATACATTTTTTCCCAATCTGGGAACTGAATTCGGGATCTCATCCGATACCAAACTACTAAACCACAAAGGCGATAATAGTTAAATCAAACAATTCACCCATAGGTAAAAATATAACATAGATTTAAGTAAATAGTAATACTTCACAACATATACCTATATAATAACCACGATGTTAAATTATATTTAATTTAAAAACAATTAAAACATTATGTAAGGTTTTGCTTGTAGTGAAAATAGCACCATTTATAAAAAAATCACAATAGTGGAGCTTGAAAGCTTAAATATATGAAACAAAATGCCAACTCACTGTCATGAATGAATTAAGGTACGATAATCCATGGATTATGGAACTTATGCATGTGACATAAGACCTCGCCACAAGATAGCAACGCACCATTAAAATCTTTGGTGTCTATAAGCGATAGCTGACTCTTTCCATTATGAGATCCACCTGCTTGTTTGCTATCTTATGATATATAAAAAAATACATGTAATATTTCCAGGTGAATGAATTGCTAAAGTTGAAATCCGTAAAAGCAAAATAACGTATCAAGCGGACTTTTGTTCGAAACTTTATCCACAATTTTTAACGGATAAAAGAAGAAATAAGATTACAGTAGTAACTTACTTTGGTTATCGGTTTGAAACTTGTAAGGTTCGTGATAAATTGTAAAGAAAAAGGTGTATTGCAGAAATGTGAAAATTACAAAAGAACTACTCAGTAGTAGTAGACTTTTCGATATGAAATGAATGTTTTGTTAAATTAACCTTTATTAAGTTTAAATTTAATAATATTGAATTTATAAATTTATAAATTCAGCATGTTAAGGGGGCGTCCATAAATTACGTGAGGTGTTTTTTTTTTTAATTTTCTTCACTTGTACATAAATTTCACTTTTACACATATATTTTTAATATATTACTCGACCGGTTTCACTTTTAAAGCATCTTCAGGATGTAATATACTTAACTAAAGTTATACTTAACTAACGTAATATACTTAACTGAAGTTGACTAAAGCTAACTAAAGTATATTACATCCTGAAGATGCTTTAAAAGTGAAAACGGTCGAGTATAGAGAGGACGTAATATACTTAACTGAAGTTGACTAAAGCTAACTAAAGTTAAGTATATTACATCCTGAAGATGCTTTAAAAGTGAAAACGGTCGAGTATAGAGAGGACGTAATATACTTAACTGGAGTTGACTAAAGCTAACTAAAGTTAAGTATATTACATCCTGAAGATGCTTTAAAAGTGAAAACGGCCGAGTATAGAGAGGATGTAATATACTTAATTGAAGTTGACTAAAGCTAACTAAAGTTAAGTATATTACATCCTGAAGATGCTTTAAAAGTGAAAACGGTCGGGTGATATATTAAAAATATATGTGTAAAAGTAAAATTTATGTACCAGTGCTATAATAGAAGTGTCTAATAACAATGGAAGTTCACCAAGTGCCGACGATGGAAAGTATGGAATATAAATCCAAAACATATTCAAACAATTTTGTTTTAATTCAGAAAAAACATCTTACTTTTTAATATTCAGAGGTGTTGTAAAAACATGATGTTTACTCTCGCTTTCTACTTGGCTAATATGAAATGGATTAAATAACCAAAAACTTTTACCTACCAAAGATTTCGTCATAGTTGAGATTTAGGTTTACACTCCATAGAAAATTGCTCGTAGTCTTTTCATGCGAGAAATCAATCAAGGTAATTAATCAATCAAGTTAAGTAAAATGTACCTTAAGCTTTATAAGCTTTTCAACAAAATTTTACATGACTTTTTAAATGTAACTTGCTTAAACCCAATTTCTGTACTAGAATAACTTATATAATTTTGTAACAATGTATAAACTCTAAGTTAAATATTCGTATAATCAACGGATAATATTTGATATTAAAGACAAGACAAGAAACAGAGTGCATTTTTAACTATTATACGGCCTGTTAGGTAAACCTAACCTAAGCCTTGAAGGGGGTAATAAGGTATCTGATTCTCATTCCAAACAAATAAAAAAGAGGCAGTATTTACTTAACTACCTATTTATTTATGCGCATTACTTTCGCAAACGTAGTGGTAACCGTATGAATTATGAATTTACTAGCTGCAGCGTACAGCCCACTGCATTATAAAAGTTTTTGGTGAATCCCGCGGGATCTCTAATTTTTTCCGGTATAAAAGTAACCTATGTGCTATTCCAGGTCATTATCTACCTGTGTGTCAAATTTCATTCAAATCCGTTAAGTAGTTTTTGAATGATTGAGTAACAAACATCCATCCAAACATCCAAACTTTCGCATTTATAATATTATCAATTATAAATAAATAAATATAAATATAAATAAATAAATAAATACTGATTAGATAATTAGGTTAAAATTTAAGATTATGTTTTTTTATTTATTTGGATTGATAAGACATTTTATCACTTACCTTCAAGGCTTAGGTCGAGTTACCTAACAGGCCGTATATGATAAAGGTTGACTCGTATAAGACTCCATATTGAAGGACTCAATAGTTAAATTTCATATAATATGTAACCAATAAATGTGTCGTAAATAACGAATATTGCTTAACTTCGCCACTTAACTTACGTTTAACTTACTTAACATGCTCACCGTGCGTACTCCTATGATAGACAGGCATGATAACGACAATTGCTATTAGACCGTGGTCCCAGGAACAAACTTTTTTTTCGATTAATAACAAGCTGAATTTTTGTGAACAGCTTCATTTTGACGAAACGCAAATCTTTTCTATCTTCGAAAAATCTCAGATCGGGTTAATAATAAAGTTAGAGAGCTTCGAAAATTTTAATTTGGTGAAGGACTAATAATTAATTAATAACAATAACTATTTTTTTTACTTTGTTTTATTTGTGAAAAATAAACTTCTTTATCTATGCATTGGTATTTGATCTATACCGCTTTGATATATTTTTACATAATTAGGTCAAATTTTAAGCACCTACCATTGATATAAAAAACCCAAGATGCACAGTCCCGAACAAAACTGACACTCAGGGCGGCTTGCACCAAAATACTTAAATGTCACTAAATATGTTTAAATGACAGCATTTAAGGCGATTTGACATTTGCTAAACATGTTTAAGGGACTAAATGCGTTAAACATTTTGGTGCAAGCCGCACTCAAAAGTGTCGCTAATTTCATTTAAGTAGTTAGTTATAGATATGGCAAAAACATATGTCTTTGCGTACCCAACCATAAGTGCAAGATATATAGTTATTTTTACAAAGCAATGTACAAAGAAATAAAATTGACAGTGTCGCGACCGACACGATTCTATTTCAAATAAGCGTACCTACAATTTAAAATTGTGCACTCATTTTTGAGGGAAGTTTTTGAAACACTGATTATGTATCTTGAGTTTTTTACATAAATGGTACCAAGGAACATATTTTTACATATTTGGTAATACCAAAAACCGAGTACCTACATTTGAGCGCCCCAGGGACAAGCATTTTGTGTGATGAGCAAAAATGTTTGTATTTCTGGTTTTAGTATTAAAATCATGTCAGTATTTGTATATCTTTTTCTTTCTATTGATATGGTTGACTAACACTAATTATAAGACGAGCAAAATAATTTGTTCACTTTGGAATCAGTTCAATTCGTGTAATTTGTCCAGCATTATAAATATTATTATTATCGATTATTATGTCAATGATACTAATACATAGAAAAAGATATATAAATACTAGAATATATATAATAAACACCCAAACCGGGAAATACAAACATTTATGCTCATCACACAAATGCTTGTCCCCGGCGGGGATCGAACCCGAGCCCCGTTGATTGCGTAGTCAGGGTCGCTAACCACTCGACCAACCGGGCGGTCGCATTTAACATAATAATAATCTTCGTGTTGGTTCGAGCCCTTTTCCCGCCCCCGGAGAGGATGAAGGGACCATCTGCCATTCTATCAGGCAGTTCGTAAGAGGCAAACGGTTGAGTATGCAAGGCATTACCATCGTAGATACTAGTGGTAGGGTTCTGCATTAGCTCGAAAGAAACTTTTGAGTGACATATGAAAAATAGGGCCACCTATAAAAATTGAATTGAATTGTTAAATAATTTATTTAATATTTGTACACAACTTATAAGATTTTACAGAGAAAAAAAATATAACTAAAAACGTACAAAAGGTAGACTTATCTCTAAGGTAATAAAGATTTCTTCCAGCCTACCCAGCTTATGAAGCGATTATAAAGAAACGGCAGACATTGTGCACAATCAACCTTAAAGTTAAAATACACATGAGATAAGCAAAACAAAAAAAAATGAGAATGACTTACGAAACTATGAAATAAAAAATAACAAAAATAAAAATTATACACAGAAATAACTAAATTTTAAAAGAGAAAGACAGATAGTGATTTCTTAATCGTTTTTAAAAACTGGCAGGGATGGGCTATCACGAACATGAAATGGGAGTGAATTCCATAAGTTAACGCCCTGAACACTAAAAGAGCGAGAATAGGCTTGAGAATGAGATTCAGGAAACTTCAATAACGAACGGACAGATTTGCGACAAGGAGAATCAGGGGAATGTAAAAAGGAGAACCGTTCACGGAGGTATTGAGGAGCTGCTCGGTTAAACAGTATTCTAAAAAGTAGACACAAAATATGAGTATTCCTGCGAAGACGAATAGGAAGTAACTTAAGCTGGGCTCTGAAGTTCGAGATATGGTCGTACTTGCGCAAGCCAAAGACAAAACGGATACATAGATTTTGGAGCCTCTCAAGTTTATTAATGAGTTCTTCAGTAGCATCTAGAAAACAAGAATCGGCATAATCTATTATAGGTAAAATTAGAGTATGTATTAGAGAAATTTTAGTTTTGAAGGGGAGAAAGTTTTTTAAAGCATTTAGAGAATGAAAAGCAAAATAAACTTTTTTACATATATTGTTGATATGGGATTCCCAAGATAAATCTGAGTTGAAAATTACACCTAAATTCGTGACCTGGTCAGAGTAAGAGATAATAGAATTATTAAATTTTAAAATATCTAAAGAATTTAACATATACCGACTGCCAATAACTATAGCTTTAGATTTGTTCGGGTTAACACAGAGACCATAGGACTGGGCCCAAGAATGAATAGCATCCAGATCTCTATTAATCATATCTACAGCATTTGTTAAATCTTCATGGCTAAAATGTCGATATAGCTGTAAATCGTCAGCATAGAGATGGTAATTGGAAGATATATAAGATGATACTGAATTTATAAAAAGGGAAAATATCAGAGGAGAAAGAACTCCACCTTGGGGTACACCAGCTGTAATATCTAGCCAATCAGAATAAGATTCTTTGTATAAAACACGCTGCTTACGACCCCGAAGGTAAGAACTAAACCAATCTAACGCAGAAGTCGAAATATTAAGAGAACGCATAATCCCAAGGAGCACATCAAAATCAACTGAGTTAAATGCGTTGCTAAAGTCTAGTAGAACTATCAAAGTAAGTCGTTTTGAATCAATTGCCAATCGAATATCATCGGAAACTTTCACTAGCGCAGTGACGGTACTATGGCCAGGCCAGAACCCCGATTGATATGAATTTAGCAACTTATTTGTGTGTAGGAAATCTGCTAATTGAGATTGAACGATACTTTCTAAAACTTTTGAAAGGAAAGGAAGTATGGAAATTGGTCGATAGTTTGATGCAACAGAAGGTTTAGAAATTTTGGGAAGAGGGATAACATTAGCCAATTTCCAAACAGCCGGAAACGAATTAGAAGAAAAAGAAAAATTAAAAATGTGAGTAATAATAGGGAGAATTTGGGGAATAATTAGTGAAATCATTCGAGAGCATATATTGTCACTACCTACTGCTGCAGAGGAAATAGAGAGAATGTGCTTTTTAACCACTTCCTCAGACACCGGTTTCAAAAAGAAATAGGGACAGTTAGGCAAACAAGTAGACGAGAGAGAATTGAGTGTAATAGTTTTAGTAGCATCATTTAATAAAATTGGAGGAGTGGAAAAATATGTATTAAGAATATTAAGATCGGTAATACCATCACCGGAAGACTGAATTTTGCCAATGCCAAGAGATTTAAGGAATCTCCAAGTTTCCTGAGGATTAGAACTGGCGATAGTGTCGTGGATGTAACGACGCCTAGCAGAACGACAAAGCTTGTTACATTTATTGCGAGAGAGCTTATACTGATTTAAGTTATGATCTGTAGGCAGCTTTTTATAACGACGATTTGCCCGATCTCTTACAGCCATGGCCTTTTTTATGTCGTCAGTTATCCAGGGAGATGGTTTATGTTTAATTTTGATTCTTTTAACTGGAGCATGGCTGTCATATAAGTTAAGAATTAAAGAATTAAAGCAACTCACTTTGGTGTCAATGTCAACACTATTTAATACCGGAGACCAATCAATAGCTGTCGCATCATTTATTAATGACTCACAATCAATATTTTTGAAAGAACGACGAAGAGAGAAGGCAGCCTTAGCTTTTGGTACCCGAATTTTGTACGAGAGAAAAATTAAATCGTGATAAGAAAAGCAGGATGGGATTTGGCCATGGATGTTGACACAGGATGGTTGTGAAACAATCATTAAATCCAGAAGAGATGGAGAGCAGTTTGGAGACTTGTGAGTTGCTGAGAGGGAAAGAACATGCATATCATATCCAGCAAGAAGAGAAAGCAGCCGATGAGAGCGAGAGTCATTTTTTAAAAGACATGTATTAAAATCACCAAGCAATAAAATGTGTTTATAAATGGGTCTAAAATCATTGAGTAAACTATCAAGTGTGGGAAAATAATTAACGTGGAGTGAAGGGCTATAAATGACTGATAATAGAATCTTTGTGTGATTTAGACATACTTCAAGAAAAATGAATTCGGCAGTTTCATTATATTCGCTGGGAGAAACAGCAAGAATATTGTAGGAAATATCTGAACGAAGATAGATGGCTACACCTCCGCCACCTTTGCATGTACGATCATTTCTAATGAGTACAAATCCCGGCAAGGTAAATTGATAAGATGAAAGGGAAGGCTTTAAGAAAGATTCCGAAACAAGAATGGCATCAACATTATTGCTACTGAAAACTGTCAAAAGATCTGAATAATGGCCAATAATATTTGGATTACACATCCATAATAAAATTATGAACAAACTCGTGTTACATAACACTGTACAAAACTTTACAAACTTATTCTAAAATACATGCTAACAATTTCATCCAACTGAACAGTTGCGCACAAACATTGTATTAAACTTGATATTCACAGTGCGGCTAACAAGAAACAAAGAGCATTTGAAACTGTATTCATAATGGAAAGTTCCAATATCGTTCGATATAAACGCGTCCAGCTGCGCTCAAACTTATCGTGTCAATTCCTTATCTCTGTAGTTTTATACGGTTGAGCCGTTGATGAAATAGATTGGATGCCCTATTTAAACAATGCTTTCGCTAACTCATCCAACTAAGAATTTGAATTTAATTTCCTATGCTGTCTAGCTTCAACTTTTTTCATATTATATAAGTAGTAACATCACTATCAGAACTTATTTTATAACAACAATATTAGTACATAGAGTAAATTCATTTAAAGTATTTAAATTTAATCAGCGATTTCTGTTAAGTTAGTTTCTTCACGCCCGTATCCCCGAAGAGGTAGGCAGAGGTACAATAACACGATTAGCCGAAGACACTTAGTCCCATAATGTGATAGGTGGCCAGCCTATCGCCAAACGAGCACTTATCTAATCTCGGGCAACGTTATTTTTATCAGAAAACTGAAAAAACACATTTTTGAATTGCCCGACCCGAGAATTGAACCCGGGTCCTCATGCGGTCAAAACTGACACCGTACTACTAGACCACAGATGGAACAACACAGAGGGTATTTGTATATCCATCTCGAAATAAATCTTAACGAATCATGACAGAACGGATATATGTTATAACGTCAAAATAGAATAATTATCCTTGATTTTAGTTCGGCTACGCCGAGCTAATTTCGCAAGAAATGCATTCGGTAGATCCCTTGTTATAACGTTATTACTCGTATTAAAGATTTAGTTTTGCAATTCGTAAGTCAGATACTAAAGAATTCAAGTCATAAATTATTGAAAGTCTCCTCGATAGAAAAAATAAATTAAATGTAAACAAAAAGGAAAACCCTTAGTATGGCGTAAATACTTAACGGAAGGTCATCAGGTTTTAAATAATAGCAAAACAACATGTTTTCTATAACGTATACACTTTATATTTTTAAAATGTGTACAAATTTTAATGATAAAAAGACAATATCAAAATCCACACCCGTATCGCCCATCCCAGTCAGAATCCCATCACGCTTCCAAAATATCGATTCGCTCTAAAAAGCTCCGTGCCCTCTTAGTTGGTTGAAAAATTTGTAGATACGAACGGTACCTATATGTTTTCACAAGCGCAGTACAACATTTCCTAATATAATACGTGAAGAAAATCAATTGAACGCGCATTACAATCAAGTTTTATTAATTTAGTCATCTAATTCAGAGATTTGAGAAATAAAATTACATAAGAAAATGAAAGTTGGTTTTGCCATCCAAGGATAACTGTCCCCAATAGATACCGAAGACATTATTAGTGTTTTCTTCTTGTCGTTGGAACTTGGTGAGACTCCATTTCAATGCAATATTTTGTATTAGCTATGCTCGCGACTTCGTTCACGTGAAAAAAAATCTAAAATAAAAGTCCCGAGGTTTTACCCGCATAGTAACCCGTTCCCGTCCGATTTCCGGAATAAAAACTATCCTATGTCCTTTCTCGGATTTCAAACTATCTTTGTACCAAATGTCGGTTCAGTGGTTTAGGCGTGAAGGAGAGACAGACAAGCAGACTTACAGACAGAGTTACTTTCGCATTTCTAATATTAGTATGGATAAAATACATTTGCACTGTCTCATAATAAATTGATACCCATTATTATCCAACTATTTTCGTTTCCATAAGCATCATCCGGGCATTAAAACTTTTTTATACCGTTGGATAACAAACAAGCACATGGTTCTCCTGATGAAAAGAGAAAAAATCTATCCGTGTGGCGGGATGGCAATACCACATACATATGTTTACCGGCTACTTTACCCTCCAAACCGGAACACGTCTATTCTTCAAAGGGGCGACGGACCAAAACGGGGGAAACTATTGACTAAAACTTGCAACTCTATGTGCTATGTCCCATATGGTTACCTGGTTAAAAAGCAATCTATAAGTCTATTCTTCAAAATCATCTTTCAACACTATCATTTTATAATAGAACAATTTTTATTATTACTGCCTGTTAAAATTTTATGATGTGAATATTAAAACCCATTGTGAAATCTGCTTTAAATAATTAATTTTTCAGGACTGAAGGAAACTAATTGAGCACGCCTTTATAATACCCGCGAATGAAAAACGGCTTACAATTTACCATATAAAAAGGATTTTCATTACAGATGATATGAAAAATAACTTGTTTTCAAATGATTGGTTGTTTTTGTGCTGCTTCATATTATCAAACTGAATAATGGGGCTTTTTATATATACTAGCAAAAGCCCTGTGGTCATAATTCGACTATAAAATTAACAATAAAATCTCTTGTAAGTTTGAAGGCAGACTTATTTATTTATTTACTGGAATACCAACATAAGATAGAGCACTTAGTTTATCTAATACAAATTTGGTTATGGATACTATCTAACTTTTCTTATAATAACAGGTACTTAAGCAAAGCATGCTTAATAAGGTAATGACTTGTTGCTTAAATACTACAATATAAAAAAATCTTAAATACAGAAAACATGTGTATAATATATATAATAAAAACTAAACTAATACAATCTAGTAACCTATTTATTTTCACTAATAGTTGAGGGTTCGTAAGGCTTTCTAAGTCTGGTTAAAAAACTGGAAAAGCTGTAAAAATGGATATCAAAACTGGGTTTTTTACAATTTTGTTATATAGATGTGAGATGCGTATCACAGAACAAGATTGACCAAGATTCTACACTGAGTAGTGTTAAAAAGGGACATGGATATCTAGGTGTTCTATTTGGGACTTTGAACTGCAATTTGCTCAAAAGTGGTGGACAATCAATGGAGCTATTTATTAATTTGCACAAGAATATTAAGTCTAAGTGAGATCGGCGTTCGCATAGCTGTTCGAACTTAAAGTGTTGAAGTTAATCTTTAACCATAAACAAAATAGTTTTTTCACTTTTCATGTTTATATACATATTATAATGTGTGTGAAATGAATGTAGTATGTTTAATGTTTATTTTATAATTAATTTAATTTATTTTTAATACATAATATTATAAAAAAAATATATTAATTTTTATTCCTCCGCAATGTAAACTTTACTGTGCCAAATTTCATTCTCCTTCGTACGCGTTATTTTCAGCAAACTGACCACAACATTTTTTCTTGCGTGTGAGCGCATGGAAACTGTACATTGGTGTTTTTATTCCTCGCAATTGTCTTTGCTAAAGTTAATATTGCGTAATAGAATATAAGACTAAGTTTTTGTTTACAACATATATTATTAACATATTTTTCATATAACAAAATACGTTACTACCTAGATTTAAATCAGCGACCTTCATCTCGAGTTAACTAAACTATTTATTAGTTAAGGTAGCAGTAGTAAACAGATTAAAAAATAAAAGAACATAAATTTAAAAAAACAATAAGACTTAAATATCAAATGCAATATGTTTACTTAAACTGTTAGATAGACAAAAACTTATTACATTATCTAGACCCAGCTGATTATCGAATTGATACCTCACTTTTATCAACAAACAGATTCAGCCTGCTTAATATACAATGGAGAAACATATTATTCATAGACGTAATCCTGATTCCCTGGGATTCAAATATTTCATAGATTCAGGCATTACTTTGCAGAAATGCATATCTCAAAGATGATATCAATTATTTGCAAAATTCCACGGAATCTTATTACTTATGACCTCACGGAAATACGTATCTCAAAGATGATATCAAATTATTTGTAAAATTCCACAGAATCTAATTACTTATGACTTCTGTTATTACACTAAAAGGATAAAAGCAGGATAAGAAATGCAATAATTCACCGAAGGTCCATTAAATAAAGTAAATATGCTTTTTAAATATGCTTTTTAATAGAAAAAAGAAGATTCTTTCACAGGTTTTTCATGTAATTTAAACAAGCTTGCTTCATTCAAGCTTGCTGAATATTTAATATATTATTATGCACGAGTATTAAAGATTGGTTGCCACCTGAGACAAAGGCAATTGATCCCTTATTCTATTCCTGGCTCGTCCCGCCGCTACCGCACGCAAAAACTTTGGAAGGGATTTACATGAATCGATTTTCCCTGTGGAAAAGTTTTCCCCAAAATTCGCCTTAACTTCTCTTTACTAACACGTATTTACGATGTTTATACAAACATAAAACTTGCTTTAGTTAGAAGCGAAATTTAAATACCATTATTAAGTCTATTTTTTACTGAATTTACGGCCTATTTCCGAAACGCAATTCAATTTTAACAAGCAGTTAATCTGTGTTTAATAGATCATTTGCTTGTAAAAATGATGTTAATGACAGAATAATTGCCTGTTGAAATTAATTAGCTTTTCAAAACCGGCCGATAGTGACTACGCTTACTGTTGTATGGGTCGTATATGTACAAGCAAGAGTGATCCAGATAATAAAAATAATACAGATAATAAAAATAATAGTCTTTGTGCTAAAAATTAAATTTAAATGCTCAGTAAAAATGAAGTTTGTTCGACTTATTTATGTAATCAATTATCGTATAACTTATAATGCGAAACATTAGAGTTCCCTATGACCGAAAAATCTTTTCACCTCCTCAGAAGCTATTTCTTCTTCTTCTAGTTTCTGTGGTAGAGTGTATAAAACACTTGTTCTTATAAATAATTCAATAAATATTACAAAATTTTCAAAAATTTATTAAATGTAATAAGGACGAGAAAATCATGAAAATCTAAAAAATTTGGAAACACGGTATCTTACAAAAACATGTACAAAGAAAAACTCAAATGTATTCTTCTTTTCTTAAAAGAATTGTATTGCCTAGAAGAATTTCATATTTCAAATAGCTGCCTAGCTCTGTCTTGTTTAATTAAAACAATAAAACACTGAACTAATATTTTCTTTAAATTTCAGCATAAATAAAATGGACATATTTTTTCCTACTAAATGCACATGTACATTTTGTTCGTATTTTTTCCTTTCTCTTCTATGCATAAAAACCGATGGTTCTTCTGATGTACAGTGTCTTAAGAACCTCGATTTCGTTTCACTTTAATTTAATTTAAAAATACTATATTCAATGTAATTACAAACATTAGAGAGAATGAAACTCTCAATGCGATACAGTTTTTAGTTTTTTAAAAAAACCGTTTCAAAATTTGCCTATATCCGGGTCTAAAAATCCACAAAATATTTTTGCAGAAAATTGATTATGCCATTTAATTGTGCACATATAAATATACTGCTCTTAAAACATTTACCCATTTCCTGTTGTCAAATAAGGTAGAAAATGTGTTTTTATCATTATCAATTTTCGGTCTCATTTATTTTTCTTGAGCATAGCGCCGTATTAGAAGATTTATACATAAATCGATACCTTATATAAATAATAAACGACATTTAAATTTTTATTCAGGGTTGGCACTTTCAAATCCCGATAATAATAAAATTTGGTATCCGGATTAAAAAATATAATAAAATATATCGTTTTATATTTCAAATCTTAAATAATTCTTAAGAGTCATCAGTCGTTTGTCATGATTTTAACAAGGCATTTTTTACAACTTTTTAATTCATTGAAATGTTACAATTTAAGAACCTAATATTTCATTTTTTAGAGGATGCAATTTTATTTTTGGGACATGTGTGGAGGATCAATAGAAGCTTAACTCCAAGTTTGTGGGGATGCAGCCCTGGTCCCCCGGCCGCCATCTTGGAAAAAGGGATGTGCAAACACCTTTTTCGCGATATCTCGGAAACTATACGTTCTACAAGAAATTCGTGAGGACATAATTTGTAGCTTTGCCTACAAATATGTTCATATAATTTTTTGGCCTAAATTTAAAATTAAAGTACTTGTAAGCAAAACAGTGAGAAAATTTCTAAAAAATGTTTTAGAAATCTCTCTTTTTTGCTTTTTGTTTCAACTAATTTATCTAAGCTAATTTTATTCTCCACACTAAAGGGCAGCTCCATTGGTTCGGACATGTTAAGAATGGCAGATGAAATATTAACTAAACAGATTTACAATGCGAATGTGAATAGATGTAGTTACCAGATGAGACGAAGACTGACGTTCTATGTTTAAATTGGTTGTGTGCTGTCCGAAGGTGGTTTGAAGAGTCTCCAAAATTGGTGTGTTTGCATGAAGAGAGTTATGAATGTGGAAGAAACACGATAAGTCTGTCTAGACCGTGATATATGGTACTCAATTCTTTTTACCTAACCCGTAAAGGATCTGGCTTGAAGATGTGTAAAATAACGTCGTTTTCTGCAAACGTATAAGTTTTATGTATTTGGCAGCTCATAAATCTATAAATATTATCTAGAAATATTTGAACTTAAACTACCTCAACGTAGCGCGATATCTCAGGAAAGATAAGGTCAACCCGTTTGCAGTTTTTTTTTAAATTGTAACCCCAGAGACTGCCTTTAGATCACGAGGTCAGCCTACCACGAGACCACGAGCTTATTCGGCTACCTCTAGACCACGAGGTCGCATTATGTCGCATAGTATCGCGTCGCGTCGATGTCATGTCCCGTCGCTCACCTAAAATAACGGATCACAACGCGTTGACTTCTATCAAACTTTTGTCATATTCTTGATTAAATGTTGTAATTAATAAAAAAATATCACTATATATGTTTAATGTTTATTATAAAATGGATCATAAAACGTTGTGGTAACAAAGAAAAGTTTCGTTGTGGTAAAAAAAAGTCGTTTTCAAAGTGCTAACTTACACAAATACGTCATGACACGTATTGGTTGTTAAGAAAATGTTTATTTTATGCTCGATGAGCATGTTTGCTCTCTGAGCTAAACAAATAGAAGCCTAAATGTGTTGTGGATAAGTCAAATGGCAATGTTATATAGAACTACCCTTAATAAATATGTTTGGTGGTTATTTGAAGTTGAGTTACTACAGTCTATTTCTTCTTACGTGTCTTTTTAGGTAAACATACTCCACTTGTTGTAAAAACACCAAAGTTTTACATCAATCATATACATTGAATTAAATATAATTAGATTATCGTATTCATTAATAGTAAATAGTTTTTTTGGCACTAAAAATTTTTCTAATATATTATTTTATCATATTTAATTTACGAAAACTTATTAGAATACAAATTTTATTTCCACAGTTGAAAAATATTATATGAACTTGACATGTCGAATATCCGATTATCTATGAAATTGATAGACACGTGCAATATTGAACAAATTTGAATGACTAATTTAATGATTCCTTATCAAAGATAAACATTCATAAAATAAGACAAATAGCTTATAATAATATATAGAAAAATATACAAACTGTCAAAATTTTAAATATTGATTTTTTGAATTTTTATTTAATCATTATTTTTCAAAGATTAACACTTTTAAAGTAACAATATAGTTTTACAATCGCTTACACAAGGATTTAAATATCGGTATTTTGTGGTAACTTTACTGCTTGTAGCACGATAAAAATGATACAGAATTCGTTACTGTTTAATAACGTTATTCATAACATTCTGTTATACACTATGAATTAACATTTAATGTTATATGGTTTTATGACGTTACCCCGGTGAACCAATCACGAAAAAGTATCGGTATTATAACGTTATTTAGCGTTAACAATTTCGTTCTGTTATATGAGTAGCGATACATATAGTGTTTAAAAATAATTTTGTAACTGAGGTATCGCTATATTAATAACGTTAAGTATCGTAAAATAAGTTGTTATCAGATAACGTTTTAAATCCTTGCTCTTAAATGTAAATAATTTTGTAACAGGAAAATAACCTGCTGTTAATAAAATAAAATCTTATTTTTATTAAAGGCAGGTTATTTAATCAATTCTAAAAAATCATTGTATACTACAAGAATTCAATAATCTTGTAATGCAAAAAAACGTAAGTATTGTTTATTGTTAACAGTTACATTTCAATTCATTCGTCCCATAATATTATAAAAATAATTTAATTATTTAGAATGTATGTATCTAAAGATACTCCTCCCATCCCGCGAAGATTTCTAGTTTTTTATACTTATTATTCTGAACTATTTTAGTAATGGAGCGACTATTTATAAATAAAAAACGATTATTGATTCCGTATCTTTATTTTATAAAAAAGTGATTATTGTTTTTTTTTAATTGTTCTTCTATTTAAATTCTATAATTTTTAATTAATTTATTTATTTTATAATATAATATTATACAATTAATTAAATCATTTAGAATCATACATATATCCGCCATTTTGCTAGTAGTAACAATGACACTTACGATAACAGAAAATGACGCAATATTAACGAAGATTGCATAATTTTAAATTTTGATGACACTTTAAATTAAGGTCTAAAAAGTGAAAGTAAAAATTACTCATTCTGTTTCCTTCTTTTTTTCAGCTGTTTTTTGTGGTTTTTGGTGACTTTGGTCTGTTTTTAGGACTGCGATCTCATTCTCAACTGTTTCACTTGGCTTGGGTTAGTAGATTTCAATTTCTCTTGAGTATACTGACATTGGTATAAAGATCAGAAATCGCAGAAAGTTCGATGCCTTTAGTGACAAAGAAAAATCCTGTGGCATCTACCAGCAGAAGTATTTTAGTTTTTTTACAGCATAGTACACACAAATTAAACTTACCTAAAAGAAAGACAAACAAACAAACACACTTTCGCATAACATACTAACTGCAGCCCGCAGCTCTCTGCATTATAAAAAAGTTGATGAATCACGTTGGAACTTAGGTTCCGGATTAAAGAAGCTTAATGCTATTCTAGGTCATCATCTACATGTGTACCAAATTTCATCCAAATTTGTTCAGAAATTATTTCGTGATTGAGGGATAAACATTTATCCATCCAAACTTTCGTATCACTACATATTATAAAACAAAGTCGCTTTCTCTGTCTGTCCCTATGTCCCTACGTATGCTTAAATCTTTAAAACTACGCAACGGATTTTGATGTGTTTTTTAAATAGATAGATTTATTCTTGAGGAAGGTTTTATTATATAAACCCGATTCCGATATTCCCACGGAAACAAAAGCTACGCGGGTGAATCCGCGGGCAGGTCGCTAGTTTATAATATAACTAGCTGCAACGTGTAGCTGCTGCATTATAATAGTTTTTGGTGAATCCCACAGAGCACCTAATTTCTCCGGGATAAAAAGTGCTACTTCAGGTCATCACCTATATGTGTACCAAATTTCATTCAAATACATTCAAACTTTCGCATTTATAATATTACAATAGGTGACTTTCTATCCACTTTTGTGGTATATTTTACTGAAAAAGTATCGCACTTTTAGGTTTGAGCTTTGACGTGGTAGTTTAAATTCATATCTATATATGATCTACTATTAAAACACCATTCTATGAACATTAAAAAAAATAAAGGATACATGTTCTATTAGAATTTTATTACTACTAACTTCATATATAATCTATTATATATGAAGTTAGTAGTTCTAACTCATTAGTTCTAACTAATGAATTAAAATGCTACAAAGGTACACTAGGGTATGATCTATATCCTTTTGTGGTATATTTTACTGAAAAAACATCGCACTTTTAGGTTTGAGCTTTGGCGTGATAGTTTTAATTCATTTAATTCATTTTCATTCACTTCATTTTAATACAATATCAATCTATTTATACACTTGTACTTTTTAACTTCCCGCTACGTATATAGTCAAGGAAGTTACTGATTTAGTAAGTAAGTAATTAAAAAATGTAATTCTCATAAAAATACTTTCCTAACAATATTACTAGGTAGTATAACTTTGCGAGCTCTTACAAAGCTCTGCTTTTTGCTAGTATTTATAAACGATTATATTTGAAAATGCATGTCTACCTCTGTTCTTGTAGAAGTGCTCAGTGTAATCACGCAACTATTTGAATAGTGACCACACGTTACAGAATATTACAGCGTGATGGCATAGAAAGAGATAGAAGTGTCAAATCAATTGACCCAAAGATTCCTTGCCACAATCAGCGTGCGACGTAATATTGGTTTCATTTACAATGAAATACAAGCTGCATTCGATTACGAGACCGTATCATCGCTTTAAATAGCTTTAACAGACAGTTCATATAAACGCGTTTTATTAAAAAAGATGGTAATTTATTAATATAGGGTCAAATATATTATTTTTTTTTACAGATGTTTGTGTTTGTTATATGTATATAGTTTAGTTAATGAATCACGAAGCCCCGTGTTGGTTCCGGGCTTCTTTGAAGAATAGACCAACTGCCGTTCTGCCAGGCAGGTCGTAAAAGGCGATCACTTGACTATGCAAGTCACTACCATCGTGACTTCAAGAGGGAGGTAAGTAATATGGAGTATGAACAATATTAATATAGATAGGTTAATATAGATTAAAAAATTGTGATACATTGTAATATAATAAAATGGAAAAATAGTATTAAATATGATTCATTCAATTTAGTTTGTCATACTTGTTCAATAGATCTTTCGATTTTTCACAACCATATTGATTGTCTATGACTAATTTAAGTTACTGGTCCGCCATTATTGTTTACTAAAATAGACACGTAAGAAAAAACAGACTGTACTCTAAATCAGAACCCTATAGCTAGAATTACTAAGCTCGCTGCTGGAGAAGATTTTTAGAGAGATACAAAAAAATATTGAGTATGCGGATGGTTCGCCTTGTGACTTTAGAAACTTCTTCAAAGAAAACGCTTTGAATAGTTAATATGTTATGCGCGGCTTGAATTTGAAAGCGGCTGCCACCTGAGACAGAGACACTCGATCTAAGGGATCGATCTAAGGGACAGATACACTTGATCCCTTATTATATTCTTGGATCAGCCACTTGCATCTACACAAAGTCTTTGTAAGGGGCCGTTACAAAGTTTTCCTTAAGAATTTTCGTAACGTAATTTTATTAACACATTTGCTATGGATACTTTTCAATAATTTTAATTAAATAAACTGTTGAAAAGTTGAGTTTTTCCATTTCTTATACCGTGTTTATTTATATTTCTTTCTTTACACTATATAGAGTAACGAAAGTTTGTGAAAACAACGCAAATAATGTGTTAAAATATACAATAAACAATGCTAGCAAAGTAATGGATGTCAACTAGTTCTTAAATAAAGACGTCTAATTTTTATACTTATACGTACAAGTGTAAAAGATCAACTACCTGCAAAGTAGCTTTATAAAGATTGGAAAACCCATTCCAATAAAGCTTTACTCCATATTAGAGCAATATATTTGCTGAATAGAGCTCGTACAGACATGCCGCGGCTTCTCGCTCAATATCTACCTCTATTATTAGGAGCCAATCTTCTTTTATATAATTCATATTACATTTTTCAGTTTGACGTGAGAAATTGATAGATAAAATGAAATAAGCATACGTATGATTTTTCCTTTGGAATTTTCATGTTATTCAAAGAACAAAACATCGCGAACGATTCAAACGGAGTAAAAATGCTACAACATACATAAGTCTCATCTCCTGTATCTTTGGAACCCTGAATCTAATTATCATAAATGTACATGAAAAGAAATAAGCAGTATATCTGTTTTTTATATCATAATATAGCAAATAAACAGATGGGTCTCCTGATGGAAAGAGCAACCATCGCCTATAGACACCAAAGGTGTTAATGGTGCATTGCTATCTTGTGGCGACTGGCGAGGTCTAATGCCACATGCATAAGTTTACCGGCTAACTTACCCTCCAAACTGGAACACGACGGTGTTGAATAAGTAAGGTGGTGATACCAGACCCGGTCGAGCCGATGCAGAACGCTACCACCTAGTAGTCACGATGGTTGTGACGCGCATAGCCACTCGGCCGCCTTTTACAACAAAAGGAGTCCGGGACCAACACGGGGAAACCATTCTAAACAAAAGGAATAATTTTCAAAATTGGTTCATAAATGGCTGAATTTTAAGATTACAAAAAAGTAACACCACTCCCAATTCTCGAGATTACAAAAAAGTAACAGCACACAATCAATTTAAATATAGTACGTCAGTTTCCGTCTCACCTGGTACCTACATCCATCCACGAATATGGATTAAACTTTAGTAAATTTGTTTAGATAATAGTTCATCTGCCATTGTCTAAACCAATGAATGTTTCATGTAGTATGGAGAATAAAATTCTCTTACTTGGCAAAAATTTTATCTCAACTTTAAATGGTGTCGCTTACCATTTAAAATTTCCCATTCAAATAACTTGTTAAATATTTCTGTTATTCACATTGTGATAACTTTTTAACGTTGTAAATAATAATAAATATTCATGAGACAAATTACACTTACTGATCTAAACCCAAACTAAACAAATTTTAATCAATATATATTATTACCTATAAATTATTACCTATAAATAAATTACGCAAAAAATTTGTTTGATTTACTTTTAAATAAAACATATTATGATATTAGAGAATTTTTAGCAGATAAGATTAAATGTTAATAAATAGAAATATATAAGCTTATACAATTTACCTTAAAATTTAAATGTAATAAAAACTGAATGGCAAATTTTGTAAAATGGTACTTTTTTTTTTTGTAAATTGTAAAAATTTGGATTTAGCATAAGATAATGTTTTTTAAATTGTAAAAATAACTTTTGATGTGAAATAATTCTAGTAAATTGTAATACATACAATTGTAATACGTGAAATAGAAAAAAAGAAGCCCGCTGAGTTTCTTCCGCCGGATCTTCTTAGTGTGTGGCCGCGTTCCGATCCGGTAGTAATTATAAAGAAATCGACCTAAATTAAAATGTTTGCACGCCATATTATGGTAGAATATGATGGTAATTTATCTTATTTTAATAACTTGTGACACCCATATTCTTGCAAATAAATATTTTTTCATTTTCATTTTTTCATTTTCAAATTATTTGCTTGTATTATGGGTGTTAGTCAACGATACTAATACATAGAAATACATAATATATAAATCCTGGGAATAATTAAATAAACAATCAAACCCGGAAATACAAACATTTGCATGCATGCATACATGCTTATCACACAAAACCCGAACCCGAGCCCCGTCGATTGCGTAGTCTGGGTCTCTAACCATTGACCAACGGGGCGGTCAAAGTAACTTGTAAGATAAAATATTTTGGTTTTTATATTCTCGTAGGGCATTAAATTTCCTAAAAAACTACCTGGTGAGTCAGCTCTAAACCCAACATAATTGAAAGTATAAAATCTAAACTCAAAAATTCTTATACCTTTAAGTAGTTTATTTTTATTTTTTTATCATAAGATATCAAACAAGCAGATGGGTTTCCTGATGAAAAGAGTCAACCAACGCCTATAGACACCAAAGATGTTAATAATGGTGCAATGCTATCTTGTGGCAAGATCTAATGTCACATACGTAAGTTTACCGGCTACCTTACCCCCCCAAACCGGAACACGATAATAGCAAGCACTGACGCTATTGCGACAGGAATGGATAAGGCGATGGTACTAGACCCGGGCGAGACAATGCAGAACTCTACCACTTAGTAACCACGATGGTAGTGACACGCATAGCCAATCGGTCGCATTTTACGACCTGCCTGGCAGAACGGTAGTTGAACTATTCTTCAAAGGAGCCCAGACCAACACGGAAAAATTTAGTTGTATCAAAACGAAAGTTTCTTTGACTACCGTACCTTTTTTTTACATGGGGAAATCTTCATGGATACCCACCCAAATTGGGGCTTTAGGCGCGTTATTTTGGACTTTCTCACTTTCTCAGAGTAAGAACATACCAACTAAAACCCATGATGTTCTTCACTTTGCCTTGAGTGAGAAGGTTATGGGCTCGGTTTTGCCATTCTTCCACGACCCCCTCTGGCAGTTCGTGACATACTTTCGCGCTGGTCAACTCCAGATTGTAACTTCATCAGGAACGGAAACGATAGGCCAGAACACAACGGCATATCGCTTCATCTCTGGGACCTGCGTTTGTCATGGTACTGAATGCCCCTAACTCACTACCTGCAGGTACTTTATGGTGAGGAGGTTTGAGCAAGTTGCGCCCTCCTCCGCCGCGCAACTCTTTGACATCTGATCGGGTTCGCCTCAGCAGCCCTTTCCGCCGCCTCTTCTGCGAAATTACATTTTCACAGACAGTTACGACGGCATTCCATGCATCTTCATTTAGGCACATTTCTTTCTCTACGACCACAAGTGAAAAATCACTCTCAATCACTGCAGTCAGTGCCAGACTTTCCTCAGCCCAATTAGGGCAATCCTCTACATTATGTTGAGCTATAACCGCAGTGATGGCACCTTGCCACCTGGCACAAATACTTTCCAAAGCAACCGTGCCCGGAAAGCACCTGTGTCAGACGAAACGTCAAGCACCCATATCGCCTTCGTAGCCACAGATCAAAGCTGGGTCTTACTCCCTGGACTGTCCACCTTCCAGCAATAGGCTGATCAAATCTTTGCGCCTACTTCTCCATTGCAAACCTTCGGACCAAATTTCATATGCGTTCAATTGCTTCATGTGATGGCCATTCTTCTCTTGCTTCTAGGTCCTAGGGAAGCTGCCCCGCAAGTACAGTTGCCGCCTCAAAAGATACCGTGCAGTATCCCCGAATCGCTCTCACTGCCATGACTCGCTGCGGTTTCCGAAGTAGCGCTTTATTCGGAGCAGAGAGAGCGTCGTTCCACACCACTCCGTAAATGGCCATTGACCTCACGACACCATAATATAAATGGCGGCTTGCTGAACATGGCCCCTCACAGTTTGGCATTAAATGGCTTAGTGCCGCGGCTTTTTTTTTAGGCGAGGCACAATTTCTTTAAAATCGGCACCGAAATTCCATTCCGCGTCAAGAGGAAGTGCGAGATATTTAATGGTAGATTTTACCTCTATTTCCTCTCTGTCTATTCTCAATGAAAAGTGCGAGAGTGACGCTGCTCGCGGTTTGAGAAAACGCATTGCTTCACACTTGTGCAGCGCCTTTTTTAAGCCCAGTCGTTCTATACGTCCGATAACGGCGGCCGCTCCGGTGGTGGCGTGACTTTTGCATTCTTCTAACGAGTTACCACGCGCCACCACAAGTGTATCATCCGCATAGCAGAAGCAATGCACCTCACTGGGCAGTTCCCCGCATAGGACCCAGTCGTAACCGATGTTCAACAGAAGAGGTCCTAGGAATGAACCCTGTGGAACACCGCATGATATTTGTCTTCTTATTACGATGCCATTTTTAACGTGTACAATAACTTCGCGGTGAGAGACGTAGGACTCCACTGTGTTGCGCAGGTATGCAGGCACTCTATGATATCGGAGTGCCTTCCTGACGCATTCCCAAGGTAAGGTGTTAAAGGCATTTGCAATGTTTAGTGACACCACAATCGCCACTTTGCCTTGAGAGATAGCCTCTAAAGTGAAGGCTTTAACACGTGAGATGGCATCTATTGTTGACCTTCCTACGCAGAAACCGAACTGGTCTTCCCATAAATCAGGTCCTATTCTGCATAGATGCTCGTTATGACACGTTCAAAAAGCTTTCCTGCTTCGTCTGGTAGCACAATTGACTACCGTCCCTATATCAACCCGCCATTAAATTAAAAAAGACGCTATGTTTGATCTCGGATCTTCAACTATCTCTATGACGAATTTCATCAAAATTAGTACCTATTACAGTTAAGCCGCGAAAGCTTAACAGACAAACAGACTGACTTTCGCATTTTAATATTAGTTCCAAAGCGTTAACATGGATATGAAATATTTTTACTTAGGTAAAAGTCAGTCGTTTTTATTATTTACAGTTAGTATAGCTTTCTTATAAGATAAAAGAATTTTTGAAAACACTCTAGTAGTTTGAGTTTACTTATAATTACGAACAAACATTTCAAATTATCTCTTTTTATAACATCGGTGTATACAATAAACTCAGTCTGTGTTTACGTAAGCGATAAGTGATGCGTATCGATTTTTTAAAATAGTTTACCCTAATTTAGCCTTCAAGGACGTTTCACAATTGCCGCTAAATGTGACCAGACAAAAGAAAATAAAAGACATAATAGAAGATACGACAAGGCCTCAACAAGGCTTTGTTGTTTGGACATCTTTCATCTATCATTCAAGAAAAAATGAAAACACCGTATAAAGTACGTCCAATGAACTCAGAAAAACATAAAAGCATTTGTAGCGCTAGAAACTGACTTAATTTTGTATTGTGCTGCGATAATACAAGTGTGTCTGTAAAGGAAAGGTATGCTCAAGTAAGGTAAGTATGCTCAATGAAATAAGTTAATTATTGCTGAATTTTTACTGTTTGGAGTAAAATATGTTTGTGTGTTTTCTTTACCACATTAAAAACTAATTGGTCCTTTAAATAAATTTCCACAAGATACATGACAGGAAAAACAGTAGGCCGGAGCAGTTGGCTTGGAAAAACAGAAAAAATAATGGTTTCTAAGCAAATTTACAAGATTACCCCTTTTTTAAGATGACGATATTAATACATAACAAATATATTGAATTTTTAATGCCTAATATAAAGCACATAGATACCAATGTAAAAATTAGTGAGAAAAAGCTTGCTTTACCGTATTTTTTATATGATTCCGGATAAAAATCATAATGTAGTCCGCGTATTGATTAGTTCCCTAGACTAGAACGTGCAGAAATTTGTGGACGCCCGCTAAGAGACTTATTGTAAACAAGCTTGCGGACAAACCTGCTGGTTTTTGCAATGCTTGAGGGTTAAATGTTTGATTTTATACTTTTTATTTAAAATAAATGAAAAATAAGGCGATCATATTAACAAAGTGGTATACTTTTAAGCATAGATTTTTTTATACTCAGAGTTCGTAGCTCTAAAATTTAATATTTTATTGCTACATATTATAGCATCCTCCTTGTCTACTTTTTCAGGCCGTCAAATTTTTCTTTTTGTTTATTTCACACACCAATGATTTAATTATTATAATGCGATGTTTACCCAATCAGAGACGAGCATTGATCATAACGCCAATCATTATTATGTGATTGTAATTGAAAATAAACTAGCTATTTAAAGAAAACAAATATCGTAGGGCCGTTTATGAAAGACGTCATTGTGTTTGGAGTTATGGTACGTCATAATACCTGTTTCATACTGCAAAAAAAACATCACACGTATTTCGGACGAGCGACTTCCTTCCCTAGACTCAAAACCATTTCTTCCTTTAGATCAGGTCAGACAAAATAGTAGCCTAATGTTATTTATTTATTTGAAACTTTATTGTACATACTTAAAGTCAAATATTTTTAAATAAAAGCATTAGAAATACATTAAACTAATAAAATTAAACATTACATTTGGTAAGGATATATTCCTCATAGACGTTAAATAGGTTAAATGTACATAGTATTTTGAAACAATAAAAACCCTGTTCTTGGCCCGAATAAATGTAATCGGCTACTGCGAAACCCTACATTCAAACACAACAATTACCAATTTATTTAACTTATACTTACAATCATCGGCACTTGATGAAACTCCGTCATATATATATATATATATATATATATATATATATATATATATATATATATATATATATATATATATATATATATATATATATATATATATATATATATATATATATATATATATATATATATTGTTACGAATAATCTAGAAGCGTGTAGAGTTGGAGCGCGCGCGCTAACTTTCTAGAAATAAAGGAAAGAGATAGCTACTCCTATTGACAAATAAATAGTTGACCTGGGCTATGCCATAATGGACTTTGTGGTATATAGCATAAGGTTGAAAACAGCGTGTACTAGGATTTATGACTCATAACATGTTTACGATAAGAAGTGATTCATTGTTTCCCGATACATTTAGATTTTTCTGGATCCAGCTAGGACTTTCCCCTGCCTATAAATACAGAGATGTTGACAAACACAAAGCAGTTTTTATCAAGCGATCGAAAGCGATACATCAAGTGAACAGTACGAAGTGAGAAGTGTTTTATTGTGTAGTGTTCTAAGTTCAGTGATAGCATAGTGAGTGACTAGCAAGTACAGTGTATTTCAGTATTACGTTGTGTTGTGTTGTGTAAATACACGGATTTAATATAAGTGGTGTTTTCCTACAATTGCGAACCCGAGTACGTAACAATATATATATATATATATATATATATATATATATATATATATATATATATATATATATATATATATATATATATATATATATATATATATATGTATATATATATATATATATATATATATATATATATATATATATATATATATAATTAGTGAATTGTGAAAGAGTACAAATGCAAAATTTAAAACAACAATTTATTTAAACAATTGATATAAAAAAAATTGCATAAACGGTGAAGTATGAAATTTCACACAGTTACAATTTATATTACGGAGGACTGCAGGACTGCAGAAAACTAATATTTTTAAATAAAAAGCATTCGAAATATATTAAATTAATAAAAATAAACATTACACACACTACATTCATGTGCCATACATGATATTTATTATACACACATGTATACTATATTAATACGTGAAGTAAAAGTTAAAACATACGCCTTTTAACGACAATTACGCGAAAGGAGGGGTATGAAATTTAGAACACTTAAAGTTACAGAAAGATGACATTTTTAAATTTATAAAACCTCATTAAATTAATAATTATTTTTAACGCAGTTAATTTACAGCAACCGACTTCACATTTGATCTACACCAAATTAAAATGGGGCTACACGGCGAGATTACCCTCATGAATAAAAAAAAATCGAAATTGGTTTATAAATAACCGAGTTCTGAAATGAAATGAAAAATATTTATTTGCAAGAATATGGGTATCACTAGTTATTAAACATTAATTAACCAATATATTCTACCAAGATATGGCGCGCAAATGTTTAAATTTCGGTTGATTTATAATAACAGTATAATATAAATATAATTCTAAGATTCAGGAAAAAGGTGTTTGTTTTTTTCTATTTAATGTATTACAATTATTTTATGTACTAGCTGAACCGTCCAAAAAATTTCACTGTGCGAAGGATATATAAAAAACGAAAAAAAATTTTTTTCGATTTTTTCATATTTTTCACCCAAAGCGAAAAACATAAGCTCTAACTGGTTATTTTTTTATTACTTTTTTGGTGAAGTAGTTAAAGAGATCTAGCCACTCCAGGAAAAAACATCGTTTAGAAATAATATATATGATGAAGATTATAATATTTACAAGAATAATTTCATAACAAAAAAAAATATTTTTACAATTTACAAAATATCATAACAATATATCATATTTTGCTTAATCCAAATTTTTACAAGTTACAAATAAAATTTACCATTTACACACTGACTGAGGTAACAAACATATTAAAAAACATACAGGCGAATTGAGAACCTCCTCTTTTTGGGAAGTCGGTTAACAACAAACACTACGCACACTTCCATTCATTTGATAAACATCGTAATATACACACATTTTTTATGATTAGTCTGTTATCAAACTTGATCTTGTAATATCTAATAAAAAATTATTAAACTTAAAACTTAATTTATTTTTATTGTTTAGTCTGGTCGAATTTGGACAAAATTAGTAGTAGTTAATAGTTTTATATCATTATGACACTATCTAGAACATTTAATTTAATAACTAATGCTTTTTCTCTTTCACTGCATCAAATTAACTGGAGAAAATTACAAAAACCAACATAATACTACTTCTTTGTTACTTCCATGCACCCGGGTTTTAATCTAATATAAAAAATTATTCCTATTAAGCTCGAGTCGGATGCGCGTAGTACTAATCTTGCTAATTTAAAGTCTGTTTTTCTTTTAAGAATTTTAAATAGAGCTTGTATAAATTTTCTACGTAGCTTGGTATCTGGTGCTTGCTAATTTGTATTAGCAATAGTTCTATAACGCTAATTCATATATAGAGCCCCGTTAGTCGAGTGATTAGCAACCCTGACTATGGGGATCGGCGTCGATTCCCAACAGGGACAAACATTGATGAGATTATAATAGATGTTTTTATTTTTGGATTTGGGTGTTTAATTCAATTAATGGAAACTACATTAATTGAATTAAACACACAAATCTTAATAAGTATTACTAAGATTTGTGTGTGTTATAAGTTAAGTTTTTTTTTTGTAAAAATTACTTTCAGGAGATCGAATATTCATTCGACTTAGCAATAATTAAGTACCTGTCACAAAATTTTAAAAAAAATTGGCTAGTAGTAGATGAAATGCACTCTGCCTACTTCATCGAGGATTTAGATGTGAGTGTATTTTTTATTTTAACTATGCTATCCAAAATTAAAGTTTTATTTTAATAATTTTGTACAAAGAATCTCCTGTACTTCAGATAAGAAATAAAGTGGAAACACTTCAATCGATTTTCTACGAAGTGAGGGCTCTTCAAATTGAAATAACGATCCGACCCAGATATTATCGTAAACCTCTTAACACTTTTATAAGACGCCAGCAATGTTAAATATGTACACTCTTGCTCAAAACTGAAAATGTATAAGAATTTCAGCAAGATTAGGGACGTGCATACTCTGAATGAAATTCTGAACATGTTAATTTACTACGAGTAGCTGCAGCATGCAGCCCGCTGAATTATAAAAGTTGTTGGTGAATCCCGTGAGACCACCCAATCATCCGGGATAAAAAGTAGCCTTTGTGCTATTCAAGGTCATTATCTGTGTGTGTACCAAATTTCATTCAAATCCGTTCAGTGGTTTTTGCATGATGGAGTAACAAACATCTATCCATCCATCCATCCATCCAAAGATCCAAACTTTCGCATTTATAATATTAATACAGATTAATTAATTAATTTATATAAAAGAAACAAATCTATAACTAGTATATCTGGCTGTCAATACAAATGACGAATTCGATTACAAAGTATAGAAAAAAAGAACTACCGACACGTAGCTCAGATGGTCAGAGTAATACAGAAACACTTGTATGTTTCTGTAAAGGAAAGGTAGTATGCTCGATGAAATAAGTTAATTGTTGCTGAATTTTTACTGTTTGAAGTAAAATATGTTTGTGTGTTTTCTTTGCCACATTAAAAATAATTGGTCCATTACTCGGCTCTAGGGAAGAACGCTGATTCGAATCCAGTCGTGTCTATATCTTTCTTTATTGGTTTTAAAGTTTTCTTTTGCACCATATAAGTACTAAAACACATAACAAAATTTTCCCAAATAGGAATTCCATATTGTAAATTAGAAGAGACATATCCATGACATGCTAATAGGGAGGCTTTTACGTTTCCTACTTCTCTTAGTCTTCTCAAGACATAGACAAGTCTATCAATCTTATTACGTAGAGATTCAATATGTGCTTTCCAATTACAATATTTGTCAATAATAATTCCTAAAAAGTTTGTATAATCTACATCATCTATATTTACTTTATTTATAAATATATTTGTGTTTTTAGTAATATTACTGCGGTAGTTCTGAAATAAAACTAATTTTGTTTTAGTTACATTAACTTTTAAATTATTTTAATTCACCAGTTTGAAACTTGGACTGGCTAATTTGATTTGTTTGGTTAGGAATTCCAAGTAACATACTTGTGTATGTATATGTACGTACGTAATGTGTGAATGTTCGAAAGTTTATTCAACATCTCCCATTTTGCCAACCGATTCAATAGAAATGTCTATTATTTATTAAATATTGCGGGTTGAGCAAAAGAAAACATGGATATACAATCCTGATGGATAAAATTTGAAAGAAACAACATTATTATTTCAAATTTCTTCACCACCACCTTCTTTTCCCCGTGTTAGTTCCGGGCTCCTTTGAAGAATAGACCAACTGCCGTTTTGCCAGGCAGGTCGTAAAAGGTGACCGATTGGCTATGCGAGTCACTACCATTGTGGCTACTAGGTGGTAGAGTTCTGCATTGTCTCGCCCGGGTCTGGTACTTGCCTATTCCTGCCGCAATAGCGTCAGTGCTTGTCGCTGTCGTGTTCCGGTTTGGAGGGTAAGGTAGCCGGTTAACTTATGCATGTGGCATTAGACCTCGCCACAAGATACCAACGCACTATTAACACCTTTGGTGTCTATAGGCGATGGTTGACTCCATCAGGAGACCCATCTGCTTGTTTGCTATATTATAACATAAAAAAAAACATGCAAAATCGCTAACTACCAAGTATATTTTTTCAACTTCATTTACTTCACCTTAAATTTGTATAAATGGTAAGTGAGGTTCTTTTCTTATTACAAGGAATACATGTAGATTTGATCGGTGGATATAAACTAGTACTCATAATATATCTCTATTAATTTTTTAAACTAGACTAATTTGAGAATACTGTCATGGTAGCAAGTGATCTGCGCTGCTTATGGACATCAGTATCTGCAACATTATAATTGTGTTGCCGGCTTTAAAAATTTTCATCACCTGAAGATCTTACACGTTTAGGAATACACCGGTTAATAGTTCTATAAAGGAATTTGCTAAGCAAAAAACTTAAAATAATATTTAGTTATAAAAATAAAATTTAAAATTAATAAAGCAAAATAGAAATTTTATTTTTTGGTGCGTTTTCGTAACTAAAAAATAAATCATTACATTATGTTTAAAATGGATTATGTTTACCTATGACGACCCACTTTTCTATAATAAACAGTTTTCCTATAGGATATAAACATTCAAACATTGTTATTTAAAAAAAAATCGTTTGAAAATTTCTACAGGAAAGCGAGCGGTTTTAATCGTTATAATTAATTGGCCTGTGGCTATTTACTAAGACCGTAAATTAGATTGATCGCTTTATGCGTTTTTAAGAATATTAGGAGACGGAAGAGCTTGTTGCACATCTAAATATTCGGGAAAATCGCTCGAAAATATAGAATCAGTTTTTACAGAGACATCACTTAATGAAAGAACACATTTGATGCATTCAATAATGTGAGAGAGTGTGTAAACAATGTCATGAAAGACTTACATATATTATATAAAGCGAGAAAAGTGATTTTTGTACATAAGTTTTTAAAAAAATGGACCGGTTAAAAGATTGATAACAGAAGCGAAAAAATGAATAACTATTTTTTTGGCAATCAATCACACGAACGCTATGAGACAAAAAACACAGAAATCTGGCATAGTAAAATTGAAAGCCTGCAGCAATATATATGGAAGTTTTATGCTAACAAAGGTCTTGGAGGCGCTAAAAATAAATATATTGATAATTGGCCGCACTTGAGCGGCACGTCGCCAACGGCAGAGATAACAACAGCCACCGACACGCGTCGACCAGCGAATCGGCATCAGCCGTCAATGCATCAACTTCGAACAGATCAGTGGCAGCCGTTGTCAGCTCTATTAGTATATGAATTAGCCATTAAAGGTCCATCCTTTAAGTAACTGGACCGATACTGACACATGAGTATAACCATTAATAAATTTCTTTTTTTATTTAATGAGTTTATTTTTTATTTTTCTCATTTCAAGCTGTTGCAAATAAATTAATGTATTATAATTTTATATATTTTACCTTACCCCTATTATTTTCAATAATTGACACTTTATCTTCTAGCGTTTTTGTTTGTATTCAAATGTAGGTAACTATTAGAGAAAAATATAATTTGTCAATGTCCCTGAAACGATTAGGCTATAAAAAATTAAACAATTTTTATAATAATCATAATCTCTTCATCTTTTTCATGACACCGATAGTCTTTATACAATTTAGTAATAAAATATAGTAAAACTGGTATTAGCAGTGAAGCAATTGGAATGAAGAGAAGATTATAATAATAATCTTCTCTTCATTCTGTAAACTTTGTGATATTCTCATCTGATTGATCTTTGTGATTAACACAAACTTTAAGAAGAAAATTTACGAAATACCTATTATTCCTTCCCTAGTTTTACTATCATAGATGGATAGTGGTAATTATTTACCATCAAGTTATCTACTCGCTCGTTTACCTGCAAATACTAAAAAAATAATTTTCTATTGAAATTAATGAAGATAAAGATGTAAATTACGAGAGATTTCAATACAAAATTGCATAAGCGTGATAATTTATTTAATTAACTAAGAGTTTCACAATGAATGAATAAATATGCAAACAATTTACTCCAAAATGCTAAGTAATTATAACTTGAACGCGCTTAACGAGCACTACTGAAAACCTCCTTTTATATAAAATATGAAAATCTTAGAAAATATTTTGTTCAGCTACATAAATTCACGAACAACAAAAGTGAAAATCTTCGTGTAGCAGCTTGTAAAATAAAATTTTATTATTACAAAATATTCGCGTTCCCAGTGTTTGAATTATTTTACAAGTGAAACAAAGAGTATACAATACGAAGTGAAGTTTCTAGTGAGCGTCTGTTATGTCATTTATTTACATTTTTCTTTTAAAGTTAACTTAAATTTATGGAACCAGGAAAAAGGTTTCAGTTGCTAAAAATATTGGATCAACTCTGTGTTTGTACACACGTTTTATAGCCTAGTTCACGAGTTGAAAATGGTGAAAAATAGAGCTAATGGTCGTAAAAATACGTGGAATGGCTCATTCGATCCGAAATTATATTTACAAAAATATGCTGAAACCGTTTTTGCACACAAGACTGCAAAAGTTATCTATAAAAATAAAAAGAATTGGAATGTTCATTGTACCAAAATAACATTTTTTACATTTTTTCTCTATCCGTCTGTTTGTTCTGGCTAATCTCTGAAACGGCTGAACTGATTTTGACAGGACTTTTACTGGCAGGTAACTGATGTAATAAGGAGTAATCTAGACACTTTTATTTTAGATTTTTTCCACACGGACGAAGTCCCGGGCACTACTAGTTAATATATTAAACATACACCAAAATCCACTAGGCAAAAATCTAGCCGATACGCTCCACCGCAGTGTTCGATAGTTCATATAAAATGTATAGAAGCGATCTAGATGGATCGTTTAAACTCCTAAAATAAAATAAAAGTGTCTTCGATTTTACACTTTCTGTCGTCGGCACTTGGTGAAATTCCATTATTATTAGTTGAAACTAGTTTATACCACACTTGTACTTTTATTTCACTGTAGGTATTAGAATACATTATTAAATTGATCGACCGATTTCAAGCATTTTCAGGACGTAATATTCTTTACTGAAAATATTATTTATTAAAAACCGAAACCGATCCATCAATTTAACAATTTAGTTTAAACCTATAGTGAAATAAAAGTTGAAGTGTGGTATAAATTAGTTTCAACTAATAAGTGTCAATTAAAATTAATACCAACCTAGGATTTAGCTAGGGTTAACTAAAAAACAAAACTCTAAAAATTTTCTATTCTCGCACGATTTGTTATTGCAGGGAAGCTGAGTTGTTTTCTCCATCGCCGTTTTCCTTCGTACCTTTAAGTGCTGAATGAAATATCTCTCTTAGCCTTGGCAAGATAAATAAAACTGTGTTTTTGACGTATTTTATTACTCAGACGGGCTACAAACTCTTAATAAGTTTTATTGTTTTCTCTTTTTTGTCCTCTTTAACCCCGACGTAAAATAAGGGATTTTAATTTAATTTATTTGTGGCGCCAATTTGGTTGTTTTTTTAATCTGAAGGCTAATTTTCTAGCGGTGGTTTTAGACATGTTTTATCAAAATCAGTCTAGTCGTTCCAAGATCATCAGCTCTTTTCTATTTGAAGAAAGAAATTAAGCAACTGGTACAGACCTATACGCAATTAAGGATTCTGTTACTTCAATGATATTGCAATGACAATCACTTTAAACTGATGCCGCAGAATTCCCATTCAAAGATCATCAACTCTTTTCAAGGTTTGCTCTGCAAATGATGTATATGAGGCAGAAATGTGTCTTATGATATGAGGAATTTTACGTCGACGGTATTTTAAATTTTTTAATTCATATAGTCATTTTTCCACTTCTCTGTTATTATCTATACATATAATAAAATCGTAGGAAAGTCAAAACTGTACATTGAATATTTTTTTAAAAGAATACTTGGGGTGTGATCTACAATCGATATTGAAGCCAAAAATATAGTTTTTAGAATTTTTGTCTGTTTGTCTGTTTATCTGTTTGTCTGTTTGTCTGTATGTATGTCCGGGGTAAACTCAAAAAGTACTACATGGATTTACTTCAAATTTTGCATGAATATTACTTACAGGTCGGGTCAACATATAGGCTACATATTATCACGCTATCACCTAGCGGGGAGGTGCTGTGCAGAGTTAACGAAGTCCGTGCGGACGAAGTCGCTGGCAACAGCTAGTTTTTTATAAATAGACGGAATTATACTCTGCCTATCCCACAAGAGAACCGGCGTAAGGCAGCTTCTAGATTTAAGTTAATTTTGATATTGTCTTATTTGAAAGTAAAGTGGAGACCTTATTCGTCAATATGTGCTAAAATAGTGTGTCTCTGAACTGGCGATAGCGATAAAACGGTAGTAAAATAAATCCAGTGCTTGTATAGACTTGTCAGGATAAATTGGATGCCAACAGGCAATCGACCAGCCGTTGTTGCTGCATGATTGCATATCTATTTGTTATCACAATTTTAGGGACGTTTAACTTTTTGTTACAATCTAAACTAATATTACAAAGAGGAAAGACTTGATTTTTTTACTTGATTTGATTTTAAAAATATATTCATCTTTTAAAAGCTACATTATTCTGGAGTGACATAAGATAATTTTTTACTCGATTAAGCATGGAAAAGTAATGATTTTGGGCCACAAGAACGACGTCGCGAATTAACGCTAGATTATTTATAACCCAAATTTAAATACATATACTGTCTCGTGATCTAGGGGTCTAGCGGTTCCGAGTTAGATCACCGGGTCGGGCAAAGCGTTTTTTATATATGGTAGGATAGATAGCAAATAAGTAGATGGATCTCCTGATGGAAAGAGAAACCATCGCCTATAGACACCGAAGACGTTGGTGCATTTCTATCCGAGTGGCGAAATGACTATGCCACATGCATGCATGCAAAATAGCAGTTGGTCTATTCTGTAAAGAAGGCCTGGACTATGTCCTCCTCGTTGGTCCAGTTCCTTTGAGGATTAGACTATCTGTCATTCTGCTAGGCGGTTCGTAAGAGGCGAACGATTGCCTATACGAATTACTAACATTGTGGTTACTAGGTAGAAGATTTTTGCATTGGGTCTGGTACCACCGCCTTACCTCATACTTTTTTTACATCATTAGATAACAAACAAGAAGATGGCTCTCTTGATCGAAAGAGAAACCATCGCCTTTAGAAATCAAAGATGTTAATGTTGCGTTGATATTCATGTAACAAGATGGCAATGCCACATGCATAAGTCTACCAGCTATCTTACCCTCCAAACCGGAACATGTCAGTAACAAGCATTGACGCTATTGCGGCAGGTATAGGTAAGGCGGTGGTATCAAATACCCGGGCAAGACGTTGCGGAGCTCTACCACTTAATAATCACGATGGAAGTAACACGTATAGCCAATCAGTTGCCTTTTACGAAATGCCTAGCAGTGAGGCAGTTGATTCCGAAAGAAGCTCGGGTTAACATGTATTTATATTGTATATCTATCTTTTAATCTTTCATCCGCTTCTTATGTCCTAAAAATAAAAGTTATTTATAGTACGACACAACAGATGTGAAGTGTTGGAGACGCAGGGATCCTGACAGTAAGATAAATTAACGTTTGAGTTGACGTATAAGAAAATATATTATACAAAAGGGAGGATATCTTCACAGAGATAGGTCATAAAAATTAGTTTTAGCATCTAAAGTTTAGTCAATTTACCTTTTAAAGCGAGGTTTCGGATTCGATGTTTGGGTTAGGCAAGATTTTTTTTTAAATGAAATTTGGTTGTTTTTGTTTATATCTTAAGATACCTAGCAAACTAGTAGATGGCTCTTCTGATGGAAAGAGACAAACATGGCCTATAGAGAGCAAAGATGTTATCGATGCGTTGCTAACCATGTATCAAGGTATTAGTGCTCCTTGTATAACTTTACTGGCTATCTTACCCTCCAAATCTGAACACGGCAAAGACATGCACTGACGCTATTGCGGTATATCAAATTGGAATTTATAGGAATGGTAAAACGGTGATATCAAATACCCGGACGAGATATTACAGAAATCTACCAGCTAGTCTCGTTGGTAGTGACTCAGGTAGCCAATAGTGGTGGTTAACATCCCTTTACCTCGGATGGGCACCTAAAGCTGTCGATGACAATAAAGAAACATAAGAATTAAAAAAGCTTAAGAATTAACTGAAAAAGAAAACAAATACCACGATTTACATAATTTTGTCTAGGTGATATAGACTTAACCTGATTTTATTTTCGAGATATTTATAAAAGCAAACAAAAGATAACTCTTTTATAAGTAAAATATAATATTCCATTTTTACAGTAATAAACTATTTTCGATTAAAAGCAAGTCTCATCAAAACGAAGCTGTTCACAAAATAGTAAACAAATTTAAAAATTGTATTAAATAAAAAGCGTAAGAAAGATTAGCATAAAATCTGATTATTTAAAAGATAAAAAATCCTACGATTAAATAAAGAAAAAAATTGTATTAAATAAAAAGCGTAAGAAAAGTTTGTATAAAATCTGATTATTTCAAAGATAAAAAAAGCCTGCGATTAAATTTTCCTTATAACAATTTTATCTTTTGTTGTAGTGTTATTTTAGATTAATTGTTTACAATCGACATAATGTACGGTTAGGTGTTAGAGTTACATAGCAAGCTAATAACCTCCATATTTCGTCGGTTAAAAATACAATTTTAGATAAAAAGTACAAAGAAACTACTTAAATCTATACATTCTCTCAAATTAGCCCTCGTAAAGAAGTGAGAGCTCAATTTGAAAGTACGATCCGAATATCCGAATATCGTAAACCTCTATCGCATCATAAATATATATTATCAGTTTATTAGATGCCAGCAATATTATTCACATACCAGCTCCAAGCTGAAAACCTTATGAGAATTTCTACAGCAAAGTCCAAAGTGCAATTTTAGCATTATTCAGTATTAAGTTTACGTGTTGTGAATAAAAGAATGCTGCGCTGTTGTTCTATTCTTAGATACAAATAAAATATGTAGAAATGTTGTCTTTCCGGAAACGAACGAATAAATTATGTGCATTTTAAGGTTTTATAGTAAGGAACGAATATTAATAAAATACATGCGATAGAGAAGGCCATAAATTGCCTGACTTTTTTAATTGGGTTCGGTAGGACATGGTTTCTGTGGGTAGGACTTAATAAATCTAAATCGACAAAATACAAATTAGGGAAGGGCGGAAGTGGGGCTATTTTGCGAAAAACCGTTTTGGCTTATATATCCGTAACCATGCACTGAAGCCAAAAATAATAATGTCCTTTTTATACAGCGAGTACACTATTTTTTATGTAAATAAGAGAAAATAAGTAGATATAATAGATATACACAAATAACGTATTTTAAGTGTAAATTGACCAACAAAATCTATACATACATACATACATATCTTCACGCCAGATCCCTTACGGGGTAGGCAGAGAGAACCGAGTGCCATACATCACGATCCTTGCAGCCTTGTCTCGCTTCCTCCACATTCATCACTCTCTTCATACACACACGCCGGTTGCGAATACTCTTGACACCACCTTCGGACAGTACTCGATCAATCTAATCGTGGTATATCAGTCTTGGTCTTCCCCGGTACCTACATCCTTCCACATTCGCGGTGTATATCTGTTTTGTTAACCTTTCATCTACCATTCTCTCTACATGTCCGAATCAGGTTAACCTAGACAAAATTATGTAAATCGTGGTATTTGTTTTCTTTTTCAGTTAATTCTTAAGCTTTTTTAATTCTGATGTTTCTTTATTGTCATCGACAGCTTTAGGTGCCCATCCGAGGTAAAGGGATGTTAACCACCACTACTGGCTACCTGAGTCACTACCAACGAGACTAGCTGGTGGATTTCTGTAATATCTCGTCCGGGTATTTGATATCACCGTTTTACCATTCCTATAAATTCCAATTTGATATACCGCAATAGCGTCAGTGCATGTCTTTGCCGTGTTCAGATTTGGAGGGTAAGATAGCCAGTAAAGTTATACAAGGAGCACTAATACCTTGCTACATGGTTAGCAACGCACCGATAACATCTTTGCTCTCTATAGGCCATGTTTGTCTCTTTCCATCAGAACAAAATCTATACTTTATATATTATTATAAATGCGAAGGTTTGGGTGTTTGGATGTATGAATGGATGGATGTTTGTTACTCAATCAAGCAAAAACTACTGAACGGATTTGAATGAAATTTGGCACACATGTAGACGATGACCTGGAACAGCACTTTTTATTCCGGAAAAATGAGGTGATCCCGCGGGATCCACGAAAAACGTTTATAATGCAGCGGGCTGCACGCAGCAGTTAGTATATTACAAATGCGAAAGTAACTGTCTGTCTGTCTTTCTGTCTGTCTGTGTGTCTCTATTTCACGCTTAAACCACTCGACCGATTTGAATGAAATTTGGTACAAAGATAGTTTGAGCCCCGAGAAAGGACATGGGATAAACCCGAGAAAGGAAAGGACATAGACCTAGCTAGCCCAGAAATCCCACGTTAACGGGAACTATGTGAATAAAACCCCGGAATTGTCTATCTTTTAAACTACGGTAATAAGGCGTAACTAAGGCTACTTTTGTTTCTTCCACGCGAATTAAGTCGCAGGCATAGCTAGTGTCAGTGTGCTTTGCGAAGTAAACAGAACGCAAACAACGTGACTATAGGGTAGTTGTAGAAAAATATTTTGGAAAAAAATCAGAACCCTTATAGACTGTGATCTCGTAAACAAACTTTTTTATGATTAATAACAATCTGAATTTTTGTAAACAGCTTCGTTTTGACGAGACAACCATATTTCCTAACTTCTATCTTTCCTAAAATCTCGAATCAAGTAACTAATAAAGTTTTTTTTAAAAGATTTAATTGGAATAGGCGTTTGTCTTCCATCGCACCTGGTGAAAAGTGTCGATGAAGACGAAGGTTCTATACGCCTATCCAAAAGAAACCTATTCACTCTACTCTTAAAGGTTCCAGGACTATATTTGTCACGAAAAATAGAAGCAGGCAGTTCATTCCAAGCCTTGGCAACTCGAACCAAAAAAGAGTTATCATACTGTATTGTTCGATTTTTGGTTAATCAACAACATACGGATGGAACTTTTGCCTGCGTCTAGTAGTCCGATAAAGGAATGGTGAGGGTCAAGTTCGAAGAGGGCCTTCGCATGCTCACCAAAGTGCATCCTGTAAAAAACTGATAAGCTAGCGACCTTACGATGATGCTCAAGTGTTTGTAATTTTCTATTTGTGAGCTTGTCGTCGTTTATTAGCCTACGGGCTCTTCGGTCTACATAATCTAAAGCTTCTAGTTAATATTTGGCTGAAGCCTCCAAAACGTAACTGCAGTACTCCATGCATGATCAAACTTGGGCCGTATACAGGTTTAGTAACTATTCAGAGCTGAAGTACCGCCGGACCTTCGAAATAATTCCTAACTTTTTGGAAGCAATATGTGCCATATTCTCAATTTGTTGGCCGAAGTTGAGACTAGACGTGATCCTAAAAAAATAAGGGAAATAGCTAAAAGCCGGGGTCAAATAAGGGAAGTAGCTTATAAAGAAAGGTTAAGTAAGTTCTAAAATAAATATGCGCGAGCGAAGCTGCGGATAACAGCAAGTATGTATATAAAATATAAAGTGGTTCGGTAAAGACATCAGTTTGCTTTAAAATAAATAAGTTTATTATCATAAATACGAGAGCATATTATATAGAACTAGAATGATCATTTTTTGGAAAAGAGCTATCGCGTCGTTTATACGTCTATAGATCCCGGTCGCCATCCTTATAGGAGGGTTAAAATAAGGACACCACATGTATAAGTTTATCAGATTCCATAATTAAATCGGAATGCGATATTGACTAGCACTGAAGCTATTGCAGCAGGAGAAAATATCACCTACACCGCCTTTAGACAATTTCTGTTTTACAAATGATGACCGGACCAGGGAAAAGTTTATTAGTAGAAACTAATTTATAATGCACTTGTACTTTTATTTCACTATAATTATAGATAAATTATTTTAAATTAATCTACCGGTTTCGCTTTTTAAAGCATCTTCAGGACGTAATAATATTCTTTACTCTTCGGGAAATGTTTGCTAAAAAGCGAGTCAAAACATTTTGGAAACAACAATAAACGTATATACATATAAACTTATGCAATAATATAAAAATAATAATAGTATCAATTTAAGCAAAACTATAGATTAAGTAGAATTTTAATGAAATAGCGATTCCTCCCTAACTGAGAACTCGTGATTTTAACATCACATTGTGGAAGAAAGTTTTTACCGCCCCTGTTATGGCAGCCCTTTTACCGATTTGGTTTACAATCAAACTCAAAAAAATAGTAAAGGCATGCAGAGCTCATTTCCTTCTTTTTTCACCTATGATTATATATTTATCACTAGTAACCCGCCACGCAACATAAAGCTTTTTTGTAAATAATATAAGAACCAGTTTCGTACGACACATCCAAATACCATTTATCAATAGAATGCTTCATCGATTTTTATTCACCAAAGATTTTTTTACGAAAAACTCCGTTGCTGACAGCACGATTCTTAAATTTACTTTTTAACGATGGGTTTTTTTAACGAAATCAACATTTTCCGATAAATCTGTTCATCGGAAATACGTGTCACCGGCGGTTGCTTTGACGAAAGCAATATTTTCCGATAGAAAGGATTTTAAATATAATCAACCATCGACACAGCTCTTTGTCGATGGTTGATTTTATTTAAAATCCTTTTAGCAATAAAATATTTCACCGCGCTATTAATATCGCTGAAATGGAGACTGTTAATTATCTTTGCTGCATTTTTTACTTTTATTTTTTATGCGATCAATAGAATTATAAGATACGTGAACTAACGTCACATACCTATTTAATCGACAACTATTTTGGTTTAGGGAATATAAACACAGCGTATGTGGCATTTCTGAAAATTTATTTAGAAACAGTTTCAAATCTGCTTTTTTATAATGTAATAAAATAATTCAGCTTCTTAAGTATTTTTGAAGCTAAATTTACAAAAGTTAATAGCACTGAGGATAATAATTAATGATACAAACTTTATGAAACTTAATTTGATGACTGATTTGTAACCAAGTGTTGATATTGAATTCAAGGATGCAACTGTGAAGCAAATTGTGTAACTATTAATTATAAGAGTGCGTGAAGTTATAATGATAATATACATATTCAATTTTGAAAATAATATTTTTCTACCGGCCATTATATGAGCAAAGCTCACCTTATTAGGTACATTTTATTTATTTATAATTAGTTATTTAACAAAAATTACCAAAAAACTACTTATTTTTGTTAAATAAGCTACATTTATAATAAAAAATTTGCGTTTTAAAATTTAAAATGAAATTTACCTCGGACGAAACGCTCGGACTGTCAGGAGTTCTTATGACATCACGCCGTGGTAACATCTACATTACAATACACTCTGTGGTTTCTATGAGAATGACAATATCAAGATAAAGTTTTACCATGGAGTGACGTAACGCTTCCAGAATTGCGTTCACTGTCACGACTTAATGTCTATTTTTGCCGAATTTTCATCCTTATACTATTAATGATCACTATCTTTTATAACAAATATTTTAGTTTTTTGTTATTTCCATATCATAACTAATCATTAAAAATGACTGATGATTTTTTAGCTTATTGCATAAGCTTATTGCATGTGAATTCGAAGTTAAGGAATCAGCTATACGAACGACTGAAACCGAGGTAAACAAAATAACATACGAACTTATACGAACGACTGAAACTGACGTAAACATAATAACTCTGTTCGTATAGTGACCGTTTTAGGGTTCCATACCTAAAAAGTAAAAACAACATATTTCCATTGCCGCTACAACAACAAATACTAAAAATAAAAAATGAAAATGTTAAGGGGGAAATATTAATATTAATACCAAAAACTAAGCATAATTTTTAATCAATTTACTTTATTAACATGAACAGGTAGAAACTTGAATAGGGATGGTACGGAACCCTTTGTGCGCGAGTCCCACTCGTACTTGGCCGGTTTTTTATATCATTAGATAGCAAACAAGCAGGTGGTTCTTTTGATGGAAAGACAAAACCATCGCCGATAGACATCAAAGTTCGCCTATAGAGAGCCATCTGCTTATTTTCTATCTTATAATATAAAAAAATACGTTTACTCAACAAGCAAATATATTATTACTAAATTAAAAAAAGAACTTGTTATTTATTCCCTTTCTAACTGCGTCTATTTGAAGTTAAACTTTTTATCGAAAAGTGGAGTAAATTAGGTCGAACCGTCGAATGGATCGTAAGTTTCAAAACTTTTCTAATTATTGTTCAGGTAAACATTAATCTAATGATCCACAGAGCCCACATTATATTGATATTTGCTGATATTATATGATGATATTTGCTGAAGATTACTTTCATTGAACTAATATTCAAAATAAATTAATGAATATCTTTTTAGTCGAGGGTGACCCTGACTACGCAATTAATTGGGGCTCGCGTCCGATTGCCGTATACACATAGATAGTTATATTTTCTGAGTTTGGTTACTTTATAAATATAATATATCAGAATTTAGATATGTATTTCTATGAATTAATATCGGTGACTAATGTTATATGCATGTTGTAACTACATATTAATGAAATTATAATATTATATAAGTTTAGTACATAATGCTCAAATGCGTAATTTTGTTAAAAATCGCACGTAATTTTATTAGTGGTTCACAATAAATAAATAAACACCCATATCACATGCAAATAATTTAATATTTGGGACTAGATCAATTCGTGAAAAAAGAATTAACGTAAGACATATTCAGTAATCCACATTTTGACTCCTTATTCATCTTTCCGAAAGATGGCTAGAAAAATACTAAAACATCGATTTTTTTATGTCTACCTATGAACATTAACATAAAAATTACTTTTTCGAAATTTTTTTTCTCTGTTAGTATATTTGTTAAGAAAATATTCATAGTTCTAACTTCAAAAGTACTGATTCTCATGTAAACTTATTTTTACTCCAATAGGAGTGGTATTTCGAAAATTCGGTCTTATTTCTTATCAACTGACAAAAAGCGGAGGTTATCAATTTGATATATAGGTACGTATGTAATATTGTTGGTACGAGATAATTTTATAGTATAATGATCTATTTAGACGTCCAAGTACGCGTACTTAATTGTTTAACTATATACGTTTGTATGTTTTTATATTTTTTTTAACTGTTTGTCCACGAATTTCTCGAGAACTAAAAGCCAAATCGAGATTATTATTTTTGACCAAATTCAAGTATATTTCAATTAAAAGGAACATTCTAAATTTTATCAAAATCGGTTCAGTATTATTTGAGACATCAGTATAGTTGATATTCAAGTCGGTTTAATTCCATAAATTACTTTTATTTATACAACAAAAGAGACTGTGAAAATTTCACTGCTTAAATTGAGCGTAGATGAAACAATGAATGAATAAGTCAGTCAGAACTTTTCTTTTTTATAATCTAGTTTTCATGAATTAACAAGTAACGGATGATCAGTTGAAACTTATTTTAAGTACCTACCACTCGTGTTGCATATGTATAATGAGCTGTGTACAGAACCATATTTCTTTTAGCATATAATTTTGGAGGTGTTATAAGGGACTACATAAACATTACCATAATATTGTTGCTCTAAGCATAAAATTACGTAAAAAGCACTTATTGCAAAATTATGTTAATATCAGGTACTGAAAGAGATGAAAGTTAATCTTCAATCCTGTTAATATGGGAGTGTTTGTGAAAAAAATATATTTAGATGTCTCAATGTTAAATTTTATTCACGTTCATCTGCAAAGAAATATGATAAAAATTTTACTTTATTTTATGTACTGTCTTGAAATACCAATTATATCTATGCTATTATTTTTTGTGTTACATATTTTTAAAATTAAATGTTGCCATTCGATACTTTCCCTGATATTAGTATAATATTTTATATCCTAAATATTCATTTTTTTAGTAAAAATATTTCTAACTTATATATTACTAGCGGCCCGCCCCGGCTTCGCACGGGAAAATAATGATTATAATCGATCCAGTAGTTTTGATTTATTCATTACTACCCGTGGCCCGCACGAGTAAAACGATTCCCCTTTCCCTATGAAGATTTCCTGCTATCTTTGGTACATCTAAATTCATATAGGTACTACATTTTTAGTTTTTACATTTTTACCTATTTCTTTTATTTTTACAATTAATATATTACGGAATGTCTTATACAACGTTCACAGCTTTCTTGCCATTAGACAATACAAATATGTCTTCTTTAGAGGTTACTCTTGAAAGAGCGATATATAGTTGGTCATGTGAAGAGCAGTCAACGCTCAAATCTAAGCCTGCAACGTTGAAGGATTGACTCTGCGATTTATTAAAGCGAGGCATCAGGACAAGCGGGAAAAAAAATGTGTAAATGATTGACCCTACGGGCCATCCCTGAAACTTTTCACTAAATTAAGGTATTTTAAGCTCAAGAGTAAAAAATATAAGCATAGATTTTTCAGTTCAAACATGTATTTTGTTAAAAATGACAGTATTATTAATTTTTGAAAAGCTGTATATTTGAAAACGATGATGGCATTCAACTCAATTTTTGAGATCTAAAATATTGTTTTACCTAAATAATCGATAGGTTGAAAAATTTCGATGCTATTTCAAAAAATATTTTATTTTTAATTTTCTTCATTGATAAATCCCAAACAAATTGACCGATTTTGATTAAATTAACGGAACAAAGTCTGATAATATTTTTAAGTCAATCGGTAAATTAGCTTGAAAGTTATTTAAAACACTTAAGTAAGTTTGCTAAAAATAACGTATGAAAAGCTATAAGTTTGAGAATTAGATTCGATTTTGATTTTTGAAACGGCATTTGACGTAGTTTTTTAAGTACTAAAATATCGTAGAACACCAAAAAATGATTGGTTGAAAAATTTCGAAGCTATGTCGAAAAAACACATTTTCAAAATTTTTCGTCAACGATTACTCTCAAATGGATAAACCGATTTTGATGCAATTTATTTATTAGACATAGTTTTTTGACGAATAGAGCTGATTAGTTTTTCTACACAATCGATACATAAATCTGGAAGTTATATTAAAAAATACTATTTCGTCAAAATTTTTTTGGTGTTTTTTTCAAAATTTCTCAAAATCTCCTGGACCGAATCGGTTCAAATTTTTCACTTAAAATCGGTTCAAAAATTCAGTCTAGCCGTTCAAAAGTTATGAGATGTTTACATACACACCTACACACTCACACACACATACACACACATACACACACACATACACACACATACATGCATACATACATACATACATACATACATACATACATACATACATACATACATACATACATACATACATACATACATACTGACGTCATCGAGAAAATAGTCGGAAAAGAATCTTAGGATCTCTAAACGTGGACATCTGGTAAAAACTCGATTTTTGAAAATCGGGGTAAAATCAGTTACTTCCTTATCTACATACGTAGTGGGAAGTTTTTTTTTTCAAATAGCCTGTGTCACTCAGTGAAAAAAAAATAAAAAGTAAAATAAAAAGTAAGTAAGTAAAGTAGTAAAAAACTGGTTTGCTAAATCACGTTATTGATTGTTAAATAACAATTTTACAAAAATTATACGATATACCTGAAGATATTATCTAAGGAATGTGCTAACTTATTACATGATAGAATGTACTTTACTTGATCATATAAAATTCCGAAAACAGGAAAAATAATTTGTTAATACTATTTCTAATCATCCACATGATTTTTATATGGTGATATTTAGTTAAAAAAAGGAATGTACTAAATTTTGGTTTTCAGCTGAAGTCCTAATTAATAAATAATATTTATTTAAAAATAATATTTATTTATCCGAAAATTAATACGTTTCTCAGCGGTTTCAGAACACACCGCGCGCGCGCCTATCGTCCGGCCGGTAACCCCGCAACCGCTATGCCCTTGCATTTGAAATCTGTAATATCTTCGAAAATATTCATTTAATTTATATGCTGTAAACGGTCATATTGATCTATATTAAATCAACAATATATTTAAGGTATTTAATTGGAGAAGGATTGAAGGATTAGTGCTGTATTGCTTAAAATTGCTTTGAAAAAAGCCATTATTTCTCGTAAAAAGTAAATGAAAAAAAATGCTATTGTGGGTTATCCATGACATATACCATCGCGGACTTTTCTGTAGACCTTTTTAAGGTGTACAAATACTTAAGTACATTATTTTGATAAATCTCGGAGGGTTTAGCCTGCGTTTGCAATATAAGCAGAAAAAAAATATAATTATTTACGACATGACATCAGAAATTATATTGAATGTTATTATACACATAAACATTCTTCTTTTATTTCTCTATCTATTACAAAAAACCGCATCATAATCCGTGGCGTAGTTTTAAAGATTTAAACATACATAGGGACATAGGGACAGACAGAGAAAGCGACTTTGTTTTATACTATGTATAGTGATTACGCAAGTGCAAGTATTTAATGCAAGTGCTTAGTATTAAGCAAAAAATACATAAAGAGAGCCGTTAATCAGCGCGAGTAATTAGTAATCAGCGTCTGTTCACTTTTACTAAGTTGATTACTAATCATCCGCACTGATCAACGGCAGTCTTCACGTCTTTTTTGCTTAATACTAAGCACCTGCACTAAATACTCGCACTTGCAATAATTAAAGTGTAATCGCGGCTTTAGTTAGTAACCACAACATAAGTGGCAACTATTAGTCTTATCTCGCCTTTACGAAATACCTAGCAATAAGACAGTGGATTTATTCTTCAAAAAGGCACCTGAATCAACACGAGGTAAAGTTTTCTCATATCTTATTATTACGTACTATTTTAAAAGTTTTCTCGCAAATTCGTTTCTACGTAATCTCGCTAGATTTTGCTTTGTAAGAACATCAAGACCTTGTGAATAATAACTGTCTTCACAAAACTAGGACTGTTTTATCTATATCTTTGTTAATAATTAGTTGAAACGTTCCCTGTAATTTGGTAAAATTTATAAAACTATAGCTCAAAGACGCAATTACTAAATACTTAATTAGTAATTCATTTTCAAGTTTGCCCAAAATCGGTTCCGGTGACCGAATCGGTTCAAATTTTTCAATTAAAATCGAATAATAAAAAACAGAAAAATACTTAATTAGTAATTCATTTTCAAGTTTGCCCAAAATCTTTAATGCAACTTTCGCGTTGCCACTGAAGAAAATGCGAGCAATATGTGTAGGAAAAATGTGTAAACGGTTGACCCTGCAGGCCATCCCTGAAATTTCCCGTTAAATTAAGGTATTTAAGCTCAAAAGACTAAAAATTATAAGTATATTTTTTTTCAGTTCAAGCATTTATTTTGTTAATTTATTTATTTAGTATATTGACTTTTGAAAAGCTGTATATTTTGGAAACGATAATTGATTTCGATTAGCATTCAACTCAATTTTTGAGATCTAAATAATGGATAGGTTGAAAAATTTCGAACCGTGTCGAAAAAACCGTGTGTGTGTGTGTTCGAATCGTGTCAAAAAACTTTTTTTTTAATTTTTGTCATTAATAAATCCGTAATAATAAATTCGTTGTCATTAACAAATTGACCGATTTTGATCCAATTAATGGTATTTGACGCATTTTATAAAGGAGAAAAGCTGATAAGATTTTTAAGTCAATTAATGTATTAGCCTGAAAATTATTTCAAAAATATTAAGTGAGTTTGCTAAAAACAACGTAATTTTAATATTTGAAAAGCTGTAACTTTTGAAATTCACATTCGATTTTGATTTTTGAAACGGCATTCTACGTAGTTTTTTAGTACTAAAATATCAAAAATGTCGAAAAAACACTTTTTTCAAAATTTTTGAAACGATTACACAAATCTTTTGAAAAGATTACACAAATCATAGGGGATTTTATTTCTGTCTGTTTGTGTCTGTTTGTATGTATCTAGTTGTAATTCAAAAACCGTTCAACATATCTTACTTTCAGTTGGTATACATTATAGATGCGTGAATGAGAAAAAGACACTTCACATATTTTTTTGTGTTCCTATTTTTTTGTATTTTCTGTCATAACACTAGAATGACACAACCGATCTTGATGGAAATTAGTGTACAGGGAAAACATATTGCTGATTGCTCGCAAATTAAAAGCCATACATTGTTTTATCTTAAAAACAATTATGCTTCAAAAATATTGTGTTGTTCTATGACCAAATAATGAACAAAGATATGAAAGTGCAATAAAATTACAAATTAGAGCTGTTTTTACGTTCTATTTAAAGTGAAATTTAATAATACGTCAATTTTTTCGTTTTAAAAGAAAATAACGTATTTTCTTTTTAAATAAATACTATTCTATATTTGTACGTATTCAAATAATAAATAACCGTAATCATTATGAGGATAAACAAAGCCAACTCGTGTATAATTCAAAAAGTTTTACGGACGAGTTCTTTGGTGCCTATCACAAAATTTGGCACTTTAAATAAAATATGAATAGCCTCGGTTAGAATAAGATTTACAGTTTGTTTTAATCTTAATATAAAGTCATGTTGGCTGAGTATATTTCAGTGTTGAAAGAGATAATTATATTTCTCAATTTAAATTCTAGTGGTTATGATATAAATAAATATATTATTTGTGAAACAGTACAATTTAAGAATTTAGTATTGTAATTACGTTAGTTCGTTTTTAATAATAGACAGTTTGACGTACATAGATGTTTATTCTCTCACATCTTACAGCAGAATGACCCGAGTAGGCCGGTACAAAGTATTTTATAGTATCACACAGTTTTACAATAATTAAAAGTAGGGTAGATTGAAAAGTGACAACTTCAAACATATCAGTTCAGATTGCACCACTTCCAAGTTTATAATTTGATATAAACGATTCCACGGTGTTGCGGAAGTGGCGCCACTGTAGTGCAGCATTTTGATAACAACAAATTCTAATATATATTATGCGAGATAAACGAATATTAATATTACATTCAAGCATTATTTACAATATTATTCATATTACAAATAAATATAACTAACAGTATATTTTAAGAAAATCAATGTTGAGAGAGGCTTTTTATTATGAATATTATTGTCAATCTATTTTTTTTAATATTAATATTATAAATGCGAAAGTCTGTTTGTTTGTTACGCTTTCTGATATTTGAAATTCTGGGGTCAAAATAAGCTAACTTTGTTTCTTTTTTTCAAATAATCAAACCCTTAGAGGTCGAAAAAGGGGGAAAATTTGTGCGTTAAACGATATGGACGGCGTGTTAATCTAGCTTAAGATCCATATAGCGGTGCTCTTGTGGGCAAAGCTGTGCAGTTCTTCAAAAATATTAACAAGTATTCTAGTTTTAGGTTTTCAATTAAATGAATAGAAATATTCAGAATTAACTAGTTGGTAGAATTCTGCAAATCCTATATATATATATATATATATATATATATATATATATATATATATATATATATATATATATATATATATATATATATATATATATATATATATATATATATCTTAACATTTCTATTAATTTAATTGAAAAGCTAAAACTAGAGGACTATTTTTTTTATTATAAGAAAGCAAACAAGCAGATGGGTCTCCTGGTGGAAAGAGTCAACCATCGCCTATAGACACCAAAGGTGTTAATGGTGCGTTGCTATCTTGTGGTGACGTCTAATGCCACATGCATAAGTTTACCGGCTACCTTACCCTCCAAACCGGAACACGACAGTGACAAGCACTGACGCTATTGCGGCAGGAATAGGTAAGGCGGTGGTACCAGATCCGGTTAAAGGAGCCCGGGACCAACATGGGGAAAATATATGTCAATTCTCTTTTAAAGTTTAATTTTTCAGGCCTGAAACTCAATGATATCATATTGTATTCTTCTTCTTCCTCCAGCGCTACAACACTTTGTGGGTCTTGGCCTCCTCAACGATTTCTGTCCATTTTGCTCTATTCATTGCTTCCTTCTTCTAAGATGTTTTCCGACCCGTGGTCTTGAGATCTTCTCCACACAATCTTTTCAACGTTCTCTGGGTCTTCCTCTGGGTCTTTTCTGCTGCGGGGTCCAGTCACTGATGGTTTTGATAGCTCTAACGCCACTCATTCTTTCTATATGGACCCATCGCTGTCTTTGCGATTTACAGAACCTGACTATATTCTATTTTTCGATGAAGGCTTCCAGCTCATGGTTGAGCAGCAGTACCATCGTGTCTCGCCCGGAATGTCCCATCCCCTCTCTCATTGGGCTGAAGATCTTTCTGAAGACTTTACTCTCGAATAATTCCAGTTTGCCAACTTTTTTATACCATAGTCCATGAATCACATGCATACGTTACGTTACAACAACAATCATATTGTATTATAAGTTATTATTTCAGATAAAAATATCAGTTTCAGCAGACAAAAGATAATATTTGTATTATTTTTGGTAACACGCTACCAATTACGAAAAAATCTCTCGAGACCCTGTTCGGTTCGCTATCTACGCGACAAGAATTATGATACAGCTAAAAGCTTTTCAATTATAGCATCAGTCACATAACGTCCATCTAATACCGCGTTTGTCAATAACAGGAATACCTATTTATAAATAAAAGTTAAACTTTTTTTTTTTTTGTATATCTACTATGAGTTTAGTAGGATTACTAACAGATTGCTAAGTTTTTCGCTTAATTATTTCTTCACGCCCATATCCCCGAAGGGGTAGGCAGAGGTACAACAAGTGCACCCACGATTAGCCGAAGATACTTGGTCCCACAAACGTGACAGGTAGCAAGCCTATCGCCAACCGGGCACTTTCCAATCCCGGGCAACTTTGTGTTTCTCAGAAAACTGAAAAAAACACTTTTTTTGTGCCCGACCCGGGAATCGAACCCGGGACCTCATGTGGTCAACGCCAACGCTGGACCGCTAGGCCATAGAGGCGATTAATTATTTTCTACTTAAATTGGCTATATTATTTCAGTTATTATCCACACAGTATATGTTTTGAACCGCCTTCCATATTAGAGCCGCAATGGCGTCAGTGCATATAGCTATCAGGTTCCGGTTTGGAGAGTAAGGTAGGCGATAAACTAATGCATGTGGCATATCGACCCCGTAACACTATAGCAATGCACCAGTAATATCTATCTAAAGTGTATATAGGCAAACTTTATCTCTTTTCACGATGGTAGTGACACTTCTGGTCAATCGTTAGCTTTTTACGAACTATCTGGGCTGGAAGGCACATCGTCTTTTTTGTAGAAACTCTCCGAACTATCACTGGGAAAAATAAATCATGATATTTGCACAACAGCACAACTAAATTTGAAAAACGATTAAATACTTTAATTTATTATTAATATACTATACTATACTATACTATATTAAATACTTTAATTTATTATTAATATACTATATACGTCGCGTTTTATAATTTAAATTATATTTACCGCGAAAACGATATACACTGCAATTATAGCGCCTTGATACACGCTGTGGTCATACATACATACATTAAATATTCTCCGCCGTGTTGGTCCCGGCCTCCTTTGTAGAATAGGCCAACTGCCGTTCTGCCAGGCAGGTCGTAAAAGGCGACCGATTGGCTATTGAGTCACTACCATCGTGGCTACTAGGTGGTAGAAAAATTCTGCATTGTCTCGCCCGGGTCTGGTACCACCGCCTTACCTATTCCTGCCGCAATAGCGTCAGTGCTTGTCGCTGTCGTGTTCCGGTTTGGAGGGTAAGGTAGCCGGTAAACTTATGCATGTGGCATTAGACCTCGCCACAAGATAGCAACGCACCATTAACATCTTTGGTGTCTATAGGCGATGGTTGACTCTTTCCATCAGGAGACCTATCTGCTTGTCTGCTTGTTTGCTATCTTATGATATAAAAAAAAAAAGTGTTAAAAACAATGTTTTACCAAGTATGACGTAACATTTCCAGATTTGCATTTTAATGTCTATTTTTGCTAAAATTATATCATGGAAATATATTTCATCCTTATTTTTAAAAATATATATTTTAGTTTTTTGTTATCTCTATATCTATATATTAATACGTGAAGAAAAAGCTTTGAACCCCTTTTTAAGACAATTGCGTGAACGATGGAGTAAGAAATTAGACATTGTTAAAGTTAGGAGGAGCTCTCCCCAGGCCATGAGTTGCAGTGGGCTACGTGGAAGTGACTTTCTTAACCGACTTCGGACACTAGTAGGCTGCTGCAACCTAAATATGTACCGGTGGGACTTCTCTTTAGAGGAGCGCTTTGATTGCGGGGCCCCAATCCAATCAATGGAGCACCTCCTATCATATCCATCGTGCCCTAATACCTGCACGATGGACATGATAGGAGGCCAATGACGCTGCCATAATTGTGGCGTGGTTTTGTTCTGATAAAATATAAAGGCTGAACTTCCTGACACGAGAAGAAGAAGAAAGTTTACATTACAGAGGACTGCAGAAACATAATATTTTTATATGAAATGCATTAGAATAATATTAAATTAATAAAAATAAACATCACACACTACATTCATGTGACATACAGGATATTATACACACATATAATAAGGTATTTTCCTTTGGGTATATAGACGTTTAATATATTTATGCTATCAGCTGACCCGGCAAACATTGTTTTGCCATAGAAACAACTTGTATTGAATATTTTGGTGGGGTACTTGAAAAGGAAGATGTTAATTGAGATAAAAAGTAATGTTTGAAGTTGGGCCAAATATTAGACTTACACACACTTACTGATTACATACGGCGTATGAGACAAGGGAACACTATATTGCTCAAGCTATTTACAGCAGTTTTGGAGGATGTCCTTCGACTGCTTAACTGGGATAATAAGGGTGTCTATATCAATGGAGCATATTTGTCGCACCTCCGTTTTTCAGATGACTAATTTCTCATTAGTGAATCAATAATCAATCTTCAATAGATTTTGCAAGACCTTTATCATGCTTTTCTTACTGTAGGCCGAGATGAACATGTCCAAAACGAAAGTGATGACTAGGTCGCGTTCTTCACAAATTGTTACAGTGGGTGGAGAGACCATTGAAAGAGTCAGCCATTTGGCTAGAGGTAGTGATGGTAGTTGGAGTAGATTCCTAACAAAATGGTACCCTGGTACCCGAGAGTGGGGATAAGAAGTGTGGGAAGACCAATGGCAAGATAGGTCGATGATGTCGTCAAGCTGAAGGGAAAGACCTGGACAAGAGTGGCGGAATAATATATGGAAAAATGGCGTGAGGGAGAGGAGGCCCTGCAGTGGGTTGATAAAAGTTGAGGATGATGATGATGAAACATTTGATATCTACAAATCTGTTGTCAAACTTGAGTTATTGTTTAGTCTATGGTCGATCGCTAGGAATAATAATTAGTCATTAGAAACTACAATATATCCGATTAATTCTTAATGGGAACAGGGCTATACGATAGAATTTAAGAAAAATCGAGTTAAGTAAAGTAGTCGCTCACTAAAAGCTTTTCGTTGTAAAATAATTCGACCGTCAAATAAACAAATATTTCAAAGTAATAGAATTTCATTTTACAAGCTACTTTGCAAATGTTTCCATTTTGTTCTTCGTAAAATTACATGGCTGAACAAAATATTCTTGATGTTTTTCATATTTTTTTATATGAAGGAGGGTGCTTAGTAGTCTTAGTAGTACTCACCCAAAGTGTTAATGTTTTACGTACGTAACAGCTTGAAATAAAAAAATTACAATATTCACCGTTGGCATTTACAACAACTTCAAGCTTTCTAATTATACGGAATATTTTTATATAAATTTCGTTTAAGAAGTTTGTTCCTTTACAGCTTCAAATTAATGCTTCTCGTATTATTATTCAGGTAGTACTGTAACACCTCTTTGGTGTAATTACCACCACCACCACCTAATTTACCTATTGCAAACACTGGCCACTTGTCTTAAAATTTTTAATTTAATGGAATATGTAGAATTGTTTTAGAAATTAGCTGATGTTAGATGTATATAATTCGGGCAGGATGTATGTTCTTTCTTTAATTAACAAAAGCGCCCCTTCCAGAAGAAAGAATAAGCCAACTGACATTCTGTCAGGTAGGTCGTAAAAGGCGACCGCTTGGCTAAACGAGTCACTATCATCGTGACTACTAGGTGGTAGTTTCGCATTGTCTCGCCCAGGTCTGGTACCACCGCCTTACCCATTCCTGTCGCAATAGCGTCAGTGTTTGTCACTGTCGTGTTCCGGTTTCGAGGGTAAGGTAGCCGGTAAACTTATGCATGTGGCATTAACACTTCGCCACACTGATAGCAACGCACAAATAACATCTTTGGTGCCTATAGGCGATGGTTTCTCTTTCCATTGGGAGAGTCATTTTCTTAAATTATGTATTACAAATAAACTCACTTGTACTTCCAGTTCACGTATATTTTTAATTTTTTACTATTCACATCCAACCGGTTTCGCTTATTAAAGCATTTCACCAAGTGCCGACGATGGAAACAATCCAATTTAGTCATTTTCTTATTTATTATATTTTAAAGAGGTAGGTATCTGTCAATTACTAACAACTGCAACCTACTGAATTAAGCTATTATTACGTCAAGGAACTATTATTAGCTAGCAACAGGTCTGACAAGAAAACAGGCCAAGCGGTTGGGGTTGTTAATTCCTGCAAAATTAAATACGATTACTAGATACGATTATAAAGGGCAATGGGCCCACCTCCCGTTCCCACCACTGTAACTTAGCTGTAAACCAGAATCAACAGGTGCAACCGTCCTGATAACCTCTGATTTGCGAGCTCAGGGTGCCCTGGGGAAAAGCTAAGCTGTATTGGATCCCGTAACGAAATTAATCAGAAGTATATAGGAGGAGTAAGAAAATACATCCTTTTTCCCTCCCTTTTTAGCAGGAGACAGCAAAATGTTAAAAGCATAAAAATGCTACGAAATGAGACTTTTACAATCAAGTTAAGCCTGATTGCTATTGCACCACGGAAGTTTGGAAATTAGGGACCTACCAGAATGGCCTACTTAATTTTGCTTCCAGTAGTAAATGTGACAGAATCGTTCGAAGGCACGGAAGTTCCCACGTGTACCCACAAGGTCGGAGAAATAAATTACACCGAATATACATTGGATACTATCAAGCATTTGGCGACGTTCGTTTTGCCAAAGATTACACTCACAAAGAATGTGATGTGCAGTTTGTTCATATTTACAGTTTAATGTAGAGCACTTGCAAAAAGGAGAAGGAACTAATTTAAACGAGAATAATTTAGCTTTAAAATTCCGTGGCTAGTGAGAAACTGTGCAACACAATGATCTATTTCTATCCAAGTTTGACTTAAGCGATCCCGGACGCAAGGGAAAAAGTTATATAAATGCCGTCCTTTAGTTGAACAAGACCAACGCGACTGCTATTCATCAATTAATTCATTAGTAACGTCGATTACGGGATTAAAAAGGCGACGTATTTTTGTTTGAGCTTACGAGTTGATAAATTCTGGGTTGGTAAAATTCCTAGAATTGTAATACATTGAAGCCCGACGCTGAATTTCTAAATCTAATGGTAAGATGCCTGATAAAACGGGTAAAGCTTCGGAGCTTACAGTGCGATATGCTTTGCATAGAAATATTAGTGCTAGACGCTGATTTTGAGTAGTTTGCGCCGGATCGCACCACTCGCAACTTTACCAGCCCACGCTGAAGAAGCATAAAGAATATAACCTAAATACGTTGCGTTATAAATTATCTTTAAAGTGTTAAACGTTAAACCCCATGTCGAGGTAAATATGCCCGCAAAGGATAATAAATTCCGTTTAGCCTTTTCACCGATATAGTTAATATGTTTTATAAAAGTATAATTGTTTTCTATGACCAAACCTAAATATGTTACCGATTCTTTTCTCTTTATTATGCTATTATTTATTTTTATACTACGAGATGATAGGAGCGAAGCTTTTAATATTAAGTAAAACGTTTTATGGGGCGAAAAGCTTAAACGATTTCTCAAGCCCCTGTTGATGATCAAATTAAGACTAGTGTGAGCCAGCGACTCTATCTGTGCTCGTGTGTTAGCTTGTATCATTAAAGCAACGTCGTCTGCATAACCTATAAGCGAGCATCCTTTCGGCAAGGCTAATGAGAATAAATCATCGAATCCTAAGTTCCATAGATATGGTGAAAGTAGTTACTGATCCCTGAGGGCAGCCTAGAGTAAGACGTTTAGACACAGCGTAATGCCCTAGCTGTAGTTTCGTATGACCGTTTTCTAGATACGATTTAATTAGCTTATATATATTTGAATAACACCCCCTTATTTTTAATTTCAACAATAATATCAGCCACCACGCGTAGTCAAAAGCACCAGAAATATCCAAAAAAATACCTACAACGTAATTATTTCATGACAATTCTACCATTTTTCTCATAGACAGCACTGCATCGATAGTGGATTTTCCGGTGGTAAATCCAAACTGTTGTTTATTGAACGTGGGCCCTCTTGGTAGAAGCCGAGGGACTATCAATCTTTCTAACAGTTTACCAAGGGAAGGCAGAAGTGTAATGGGACGATATACGATACGATACGATACGATATAGATACGATTTTGAACATTACATGCGTTTGTCAATCACACTGCTTACCCTGTACAAAAGGAAAGTTGACTGACTGACACATCTATCGATGCCTACACGGATTAAACTGGATACACCTTATAAGGCAATTTCTTTGGTTGTCAACGTCACTTGCATTTGAACAAGAAAAATACAGAGTTGTAATACCGATGAAATAAAATCATTCCAGAGGTATTCCTTAAGCCTTAGCTTTTTATTCGACACGATAAAATAGCACAATATGGCATATTTCTATTGTTTTACAATATAATATATTTACAAGTGCTTGACATTTACATAAATTTGCTCATATTAACGCCTACGCATTTTACGCCCATGTCTATTAGTATTTGTGTGGTCTGTGGATGCTTAACTTGGTCTAATTGAAGATTATTTCATGAAATTAAGATTCAGATTTCTAGAAATTTCGTTGAAAGAATTTATAACGTTTTCCTCTGTGTTGTTCATGACCTCCTTTGTAGAAAAGACCATCTGTCGTTCTGCCAGGCAGCATGTACAAAGCGAACGGTTGATTATGCGAATCACTACCATCGTGGATCAGGTGGTAGATTTCTGCATTGCTCGCCCGGTTCTGGTACCACCACTTTACCTATTCCTGCCGCAATTGCGCCAGTGCTTGACGATGACGTATTTCGGCTTGAGGGTAAGGGTAAAGAGGGTAGCCGTTAACTTATGTAAGTAGCATTACGACCCCGCCACAACAATAGCAACGCATCAATAACATATAAATATATAACATATAAATATGTAACATATAAATATATAACATATAATAACAAATAAATAACATTGGTGTCTATAGGCGGTGGTTGTTTCTTTCCATCAGGAGAGCTATCTGCTTGGTGTTAACCATAGTAAGATAGTCATCTTATAATATAAAAAAATACACACTGATAAAATAAGATGTAAAGGCAGTCAGTTTAATATTCTTTGCTCAGAGCAATCAAATCATTCCCATACTTTCACGGCCTATTCAGTAAAGCTAAATCGTTTCAAATCCAATCTTTCTAAGAATTTTAACACCACTAAAGCCCGTATCAATTCCCCAAAGTCACTCAACATGATAGATACTTTCACAAATCCTCTTCAGTTTTATTTCGCGTTACAATCGTAAATACTTACTGAAAGAAATCTCCGAGATAACTTTTAGACAATGGAATGAATAACATCTACTATTTTATATAAAAATCATTTTTTTACTTTTTAATGCACAGTAAAGGTAATTAAAGTAATTAAACCGACTTCAAATAAAAATTTTACTCATATTTAGAAAAGCTACGAAACGTATTTTGATGAAACTTGGACTGTTCCCTAAGTTGGAATATGCCTGATTTAAATTAAAAAAAACTGTCTCTATATGGCTCATAGTTCCCAAGAAACTCATGGACACTAACAACCATATAAACATTCCAATATACAAACGTACATATTATTATGAAATGTACTAAATTTCATATAATGTGCTTGGAATCATAAACAGATCATCATACTCAAATATTATCCAATTCCAACACTTTTAAATAAGTTACATGTTAAGCTGACAACGTCCGTTTCTTCGTCGATTGAAAAAATAGTGTTTTTTATGATAAAGTGATATAAAGACATTTTATATAATAAGAGATAATTTTCCACAAGTTTCCAGTGAAAGCTCTAAATATATAAATAAATATTCATGGAACAAATTACACTGACTGATCTAACCCCAAAGTAAACAAATTATTTTCTTGTGTTATGGGTGTTAGTCAACGATACTAAACCATAGAAATACATATATAAATACTGGAATATATTTAATAAACACCCAAACGCGGAAATACAAACATTTATGCTCATCACAAAAGTGCTTGTCCCCATCGGAGATCGAACCCGAGCCCGGTCAATTGCGTAGTCAGGGTCGCTAACCACTCAACCAACGGGATAATTACTTATACCGATACATTACATTATATTATATAATTAATCGTTATTTATTTCTGGCTGAACACTCTGCTCGCCCCCGCGACCGGTGAAGCTGTAACAGCCCATAAGGCTAACAGTAATTGAGCCATTCCGAAAAAAAAATCAAACAAACAGACAGTTCCCTTTCTCTTCTAGTTAATTGGACTACTTTACCCTCCAAACTGGAACGCGTCATCACGTTCCTAAGAACAGACGAGATATTACTATAAATAAGTAGTAGAATTGGAAGTACCTAGTAGCCCAAAAATGTGGGCGGAGGTGAAACTCAACCGTAACTCTCATTTAGACAGTATTTCTCTGTTCATATTATGTGTTACTGTTGTTTTAGGCACATTGTTTTTGTATCGTGTTCAGAATATTCACTGAATGTATAAAATAACGCAAAAGTTGTCTGTGAACTGTGAAAAATTTAGTATCCAAATGCATTTGATATCGTTTCTATTGGTTTTTATTGTAACACCTAGTCCACACATATACGCAGCGCATAAAAATAACAAATATAGATTCGCTCTAAAAGCTCGGTACCCTCCTAACTAACGTTTTTATCTCATGGTGTAACAAGGCATATAAACGGTCTTTCTAAGCAAACATTCACTATGTTTTAAGCAGCAGTTAAGCTTAAGACTAAGCAGCGAGTTTCCTCCATCAATCACGTCGGGATGGATTTTCATTTACTCCTTTCTGGTCTTGTTTTTTTTTCAAATTTAACCTACAATACAACACTAAAGTTATCTAGAACTTTATTCGTTTGCAGGTACAAAGGCCGTATTCTGTTAACTACTATATGTATATAATTTAATTTAAATCCTGGATTTCAAGCAGGAGATAATTTAAATCCATCTTTCTTGTTGAAACTTTTATATTTTCTAATTTCAATAGCTTCCCGTACTATACGGGGAAAATCGATCCTGACGTGATCGGTGGAGGAAGGAGGAGATCAATCCGCTCGTGCTCACAGTCAATGTTACTTGGCCGAAACATCGAGCCTTACAAGTAAGTTCTATAAATGTACGCGTTTTTTGAGCCGTTTATATTTTTAAAAAATATAGTAGAACACGTTAGTTTAAAAATTCATAATAGAAAACTGATACATTACATTCTAGTGCATTCCGAATAAAACATGTCTAAAGTGGTAAGCCTCACATCCGAGAGCTTTGCATGTCAACTCAAGCTGCGGATAAAATGAACGTTTTACATACGAATAGTTAGTCTGATGACAACGTTTTGAATAAAGCATTTCTTATTTGTACGTTTATTTCGGTTCATTTAGTTCAATAAATTGTAAAATAAATATACCCACGCCATATTATCTTCGAAGAGATAGACGGAGGTCTTCTCGTGTTGGTCATGGCTCCTCTGAAGAAAAGACCATCCGCCTTTCCCCCAGGCAGGTCGTAAAAGGCGACTAATTGATTATACGTGTCACTACTATCGTGGCTACTAGGTGGCAAAGTTAATATAATATAATTATAGCAATAAATTCCGGATCCAGAACCATTCGAAACAACTCCAATTAATTATTATCAGTGTGAGCATAAATTCGGAATTCCATACCATTTTCTTTTGTAGTTCAACGTATATAAACCAAAATAATATCAGTTACTACGATCTTGCAGTCAATATAACCGTTGTTTTTTTTTAAAACCTTTTCGATATTGTTACTATAAGATCTGTGTTAAAAATTCACGGGACAAATTACACTTATTGATATAACCCAAAAGTAAGCAAATTATTTGCTTGTGTTATGGATGTTAGTGAACGATACTAATACATTGAAATACATATATAAATACTAGAATATATTTAATAAGCACCCAAACCCAGAAATAAAAACATTTATGTTCATCACACAAATGATTGTCCCCATCAGGAATCGAACCCGAGTCCCGTCGATTGCGTAGTCAGGGTCGCTAACCACTCGACCAACAGGGCGGTCAGATATTATACTTAATCTAAGAATAGATTTAAGTTTTCGTGTTAAGGTAGATAAGAATGTGAAAGACGAGATTGACATACACATTATTGTATAAAAGCTCCATAAAAATAACGATTTAAAAAAAGATCTATGTAGGGAAACGGATTTCACCCCCAATTTAAAATAATTTCAAGCAAACACATTTATTAACTAACTAGTTGTACCCTGCGCGTTACTACGCCACCAACTAAAATTAATTTGAAGGAAAGAAATCACATTACAAGCTCAGAACCTTCATGGCCTCATGCACAACAACTTTGCTAAAGATCATCATATTATCAAATGCATAGTTTACGATTCGATAATGGACATACAGACAAAAAATATTTTTTACATATTTGTTTTATTTACCCGACTTTTCATTTCCTGTATTTCCGGAACCCTGCATCAGATCTTGATCAAATTAAAATGGGACTGCACGGGAAATGTAACCATACCAAATAAAAAGAATTATCCTAATTATTTCATAAACACCCTAGATCTGAGTTAAAAAAAAACATCTAAAAAAATACAGCCCATTTTTTTAACCTCCTCTTTTTGGAAAGTCGGTTGACAAAATACTGTGTAACTTACATACGAGTAAGTCTACAAATATAATATTATTAGGTCATTTAAATTAGTTTGTGAGATGGTTGATACCGTTTTAAATTTTGACCTGAGTTCATTCTCTGTTACATACAAACGCTGTTACCCCCATGAAAAGTTTTTTTTTACCACTGTGGGGTAATTATCCCCACGTTCGGAACCATTGCTATAGAGTGTACCAATAAACTTACTTAAAGAGCCTTAAATCCAAAAACATGTATTATAGCAAAATTACTCTAACATCTTTGCTAAACTGGAGTAGCCTGGAGTTTAAAAAGCCGGTTTTGAAATTACTTGTATTCTAACCTAATCATTAAGTTTAATATTACAAGTTAGGTTGGGAAACTTCCTCGTTACAGTTAAAGGGCCTTAAGTAATTGATGGTTTAATTGAAAATTGATCGATTATAACTACAGTTTGATTGCTTTTCATTTCAGGGAATTAATATTATTATGTAAAATACATAGATTCTTTCCATTGTTGACACTTGGTACCCACCTACAGTTAGTATAATAATATAACTTTTAACTGTTTACAATTAGTCAAAAACATTATCACTTCACAAAACATCCCTGACGATGCTGTAATTATCGAAAACAATTGGGTACTTATGCAAAATAATATAAATATAATTAAATTGGATGTACAAATGAGTTTATTTGTAACTAGTAATACCCGTGCAAATAACTCGCATTAAGTAATTTTATTATATAAAGTGGACGGCGCGGTATGTTCTAAAACCGCTGGGAAACGGTTTAGTTTTCAGATAAATAAATATAGGACTTCAGCTGAAAACCAAAATTTAGTACATTATTTTTGTATTTAAAAATTAAATGTCACCATATAAAAATCACGTGGAAAATTAGAAATATTAAGAACAAATTACTTGTTTTAAATATTATTTAGCCTGTTTTCGGAATCCATACTAATATTATAAATGCGAAAGTCTGTCTGTCTGTCTGTCTGTTACGCTTTCACGGCTAAACCGCTGGACCGATTTTCATTAAATTTGGCATGAATGTAGTTGAAGATCCGGGGTCAAACATAGGCTATTTTTTTTTCAAAAATCAGTCCCTAGTGGGCTGAAATAGGGAATGAAATTTTTATTAAAAGCTATTTGGATGACTTATTAATGTACTCGCAGGCGAAGCTGCGCGGGTCAGCTAGTTTTATATAAACGAGTAAAGTACATTCTATCATGTGATGAGTTAGTACATTCCTTAGATAATACCTTCAGGTATATCGTGGAATTTTTGTAAAATTCAATTCAATACACAAAAATGTGATTAAGCAAACCAGTTTTTTTTTCGTTTGTCTCGGTACCTCGCCTTAAATTGATTTGAAATTGAACAAAAAAATTACCGACCGTCAATCATGTTGACGTTCTTTCAAAATTAAACCTGTCAGATGGCAGCATTGCTGTATTATGTCTTAATATATTATGAATATAATTTTAATTTTAATAATTTATAAAAACAAAAGCAGTAATATTTTTTTAGTTGTTGATGCCGGTAAAGCAAGCAATTTTATCTATAAAATGATATAGAATTTATTTAGAGTAATTGTGAGGTTTTCTCTAAAAAGGGAGGCAAACATCTTAACCTTAGCGTATTAATATATATTATAATAATAATAATAATAATACCTATTTTTTATGTTTTACCATGAAATATAATAGAGCGACAGCCATCGCCTGTAGAAATCAAAACGGCAGTGCGGGTTGAAATGACATAATATCTATCCATAACTGTCTGACCCTGCAAACGTTGTTTTGCCATATAAATTATTGCATTATAAAATAGGGGTTGATGGTAGAACAGTAAAAATTTAGGGTTGTGTGTATTTTTAATGCCACATTAAACAAAATAAAAATGTAGCCCAAAAACTAAAAAATAAATGTTAGTGGTGGACAACCCTTATTAGGGGTATGAAAAATAGATAGTAGCGGATTCACAGACCTAATGAAATCATAAAAATCGGTCAAGCCGTTTTGGATGAGTATGGTTACTAACATTGGACACGAGAATTTTATATTTATGATATATTTGCCGGCTACTTGTACTCCCATTGAAATAAAAAACCCAAGATGCACAATCCCGAACAAAACTTACACTCAAACGTGTCCCTAATTTCGTTTAAATAATTATAGATATGGCAAAAACATGTGTTATTGCATATCCAACCTTAACCGCAAGATTTATAGTTGTTTTTACAAAGCAATATACAAAAAGAAACAAAATTGACAGTGTCGCGACCGACGTGATTCTATTTGTAATGAGCGATTTGAATGATGAATGAGATTCTATTATTCATTTTCGGAGGACATTTTTGAGACACTGATTGTATATCTTGGGTTTTTTATATCAATGTGTACTCTCCAAAGTTTGGAGTCTAAACCAGAATACGACAGTGACTGGCACTATTCCTATTGCGGTAGACTTTTTTTCTCGAAATAAAAGTTAATGCGCAACTCAAGGACTGAGAATGAAGTCTAAGTGTTTGAGATAAATATACTAATTAAAAGACTTTGAGGCAGTCGTAAAATATAATTTCTATGATTTGAAAATATTACTGTAGTTGTACAATAACCAAACAACAAACTCATTTAAAATAAGACATACAAAATCTGTTTATGAAATTACAAGCAATAAAAAAGAGTCGTAGTTCTGTAAAAATTGGATTAAATAAGGTTCCCTTAACTTGTTTTTCTATCCGCTGTATGCCGTGAAACCGCTTTGTAAAAGCAGTTCCAAATGGCTCGACCCACAAGACGTTTCTAGCAAAACTTGTTAGCCAAAGTTAGATTGAGTCAAAAACATTTATGGAACAAGTACAAAAATATTTTTACCTTTTTGTAAAGTAACAATAGTGATTTGAGGTACTAATGGGTATGTAGACTGATTTTTATATAAGTTAGTGTTATTAAATTGGTAAAAACTTTTTGTTATGCATTTCTATCTACCATAATGTAATTTAAGTAATTTTAATGTTATGTATGAATTTTATTTACATTTCATGCATTGAATGAAAATATACATTGCATTCGTCATCACGATCATTATAAATATCAAAACTAGAGTTTTTGAAGACTACAGCATAGATATTGATAGATAGGTGAAAATATTATGAAAGTAAATTATCATTCTAAGAAACTCTTTAATTTTAGACATACATTATAATGTAACTTTCTAAAGGTGTCATTGACACAGGGTGAATTTCAAAACATTTCTAGTACTTTTAGAGTCTATTCATTAAAAAATAATTCATTATAGAAACAAAAGATTCCTTTTGTTTTTATAATGAAAGATTTAAATATTTAAACGTGTTAACGGTTTATAAATATATATACTACGCTATTTCTTAAAAAGTAAATATTTTTGACTGCTTAATTATTATCTTTACATAATTATTTTTATTTTATTTTTATTTAAATACTTTATTACAGAAATAAGTACAAAGGAGTTTTTAAGTAATTTTAATTTTATGTATGAATTTTATTTACATTTCATGCATTGAATGAAAATATACATTACATTCGTCATCACAATCATTATAAATATCAAAACTAGAGTTTTTGAAGACTACAGCATAGTACACACTTATACAACACTTGTAAAAGGCGACCGATTGGCTATGCGAGTCACTACCATCGTGGCTACTAGGTGGTAGAATTCTGCATTGTCTCGCCCGGGTCCGGTACCACCGCCTTAACTATTCCTACCGCAATAGCGTTAGTGCTTGTCGCTGTCGTGTTCCGTTTCACGGCCGCAAACCTATTTTGGCCGGACAAGATAGGTTAGCGGCCGTGTAAACAACACGTCTGTGTGCGTGCGGCGATTCGGGCGCCTCAAATGGAGTTGATCTACTGCCTTATTATTCTACTGTGCCAAAAGTCCGTAAGAAAAAGCAGAAGTCGTCGAAAATGAATTAAAGAAACTGGCAACGAAAAACAGTAAAAACGCAAATACCTGAAACGAGACGGATCCATCCAATGAATGATTTGAAATTCCGCAGCATATGAAAGTCCACGGCTCGTGAGCTGTCAGTGATGTCAATTGTAATTCTCCCTTTTATCCACAGGCCACACAAATATCAATAGACACGGTGTTGAACGGAAAATTTGTTGCCGCTCATATGAGCAAATGTATGTAAATGTCAAATGCTTATAGACATTTCATAACTTGAAAAAATAGAAATATGCTGTATATAGAAATAGAAATAGTCTGTAGCATATATATATTAAGAGGTTTATATACTCAAAGGTCTGTAATAAATCGTCTTTTTATTATATTTTATTGGTTACATTGGACCATCAAGCATCATGTCCTTATAATATGAACAGCTTTTTACCAGTCAACCGGTAAAATCTTCACGTCCGTATCCCCGAAAGGAGATAGAGGTAGATCAAGTGCACCCACGATTAGCCGAAGATACTTGGTTCCACAATGTGATAGGTGGCAAGCCTATCGCCAACCAGGCACTTTCCAATCCCGGGCAACGTTGTATTTTATCAGAAAACTGAAAAAACACATTTTTTTGGATTGCCCGACCCAGGACCTCATGTGGTAAACTCCGACACCGGACCACTAGACAACAGAGGCGACCGGTATATTTTTTTAATCTAATAGAAAACAAAAAATACTAACTATTGTTAAAACAATAAAAAAAGATTTATAAACTCATCTACGTCTTTTTTCAAAAATAGACGTATAAAGTAAGCTTTACCTCAAGTAAGCCACTTACGTTTTATGTATACTACCTGGATGGCCGAATGGATGATGAGCTTTGTTCAGTATTTTTTTTGTTGGTAAAAACGACATTTTCTGAAAATGATACCTAACTAAATAGCTAAATCAATTTATCGCCCTTGAAACCCTCTGCATACTAAATTTCATGAAAATCGTTAGAGGCATTTCCGACATTCAGATTATATATTTATATATCTACAAAAATTGCTCCATTAAAGGCATTAGATAGATAGATGGATAGATTACAAATATTGATAAATAGAATAGATAAACATTAAACATTACAAATAACATTTGTGTACCGATGGAACTTTTCCCATGCGATAACATTTTTTATTACAAGTGCTATGGATATATTGAATATTACCTTGAATATTACATCGCCTCTTAAAAGTGCCATCCAGGACATTGCACGCGTTACACGCCCGCTTATGGTGCTTTTAATTTTAAGTTCTAAACCTCAAAAACCCGAAAAATGATAAATATACGTGGATGATAATAAAATGCAATAGAGAGGAAAACGTGTGTAATATTATTTATAAATCTATATATATAAAAATCAATCCCTATTTTCCTTGGTCACGACATCACGCCTGAATGACTGGACCAATTTCGGTATTTTTTTTTTGTTGTATTTGTAATTGTAAAGTGAAAATAAAAGGTTCTTATAAAAGAAAATATTAAGAAAATTGTGCGGAAAAATAAGAAAATTAAGAATACTTAACCACCATATAAAGTTTAATGCCATTTTGGCTGCGTGCAAGGACAATCCCGTAGGACGTAGACTTATATAAATTACGTGTCACGTTGTTTGTCCGCTATGGATTCCTAATATGAATGGCAAAACAACGTTTGCCGGGTCAGCTAGTATTATTAAAAAAACATAATTACTCGAGCCACCTCGAGCCTGTCGACACTAGCTCAGTGGAAGAGCGTCCCGGCTTTAGGGAGGTAGTCGCAGGTTCAAATCCCGCGTGTCGATATTTGTTTTTCAGGTTTTTCCAGATTCCCAAGCACGGGGTGAGTGCTATAACACAAAAATAATTAGAATCATCCCTTGTTTACGGACCTTCATGGTTAGTTGGACCCCCAGGTGGATCCCTGGGGGTCCACCTGGGCCACTTTGGGAATCAGTGCCATAGATGATATAACTAGCGCCGTCCCTGTGTACGCTAGTAACCTCATATTTTTAATATATACTAGTTTATACTAATATTACAGAGGTAAAATTTGTTTGTTTGTAATGGATAAACTCAAAAACTATTGAACCGATTAAAAAAATATCTTCTATATAAACCTACATTATTACTGAGTAACATAAAATAATTTTTATCCAACTAATTATCATATCTTTTTAACAAACATTAAACCGACGAAAAGTTATGTGAAACGTGTAACACATTAAAATCATGGAGTGAATAAACCCTGTTTTCATACCCTTTTGGATTGATTTTATTTAATCGGTTCAATAGTTTTTGAGTTTAAAAACTATTGAACCGATTAAAAAAAACGTCTTCTATATAAACCTACATTTTTACTGAGTAACATAAAATAATTTTTATCCAACCATACCCTTTTGGGTTGTTTTTTTTTTTCCAAAGATTATATGGGACAACCCTTAGGGTATATTTTTTCCAATAAAAGAATTATCAAAATCGGATCACTGTAAAAAGTTATGCGTGCTCTTACATTAAAGTAGTGTACAATGAATCATACCTTGTTTACGGACCCTAATGGTTGGATTTTTTTATAACAAAATAGAACTACCCTCAGGATATAATCATTTCAATAGAAAAAAACAAATTCGGACTACTCTGTAAAAAGTTAGCGTGGTCTTCTTACTTTGAATTTTGAAAAAATATACGCGTCGAATTAAAAACCTCTTCCGTTTTTTCGTCGATTGAAAAAGGAAGTATTATGTGGAGATCAGGCGAAAAAGTCGCGGGGAACAGCCAGATATTTATATTTTTATCTAAGTTATATTAAGTCATCGGGCGTGACGACCCCATCGCCCGCTGGTGGAATAATCTTCTTCTGTGAAATTATTCTACCGGTGCAGTCAGTCAATAAAAGTGGTAGTGCTATGCTTAGCTGAATGGGCCGGCACGACCGGGGCAATACCACTACCTCACTTAAAACCAACGTAAAGTAACAGCTTTGCTGTTGCGTTCCGTTTGGTCTGTGAGGTTCCCGGAGGCCCATTCCCCCCTCCCCCTAACACTATGGAAGTGCGATTCAAAGGTAGTAGTTTACCCCAGGGGGGTACCACTAGCGTTAGCAGTGGAGAATCCCCCTCTGGACATCCATGTTCAGGAATTTGTCATCAACCTAATCATGGATGCCCAGGCTGCCCTGCGTACTCTGGGGGGGGCAAAATCGCGCTCACACACTTCGCTGCTCGGGGCAAACGGAACAAAAATCTTCAGGCATCCCCTACCACACTCCACGTGGACTTTACTAATATTAGGGGTCTTCACTCGAATTTAAATGCCGTCCACCACCACCTTGAGACGGCCAAGCCGGCTTTGTTCTTTTTAACCGAGACGCAGATATCTTCTCCGGCTGATACTTCATATCTCTCCTACCCTGGGTACAAATTTGAGCATTCATTTGTACCCCGGGCGGGAGTTTGTGCTTACGTCAGAGAGGATATCTGTTCTCGACGTCTCAGCAGCCTTGAAGGCAAGGACCTATCCATCCTCTGGCTACGTGTAGACTGCGACGACCATCCCCGCATCTATGCGTGCCTGTACAGGTCCCACAGCGGAAATGCCGAATCAGACCGACTCATAGAACACATCCAAATTGCAACAGATTCCGTGCTGCAACAGATCCCCTCCGCAGAGATCGTGATTATCGGTGATTTTAACGCCCACCATGCCGAGTGGCTCGGTTCACGTACTACTGATCATGCGGGGAGATCTGTTCACGATTTTGCTTTAGCGTATGGTATGACACAGCTGGTTACCTCGCCTACGCGTGTTCCAGATGTGGACCACCATCTTCCTTCCTTGTTAGACCTTCTGCTGACCTCACACCCAGACAGTTATCAGGTTTCTGTAGACGCTCCACTTGGTTCATCGGACCACTGCCTAGTACGGAGCAAAGTGCCGATTTCGCGCTTATCACGGCCTCGTTCTTCAGGCTACCGTCGCGTTTGGCACTACAGGTCAGCAGATTGGGACGGGATGCGGTCTTTTTTTGCATCTTACCCATGGAGGCGTGTGTGCTCCTCACTGGAAGATCCAGATGTCGTTGCTGACTGCGTCGCTGATGTGGTGCTGCAGGGAATGGAACTTTACATTCCGTTTTCTGCTGTACCCGTTGGTGGCAAATCTAAGCCATGGTTTGGTCACCAATGCAAAACGGCTTCACGCCGAAAGCATGAATCCTACCATGCCTGGGCTTCGGCATCGGCATCTCAGGATGTAAATACCAGCACACTCAGAAAGGAGTACAATTATGCCTCTAGGTCTTTTAAAAGAACCATCATTAAAGCAAAATCCGAGCATATTGGCAGAATTGGCGGGAAGCTAGTTCGCCTTCCTTCGGGAACTCGTGCGTTCTGGTCTCTAGCCAAAGCTGTTCAAGGTAATTTCTGTATGCCCTCTTTTCCACCTTTGCACAAAGATGATGGCTCTCTAGCCCATTCTGCAAAAGAGAAAGCTGATCTTTTAGGCTCATTTTTTGCAGCCAACTCGACTTTGGACGACCAAGGAAATACACCACCTACTATCCCGCGGTGTGATACTTCCATGCCGGAGGTAAAGTTCTTGCAAACTACAGTGCGTAAGGCACTCTTTTCCTTGGACGTCCATAAGTCGAGTGGGCCTGATGGCATCTCTCCAATCGTGCTAAAGATGTGTGCTCCAGAGTTGGCACCGGTTTTAACGCATTTGTTCCGACTCTCCTACTCAAAAGGCGTCGTGCCCATAACTTGGAAGACCGCCTTAGTGCACCCAATCCCTAAAAAAGGCGATCGATCGGTCAAGTCCAACTATCGGCCTATAGCGATAACCTCCTTATTCTCCAAAATAATGGAGTCCATTATTAACTGCCAGCTTCTGAGGTATCTTGAGGAGCACCAGCTGATTAGTGACCGCCAGTACGGTTTCCGTCGCGGACGCTCAGCTGGTGATCTTCTGGTTTACTTAACACATAGATGGGCGGAGGCAGTCGAGAATAAAGGAGAGGCATTGGCAGTTAGTTTGGACATAGCGAAGGCCTTTGATCGGGTATGGCACAGGGCACTTCTTTCCAAGCTTCCATCCTATGGGCTTCCTGAGAAATTGTGCAAATGGATCACCAGTTTTCTGACGGATCGGAGTATTAGGGTCGTTGTTGATGGCGCATGCTCTGACCTTAAACTCGTCAATGCTGGTGTTCCTCAAGGTTGTATGCTATCGCCTACGCTGTTTCTTCTGCACATTAATGACATGTTGCGATCGAGCAGCATTCATTGTTATGCGGATGACAGTACGGGCGATGCTTTATACTCTGGCCGCAGCGGAATTTCTCTGGAACACGTCAACGAGTGCCGGAACAAACTAGTGTCTGAAATTGAAGCACAACTTTCTGTTGCTTCGGAGTGGGGTCGATTAAATTTGGTCCAATTCAACCCCATTAAGACACAAGTTTGCGCGTTTACCGCTAAAAAATCACCCTTTGTCGTATCACCTCGTTTTGAAAATACTTCCCTGAAAGCCACAGCCAGTATTGGAATACTTGGAGTCGACATTACGAGTGACGTTCAGTTCCGCGGTCACTTGGAAGGCAAGGCTAAATTAGCCTCTAAAAAGCTGGGAGTTCTCAGTAGGGCCAGGCAGTACTTCACACCGGCCCATCGCTTATTACTTTATAAGGCGCAAATCCGGCCTCATATGGAGTACTGCTCTCATTTATGGGCGGGAGCTCCTCAGTACCAGCTACTTCCTTTTGATCGAATTCAACGTAGGGCGGCTCGAATTGTCGAGGACGAGACTCTTTCCAATCGGCTTGATTCTTTGGCGTTACGTAGAGATGTGGCATCACTCTGCATCTTTTATCGGCTCTACCATGGGGAATGTTCCGAGGAACTGTTTGGATTAATTCCTGCTGCCGAATTTCACCATCGGACATCGCGACAAAATTCGAAGTTCCATCCTCACCATCTCGATGTCTGGAAATCCACAACCGTGCGATTCTCGAGGCATTTTTTGCCCCGCACCACTCCTTTATGGAACCAGCTATCGGCAGAAATTTTTCCAAATGGATACGACTTAGGGACCTTCAAGAAAAGAGCTTACTCATTCTTAAAAGGCCGGCAACGCAATTACAAGACCTCTGGTAGTGTGGTTGTCAATGGGCGGCGGTAATCACTTACCATCAGTAGTAGACCTACCTTTCCTAAATCCATATTGATTATTTTTTAGTAGGCCAAAATCAAGTAAATAATTATAGAGCTTTTCATACATAATTTTTTCAAAGATTTTTGAAATAACTGGAATTAAAGTAATAGGTCTATAATTGTTCATATCGCACATATCTCCTTTTTTAAATAATGGTTTGACAATACACTTTTTTAATCGTTCTGGAAATTTACCTTCCAAAAATGACAAATTAATTATATGGCTAAGAGGTCTTGATATTACACTAGCAACATTTTTCAATAATTCTGTGCTAATATTATCATAGCCAGTAGCATAAGTATTTTTCAATGAATGTATAACTTTTTTCACATCATGCTCATCTACTGGTGTCAAATACATGGTTTTACTACAATTTGGTAAAAAATATGATTTTGAAGTATTTGTAGATTTGACTTTTACACTACTTGATTTTGTCTGGTTTATAAAGAAATATAAATGTAATATAATTGATTACGTGGTTTAATTAGTAAAGGTAGTTCCTAACATTTAAAGAAAGGGCCGTTGTCCATGTGAAATAACACATCGTGTAAGCATATTAATCGCCAAATGTAGGGTATTCCTTACACAGTAAATCGCTAAAATGTTACAAGTTGATCTTACTAACAAAATATTCCAGTTTTTAAGAACAACGAGCGAAAAAACAAATTATTTCATCTCTGTATTTTAAAAAGTTTTGATTGGCGTCGCATTTCCGTAACTTAATATGTATATATCTGGTGTTCAATTAACCTAGTAACTCCAATTTTGAAAGATATACACTGCTGAGTATATCGGATAGGTTACGGGTTCAATCCCCAAATCCGAAAAAGTGTCCGAGGTTTTTTTAGGGTTTTTTAAGAAATTTTTCCCCGTGTTGGTTCTGGGCTCCTTTGGAGAATAGGCCAACTGCCGTCCTAGCAGGCAGGCCGTAAAAGGCAACCGATCGGCTATGCGAGTCACTACCATCGTGGCTACTAGGTGGTAGAGTTTGCATTGTCTCGCCCGGGTCTGGTACCACCGCCTTACCTATTCCTTCCACAATAGCGTCAGTGCTTGTTGCTATCATGTTCCGGTTTTGAGGGTAAAGTAGCCGATAAACTTGTGCATGTGGCATTCAACCTCGCCACTAGATAGCAACGCACTATTAACATCTTTGGTGTCTTTAGGCGATGGTTGACTTTTTCCATCAGGAGACGCGCCTGCTTGTTTGCTATCTTATGATATAAAAAAAATCCCAAATCTGAGTACCAGGTCGGAGTCTAACAGGTGATGTCTCTGATGAGCACGTAAAGTCGTTGGTCCCTGCTATCACTAGAAATAGTCGATAATCGTTATCAGGTGATCAAGATCACTCATCACGCCAACCAAAGAATCGTTGAATCGTGGTGAACTGAAAAATCTATAAACGTTCGGTTCACTCTGCCTACCCCGCAAGGGACCTGAGTGTGACCACTGAACACGGTTGCAATAGCGTCAGTTCTTGTCTCTGTCGTGTTCTGGTTTGCAGGGTAAAGCCCCGTTGTCACTTTGATTAGCGCGAGTGCGAGTGTTTAATGCAGGTGCTTAGTATGAAGCAAAAAATACGTGAAGATAGCCGTTGATTAGTGCGAGTGTCCAGTATTCAGCGTAGTAATAGTGAATAGACGCTGATTGCTAATCACTCGCAGGGATCAACGGTTGTCTTCAAGTATTTTTTGCTTAATACTAAGCACCTGCATTAAACACTCGCACTCGCATTACACAAAGTGAAAAAGGGGCTTAAAGCAGCCGGTAAACTTATGTGCGTGGCATTAAGACCTCGTGACAATACAGATATATATAGATAGCAACGCACCATTGATATCTTTGGTCTCCGGAAAGCCCCGTTTTCACTTTGATTAGTACGAGTGTGAGTGTTTAATGCAGGTGCTTAGTATTAAGACAAAAATACGTGAAAACGGCCGTTGATCAGTGCGAGTGATAAGTAATCAGCATCTTTTCACTTTTACTACGCTGATTACGAATCACTCGCACTGATCCAGGACTACCTTCACGTATTTTTGGCTTAATACTAAGCACCTCCAATAAACACTCACACTCGCACTAATCAAAGTGAAAACGGGGCTTAAATATTCTATTAGGAGAGCCATCTCCTCGTTTTCTTTCTTATGATATAAAAAAACTATAGTCTGTTATTTTTAACAAACGAGTACTGAGTATGTCTCTCGCACATTTCCGGTGTTGACAGAGTGAGATGGGTTATTGGGGTGGGTTTTATGAGGATTGGGGTCGGGTTGGGGCTAATGCCTTTGTCCATATATATGTATATATATATATATATATATATATATATATATATATATATATATATATATATATATATATATATATATAAATATATATATATATATATATATATATATATATATATATATATATATATATATATATATATATATAGGCTCTGAAGACTCAACAAGTTTTTAAGTAATAGTCTAAAACAAAGTCGCTTTCTCTGTCTGTCCCTCTGTCCCTATCAACGGATTTTGATGCGGTTTTTTTAAACAGATACATTAATTCTTGAGAAAGGTTTTGATATATAAACCTTTCCGATATTCCCACGGAAACAAAAGCTACGCGGGTGAAACCGCGGGCAGGTCGCTAGTAACTTATAAAATTTACAACTTATATATTTCGAGTGACCCGACACTTACTTTACCAATTTTTATTAATAAAGTAGACACTCATTCTAAGTTGGTTGCTGATCCCCAAAGGAAAATACTATAACTCATGACGCTATAAAAGTGAAAGCATAATAACATAATCTAGCTGTAGCTACGTCTGTGAGGTTCCTTAATTTTTCTTGGAACTTTGAGTGTGATAATTCCATTGCAGTTTGCTATGTATGGCACTTCCAAAAAAGTACTTCAAATTACCAGTTCGAGGTCGTTATTATAAGTTTTATTTTTATTAAGTACTTAACTTCACGCCTGTATTCCCGGAGAAGTAAGCAGAGGTACAACAAGTGCAAAGAATGTGATAGGTGGAAAGCCTATCGCCAACCGGGCACTTTCCAATCCTCGCCAACGTTGTTTATCAAAAAACTGAAAAAACACATTTTTGAATTATTCGACCCGGGAATCGAACCCGGGACCTCATGTGGTCCATCAAACCGACACCGGACCACTAGACCACAGAAGCGAATTTTATTTTTAGATCTACCTATTGAATTCAAAATTTGGGAGAGTAAATTAAATATATTGTGTATGGTAAGCATTTAGCATTAAATTGTTTACCGAAAACCAGCCAGGTATTAATTCTAACAAAAAAACAAAAACAAACTTATGGATTTGTACATATATATGTACATGTATGTATAATTTATGTCCAATTTTAATAAACTCTACTTTTCATCCCAAAAAATACTTAATTCCTGTGGAATTTTAAAATATTTTTAACCACTCTTTCTGCAGAGTACAGCGAGTTATAAATAAAAAAATTATTCCAATGAAACTTAATATTTGAAATATGCTTGTAAATAATAAACAGACTACCGCAAAGAAGAACGTTTTCATTCAAAACAAAAAAAAAATAAAGGTAAAAGGTAGGTAAAATCGCTAACGTAAAATATTCAAATTTTATATCAATGTATTCAAAGCGTTTTTATATAGCTTTATTTTACGTTTGATTGACACTGAACAAAATTTCATGTTGTAAAAGCGGCGGGAATTTGTTTTCTTTTCTTTTCTTTAAATATAAAATTTATAATTTTATACTTCCTCTCCTGGTTGCCTTGTTTATAAATTATGCAATTTTTAATTCAAAAAGGATAATCTCATTACTAAAAACAATGAGAAAAACTGAATTGTGAGTTCGATTTCTAACACAAAAAAAATAATTGTAACTTAAGATAGCAACAAGCAGATTGCTCTTCTCGTGGAAAAAAAATACTATTTATTTATTTATTTAATGCTTTATTGTACACAATTAAAAGAGAAGTAGTACATAGAGACTTATTAAAAACAGACTGTACAATAGGCGAGCTTATCCCCAATAAAATAGATTTCTTCCAGCTGACCCGAATAAGAGTAAACACAATAATTACGCTATACACCACAGATGTACAAAATAAATAGATACAGAAGGCAATCTCATAGTCGTACTTCACTTTTCATACTTACGCTCGGCGGTCGCGCTAATGTTATCAACTTTGGTTTGTGCATAAAAACTTCTAGTGGCATTTGTATCTTAGATGTTTTATTTATTACTGAAAATGAAACAGAAAGAGCGTAAATGTAAACCAATAATTACTAAAATATTTTAATGTTATTGTTATACCTATTACAAATTTTCTTTACAAAAACGTTCACTGACGTGTGTCTTAAGCTGTTGGCACTCGCGCTTGCATTATTCCCACATATTCCGAGATATCGTGTCCGTGAGAGGTGTCTATGTGTGCATTTTTCAAGCGTCCTTTGTACGTAGATTGACGTCTGTATCTATTTGTTTTGTGACAGAAGTTTACCGACGATCTTACCCTTCAAACCAGAACTTATCTCAGGCATAAATTGGTGAGGCGGTACAAAACGGACAAATCATTGGAAAAGCCTATTTTTTTACATCATAAGATAGCAAATAAGCAGATGGGTCTCCTAATGGAAAGAGCCAACCATCGCCTATAGACACCAAAGGTGTTAATGGTGCGCTGCTATCTAATGGCGAGGTCTAATGTCACATGCATAAGTTTACCGACTATCTTACCCTCCAAACTGGAACAGGACAGTGACAAGCACTGACGCTATTGATGATAGGTAAGGTGGTGGTACCAGACCCGGGCGAGACAATGCAGAACTCTAGCACCTAGCGCCACGATGGTAGTGACTCCTATAGCCAATCGGTCGCCTTTTACGACCTGCCTGGCAGAACGGCAATTGGTCTATACTTCAAAGGAGCCCGAGACCAACACTGGGAAAACTACTATCTATTATCTAGTGAATGCATGAATATTACTAATTATATTCATTTATTTAAAAAAAATTTACATTCATGAGGTGTTAACGTAAAATCTTTTGAATGTTATTCCGTACACCCTGAGCCGTCACCTATATATACGCCGTATCTGTACATACACAACATTATGTATATAAATAATAAATAATAATAAATATTCACGGGACAAATTACACTTACTGATCTAACCCCAAAGTAAGCAAATTATTTGCTTGTGTTATGGGTGTTAGTCAACGGTACTAATACATAGAATAATAAACACCCAAACCCGGAAATACAAACATTTATGCTCATCACACAAATGCTTGTCTCCGTCGGGGATCGAACCCGAGCCCCGTCGATTGCGTAATCAGGGTCGCTAACCACTCGACCAACGGGGTGGTCAAAGAAATAAAACCAATCTTGTGATGCATACATCTCGTTTCCATAAAATAAGTTACTTTTTTTATTTATTATCGATAGGGAAGCGCTTGACCACGATCTCGCCTGATAGTAAGCTAAGATGCAGCCTAAGATGGAAGGCACTTCCCTAGAAGGTACCTGTTCACTCTTCTCCTGAAGATCCCCAGGTTGTATATACACAATACTAATACAGATAATACCTACAGTTATTTGCAGAATACAGCCGTCGTATGACTATAAAATACACAAAACAATCTTTGTTGTAAATAAAAATATAAAGCCATAGATATATATCGTAAATATGTGTTTTTGACGTTCCAGTAAATTCACAATTATTGAATGCGCTTATAAATACAACGTTCTAAATGCAGTTCGTGATGCATATATACTTATATATAAAGACGATGCGCAAATATTATCCATCATATTATGTAATAGTGGTTAACATAACGCATAGCGTTTTATTATAGCACGCTATATATACTCAATATAAAGCGTACGCTATTACGTTCGCTTTCGGCGCTATAACATAACGCCACGCTATATACCTAGCGGCTATCGTAGGCCGCAGTTATAACTTTACCAGCATACGAACTACGCGATCTAACGAGTAACGGGCTATACTGTAGAGTGTAGACGGTAGACGTTATAACATAGTTTATAGTTTTATACGCTCGTCGCTCAGCGTTCTAGAGCTCGCTGTATGACGTTGTGATGAGTTAACGCTATTGCGGGCGACTCATGCCATCATTGTTACACGTTATAAAATACGTAATAACGTAGCGCGCTAAAACATAGTCTATAGATAGCGCGTTATAGACGCGCTATCATAAAATAGTTGATTTGAACACCTCAGATCTTATGTATCTCCAAAAGATCTTACATACAATTACATTTAAAAAATAACTAGTTTACTAGGTGGTAGAGTTCTGCTTTGTCTCGCCCGGGTCTCATTCCACAGCCTTACCTATTCCTTCTGCAATAGCGTCAATGCTTGTCACTGTCGTGTTCCAGTTTGGAGGGTAAGGTAGCCGGTAAATTTATGCATGTGGCATTAGACCTCGCCACTAGATAGCAGCGCACCATTAAAACCTTTGCTGCCTATAGGCAATGGTTGGCTCTTTCCATCAGGAAACCCATCTGCTTATTCGCTATCTTATGATATAAAAAAAGTATTTTGTCTCATTCTTTCACGTTGAAGCACGATTAAAATGACAAAATCGGAGTAGTTGCCATGAACATGAAGTATTAGGTAAAGGTGGAGCTAGCACTCGGGTTAACCACTTGAAACATATACCTACTTTATATCTCAGTCTACGAGGTCTCACCATTTTTTTATGACCTGTGTTAGAAAGAGAGGCTAAGACCTCAGAAGATGACAGCAGTATTTAAAGCTTTGTTTCAAGTAGATGTTAGAAGTGTTGCCTCCAGATATAATACAGCTTCATGGTCATGACCCACTTAAAACATTTGATAATGCAGTGAAATTTTTATTTCAAAAGAAAATAACCGTAATCAATATTAAGGATAAAAAGAGTCTCCTCGTATATAATTCAAAAAGTTTTCTTGGAAGGTCGAGTTCTCTTAGACATATCACAAAGTTTAGCGCTTTAAATAAATCGTGAGTAGCCTCGTCCAGAATAAGATGTATATTTTATTTAAATCGTATTATACCAAGGCGTGTTCAATAAGTATATTTGAGTTGAGTGCTGAGAGAGAATTTCCTTGGTGAATTTTGTTGTGAATTTTAGATAAATATGAAAAATATTCACTTACAAGTAGTTTCAGTTATTTGTGTCAAATCTTAGAAATTTTTTTATACCTTTCTAGGTGAAATACTGAATGTTATTTCTAGAAAGGCTGACGAAACAATGCAGAACTTTACCACTAGGTGGTAGAGTTCTGCATTGTTTCACCCGGATTCTAGTACCTTACATTTTACCTATTCCAGCCATAACAGCGTCGGTACTTGTCGTTGTCATGTTTCAATTTGGAGTGCAAGGTAACCGGTAATCTTTGCATTTGGTATTGCATCCCTGCCATATGGTTAGCAACGCACAATTAACATATCTGTTGCATAGGCATCTGTTGCCATGTTAATTGTGCGTTGCTAACCATGTGGCAGGGATGCAATATTAAATGCAAAAATTACCGGTTACCTTGTACTCCAAAGTAAAAAAGGCGATGGTAGTTTTTTTTCATCAGAAGAACAATCGGCTTGTTTGCTATCTTATGGCATTAAAAATAAGTCTAAGTTTGACCCCGGGTCTTTAACTACCTCTTTGTCGAACTGTCTCAAAAATTAACCACAAAGGGGCTGACATAGAGGATAAAAGTTTGCATAAAAGATTATACTGAGTAAACGGTACTCTGCTCGCTTGCGAAGCTGTGCAATTTAGCTAGAAGTCATAAATCATAATATAATATTTCCATTCCTTCAAATTATAGTCTACGAGAAATCACACTAATATTTGAATGATAAATACATACTTCAAACTTCGTGAAAGGCTTCATTGTGGCAAGTCTAACTAACTTTCTGTCTAGGACTGTTTTGAAAGCGCTGCGTTCCTTAAAATGAGCATAGTCAAAATTTTCAGTATGGCCAAATGTCTTAAGTTTTTCTTTCTTGGCGGATAAATAAATACTTTCAATGCATAGTTTAATTTTTATTTCAAAAACAATAACATATTTATTTTGTCCAACAAAATTACTACACCGATGAATTTGTGTACCACCGTGAAAATCCCGCATACCTATTTTTTGGGACATATTTATTTCATTTTTGCTGAATTGTTTAATAATTATAACTGTTATCAAGTGTTCATATTGTTCGACGTATTTTTAGCTGCCTTATTTCATACCGACATATTATGGTGTTATTACAGGATTTCTGTTTCATCACCTTAAAAAAAAGTAGTCGATTGAAAATCGTTAGACTCATCATAAGGAAGCTACTCGTGAAGTTTCAACTATGTATTCATCAATTAAAAAATAGTGTGATGTCCCGTGTACTATCATTGGATACTATTACCAATAAAATAATTCTGCCTTATGTGCAATAGTGTAGAATGTAATATATATTTAAGTTATTACTTTGTGATGAAATTACGTTTAAGATCTGTATAGTCAGAAACGTACCTAATTCGAGATCAATCCCAAAACTGTCTGTATTTTAAAGCACCGTTACAAGGACTAACTTGGGCTATTTTTAAGAATTATTTCACACGGACAAAGTCGCAGGCATAGCTAGTTTCTAATAAATTCTAATCCTAAGCTTCAGTGCAAAAAAATCAGTACGCTTAATTACATATGAATTCCCTAAAGCATGTACATATTCCAAACAGGAACAATTCCACTGGCCCATGACCTGATTGCCTAAATCAACACACAGGACATCGCTAGGGAATTCGCCAAACAAACCTTTATCCGTCTGCTTATTGCTGGGATTTAACGCTTACAAAAATTTGATCATCATTTTCTGTGCAAATTGAACATTATAGAATTCATCGTATGGTGCTAATAGACTCAGCAACTTTTATTTATCACAGGATGGTAAAAAAAAGCTGGCTTTCCTAATGTAAATAGATAACCATCACCTATGGATACCAAAGATGTCTATAGTGCATTGTTATCGGTACGTTGGTAATGTTATACTTTACAGTTTATAAATAAGCAATTTTCTTATCCTTGAAATACGAATATAGCAGTAAAAAGCACTGACGCTATTGCATCGGGAAAACTAAGACTGTCGTTCATGGCATCTAGCTCTGACAAGACGTTACAAAACTCTAACGATTTTTTACCTTTTACGAACTGTTTGTTAGAAAAGCAGAAAATGTATTATTCAAAAAGGGTCTGGTACCACCGCCTTACCTATTCCTGCCGTAATAGCGTCTTTGCTTATCACTGTCGTGTTCCGGTTTGGAGGGTAATGTAGCCGGTAAGCTTATGCACGTGGCATTACACCTCACCACAAGATAGCAACGCACCATTAACAACTTTGGTGTCTATAGGCCATGGTTGACTCTTTCCATCATGAGATCCATCTGCTTATTCGCTATCTTAAGATAAAAAGGGCCTAGATTATTACGAGGAAAAAAATCTGTGATAGAGATACAATACAATACTAAATCCATACTAATTAATACTCTCCGTCCGTCTGTCTGTCTCTTCTTCACGCTTAAGCCACTGAACCGATTTGAATGAAATTTGGTACAAAGATAGTTTTAGACCCGAGAATGGATATACGATAGTTTTTATTGCGGAAATCCCACGGGAATGGGAAATATGCGGATAAAACCCCGAGACTGTATTTTATTTAAACGACGGTAATAAGGAGTAAATTAGGCTACTTTTATATTTGATAATTTGTTCAGCCATATTTATTTATCCAGTGACCTATGGTAGAGAATAGGCACTATTTAACAATATAATAATAACTACTATTTACTAGGTGGTAGAGTTCTGCATTATCTCTCCGGGTCTGGTACCACTGCCTTACCTATTCCTGTCGCAATAGCGTCAGTGCTTGTCACTTTTGTGTTCCGTTTTGAAGGGTAAAGAAGCCAGTAAACTTATGCATGTGGCATAAGATCTCGTCACAAAATAGCAACGCACTATTAACACCTTTGGTGTCTATAGGCGATGTTTGACTCTTTCCATCAGGAGATCTATTTGCTTGTTTGCTATCTTATAATATATAAAAAACTAAAGCCAGTAAGCAACTGTCTAGTACCGCATAGTGCGGTAACACAGTAAAACACCAGGTACCACGATCGTCGTCACATCATGCCTACTAGATGGTAAACCTCTGTTTTGTCTCGTCGGATTTATTACCACCGCCTTATCTATTCCTGCCGCAATAGCGTTGTATGATAGAGGATAGGCACTTTTTAATAATACAATAAAAACTACTTTTCACTAACTGATAGCGTTCTGCATTGTCTCGCCCGGGTCTCGTAGCACCGCCTTACCTATTCCTGCCGCTATAGCGTCAGTGCTTGTCGCTGTCCTATTCCGGTTTGAATTGTAAAAAAGCCAGTAAACTTATGCATGTGGCAATAAGACCCGTCACAAAGATAGCAACGCATCAGTAACACCTTTGGTGTCTATAGACGATGTTTGTCTCTTTTCATCAGGAGAGCCATCTGCTTGTTTACTATCTTATGGGTTTGTTGTAAACTCACCACAATAGTAAATTTGCCACACAAAAATGACATATGAATATATGTGAATTCGCCACAATCCTAATTTTGTATTGTAAACTTTCCACACATCTTTATTAACTATTGTAAATTCGGCACACTGATGTTTTCAGTACAGATCGCAGAAAAATCAAATAACATCAATCAATCAGAGCAAGTATTAAAAAATTTTTCTACATTATTTTTTTAGACTTTTCATCTACATTAAAAATCACAGTTTTAATTACAGAATCGACTGGCTAATTTACGTGAAATATACACCTATTAATAACTACTACAAAACTATTATAAATAAAATAAAAAACAAATCATTAATACTAAACTAGAACACACATAAGTAATAATCACGGCAATAACCACGATAATGTTTTTAATAGCAATAATTTAAACGCTTAGAAATGTTTGTCTAATAATCACATTAATCATTTTTAATGAAACCTAATTTAAAAAAGATGTTATCTTTTGATTAACAAATGTTAAATTTAATATATTAACAATATTAATAAAACGCTGTAAAACGCAAAGTATCGGACTTCATCTCAAACCATCTTATTACAAATATCAAAAATGCTTTTTAATTATTGGCCAAATGCAATCGATCAACGCACTCTCATGTTAAATGTTATATTAAAACTTTTTTTTTAATTTAAAGACTAAATTAATCAGCCACATTTTTTTAACATATCAAGGAACTGTAATAAATTAGGTTTTATTTTACCCTACTTTTATTTAATCGTTTATGCCACGTTTCTGCTAAGTTGATTTTAATATAGGTACCGTGGACATTCCAAATTAACCCTATTTTTTAACAAGCGGGCACACGTGTGCAGGAGCATAAATTAGTGAAATATAATAGAAAAGTTAGGTACTAAAACTTACAATTTTGCTTGCTAACACTACTTTCTAAAATATTTATATAAAAATCCTCTCTCTGTAACTTCGGTAAATTCGGTACACAGTTAATCTATATCTATCTATATACTAATATTATAAAATTGTAGAGTGTGTTTGTTTGGTTGTACGCGCAAATCTCGAAAACTGCTGAACCGATTTGAATAATTCTTTTTGGGTTGGATAGCCTGTTTATCGAGGAAGGTAATAGGCCATACAACATCCCGGTACAACCAATAGGATCAATGAAAAGTGTTGTCTAAACGGGGATTTTTTTTCCTTTTGAGAGCCTTTCTGCCTTGCGCTGCGTTAACCGTTAAAGTTACGCAAAAATCATGTATGATAAAATTGTTCATCTTAAAAAGTGCTAAAAAACCCGTAATACAGTTCATCTCTCTATTAAGGTTTACATTTTATGACCCTTTTTATGGTAATCAAAATTGTTATGGCCCTGTACCTCTTATGTGATGCAGACGAAATTGCGCGGGTCAGCTAGTCAATACATTATCTAATATTATCCAAAAAATATATGTTTCCGTGGTATTTATAAATAACATTGATCACGCAGTAATATCCGTGACGCAGCTTGTGAAAGATATTAGTAACAAAAAGTAAATTAGCAAGAATATTAGGGGTAAGGAGAAATAAATGACATGATCAACGTATTACCAGCACGCAAACCGCAACTGTCTCATGTCGTATATTTTAGGTTGTTTTTATATTATAAGCTAAGCATAAAACCGGGATCGGCATCCCAGGAACAAACTTTTTTAGATTACTAACAAGCTGAATTTTTGTGAATAGCTCCGTTTTCACGAGACAACTATCTTTTCTATCTTCGAAAAATCTCGAATCGGCTAACTAATAAATATAGATATAAAAGAAACCTTTAGAGTGTTGGACTAAGAAAAGTTTCTTCTTTACGTATAGGACAATATTACCCTTGAATAATAATAACAATTAACAAGCTGTTGTGAGAAAATTAAGTTGTTATTAAATTGATTAATATCAATTGAAACATCTCATAATTCCGAAACTTTAGAGTGGAGTACTCGTCAGAAAAACCATCGAATGTGTAGGACAAAAGTTTCATCGTGTTTTTCATAATATAATCAAGCGATTTAAGTTAAAAAATACATATTGTTATTAATATTTTTCCTTCACCGAATCAACATTTTTAAAGCCCCATAACTTTATTATCTACCCAATTTGATATTTTTCGAAGATAGAAAAGATGGTTGTCTCGTCAAAACGAAGCTGTTCACAAAAATTCAGCTTGTTAATGACATGCATAAGTTTTTCGGCTGTCTTACCCTCAAACTGGTTCACGACAAAGGCAAGCATTGACACTATTGCGGCATAAATAGATAAGGCGATGGAACCAGACCCTGGCGAGACAATATAGAACCCTACCACGTAGTAGCCATGATGGTAGTAACTCGTATAACCAATCATTATCCTCTTACGAACTGCCTGGCAGTACGACAGATGGTCTATAACAGTTTTTATCATAAACTGACCCTGTTTCATGCTAATATATACTTATGCTAGACCAGTACTTGTCAGAATAAATATTATATATTTTATACTAGACGTTTACCTCAGCCATCGTTAGCGTGATCCAAAAAAAACATTTCCTTTTCACAATTAGGTAAAAGAGAACGCTAAAGAGTTTCCCATGAACATGGCTATCACACATAAAAATATTCTTATAATCCGAATAGTTCATCATCATTGATATCAGTGATTATTATGTAAAAATAATAGGTGGTAGAATTTCGTCTCAGTCCGTCTACCGTCCGGCAACGTTTCGTCCGAAATTTTGGTACTACCGCTTCACATATACTTACTGAAATAGCGTCAATGCTTGTCACTGTCGTGTTCCGGTTTGGAGGGTAATGTAGCTGGTAGATTTAAAAAGAATAAATGAATGTACTTTTTTGCAAAACGCTTTTTATTTAGCGCTTGACCACGAGCTCGTCACAGAATAACTTTTTTATTTTGTGATCTCGTGGTCAAGCGCTTCCCTATCTATTAAAAAAAAATGTATGTACGTGACATTGCCATACCACCACACAGATAGCAATGCACTATAAACATCTTTGGTGTCTATAGATGATTATTTCTCTTTCCATCATGAGAGTTATCAGCTTGTTTGCTGTCTGTGCGAATGAATGAAAGAATAAAGGAATGAATGTACTTTTTAACAAAACACTTTTTATTTTGTTAATATCGCCAAACGGTTGAAATATTAGGGTAGCAGGTATAATATATTAATGCACTAAATTATTTCACAGTAACGTAAGGTATATCTTATTGCATTTGTTTTAACGGAATCGAGATTTTCGCTGGCTTTGCCGCTGAAAACGGCAAATTTTAAATATTTAACAAGGAAGCTTAGACGTGTCCCAAACATTTCTCGGAATTGATCCTTTCCAGAAGGTTCGAATAAATGGCCTCGTTTATTTTCCCATTTTGTACAATCGGCTATTAAAAGCCTGATTAAGTCTTCGAACTGCTAGGGTTTGCAGAGATTCCTTTCTAATTGAGCCATTAAATAACACGGTAATAACAATGACGTTTAAGATAAGAAAAAAAAACTCCCTTATAGTAACCACACTAAACAAATAAATATTTCTGGACATATTTGCACGAATTGATTTAACCCTAAAGTAAGCAAATTTTTTGCTTGTGATATGGGTGTTAGTGAACGATACTAATACATAGAAATACATATATAAATACTCAAATATATTTAAAAAACACCCAAACTCAGAAATACAAACATCTATGCTCATCACATTAATGCCTGCCTCTGTCGGGAATCGAGTCCGAGCCTCATTGATTGCGTAGTGGAGGTCGCTAACCACTCAACCAACGGGGCAGTCTAAAATAAACCTAATATTTTTTCAATTTCATTTATGTTTTTAGGGTTCCGTACTCCACAAGGAAAAAACGAAACCTCTATAAGATCACTTAATTTTCCGTCTGGCCGTCTGTTTAGACTCTTTTTCTCAGGAATGGTATCAAGTTGAAATTTATACCAAACACTCAAGTCTATGGTCTCAACTGTGAAAAAATCAATAGATATGACCATTTTTCGCCGTGTTGGTCCCGGCCTCCTTTGTAGAATAGGCTAACTGCCGTTCTGCCAGGCAGGTCGTAAAAGGCGACCGATTGGCTATCGAGTCACTACCATCGTGGCTACTAGGTGGTAGAGTTCTGCATTTTCTCGCCCGGGTCTGGTACCACCGCCTTACCTATTCCTGCCGCAATAGCGTCAGCGCTTGTCACTGTCGTGTTCCGGTTTGGAGGGTAAGGTAGCCGGTAAACTTATGCATGTGGCATTAGACCTCGCCACAAGATAGCAACGCACCATTAACATCTTTGGTGTCTATAGGCGATGGTTGACTCTTTCCATTAGGAGACCCATCTGCTTGTTTGCTATCTTATGATTAAAAAAAAAATATAATGCATATTTTGCGATTTCAAAAAAAATCAGAGCCTATAAGGTTCCGTGGACCTAGTATTATAAAATTTGACAAGAAACAATGCCTTACAGCCCATATAAAGAAAAAAAATCAAAAACCGTAAGTTTTTAGTTTCATCTCGGAAAAACACGCGATTAAAAGATACGCCTGTTTATATCGGATATTGTTCCATTTCACAAGGAAATCAAAACCTATCCTACCCATTGACCAAAGGTCTTACAATTTATGTGTTGCTAAGTTTACCTACGAATTTGTACGGAACCCTCGATATGTGAATCCCACTCGTACTTGACTGGTGTCTTAATTAGTAAGATAAATAATAAATAAATATTCACGGGACAAATTACACTTACTGATCTAATCCCAAAGTAAGCAAATTATTTGCTTGTGTTATTGGTGTTAGTCAACGATACTAATACATAGAAATACATATATAAATACTAGAATATATTTAATAAACACCCAAACTTGGAAATACAAACATTTATGCTCATCACACAAATGCTTGTCCCCGTCGGGGATCGAACCTAAGCCCCTTTGATTGCGTAGACAAGGTCGCTAACCACTCGACCGACGGGGCAGTCAAAGCCCATAGGATAGGATAGCAAACAAATAGATGATTCTCATCGGCTATAGATACGAAATATTTTAATAGTGCCTCGCTTTCTACATTGCGATAGCGACTTATACAAATGTATACGTTTTCCGGCTGTCATTCATTCAAAATTTACATTATGACATTGCATTTATTACATTTCTATACTATATCATAATACTTTAAATTGTATCTTGATATTTAGTCACGAACGGCAATACACAAATTGGCATAAATAAATGGATTTGGTCTAAATTTACGTATAATGCAAATATATAATGCAAAGTAATTGTAAATGAATAAAAATAGTAATAGTAATATAGTAATATGAATATATTTATATATATATATATATATATATATATATATATATATATATATATATATATATAGTAGTTATTAGTATTAGAATACTTAAAATAAGAATCCTTGAAATACATTCATTACATAGTTCTTAACATAACAGTCAAATGAAAAAATAGGTCAAAGTTGAAATTCTGAACGAAATCCAATTTTATTTGTGACATTAAACATGACCACAAAAGCACCACGTCAAATTACTCTTAACATTCTCTTTATAAGAGCTGTTACTCACAATCCATTATACTTTCCCGTTTCGAGCACTTCCCACGTGAAATGTGGCAATTTTACAGCTCAAATAGAACCTAAAAGTGGAACTAATTATAAAAAACTAGTTTTAAGCATATACTAGTCATCCGTTCATTTTATTACAGTATTAGAATATTTAAAATAAAAATGCTTCAAATATTATATTAATTACATAGTTCTTACATATAACAGTCAAATAAAAAACCGGTCAAGTGCGAGTAGGACTCCCATATCGAGGGTTCCTCACAGACTTGAAGGTAACCTTGGCTACACATTCTAGGTCAAGAAGTACCGAGGTATTGTTTCTTTTGTGAAATCACAAAATGTGCAACACAATGATTATATCTTACATATAATCGCGTTTTTTTTTTGGTGATATTATTAAACTCTACGTGTTTCCTTTACATGTGTTTTAAGACATTGCTTCTTGCTAAATTTATAAGTCTAGGTTAACCGGAAGTAACCTATAGGTTTTTCAAATCGCGCTCGTGACCTAGGGGTAGCCCATTCGGCTCAGACCATGAGGTCCCAGGTCCGATCTCTGGATCGGGCAAAATGTTATTGAGGTTTTTTCGAGCTTTTCTCGAAATTATAATCCTCATTATCAGCGTCTGGCGGAGCACTCCCGTGCCTCGTATGAGCACGTTAAACTGTCGGTCCCAATAATTGCTAGAAATAGTCAACAATCGTTAACATGTCGATAAATGCGGCGATGAGGATCACCACTTATCTCGCCAACCGACAAACCGGTGTATCGCGGTGAACTGGAAAGTCTATAGACGTTCGGTTTACTCTGCTTACTCCGCAAGGGAAACGGGCGTGATGATACTTTTTATTTAATCGCAAAAAATCACAAAATATGCGATATAAATGGTCATATTTTTTGATCGCGTTGATTTACAAATTTGGTTTTTTCATCGCTGAGAGGGAACGTAATCTCAAGTATTTGATATAAATTTTAACCGTATCAGGTTTTGTACGAGTTTCTGAGAAAAAGGGTCTTGGCAGACGGACAGACGGACAACGAATAAGGGTTCCGTTTTTTCCTTACGAAGTACAGAATCCTAAAAACTAAATCATAGTTGAAATTCTATTAATATAATTCTATTTTTGACATGAAACACGCCCACAAAAGCACGAAGCAACTTACTCCTAACATTCTCTTTATAAGTGCTGTTACTCACGATCTATTCCACTTTCCTGTTTCGAGCACTCCCTATATGAAATTTAATGTACAGCTCAAATGGAACCAAAAATTGGATATAATTATAAATCGTATAATAGTCGCCCAGTCGTATTATTATAGTATTAAAACATTTAAAATAAGAATGCTTGAAATATTATATTTATTACCTAGTTCTTACATATGACAGTCAAATAAAAAAGTCATAGTTGAAATTCTCAACAAATCAGGCTTTATTTGTTACATAAAGCACGCTCATAAAAGCACCACAGCAACTTACTCTGAACATTCTGTTTAGAGATGTTACTCACAATTCATTATACTGCCTTGTTTCGAGGACTTCCTCCATGAAACATGGTAATTTTATAGCCCAAATAAAACTCAAAAATGGAACAAATTATAAAAAAACTAGTTTCAAACTTATGTAAGTATGAAACATGTTTCTTAATTAGTGTATTCAATCAATTTCTTAATTAGTGTATTCAATCAATTCCGATTTCGCTAACGAGTACTGAAACATTCTGAACTCTGACATTAAAACGTGATTGCATAACAAACAAATAAATTTTAATCGTCACTTCACACGTTTTTAGCTGTGTTAAAATAAAATAACAGTAGTTAACTACTGTTATTTTCACTGGCTTACATTCAGTCAATTTTTTCTTGACTGTGTAATGAATGAATGAACATGTAATAAAATGAATGGATGACTAGTATACGCTTAAAACTAGCTTTTTATAATTAGTTCCACTTTTAGTTTCCATTTGAGCTGTAAAATTGCCACATTTCACGTGGGAAGTGCTCGAAACGGGAAAGTATAATGGATTGTGAGTAACAGCTCTTATAAAGAGAATGTTAAGAGTAATTTGACGTGGTGCTTTTGCGGTCATGTTTTATGTCACAAATAAAGTTGGATTTCGTTCAGAATTTCAACTTTGACCTATTTTTTCATTTGACCGTTATATTAAGAACTGTGTAATGAATGTATTTCAAGGATTCTTATTTTGAGTATTCTAATACTTTATAATATATATACGTCAGATCTTGACAGTGGGTGAGGTAGTATCTAATAATAACAATTTATTTATTTGCAATAAATAGGGTTACAAAGATCTTATACCTAGTTTATTTATTGTTAAGTAGGATGCGTGACGCATCGCTAGTATACAATAAGTTATAATAGCAATGCCTTCTTTTTTCTTTTGATTTCTTATTAATTTAATTACATTGAATTTTACGGGACAGCAAATGAGCGCGCTAATCTAATAATGGAAAAAGATAAACTTGACCTATAAAATCCAAATATGTAAATGGTGCGTTGTTATTAGTGTGGTGAGGTTTAAATGTCACATGCATATATATCGACTACTTTATCCTCTAAACTGGAACATGACAGCAACAAGCACAGACGCTATTGCGACAGGAATAGGTAAAGTGGTCGTACCAAACCCGGTCAAGAATTTGCAGAACTCTACCATCACGGCACATTGTAATAACTCTTTATTGTGTACCAAAATATACGACAACATAAAAATAAAATACAATTTTCATACACAACATGTTAGATACACAGAGGCGGCCTTATTTATCTATACATATAATAAAATCGTAGGAAAGTCAAAACTGTACATATTTTTTTAAAGAATACTTGGGGCGTGATCTACAATCAATACCGAAGCCAAAAATATAGTTTTTAGAATTTTTGTCTGTTTGTCTGTTTATCTGTTTGTCTGTTTGTCTGTATGTATGTCCGGAGTAAACTCAAAAAGTACTGCATGGATTTACTTCAAATTTTGTAAGAATATTACTGATAGGTCGGGTCAACATATAGGCTACATATTATCACGCTATCACCTACGGGGGAGGGGCTGTGCGGAGTAAACGAAGTCCGCGCGGACGAAGTCGCTGGCAACAGCTAGTCACTAAATAAATTGGGAACGCGCGTGTCGAGCCACGGGCAATGTAGGGTACCGAAGTTGCTCATCACAATAATGCGGACTAAGGAGAGGGCTTTTATAGTTTAGTACTATGAACATTTAAGTTAATTAACGTCAATGACAAATATATATCGGCACCACAGATTCACCGCCTATAAAAACTCCAAGTACTTTTTATAAGTTGGTCGACTATTACTCAAAAACATGTAAAGCCTTCTAAACGGTGATAGTTTTCCTTTTATGTTTACTACTACTAATATTTTTTTCACCCCCAAAACCCAACAGTTTAGCCTGCAGAGGGGGGGGGAGGCACCCAATTCTTAAAAAAAATGTGTGAACGGTTGACCCTACGGGCCATCCCTGAAACTTTCCACTAAATTAAGGTATTTTAAGCTCAAAAGAGTATAAGAATAGATTTCTCAGTTAAAACATCTATTTTGTTAAAAATAGTAGTATATTAATTTTTGAAAAGCTGTATGTTTTGAAAACTTTGATGGCATGTAACTCAATTTTTGAGATCTAAAATATTGCTTTAGCTAAATAATCGATAGGTTGAAAAATTTCGATGCAATGTCAAAAAACAATTTATTTTTAATTTTCTTCATTGATAAATCCCAATCAAATTGACCGATTTTGATTAAATTAACGGTATTTGACGCAGTTTTTAAAGGAGAAAAGCTAATAGGGGTTTTTAAGTTTAAAAAAAATTAAGTAAATTTGCTAAAAACAACGTAATTTTAATATTTGGAAAGCTATAAGTTTTGAGAATTAGATTCGATTTTGATTTTTGAAACGGCATTTGACGTAGTTTTTTTAGTCCTAAAATATCGTAGAACACCAAAAAATGATTGGTTGAAAAATTTCGAAATAACACTTTTTTCAAAATTTTACGGATAAACCGATATTGATGCAATTTATGTATTAGACGTAGTTTTTTGAGGGATAAAGCTGATTATTTTTTGTACTCAATCGGTATATAAATCTATTAAAAAAATACTGTTTCGCCAAAAATTTTTTGGTGTTTTTTCAAAATCTCTCAATCTCCTTGACCGAATCAATTCAAGTTTTCAGAAAGTCTAAATTGACCGGAATCCAATCGAATGCCATCAACCGCGTTTCGATTGGTAAAGCCGTTCAAAAGTTATGAGATGTTTACATACACACATACACACACATACATACATACAGACATACTGACGTCATCGTGAAAATAGTCGGAAAAGGTTCCTAGGATCTCAAAACGTGGACATCTGGTGAAAACTCGATTTTCGAAAATCGGGATAAAATCAGTAACTTCCTTATCTACATACGTAGTGGGAAGTTAAAAATTAGCACTTAAAAGCTTAATATTTTACAAAAATGCCCATTAATCGAAAACTTATTTTCACAAACCTACAATACTTTTTTAAAAACCTATCTAATGATACTCCACACAATGTGGTACGTTTTTTTTTTGTTTTTTTTTTATATCATCAGATAGCAAACAAGCAGATGGGTCTCCTGGTGGAAAGAGTCAACCATCGCCTAAAGATTGATGTCTTGATTGATGTTCATGGTGCGTTGCTATCTTGTGGCGAGGTCTAATGCCACATGCATAAGTTAGCACCGGCTACCTTTACGTGAGAAGAAAAAATAATTTTATTTGCCCAGATAAGAATAATAATTTTATTTGCCCAGCCCGGGCATCGAACCCGCGACCTCATGTAATCAACGCCGACACCGGACCGCTAGACTACAGAGACGACATAACAATTACATAAAATGTAATTTTAAAATTTATAATAAATGCATTCAAAGTTTAACATAATATAAAAATACATAAATTTTAAATGCATACAGAAACTCACAAATACTGAATGAAATTCACATATACGAAGCTCTTGAAAACGTAATAAACTTTAAAAAATAATATGTGGTTAACAACCAACGATTTTGCACATGCATTTTTAGTTTTTAGAACTTAAAAAAGTCATGAAACAAACTTCTATTTCTCCTCATGATTATTCTTAAATACGTGTAAAATATAACAAACAGAAAATCTATAATATTTACACGCAGTATTTTCTACCCGTAAAAAGTCATAGTTCCCGTGGGAATGTCAAAAATATTAATCACGCATGAGTGGCGCATCTCTAGTATTAGATACGTTAAATTATAATAATTAATGTTGTATAATTATCCACCGAAAACCATTTAGTCAAAGTTTATTCTTACAATACGCGTAACAAGTTCCTATTATCTAGATGATGGAACAGTGTAATCAACAGATTTGATTAAGTCTGTAATATTAGATGTAAATCACTGTCACAATATTGACACGGAACGAGCGCAAATTTCAATTGAGTCAATAATACAATTTACTAGAGCCTCGCCCCTACTTCTTGCGCGTGAAATTAATATTTCTCTCACAAGAAACAATAATTAATAAATTATTGTTTGTGACTTTGTTAATGTGGAACGGAGTGTTACTTTAAAAAAATCATATGTAGTAATTGTTTACCAAAAATTCGTTTTAAATCGAAAAAAAATTTGTTGTTTTTGTTAAATAGTGGGCGATTATAAAAGGAGTAAGAAAAAACGAGCATAGTCGGTTAGTGAATCTGTAATTGTCTCAAGTTAGAGTACATTGAAAATCCCCATTAAATTAATTTTTGGCAATATTAGAAGGCACAGTAGTAGAAAAATAATTTTGTGGGGTTTTTGGTGCACTATAAACATTTAAAATAAGCATTGAAAAAGCTTTACTCTCTGATTATGCTTATGCATGTGAAATATAGCATACATAACGTCTATACAATTAACACACAGACTTCCTCTATCCTGAAAAAATACATAGTTCCAGTGGGATTGGCAAAAATTTTGATCACGTAGTAGGATGAGATGGCGCGTCACTACTGACACATTAAATTATAATACCAATGCTTTATTAGCCACGGAAAATCATTTAGTCAATGTTTATTCTCAAAATGTGCTTAAAAAGTAGCTATTATTTAGATTCTAGATAATGGAACAGACTAATCAATAGATTCGATTAAGCTTCTAATATTTGATGTCATTCACTGTCACAATATTGACAGGGACCAGCGCAAATTTCAATTGAGTTAATAATATAATTTACTAGAGACTCGTCCCTTCACCTTCTGGGTGAAATTAATAATTGATATTTGTTGTTTTTGACTTAACCTCAATGTTTTATTTTTTAATTAATAAATTACTAAAGACCCGCGTCTGTGAATTTTTCCATCAGTAGGTCCATCTACTTGTTTGCTATCACATGCTTACAAAATTCTATGCTATTCTATTCGAGGCCAGTGAGTATAATGTAATTTTTTTGTCACAAATTGCGTTAAACGGGTATCATTATGTTTTTGCTTTAGCTTTATTAATTAAATAATTTAGCTTTATTAATGGTAAATCAGATATCAGTATATTATATCCTATTCTCGGATTAAATGAACACAGAGACAATAATGAAGCTATTTTGTTTAAATAAAACTTCCGACATAATGTAGAAGAATCCATAACGTAGGTTGTAAAGGTCAACTAAATATATTTAATATATTTAGTTGACCTTTACAACCTTATAAAGTGCATTTTATAAATAAATTGATGCTAATTTACTTTTACATTGAATCTGGTAATTTTTAACGCATTTTTGTGAAAATATATAATCTAGAATTTATTTAACGTATTTTATTTGAACAACGGAAGGAAATTTGAAGCATGAGCTTGAATGACGAAGTATATGGAGCTTCTTTTAAAGCTTTCAGGTAAAATTCATAACTTAAAATGATAACACTGAAGGTGTTTCATTATTAACTATTTTCAAATCTCAAAAAAATAATTATTTCAAAGTTAAGAAGATACTTTCAGAGAAAAAATGATTATACTCAAAAATTAACTTAGATCTTGTTGAGACACGTGTTGTTTTGGATTTAAAAAATATCCCCAATGTTATAATTTTTGTAGTTTACAAATTATTTGTCTTTCCTATTGAAAACCAAAAATTTTGTTCATGTTGATAATGAAATTAGAAAATAATAATAATAAATTACACGGGACAAACTACACGAATTGATCTAACCCCAAAGTAAGCAAATTATTTGCTTGTGCTATAGGTGTTATTCAACGTTATTAATACATAGTAATACAGAATATATAAATAATTTAACATAAAATAAATACCCTGAAATACAGACATTTATATTAGACCATGTCGGGAATCTAACCTGAGCCCCATCGATTTGTTGTTAGATTTGTTAACCACTCAACCAACGGGGCGATCAGAAAATTCCTTTATCCTTGAACATAAATAAATAAAAACCTCTCAGGAAACACCACTGCAGGCGCAAAATTCTAAAAATATCCTGTTTGAGTTATATCCGTGCCGAGGCTCACTGTTCCAACCTAATCTAACCCAAATGATAGTAGATGCCATCTGACGCAGGTATACATAAGCAGAAGAATATATATGCGTAACTAAATATTTTACCAATTAAATTAGAATCAGAATCTTAATTTTAGTAGTTTATCTGAAGTATCTAAAATCGGAATACCGTTTTTCGGACCGAGAAGCCAAGGAACATTTAATTCTTCGAACTTATAAACGTCGGAAAACAAACAATTCGCATTTTTAACTTTTGAAAAAAATAAATTTCGTAATAAATTTCGTTTAAAAAGCTGACAAATTTTAAAAATTTTGGTTTAATTTTTATTTTTGAAACGGCATTCGACGTAGTTTTTTTAAATACTAAAATATCGTAGAATGCTAGAAAATGATTGATTGAAAAATTTCGAAGTTATGTCGAAAAAACACTTTACAAAATTTTTCGTCATAGATTATTCCCAAACGGATAAACCAATTTTGATGCAATTTATACATTAGACGTATTTTTTGAGGATTAGAGCTGATGAGTTTTTTTACTCAATCGGTACATTAATCTGAAAAATATATTAAAAAAGTACTGGTTCGCCAGAATTTTTTTGGAGATTTTTCAAAATTTCTCAAAATCTCCTAGGCCGAATTGGACTAAATTTTCAGGAAGTTTAAATTGAGTGGAATTCAATCGAATGCCATCAACCGTGTTTCGATCGGTCCAGCCGTTCCAAAGTTATGAGATGTTTACATACACACACACACACACACACGCGCGCGCACATACACACACACGCACGCACAAACACACACACATATACTGACGTCATAGTGAAAATATTCGGACAAGGTTCCTAGGACCTCAAAACGTGCATATCTGGTGCAAACTCGATTTTCGAAAATCGTGGTAAAACCAGTAACTTCCTTATCTACATACCTACGTAGCGGGAAGTTTATCTACAAATTTCATCACGTTCTGAGTGCTAAGTGTGAGTTTTTCTTTTCGTGAGAGAAACGTGAGAAACCACTTTACCACTAGGTGGCGCTGTACAAATCACATACAAATTCCTAGTAAACTCGAAACGCGCTCACGATCGAATGCGAAAAGAAAAACTCACACTTAGCACTCAGATCAATAAAACTCAAGTTTTCGTTCAAGTAACACTTACACAAACATATTTACATACAAACACATAACAATATATACAAACACAGTTCCTCCATACATGCCTAAATACTAACGTCCAATAAAATAACGATATCCGTTTACAAACAAGGAAAGAGGCCATTACTCGCCCGACTAACTCCATGTTAAAACATGTCTCCATTTACTGTTCAGAGTTAACAATGTTCTAAGTATATTTCTAAGATCCGAGTTTTTAGTATTAAATACTATATAACTTCGTAACGAATTCGTTTTAACGAATTATATAGTATTAAATACTATATAATTCGTTAAAACGAGTTGTATACACACTTGTAATTTTACTTTGATAGAAGTATAAACTAAATTGACCGGTTTCGCTTTTTAAAGCATCTGCAGGACGTACATTCTTTACTCACGTAACAAAACGTTAATTTTACTCATGTAAAGAATATTAACGTCCTGAAGATGGGCGGTTAATTTAAATAATTAAGTCTACGTACAATCTAAAAAAAAGTATCTTCACGCCCATATCCTCGAAGGGGTAGGCAGAGGTACAACAAGTGCACCCACGATTAGCCGAAGATACTTGGTCCCACAATGTGATAGGTGGCAAGCCTATCACCAACCGGTCATTTCCAATCCCGGGCAAATTTGTGTTTCTCAGAAAACTGAAAAAACACTTTTTTTTGTGTGCCCGACCCGGGAATCGAATGTACAATCTAAGTACAATAAACCAGTGCCAACTAATAATAATTGAATTTTACTAAGTGCCGCTGATTGAAAATGTAATAAAACTATACAAATATATAAATTTTATAAATGTTTCTATAGCAAGACAAGTTTTATAAATTAGATCCGAATGGAAGGAGATTGGAAAATATCATTGATGTATTCTTCAAAGTCGGAAAGAAAATATTTTGCTAAAGAACAGATTAAAAAATGTGTAAACGGTTGACCCTACGGGCCATCCCTGAAACTTCCCACTAAATTAAGGTATTTTAAGTTCAAAAGAGTAAAAAATATCAGCATAGATTTTTCAGTCCTAACATCTATTTTGTTAAAAATGAAAGTATATTAATTTTTGAAATACTGTATATTTGAAAACAATGATGGCATTCAACTCAATTTTTAAGATCTAAAATATTGCTTTAGCTAAATAATCGATAAGTTGAAAAATTTCGATGCTACGTCAAAAAACATATTATTTTTAGATTTCTTCATTGATAAATCCCAAACAAATTGACCGATTTTGATTAAATTAACGGTATTTGACGCAGTTTTTAAAGAAGAATAGCTGATAAGATCTTTAAGTCAATCGGTGAATTGACTTGAAAGTTATTTAAAAAAAATATATCTATGTTTGATAAAAACAACGTAATTTTAACATTTGAAAAGCTATAAGTTTTGAGAATTAGATTCGATTTTAATTTTTGAAACCGCATTTGACGTAGTTTTTTAGTACTAAAATAACGTAGAATACCAAAAAATGATTAGTAGACAAGTTTCGAAAACATGTCGAAAAAACACTTTTTTCAAAATTTTTCGTCAACGATTACTCCCCAATGGATAAACCGATTTTTGTTGTGCAATTTGCAATTACAACTACGTCTAATACATAAATTTGCAATTTATGTATTAGACGTAGTTTTTTTGAGGAATAGAGCTGATTAGTTTTTATACTCAATCAGTACATAAATCTAGAAGTCATATTAAAAAAATACTGTTTCACCAAATTTTTTTTGGTGTTTTTTGAAAATTTCTCATAATCTTCAGAACCGAATAGCTTCAAATTTTCAAGAAGTTTAAGCTGAGCGGAATTCAATCGGATGCCATCAACCGCGTTTCGCTCAGTCCAGCCGTTCAAAATTTATGAGATGTTTACATACACACATACACACACCCACACACGCACACACACACACACACACACACACACACACATACACACACACATACATACATACAGATATACTAACGTCATCGTTAAAATAGTCGGAAAGGGTTCCTAGGACCTCAAAACGTGGAGATCTGGTGAAAACTCGATTTTCGAAAATCGGGGTAAAAACAGTAACTTCCTTATCTACATACATAGTGGGAAGTTAAAAAACTATTGTTTTAAAAAACACATTAAAAAATAACTATCCTACTGTAACTTCCTACCTATTGGATATAACGCGAATTCAAAAAATGTTGATGCCACTGAAACAAAAAGTAGTATAAGCAATGGAATTAACTTACCAAAGCTCTGGAAATTAAAGGAGACTCCAGCGGCGCAAATATCAACCCACGTTCGGGTTACTGTCACCCACAAAGACCACACAAATAATATTAGACACACAGGCGAAGAACATATAAAGGCTCAGCGACTCATATTAAGAGTAAATGCCTGTAAGTATTAAACACTTGCAGAGGTTAAGTATCGTGAAAAAACAAAAACATGCAATGTGCACATCATTTCATGATTATTGGAACTTGCCGAAAAAGAAACCAAGAGCCTCGGAGTGATTAATTTTAATCAGTAAGTACTATAACTCTGTATCTCTGGAAGTACATGCAAGCCACATGGACAACCTAAGAAATTGCCTTAAAAAGGCGTATATAATTTAACCCACATCAGTAGCAAAAGTGGAAAAAACACAAATTCTGTACTCAATGCACGTTTCATATTCAGAGGATTGAAAATATCTTCAGAATAGTTAAATAGCATTTCACTCTACATGAGAATTGAAGTATTAATGGCATGTGGCGTAATTTACTCTTATTTATTAACCCCCTGACGCAAAAAAGGGTGTTATAAGGTTGACTGCTATGAGTATGTCTGTCTGCGGCAGCTCTTAAACGAGTTAACGATGTGGTTTTTATATTTAAAAGCCGGTTTTTATCGGTAGTTCTTGAGCATGTTTTATCAAAACGTTCGACAATTTCAGGTCATCGACTATTTTCTATTTGATGAAAGGAATTAAGTAACTGGTGTAGTAGTATTAGCAATATTTGGTAATCTGTTACTTTAATGATATTGTGATAACATAGTAACCTTGAAATATGACTGCAGATTTTCTATTCGAAAATCATCAGCCCGTTTTGTGGTTTTGCTCTACAAATGATGCACATAAGGCAAGAAAGTAATTTTATGATTATCGAGGGGCTCTTAATTTTTAATATATGCTTATATTAATTCTAAAGCCCGCTTGATCCAAAAAACTTAAGTACTTTTTTAATGTCTTTTAATACGGTTATTTTTTTTAAAGTATTTAAATAATTTGGCGCAAGCGGGCCTATGTCAGTTTTACAGTAATTTTAAAAAAGTAATATAAAATCAAAGTAAAGGCTACTTCCTTTTACAAGGAAGGTCGAGTTAACCACTCGACCCTGACTATGCAATCGATGGGGCTCGGGTTCGATCCCCGACAGGGACAAGCATTTGTGCGATGAGCATATCTGACGTTTGTGTTTCGGGGTTTGGGTGTTTATTATTGTTATGTATATAATAGTATTTATATATGTTTTTATGTATTAGTATCGTTGACTAACACCCATAACACAAGCAAATAATTTGCTTACTTTGGGGTTAGATCAGTAAGTGTAATTTGTCCCGTAAATATTTATTTATTTTTTGGAATTTGGCTTAAAATCAACTAACATCATGTGTCGCCGCACTATAAACTGTTTCAAATTATGTGAAATTGGAATTATTATCCATAAACGATTCCCTTTGAGCATCACGTTAAATTATTCAATTTTATTACTGCACGTTTACATACTAGCATGCGTTAGAGGAACATTATTTCCTTTATGACCACGAAAGGAGCAATTACTCGCCCGAATGACTTCATATTACTAAAGCTTGTCTGCCTTTACTTCTCAGGAATAACAATGTTCAGAGCTTTTAATTTACATTAGCTAATGAAAGGTAATAAAACAAAGTAAATGACCAGAAGTTTAGTTGGTTAGCTAATGGCTACGAGGTAAAGTTAAAAAATGTTGCAATGATCCAACGAACAACAAACTTTGTTGCAAAGATAATACTGTTTTTTTCCTTCCTCCGTCACGTGAAAGAATTAAACTATCCAACTGTTTTTAATAGTGACAATTTGTTGTGCTTCTTCAAATGTTTTAAACCGTTTTTCGAAAATCCAGTCGAGCCCCTCCATTCTCGTTCGCTTGATGATAGCATTTCTTGCTCTTCGGGTTCACTATCCGAACAGTACGTAGGTACATTTTGCTGTTGTAGGTTACATAAAGGGACATCCAATGCCATTGTAGTATATAACTATCAATAAAATTGACAGTAGTAAAATTTCACTGTCAATATTACTGTAAATAACGCTGATATAATTAACTGCAATTATCTATTATCACTTATCACCGACGGCCGCAAAAATCGGACAATAAACAGAATAATTTGCCGGCGTCGGGACGTGACGACGCCATCACCCGCCGGTGGGATAATCTTCTTTTTTGAATTTATTCCACCGGTGCAGTCAGTCAAAAAAAAGTGATAGTGCCATGCTTATCTGTTGGGTCGGCACGACCGGGGCAATACCACTACCTCACTTAAAACAAACGTAAAGTAACAGCTTTGCTGTTACATTTCGTTTGGTCTGTGAGGTTCCCGGAGACCCTTTCCCCCCTGGCGTGGGGGTACCACTGGCGTCAGCGGTGGAGAATCTCCCTCTGGACATCCATGTTCAGGGGTTTATAATCATCCTAATCATGGATGCCCAGGCTGCCCTGCGTACTCTGGGGGGGCACAATTACGCTCTCAAACTTCGCAGCTCGGAGCAAACTGAAAAGAAATCGAAAGGCACCCCCTACCACACTCCACGTGGACTACACTAATATTAGGGGTCTTCACTCAAACCTAAATTCCGTCCACTACCAACTTGAGATGGCTTAGCCGAACCTGTTCTTTTTAACTGAGACGCAGATATCTTCTCCGGCTGATACCTCATATCTTTCCTACCCGGGGTACAAATTCGAGCAATCATTTGTACCCCGGGCGGGAGTTTGTGCTTACATCAGAGAGGATATCTGTTCTCGACGTCTCAGCAGCCTTGAAGGCTATAAGGACTTATCCATCCTCTGGCTGCGTGTAGACTGCGACGACCATCCCCGCATCTATGCATGCCTCTGCAGGTCGCATAGCGGAAATGCTGAAGTCGACAGGCTCATTAAGCACCTTCAAACGGCTATAGATTCCGTATTTCAACAGACCCCCTCCGCTGAGATCGTGACCTTAGGCGATTTAATGCCCATCACGTCGAATGGCTATGTTCACGAATTACCGATCATGCGAAGAGGTCCGTTCACGATTTCGCCTTGTGGACGATCATATGTATTCACTGCTGGACCTTCTGCTGACCTCTCATCCAGACCATTACCAGGTATCTGTGGACGTACCTCTTGGTACGTCAGATCACTGCCTGATCCGGAGTAAAGTGCTGGTTACGCGTCTATCACGGCCTCCTTTTGCAGGCTGTCGTCGCGTTTGGTACTATAGGTCAGCAGTTTGGGACGGGATGCGGTCTTTTTTTGCGTACCCATGGGGGCGGATGTGCTTCTCACTGGATAATCCGAGTGTCATCACTGACTCTATCGCTGATATGGTGCTGCAGGGCATGGAACTTTTCATTCCATTTTCTGCGGTACTAGTTGGTGGTAAGTCTCAGCCTTGGTTTAGTCACTCCTGCAAAGCGGCTTCACGCCGAAAGCAAGATTGCTACCGGGCTTCGGCTGCAGCGTCGACATCTCGTGATGAAAAAACCAGCGCGTTACGTAAGGAGTACAATTCCGCCTCGAGGTTCTTCAAAAGAGCTATCGCCAAGGCAAAATCTGAATACATTTGCAGAATTCACGAATTCAGAAATTAGTTCGCCTTCCTTCGGGAACTCGTGCGTTCTGGTCTCTTGCCAAGGCTGTTTTAGGGAATTTCTCACAGTTCTCTCTTCCATCATTACACGGCGACGATGACCCACTGGCCCATACCGCAAAGGAGAAGGCCGATCTTCTGGGCTCGTTCTTTGTGGCCAACTCGACTCTGGACGACCAAGGAAATGCATCGCCTACTATCCCGCAGTGCTATAGTTCTATGACGGAATTAAAATTCCTGCAGTCTTCCGTACTTAAAGCACTGTTTTCTTTGGACGTCCATAAGTGGAGTGGGCCGGATGGGATCCCTCCGATTGTACTTAAAGCGTGTGCTACAGAGCTGGCGCCGATATTAACACGCCTATTTCGGCTCTCCTACTCACTTGACGTAGTACCGATTTCATGGAAGACAGCTCTAGTGCATCTCATCACTAAAAAAGGAGATCGCTCTAATCCGTCTATCGGCCGATAGCCATAACCTCCTTGCTCTCCAAAGTTATGGAGACAATCATCAACTCTCAGCTCCTCAAGTATTTAGAAGAGCACCAGCTGATTAGCGACCGCCAGTACAGTTTCCGTCGCGGTCGCTCAACTGGTGATCTTCTAGTATATCTAACTCATCAGTGGACGGAAGCGGTTGAGTCCAAGGGGGAGGCATTGGCAGTTAGTTTGGACATAGCGAAGGCCTTTGATCGGGTATGGCACAAAGCGCTTCTGGCTAAGCTGCCTTAATAAACTTCCCGAGAAATTATGCAAATGGATCACTAGTTTTTTGGCCGATCGGAGCATCAAGGTCGTAGTCGACGGTGCTTACTCATTCTTAAAAGGCCGGCAACGCAACTGCAAGACCTCTGGTATGGTGGATGTTCATGGGCGGCGGTAATCACTTACCATCAGGTGCACCTCCTGCTCGTTTGCCCTCTCTTCTATTAAAAAACAAAAACAATACACGCTTAGCCTGCGTAATGCAGAAACGCATTCCAATCAATATATTCGTCTCACTCATTCTCACTCCTGCTCAAGCTTGGCAGAAGTACACATTCAGTAAATTAGATCTCCTTTAGAAAGTAATGCTCTAGGAAGAGCATTATTTTGTTATAACTAATTGTTATAACAAAATAATGATAATTTGCAGAATGCGTTCTCTAAAATTTTAAGATTTATTTGTTGAGATAGTTTTTAAATACATAATATAAATATGTTTCATAAATAGCTGTTTTGTTACCATTGTGAGTATTCCGTGTGTACGACTGGGTTAATTGTACATCACAATCAGTATTTTTGGTGTAAAAATAATAATTTTGTAAATCAAACAGCTTTTTAGGTGCGTATTTGAAAAAAATATATTAAAGGCTATTGATGTATGTTTTCGAATTATTTATATTTCTAGTTTTGATATACAATTAGTTTATTAGCATAACAATAATTTATTAGATGTAAAAAAAGTATAATAGTTGAACATAAATTGATAGGTGATAAGTTATTTGATGCAAGTACACTTAAAAATATCCCAAAAATATATTACTTCTACTATATTCTTGTAAACAATATCTTCCAATTTATTCGTGCAGCTTTATTTACTGTTTTATTTGGAAAAAATCTTAAACCATTGAGGCCTTTTATATATTATTTTAATTATCATTTAAACTACTTGTTTTTTATAATTCATGTAATATCAAACAAGTAAGTTTTCGTAATGAATGAATGAAATAACAATCGCCTAAGCACACCAAAATTACTAAGCTTGATAAAGCTGCTCTCAAATTAAAACAAGACAAAACTTTTTCAAAATGGTTTATTCTCAGTCATATCTTCTCAGTACTATTTTTTCAACCAAATAATTGTTTTTAAATATATGAAAAAACTGGCTTTCCCATACCGTTTCACTTACGATTGGAGTAAGAAATATTCAGTTTCTTCTTTCATACAAATTTTTAGTCGCTATTTGTCATTAATGGTTATTTTTTTAAAAATGTTTTTGAACCCGGGTCTCCAACTTTCTTACTACCAAATTTTATAAAAACCGCTTCTGTGTTTTGCCATGAAAGCATTACAGACATATATATATATATATATATATATATATATATATATATATATATATATATATATATATATATATATATATATATATATATATATATATATATATATATATATATATATATATATATATATATGACACCCACCACGTTTTTTATGACAATCACCGAGGCTATTGCGGTAGGAATAGGTAAGGTTGTGGAACTCTACTACCTACGATCAGAACGCCAGCAACATTTTACGTACTACCTTTTATGTACTATTACACAATGATAGATGGCCTATTCTTCGAAGAGAGAAACAGTCAGTTATTATTCTCAGGCATAAATATTATTATACATTTCATCAATTTTACAGTATCGCTAGTGCTAAAAACACGTATTATTTACTTACATATTATTTATGAAAGTATTGATCAATACACATTATATAATGTGAATTTCATCTGCAATTATGAATTCATTTAACTAGTAAACACATAAGTATCACTAGTCATCAGTACTCTACAAAAATAAAAAACAAAGGTGAAATTCACCACACTGAAACAGCGACACGTAGTTCAGTTTGTAGAGCCTTGCGTGGCCTCAAGGTGAGATCAGTCTCTGGTTCCAACCCAGCCGTGGCCCGTGGCAAAATAGTATTTTACTTAAAAAGTTTTTGAGATATGATTTTAATTATAAAACACTTGTACTGGTTTCACTACATATATATTCTTCCAAATTAATTAAAGTCTACCGGTTTCGCGTATTAACGCATCTTCAGGACTTATAGCTAAACAAGAACTATTGTTTTTAAGACTTTTATTAATTTGGAAGAATATTAATGTAGTGAAACCAGTACAAGTGTTTTATAATTAAAATCAAAATACAGTTTCACCAAGTGCCGATGATTAATAGCATAGAACATATTTTTGAGATATCTTAACACGGGAAATCTCAAAAACGTAAATTTCCGCAACTTCTCTCCAGGCTTTTAGTACTACCGCCTCACCTATTCCTGCCGCGATAACGTCGGTGCCAGTTGCTGTCGTGTTCCGGTTTGGAGGGTAAGATAGCCCGTAAACTAATGCATGTGGCATTCCTTCACCACTATTCGTACCCGTTAACATCTTTAGTGTCTATAAGTGATGATTAATTTTTTTAGAAAAATCATTGTCATACCTTTGTAAGAAAATTTCAAAGATTATAATTTAGCATGGATTGTATTGGAAACTTTTTCAAAGAACAATATTAAATATTTGCAAATACTCTCAAAGTTTGATCTTACTGGAGAAAGCATTAAATCTACCTATACATGTTTGTGCATAAATTTTAAACAAATAAATACCTTTCGAGGAGTCTCTAAACTTAAGTCCAATTTATAATTCTGGTTGAGCACTTTGCTCACCCAAAAGGACGGTGTTGCAATAACAGATATAATTACCAACTACTTTAACTATTTTGAAAAAAAAACTACCTACTTCAAACATTTTAAAGATCATAATATGGCTCGCACTGTTAATAAGTTATCGTATCTCATATAAAACCAAGCTTCTAACTCTATAAGCTCTGTATTTACAAACTCTTCACCTTAGTCAAAATATGTGGTTTGACTATTTCGTTACTACAATAATTATTATATAACAGATAAGTAACAAGCCGTCAATAAATTTTTCACCTTACTCCCATGTGACATTAGCGAAACAGCAAGCCACATATTTTGACTAGGGTGTAGAGTCTGCGAAGTTCGAGCTTGTGTAGAGTTAGAAGCTTAGTTCTACGTCAGATATACCGTTTTGACATTGTGAGTTATATGATTTCATAGTAGCAACATTTTACATGAAAATGTTTTTGGTGGGAATTCACTTCTTTTTGTAAGTTGCCTATGAAAATACAAGCTGCAGCGTACAGCCCGCTGCATTATAAAAGTTTTTGGTGAATCCCGCGGGATCAACAAATTTTTCTGGGATGGAAAGTAGCCTATGTACTATTCCAGGTCATCATCTACCTGTATGCCAAATTTCATTCAAGTAGTTTAGTAGTGTAGTAGTTTTTGTGTGATTGAGTAACAAACATCCATCCAAACATTTAAATTTTCGTATTTATAATATTAGTATATTAATACAGATATAGATTTTTTATACCCGTGTAGTTTAGTTTGTAATAAGAAATTTTTACTATATTTTATAATCTTCATACCTCTACCATGAAATCAAATTTCTATGAGAAGAAAATCCATTTAGGGCATGGAAATTTCAAAAATTCCATTATTTAAAGAGTGGATGTGTTGTACCAAAAATCCGGAAATACAAATTTATTATTTATAACAAGGAGTCCCATATCAATTTTCTGACTTCTATCATTACAATTTCCGGAAGTTTCATACCAAATTCTATCCCTTAGTTTAAGAGATTTGGGGCTAAAAATTGCAAGTTTCAGATTTTTCTTAGTGGTTTGTGTACTAATATATTAAATTTCAGTATTGTAAAACTACATAAAGTTTCTTAAAGAGTTTGAAGATTATTAGTGAGTGAGTCAGTAACGAAATCGGGCTTTTTATCAATAAAATCTATTTATAATATGAGCTATGCGGTTAAAACTGAATATTATGTTAAATAATTCTATTATTGACATCATATCCCGAGACTTTACTTCATATAATTCAAACCAAGTGTGATAGTTATGATGGTTAAAAAATGATTCGGGAAGTCATAGGTGCCAGTTATGCCCTTACACTTCGGTCATTCGTCTTGGCAGAGGCACTACCGTGCCTCCACCTCCTAAGGACATAAAAACAGGATGAACCGTTGAAATTTAAGCTTTGCAAAATATTTGTGATATGATACTCGCAAATCTTCTTCGTAATAAAAAATTATAGCGTGATTAGATTAAAAAGATCGATCTAAAAATGAGAAAGGGCATGGTTTGTTAATTCACACGTTAAAAATAGATTAAAAACTAGTAACTGTGAATATATGTAGGTACCACATGAGACCAACATTACTTTAACCAACTTGAGTGATTGAGGGATGTCTAAGGATGTCTTTGAAACTGGATTGGTTTCAGAAAGAAATACATAAATATGGAGGAAGTAAGGCAAGTCTGCTTGGACTGTGGTATATGACATTCGATTTTCCCTAGCAACTTCTTAAGTAGCTCCACCTGAAGATATGTATAACTATGTAATTTTACAGTTATGAATGATACGATATTTGTCTTTTAAAATATTAAGGTATCTTAAAAAGATTACATATGTGTTTTATATTTACAACAGCCATTTTAACTTTAAAAGTTAAAATACGCCAAGCCAGTTTTAAAACTGACACTCTAACTTTAGACGCGAGCACTCCAAAATAAATTCTATATAAAAGCACGTAGCATCTCTCTCTACAGAAAGTTGCTCGTCAGAAATGCCAACAAATATTTTTAACAACGTCTACCTACTTTATATACTCATATAAACTACATCATAACAGACATTTTTAACTATGCGTCATGTTATAATTTTTGTTTATCCATGAGTATATACTTTAATGAGATAGTACAAAATAAAATGCGTAGATAAAAGTTTCGTTTTGTCATTAAAATTTGAATCTATTATTATTAATAATAATAATAATTTCTTTATTTGCAATAAATAGGGTACATAACATTTAACAATATGTTGCTCTTTATTCCTATTTTGCCCTTTTTGTGGCGTGCAAGTGATACAATGTGTTACCCTCACTAAAATGAAAGAAATACTAAATATATGATGTTGGGTAACCACTAGATTAATACCAAGTACAATTAAAACATTTACTACTATTCTGGAGAATTTTTAAATACGATAACATTTTTATTTAATTTTATTGTTTTTTTTATAGTTCTATCAAGCCATTAGCACCTCCAACCAATTTTTCCTCTCAAATTTACAAAGTAATAATAAAAAAAATTGATATTAAATAGTTATTAATGTCTACAATTATAAAATTGATGCAAGAGTACATAACTAAAATAATTATATTTGACAAAATGAAAATATTGTTTATTGAGATATACCAAAATGTCATAAAATGAATGTCATGTGAATAATAGTAAAATATCATAATAAATAATTTTAAATGTCATATAACAAGAATCATATAATTAATATTTTTTAATGAATACAAAATTAAAAACCATTTACAATTAACACTATAATTATTATATAGGTCATATATTTGATAATAAGTTAAAAAAATTTTAAATCAAATTTTTTAAATCAAAGAATTGATACAATCCTGCGCTTTTAAAATGTTGGATCTAGCAACAAACGACAGAATTTCATTTGTTATGGTTCAGTTGTTACAGGTTATAGATTATCGGGCCTTCTTATTTCAGACATATAAATCATATTTGCTATTGTATTTAAGCATATTCCCTGGACTAGAAAGTAGAAAACTCTTCCATCAAATAAATAAAGAATCCGTGAAGAGCAAAAGGGTATCGATTTCATTGCTAAGGATAAACAATTCACATATTTCGAATATTCATAATTCGAAGTAACGATGTCTTATTCAGTCCAAGTTTATTTTCAAAAGCTTCTACGCCTAAAACTAATTTAATTTCTTTATCCTCACGTCTATAGTAAGCTAAAGAAACAAATCGGCGCTGGAAATCCATCCTGCAATCGCTTTTAAACGCAATTCAAGAGGATTGAGGAGGAGGAGGAGATCTAAAATCACTGAAAATCGGCTAAGGACTAAAATCAAAAGGTAGAGGGCAATAGTGTCGGTATTGCCTTTTATAACGTAAGTTTAGATCGTTAATATAAAGATTATAGCAATGCACTATTAACATCTCTTGTTTCTATAGGTGAACGTTATCTTTCTATCAAGATAGCGATAATTATGCTTGTTCGCTATTTTATGATGAACAAAACTGCAAAATTTTAAAGCTGCTTTATTCCACTTATATTATTCAGTTCTGCAATATAAGTTATTTCTGTAAAATGAACAAAAACGTGTAATATAACGATTTGAATTTATTCATACGTTATGTAGTTGAGTTTTAATTAAGTGCCAGAATTCAGTACGCTTCAGTATACGGTAGCGAAATTGATATTAAAACACTTTTTAACAAAACCAAGTTTCACGTTTATATGAACTTAAAATATATTTTTAATAACCCGTTACTCGTATATTTCATTTTCCCGTGTTTCTCTGAGCCCTCTCTGAATACTAGACTCTTTGTCATTTTACCAGGTAGTTCATAAAAGGCAAATAATTGGTTTTACGAACAATCGTGACTACTAAGTAATAAAGATATGCAATATTTTGCACGGATCTTTTGTTTCCGCCTTAACTATTCTTGCCGCAATACTTTCTTTATTTTACTAGTTTTTACTAATAAGTTATATAATGTTCGATTTCCTGTTAATATGTAGCTCTCTCTAGCCCTCAGGCCTTCGCAACCAAGTTTTATTAAATGTAATAGTCCCCATGTTAGTCCTGGGCTCCTTTGAAGAATAGGCCAATTGTCGTTCTGCCTAGCAGGTCATAAATGGCAACCGATTATCTATATGAGTCACTACCAACGTGGCTACTAGGTGGTAGAGTTCTGCATTGTCTCGCCCGGGTCTGGTACCACCGCTTTACCTATTTTTGCCGCAATAGCGTCAGTGCTTGTCACTATCGTGCTCCGGTTTGGAGGGTAATGTAGCCGGTAAACTTATGTATGTTGCATTAGACCTCGCCCCTTTGGTGTCTATAGGCAATGCTTGACTTTATATCAGGAGATCCATCTGCTTGTTTGCTATTTTATGATATTAGAAAACAAAAATTAACTATATTCCTTTATTTCTTTAGGTTAAGAACCAATCGTGATGAGAGGTAAATAAAACAGACTTTAGCTATAAAAATAATGGTACACATAATATTATGTGGATTTTAATATATGTCAAATGAAAATAGTGTATGTATGATATTTATTTTTATTAATTCTCCTCCTCCTATTAATGTAAATTTTAACTGTTTATTTTGTACTCCGCCATTCGCGTGAATGTCACAAAAAAGGGGTACAATTTTTTTCTGTCGTATAAATATGTAGATATTTGTATTCCTGGGCATGGGCTTATATTAATAATATTTCAATATTTATATGTATAAGCTACTTACTTTTTTTTCTTTTAATTAATCTCATTGACCAACACCCATAACACTAGCAATTAATTTTCTTACTTTGGGCACAGAACACTGGAGACTAACAGAAGTCAATGCATACAAGTAATATTCGAGCAACACATACATAGACATCTCTCACGGACGCGATATCTCGGACTGGTGCGGAACAAAGTGTTCCGAAACTATATTTGTGTTCGTTTATTCTGGAATTACCAAAGGAATTTGAAAAAATCTGTGTATGATAGCCGCGTTATTATATATGTATATATATATACATATATACATATATATATATATATATATATATATATATATATATATATATATATATATATATATATATATATATATATATATATATATATATATATATATATATATAAAAATTCGGGACTGATAACTATTATATCTTGGATTATCACGGGCTTACGGCTTGACGTCAATTTACGGGACGTCAAGCTTACGGCTTGACGTCCCGTAAATTGACGTCAAGCCGTAAGCCCGTGATAAGCCAAGATATAATAGTTATCAGAACAATAAAAAACCATGTAATTAAGTTAATTTAAGTTAAAATCGACAGAAAGCCTCATTTCCTTTTGTTTATCATTAGAAATTTGTAGTGCCGGGAACTAAAAAATCATCATAAGATGCCGATTTTTCGCTTTTTTTTAATAGCTTTGTATTTTTTGAGACACATTTACTTGGATTTTTTTGTTGTTCTGATAACTATTATAACTTGGACTATCACTGGTTTACGGCGTGACGTCGATTTACGCGACATATAGGTGTCGCGTAAATCGACGTCACGCCTTTAGTCTATGGTTGAGTTTTGGCCACAGGCGCTCGCTAGTATAAAGAAAATTAACATTACTATTCAGTGATTTTCTAATTAAGGGGCACATTTGGCGCTTACCATTAGTAAAAATTCTTATCTGCTATATAATCATATTAAAAATGACAAAGAATATAATGTTGCCTAGTTTTATTCAGTTTTCGTTATTCTGTACTATAAAGTTTGTAATATACAACTTAATTATCGTAGTTATTAAAGGGGAAGTCGCGTTTCAGCATATCGTAAAATTAGTTAATTTATGCTAATCTGTGTTCCGTTAAAATTAGTGGCGAATTTACAGACCATGACTATGAATTAACGGAAGAGTTTAACATTAGTAGTTTCTAATTAGCGTACACTCGCCTGACTAAACAAATCGATTCAAAATCAATTACGGATATCTTACTTGCTTCCAACCTCTATACCGGTATTATACACAGTCTTCAGTTTGAAAGTAAATTTGGAGTTTTTTTATATCTAAGATCGATGGTTCTCCCAATGAAAAGAGAAACCATCGCCTATATACATCAAAGCTGTTAATAGTGCATTGCGATCCGTATTGCGGGATAACAATGCCACGAGTTTAGCGGCTACCTTATCATCCAAACCGAAACAATATGATGACAAGCATCAACGCCATTGCAACAGGAATATGGTGGTGGTTGTGTTGCCATATACTCGTGCGAGACGTTGCGGTAATTTATCACCTAGTAGCTACAAAGGTGGTTACATGTGGGCCTTTTTCTCGTCACTTCTTTATTGGAGGCATGCTAATTCCTAATAATAGGGGCAATGTATACGCTTTTGCAGTAAAATTCCCGAAACTATAAGAGTCAATAAATTAGTCAATAAACCAGTCAATAAATTAAAAAAAAATGTGTTAAAACAAAACTATGAAAAAGGATATTATAAAATTTCAGATTATTTAGAAGACAAAAAGTCTGGGATTAATTGCTCCTTATACCGATCTCACATATTATATTTTTTGTAATATTGTAAAAAATAGATAATATGAAAAAAAGACAAGCTCGCTGAGTTTCTTCTCAGTGTGTGGCCGTGTTTCCGATCCGGTAGTAGTTTTTAAAAAATATGTTGACGTGTCAAACTAAGTTGTAAAGAGTTTTATTGGATAAAGTGCTTCCGATTTCTGATTTTTAATTTTTCTCGAAAGTTGTAAGTTCATGATGTTTTGGCGATTCTATGATATTTTCGAAATTTCAATTAAGGGCAATGCGTGCCTCCGCGTGCCTCCCAAAAAATCGGTTGTCTGTAAAGTTGGTTTACAGACGATAGTTGAACGTGACAACGTCTTAAGCTCTCGCTTGTACTCCAAGCCTTAAACGGAACGCCTCAGAGCGAGGTAACGCCGCATGAGTCATGTTTTTTCGTGCGTGCAGCCAGCTCTATCGAATTATAAGACGTTGTCACGTCAAAAAGCCCTGACTATATGTATATCTAAGGGTTCGCATTTTGTAAAGGGGGCCCGGCTAAGGGAAAAATTTAACGGACGCGCGACCAGATATAATTTTTTGATTAACTTGTAATGGTAGATTCCATTGATAAATATACCAAATAATATGTTTATTCTTAACAAAATATAGGCCTTTTTATATAATAAGATAGCAAACAAACAGATGCTTTCCTGATGGAAAGAGACAGCCCTCGCCTATAGACACCAAAGATGTTAATGGCGCGATGCTATCCTTTTGACAAGATCTTAATGCTGCATGCATAATTTACATGCTACCGTACTCTCCAAACCAGAACATGATAGAGACAAGCACTGACGATGTTGCGGTGGGTGTAGGTAGGACGGTGCTACCAGACCCGGGCCACAGTATACTGGAGCTTAACAGTAGTCAATCTACATACATGTGATATTCGAGCAACGCACACATAGACACCTCTCGCGATATCTCGGAATCTCGGATATCTCGAAATGGTTCGAGACAGTTTGTTTGCACCGTTCTGAGATATCGCGTCCATGAGAGGTGTCTATGTGTCATATGCTCGAATATTACTTGTATGGAACATTGACTTCTGTTAGTTTTTAAGTATTCTGTGCCCGGGCGAAACAATGCAGAGTTTTACCACCTCTACTACGTAGTAGCCACAATTGTAATGACTCGCATAGTCCTCGTGTTAATCCCAAGCTATTTTGAAGAATAGACCAATTGCCGTTCAGCCAGACAGGTCGTAAAAGGCAACCGATTGACTTTACGAGTCACTAACATCGTGGCTACTAGGTGGTAGAGTTTTACATTGTCACACCCGGGTCTGGGACCACCGCCTTACCTATTCCTGCCGCAATAGCGGCAGTACTTGTCACTGTCGTGTTCCGGTTTGAAGGGTAAGGTAGCCGGTAAACTTATGCTTGTGGCATAAGACCTCGCCACATGATAGCAACGCACCATTAACATCTTTGGTGTCTATAGACGATGGTTGACTCTTTCCATCAGGAGACCCATCTGCTTGTTTGCTATCTTATACTATAAACTTATACTAAAAAAGTCAATCATTCGCCTCTTACAAATTTCCTGGCAAAACGGTAGATGGTCTATTCTTCAAAAAGAGCCCGGACCAACACAGGAGAAAACTAGCCAGAACATACATAAATTAAACGTTACTTTAGTCGTTTTTAATTATTCTATCATAACGTCTCACGAAAGTAATAATAATTGTATAACGATATGTTGATATCACTGTCAGTGCGGCCCCGGTTACACTTTGACTAGTGCGAGTACGAGTGTTTAATGCATGTGCTTAGTGTTAAGAAAAAGACACGTGTAGACAGCCGTTGATTAGCGTCTATTTACATTACTGCGCTGATTACTAATCACTCGCACTAATCAACATCTGTTTACACGTGTTTTTTGCTTAAAGCCCCTTTTTTACTTTGATTAGTACGAGTGTGAGTGTTTAATGCAGGTGCTTAGTATTAAACCAAAAAATACGTGAAGATAGCCGTGGATCAATGCGATCTAATCAATGCGCTGAATACTAATCACTCGCACTGATCAACGGCTGTCTTCACGTATTTTTACCTTAATTCCTGCACCTGCATTAAACTCTCGCACTCACTCTAATCAAAGTGAAAATCGGGCTTTAGTGCGAGTGCGAGTGTTAAATGCAGGTGTTTAGTATTAAGCAAAAAATACGTGAAGACAGCCGTTGATCAGTGGGAGTGATCAATATTCAGCGCTTAACACTCAGCACCTGCATTAAACGGGGCTTTAATCAAAGTGAAAATGGGTCTTATAACATAGTGCTAGCGCTTTTAGTAGGATTCATGGCTGCGTTGCCCCGTATATCACACAATCGTCGCGTGTCACGAATCGCTGTTTATCGCCTTACTAAACTTACAACTACTTATAATACTTATGTAAATATTATATTTAATGGTAGAATTTCCCCGAAGCTTACTAACAAGTAAACGATAGTCCATTAATTTAAAGGTTAGTTTACTAGTAATAAAATACGAACAGCGATAAAAATAGTAAAGAGATTATGAAACTATTACGAGCAAATATAACTTCATGTCCATTACACACTACACTTCGTCAGTAATCTTTCCTCGTAAACACATACATACACACATATTACCTGAGAAGTACCTTATTATTATATCATGATCTCTTTATACAATTACACTATTTGGAAGATTGGGATGTGGGTGACATCCAGTTTAATAATCAGATGTATATCCCCGTTCCGATCCCGTAATAATTCTAAAAATATTGACTCGTCAAAAGGGCTTGCGAAGGTTTATTTGAATTAAGCATTTTTGAGTTTTATTACAAAAGCATTTTTTAGTTTAGATGTAGGCAGTGATACAATTAGTGCAACCACGATTAGCCGAAGATTCTTAGTCCCACAATGTAATAGGTGGCAATCCGCAAATTTCTCACAAGAAAAGGAGTTACTGACTTGCACGCTAAAAATAGCATGTTTTCTTAACTTTCATTTAACAAACCTTTTAGGTATACTTTAATTTTAATTTGTTTTCAAGTTGTTTTCAAGTTTCATTGTAAGTTATTTTTTTTTATACGGACGCTTCAAAAATGAATCATGATTATTAAATAACAGATAAACACTGCTGGACAAAACTCTCCGTGTTTTTTTTGTCGGTTGAAAAGGAAATCCAGGAAAGAAAATAATATTGCACAGTTTTACAGTTTTCGTTATTTCTGTATTATAACCGATCATACCACCAGCCATGTTCACATTTTTTTCTAAAAAAACTCTGACCGTTACGCGCACACGCTCCGAGTTCGTTCCAGTGGACCGTGGTCACAAAAATGGTTTATGAGTTGTTTGGATTGAATCCGATACTGTAAAGCGTATATTTTTAAGAGGTCTTGAGCACTGCAATACACTGGTGTGAGAATTGTTTAATTTAAAAAGCTTAAGTTACAAAATAATGTTACGCGCCGCTGTTGTAGTCTATGACATCGAGCGCTATAAAAAAGAATACTTGTGACGACGAGGCGACGTTAAGAAAATATCTGACGATCGGATGGTTTGGTTGTCATTCTGATATTTGGTTTATTGTAAAATTGATACAAAATTATAGTGATTGACAAAACTATTGGCTGTAATTAACAATAATTCAGGTGTGACACGACACTTTTAATCAGTGCCAGTGTTCCGAGAAAATGAAGCGTTAATAACAGAAAGCTTTAAAAGTACGAAAATAGTCCGTAGTAGTCCGTGGTCCAACAAACATTTTTATTTTTGATTAATATCAATTTTAACAAAATAATATCGGTTTTAACGAGACGTCCATCTTTTCTTTCTTTCTAAGGCCTCGAATGGAGTAACTAATAAAGTGAGGGGACTTCAAACATAATAACTTGGCAAAGGAAAGTATTTATTAGTAACAATCTTGATTATTTTATTAAAAACACGAAAAATTTTTGTACTTACATTCAATGGTTTTTTTCTGACGAGTCCTCCATTTTAATCTAATTAAAAACAAACCTAATTTTCTTACAACCGCTTGTCAGTTATTATTATAATTTAGGGGTAACTTTGTTCTACACGTCAAGTGGAAAGTTGTTTTAGTCTGAGACCCTAAACTTTTCTTTTGCACCTAATTTTATTAGTTACCCGATTCGTGATTTTTCGAAGATAGAAAAATTGGGCGTCTCGTCAAAACGAAACTGTTCACAGAAATTCAGCTTGTTATTAATCAAAACTAAAAATGCTCTTGCGACCACGGTCTATAAGTGTCAACTTAGCGTACCCGTACACGAGAGACTTATTCGACCAATTATAGTCGGTATCCTATTTACTATCGACTTTTCCACCAACCACATACACGGTTATCAGTTTGCCTTTGAATGTTGACGATAGAAACGCATATCCTAAGTTCCTGTTTATGACGTTTGCCTCTTAACTTTAAAATAACAATCTACTTATTCGCTATCCTATTTTATGATAAAACGGATTATGCTAATCAGTGTTAGTGTTCTGAGAAAATAAAGTGCGGAACAACAGAAAGCTTTAAAAAGACATTAAGTGTCAAGTTAGTGTACGGGACACGAGAGATTTATCAGACCAATAGTTGGTGTACTATCGACTTTTCCACCGACAATACAAGCGGTCAAAAGTTTGCCTTTGATTTTATCGATAGAAAGATATATTCTAGGTTTCTATTGGCGACACTTGTCTCTTTATATTAAAAGAATGCTCTACCTTATCGCTACAACATAACAAGGGGTATTTATACTATGACAAAAAACTGGTTTTTAGCTAGTGTACATCTTTGTCATTGGTAATTCAAGTAAGACTAGATGGTTGGCTGAAATGAAGTGAGTGAGTGACAAAGCTTTGCTTGTTTGTTTTTTTTTTGTAAAATCATGTTTTTTGGGCAGATATATTTAGATATAAATCACATACTAATTAAATAGTAATAAGTTATTAAACATCATTTTACATTTTCTAAATATTGTTGATTAATATCTATAAAAAGCACCACAAGTACAATTAATTATATATACCTAATCAACACAAAAACCTATGAAATGGCGCTATATGAGATAGCACACTATCAGATAGCCATAGTATGAAAATGTTTTGCTTTAAAAAGTTTTTATATAAAATGTACAAGATTAACCATCAATTTTTTTGCAAGAAGTAAACATAAAGAGCAAAACTTTACAATGGAGTTTATCCCTAACAAACACACAAACAATCAAATTTCTCCTCTTTATAATATAAACATAGGTTCTGTTATAATGAATCGTGAAAACTTACAAATAATTTTCACTAATCAAAACAGGAAACAGGAGGCAAGAATTTAAAACAATGGAAATCAAAAATATATTCAGTTTTATGCGTAAAACGAATTTAATTTTGCCTTTGATCTTTACTGACAATGAAGATAATACACAGCTTTTAATCTAGCAATTTCGCTGATATTGTCTAAACGATCTTTGGGAAATTTTATGTTGCCCCAATAGCGTTGGAGTGAACCAAGATAAAATAAAGTAATTAATTACCCCTTTCATGACAATATTAAATTGCCACACCAAATTAAATAAGTTTAAAATAATTTATGAAACATTTCCGAATTCATTTTCGATTGAAGAACATTTATATAAGGGCGATAATATATATAATCGCCTCTGTGTTCTGGTGGCCTGGTATCAATGTTGATCCCATCAAATCCTGGTTCAATTCCCGTGTCGAGCAATTCAAAAAATGTGTTTTCACATTCAGTTTTCAGTTTTCAGGGTTTTAACCATTGATATAAAAAACCCAAGTTGCACAATTGTCTCAAGACGTCTTCTAAAAATGAGCGCACAATTTTAAATTGAGCAATCATTTCAAATAGAAATCATGTCGATCGCGACACTGTATGCGTTGGTATGCAAAAATATATGTTTCTGCCGTATCTATAACTACTTATGTTAAATCAAGGACAGTTTTGTTCGAAATTGTGTATTTTAGAAAAATGTAATAACGAGGATCACCACTCATTTTGCTTGCCGAAAAACCGGTAAATTATAGTGAGGCTTTGGATGTTCAATGAACTCTGTCTATACTTCAAGTGAAATTGCATAATTATATAAAGTAATAAATATTTTAAATACTAAACCACAAGACTTTTTCTACACTAGACGTAAAATTGGGAAAAAGCTTTTCGAATTTTCGACATAAAATTTTCATCTTATAATATCTTAGAACAATGTTTACAATTATTCATTGCGCCGTTTTTAAGTCGTTAAGCTTTAAATATTATAAAGGATTTATAGAAAAGCTTTCTGTATAAAGAGCTCGGTGTAACAAATTTCCACAGTTTGCTACACCGACCTCTTTATACAAAATTATATAATGTAATGACTTCATAGCATAAAAAATATTTGGTCTAAAGTAACGGGATAATACGACTTACGCCCGGTTCCTCCGGTAAAATGACACGTTTTAGTTACGGGTAGTAAACTCAAACACGAAATTAAAGTTTTGAATTAGCAAAATTTTTGCGAAATCTTGAATGAAACTGCCGTGATGCAACTGAAACAAACATAGTGTAAGGAACGGGGCAAACTTATTAGTATAAGTAAACTTAAATTAAAGGAGACCCCAACGGCATAATAGTCCACCCACGTTCACCACACTTTCCACACTTCTTTTTATTTCAGTTGCATCACAGCTAATTGATATAAGATTTCGCAAAAATTTTGTTTATTTTTATGTATCTGGGTATAAATATTATTATGTATCTGGGTATCCACTTGCGCAGCTGTCTGCAGCCTGCGGCACGCTCAGGATGAGACAGCTCGTCACGAGGCTGCTCCAGTGGATACCCAGCTTTTGACATTAAATAGTTTAAATGTTCATACTATGAAACAATAAAATCCCTATTTTTAGTCCAAATTATTGTGGTCGGCAACTTCGGAACCCAACATTACGCGTGACCCGACACGCATTTTACCAATTTATTAAACGCTGATACAGCGTATCCACCTCGTATTATCAGTTTTTTTTTGTGAACTGTGAGTTAAGTATATTACATCCTGAAAATGCTTTAAAAAGTGAAACCGGTCGAGTAAAATATTAAAAAATTGTGTAAAAGTGAAATTTATGTACAAGTGGAATAGTAAAAGTGTCTAATAACAATGGAATTTCACCAAGTGCCGACGATGGAAAGTATAGAATATATTTTTTGTGAACATTTATTTTTTTATTTATTTAATGTTTACATTTTTAATAAATTTGCATTAGTAAAAGTAAATAACCCGTTCTCCAAATAAATTGCGTCAAATAATCCCAAATGCATATTATTAATGTCCAGGATAACCCTTAAACTTAATCAATTCATCAAAAATAGAGAGGCCATTCGAGCCGTCCTGGCCTGTTTTAACAAGTTCAAATAACGGTCTATTGCCTAGGGAGGCCTCGCATTTTGTATCAAATTTTAACTTCACTGACGCCATACTCGTCACTTTAATTAGCTGTTCTAAACTTTTCCATGTTAGATTAATATTTTATTTAATGTTAAGATATTTTGGATGAAATGTGTTATCATATTTTTTACAATAATAAACCAAACCTTAGTAACGGTAATATTATAAACCTTGGCTGTATAATTATTACCGTATAATTATTATCGGGGCTGTACCTAATTATTTCTATGAGCGGTGTGAAGTGTCCCTATTTATTATTTATCAATCGAACCGAAACGAAGAGCCTCAAAGGCTTACACTCATAAACACAGTACAATGCTATGTCGTGCTATACGACGTGGGCTAATGTGCAAGAAAATATGAAAGAGCCCTAGACTGTTTGATTCGATTGATGTTTTGTTATGTGAATGGGGCACATGACTTAGTAACGATATAGAAGGCTTAGATTATAGACTACAGAAATATTAATAGACATAGAGATGGACGGAAAAAATGTAGCCACTCATATGAACAAGTACTTTTAAATGTCAAATGCTTGTAGATGAATAATACCGTAAAAAATAGACATATGCCATGTAGCTTGTGGTGCTATTTTATTGTACCGAATAAGAAGACAAGGTATAAGAAATACCCCTGGAGTGATTTTATTTCATCGATAAGTAAGTATTGTAACTCCATGTTTTTGGGTGTAAATGCAGGTTACGCCGACAATCTAAGAAATGGTCTTGAAAGGCGCATTTTTTATAGGAGCAAACGAGCAGGAGGTGCACCTAATGGTAAGTAATCACCGCCGCTTACGGACATCTACAATACCAGAGACCTAGCAGTTGCGTTGCCGTTCTTTCCAGCTTAATCCGTAACTGAGACAAAGTAACAATATAAAAATGATACAAAAAAACGATAACGAATTTAGAAAAAAATAAATTGTACGGAATTGACATAAGCCGCGCTAACTCACGTGATCCATCGTTATCGACATTCTTATTACCAGAGACAATAACGAATTTAGAAATCGTTTTACTACGAAACGGTATTACTTTGTTTAAGCCCTCTGGGTAAATGACATTACCGTGCTTAAACTGTGAATTTAACGTTTTAACATTTTAACATTAGATTTCAACACTTCTACTCAGTGGCGTAGATAATCTGGACTGGAAAATGGCGGTGGGTACGGTCCTCCACCGATACGAGGGTGACAGATTATAAAAGAGTGTAATTTAAAAACCTTATTAAAAATAGTGAGCAGGAAGGACGACTTAATGTAAACACATTAAGTCGACCTTCCGTCCGTCCTTCCAAAGCACAGGTAGCGAGCAGCACATTTTAATCAAAATATGGGAAAATACGAATTTGAACCCTGGACACTTTTACCACTCCACCATTGCCGCTTCCTCAATACGTCTTATTACGATACACAGCTTTATGGGTAGGGGTAACACCATAATGACCACGCGAGTTGACAGTCATGTTAGCCAGGCCATTGCTTCCAGTAACAATATCTATCTATATCTCGTCAACCCCTTGACCAATAAGGCTCATGTTTTAAGTTCTTTTTCTGATATTGAATTTAAGTCCTTTTTTTGATATTTATTCGCCTACTAATGTGAAAGTTTACATTGAGCAGGACTGCAGAAACTTGATATTCCTAAATATTATGCATTAAAAAGACATTAAATTTAAAAAAGTAAACATTACACACACTAAATTAATGTAATTAAATACACATATAATAATAATAAATATTCACGGGACAAATTACACTTACTGATCTAACCTCAAAGTAAGCAAATTATTTGCTTGTGTTATGGGTGTTAGTCAACGATAATAATACATAGAAATACATATATAAATACAAGAATATATTTAATAAACACCCAAACCCGGAAATACAAACATTTATGTTCATCACACAAATGCTTGTCCCCGTCGGGGATCGAACCCGAGCCCCGTCGATCGCGTAGTCAGGGTCGCTAACCACTCGACCAATGAAGCGGTCAATTATATATATAACGTAAAAAATATAATTATATATATAACGTAAAAAATAGTTTACATATGTATACTATTTTTTACGTCCAAAGTATGTTGTCAAACTTAAAAGTGGTTTTATTTTTTTTAGTTAGGTTTTTAATTAGGTAAAATTTTGACCACAAGACGATTTCTAGTATTGATTAATTGATAAACTGTATAAAAATGAATACGTTATTGGTACCTTTATTCAAATTCTACACACGTTCAGTATTACATATTAGCTGTACTCCATAGCTCGCTGCGTGATTAAATTTTAAATGTAATCGAAAAACGATGCATATATTTGGTATAAAAATTTGAATAAAAAAATAACGTCTCGACTATTCTCTAAAAAGTAAGGCAGAAATACAACTGCTGCTTTCTTAATTAGCAAACGGCAGGACTCGGAACCCGGTTAATTTCTCAAACCTGTTTCCTTCATTGATCTGATACCTTATAAAAATGCGATAAATATTTTTACGGTCTAGGTTACGATTACCAGTATTTTCTTATTCTAGTAATAAATTGATTAATTTGAATACGATACATCCTTATCAATGCTGGAAATACAAACAAAGCTCTAGATTGAAACGTATCTAATAAAATACGAAGCTCGCACGCGAGTTTGTTTAGTTAATTCGATTTACGAGCAACTTGAAATTTATACTTTCTGTATTAACGTGTAATAATTATAATTTTAAAGGGTTACAAACGGCTCCCTTGATTAACCAATTAATCAAATTGCAGAATTTAACCGATAGTATAAACGTTATCCACCGTTATGTCGATACCAATTCCATTCCCCGCCTACCGTAGTACTAAGTTCCATGAAACTCAACCAAAGAAATGGTCAAACTATCAACAAATAGAAAATATTCATCCAGCTAAATTATGTTGTCAGAAAAACTCACTAAGAACAAATAACTTAAACCGAAATTCGTTACCAGAACTTCATATATTTACACCAACGCCGATATCATAAGACCATCAAGTCAAGCAAAAAATTAGCCAAAAAGACAAAGCACCTTAACTCGTACAAATCCGTCGAGGCATTACAATGGGAAGGAATAACAAACACACACACACACACACACACACACACACACACACACACACACAAACACACACACGCACACGCACATAGGCATACACAATTTTCGCATTAATTAAAGGCTAGCTGACCCGTCAAACGTTGTTCTGCCTTTTTAACTACTCTTATTTTTTCTATATTTTCTCACCTTTTAAACCTTCCCTGGACTTCAACAATTAATTCAAAACCAAAATTTGACAAACTGATTCAGCCGTTCTCGAGTTTTAGTGAGACTAACGAACTGCAATTGATTTTTATATATATAGATATATGTAAGACTAGCTGACCCGGCAAACGTTGTTCTGTCTTTTTAACTACTTTTTTTTTCTATATTTTCTATCCTTTTAAAGCTTCCCTGAACTTCAATAATTAATTCAAAACCAAAATTAGCCAAATCAGTCCAGCTGTTCTCGAGTTTTAGCAAGACTAACGAACAGCGATTGATTTTTATATATATAGATTTATTTAAATCTAGAACACTCAAAATAATAAATCTGGTAACGACGACGGCGTCAAACACTGACACTATTTTATACTTTATTAACCGGTACATATTCATACAGATGAAATTATTTTATCCTTCGTGTTAATCCGTACTCCGTTGAAGAATAGATCAACTGTCATTCTACCAGACAGGTCGTAAAAGGCGATCGATTGTAGCCAATCACATATCACAACCCCCGTGATTACTAGGTGGTAGAGTTCCGCAAAGACTCGCTTGGATATTTGGTATTACCAAAGGTGGCAGCTATAGGTAAGGACCTATTACTCAGCGCTGCCAATTGGCGGGTAATTACCCGCATTTCGGGTAATTTCAATTGAGAATGAATTGAGAAGGCGGGTAATTTCGCAGGTATTTGTTGTCTTGAGGGTAAAAGCGGGTATTTTGTATTGTACATCATTTTAATTTGGATGCTAAGTAAAAATATAGCCATTGCCTACATTGTCACAATGTAAAAACAATACATATTGTCTATGGTGAGAGAGTACCAAAGTTTGGAACTATTTTATTTATTTCATACTAGCTGTTGCCTGCGACTTCGTTCGCACGAACTTCGTTTACTCCGCACAGCTCCTCCCCGTAGGTGCTAGCGTGATAATACGTAGTCTATATGTTGACCCGACCTGTTGGTAATATTTATGCAAAATTTGAAGTAAATCCATGCAGTAATTATTGAGTTTACCCCGGACATACATTGACTTTCCTACGATTTTATTATATGTATATATATAGATTGGGAAAAAATAATGTTACTATGAATGTGTTTGTAAATCTGAAGGAAGTAATAGTCATATAATTTGTTCTACTTTTTTCTAATGCATCAGTCGAAAAACTATTCAGTGATCTGAAAAATATTAAAATAGATAACAAAAACTTTCTAAATACCGACAGTATTGTTGCATTATGGGTTAAACGAGAAGGTATTCGAAAATCTGGTGGCATCGTAGCATTTCAACCTAATGCTGACATGCTAAAAACAAAACTGTGGTACATAAATAAGTTAGTATAGGCAAAATTTTTCATTAAGTTTCAAAATTATACACAATAATTACAAAAAAAAAATCGTTTTGTTAATAGTACTAAAAATAGCCTCTTTACGGGTATTATAAATTGGAAAGCGGGTAAAGCGGGTATTTTCATGACTGATTGCATGTAATCTCTTAATTCATGCCTGGCAGCCCTGATTACTGCCTCTATAGCGTCAATGCTTGTCATTGTCGTATTCCGATTTGGTGGGTAAGGTTACCGCTAGACTTATGCATTCGGCATTGTCATCTTTCCACACGGATAGCAGCGTACCATTAACATATTTATTGTCTACTAGCTGTTGCCTGCGACTTCGTCCGCGCGAACTTCGTTTACTCCGCACTGCTTCTCCCCCGTAGGTGATAGCGTGATAATATGTAGCCTATATGTTGACCCGACCTGTTAGTAATATTCATGCAAAATTTGAAGTAAATCCGTGCAGTACTTTTTGAGTTTACCCCGGACATACATACAGACAAACAGATAAACAGACAAACAGACAATAATTCTAAAAACTATATTTTTGGCTTCGATATCGATTGTAGACCACCCACCAGGTTTCTTTTAAAAAAATATTTAATGTACAGTTTTGACTTTCCTACGATTTTATTATATGTATAGATAGATAAGCCATAGTTTCTCCTTCAGGAGAGCCATTGTCTTGTTTGCTATCTAATGATATAAAAAAAATATTGCTGCAGTAATAGATGAAGTGATGGTACTAACTCAGACGAGACGTAGAAATTAAATATTCGAAAATATATCATCTCGATATGACTTTTACTTTCCGAGAAATTCGTGGAAAAACACTTGGTGTGCGGTTGGTAAGTGCTTGGTGGCCTAAATAGATCATCATACTCAATTTTCCACAATATCACATACTTACAGATCAAATTATTAACCTCATATTTCGAGGTCCATTAAAATAAGTTTATTTGTAAATACAGATAAACTTATGTACAATCCTAAATAGGATCGGGTATGATAATAATCTTAGATTGTAGTACTTCGTTATACGTATACTTAGGACAATAATCTTACGAATCTAGAAAAACAAGAATCTAACAACCAATTTTAGATTCTATCAAAATCATAATCTCTTTTATGTATTCTTCTATTGGTTAGCAGTTGTTTCTTCGAGAGGTTGCTTATTTGATTTCATTCTATAAAATTTTATTGCTATTCGTAAATGTTTCCATTTCTGAAGCAAGTTGTGAGAATGTTGTAAAATAAAATCAACACTTTCATTTTTATCTGGGTGCACGATAAGGTTACGTTTTTTTAAAGTTATGTTTTTGAGTGTGTATTCGTAAATTTTTTTATACATGTATGTGCGAATATTTTACGGCACGTTATTGTAGCCTAAATAATTTGACAGATTTTAGTTTTTTATACACATTACCATCATAGTTAAATTGTAGGATTACATTCCTCATTTCTTGCCATAGCTAGTAAACATTGTATCTCTTCTGGTGGAAAGAGATAACCGTTACCGATAGACACAAGAGAACTTTCTAGTGCATCGTACCATCCGAGAAACGGGGATATAACTGTATATTATGTATGAGTTTAATGCCTACCTTACCTTTTAAACCGGTCTTGGCATTCACATTGATTTATTCACAGTCACAAGCACATACACTATTGCGGCGGTAATATATAAAGTGATATGCCAAACCCACGAGAAAGGTTACATTCAGTAAACCCAATAATTGTGAAAAACTTGCTCAATTATTCGTCTTTTACGAACAGGTTGGCATGACCTCTTTCCACAACGACCTCGAGTCAACGAGCTCCTTACGTATTTCGTTCCAGTGTTACAAAGAATTGATTTTATCTTTCAAAGCCTTAAAGTATTGGAAGATTAAATTTATTATTTTTAAAGCCTCAACTCACGGGAATACTGAAATCGGAAAATTATTTCAATCTAAAAACCGCAATCCTCCGCGCGAGAAAAAAGTTATACGGTGTGTATTAAAAATCATTTCCGTTTGTCAGAAAGATTATTTAGTAGCGGCGCTACCATGACCAAATAACCTTGAGCATTTGTTCCCTCTTTGCTGCACCATTCTACAATACCCAGAGCCGAGTAAATACGCCTAAATTTTGGAATAAAATCTATAAAAAATAAAATTGGTTTTTTGAAAAAAAATTCTTACTAAATGTTTATTATTACATTGTCTATCCATAAGTGTCAGATAAATAACGTCTACTTCACGAGGTGATGCATATTAACAATCATTATTTTTCATTTTTGTGTTATTTTTGTGTTGTGTTCAAGTTATCTAGGAATTTAATATATTGGAACGAAGTTCCTTACGGCAGGCTTGGAGGGGATAGGGATTTTGCTGCGCGACCGAACTGAAAAAAATGTGATAGTAAAACCGTAAGAAAAATGCGTGGAATAAAAGCGTTAAATGAGACGTGCGCAGGCGCGACAGTCGCGTACACAAGCGAGTAGTGCCGTTTAGCCGAAGGAAGTTCGTTCCTACCTGGTGTCCCGCGACACCACATCATTTATTTTTATTAGTTTGATGTTTATTTTCAATAACGATTAGATAGTTCGAAAAGACTGCACTAAAAACGGCTAGCGCGCCGTTTCGCTCAGGGAGACTTTTTTGTTTTGCCTTAATACAATCAAGTATGTTCCATTATTCTTTCAAACCGACGAAAAAACGGAGGTTGTCAATAGAATATGTTTTGTACTCGTATGTCAATAGAATATATAATATTATTGGAATTGGATAACACTTGAATATCTACCTACCTACTTACATCATCTTACATGACATCCAATTACGTGTTATAAATTTTGTAAATGTATGTTTGTATGTTTGTCCACGAATTTCTAGGGCACTAAAAGTCGATATGATATGAAGATGATAGGCTTTTGTCCACTAAGAATGAATCAGAGATGTTATAGTTTTAATGATTATTATATAAGATTATAAAAAACTAAATATTTGTTATAAAAAAAAATTGATTACTAATAATTTTAGGATATAATTTATGTATCCGATTCGTTGCGGCGCAATTTTCATAAACTTTTAGTAGTGGCGGCGTACAAATATTTCGTGACACGGCTGCCGTGTCTAACGCCATATAAGTTGATGACACAGTTACCGTGTCACCCGCCATTTTAATAGGTTCTATCCTTAACAAAATTCAGGGTTTTTACCTTTTAAAGTGCAATTTTAGGGAGTTATAATCGATTTAAAAATGACACGACTCCCGTGTCATACGCTATACGTTAAAAACAACCATGACACGGCTGCCGTATCATGCGCAACGAATCGATTAAGTCTTTTAACAGTGAACACACATCTGAAAGCGTTTTTTTTTTATATCATAAGATAGCAAACAAGCAGATGGGTCTCCTGATGGAAAGAGTCAACCATCGCCTATAAACACCAAAGATGTTAATGGTGCGTTGCTATCTTGTGGCGAGGTCTAATGCCACATGCATAAGTTTACCGGCTACCTTATCCTCCAAACCGGAACACGACAGCGACTAGCACTGACGCTATTGCGGCAGGAATAGGTAAGGCGGTGGTACCAGACCCGGTCGAGCCGATGCAGAACTCTACCACCTAGTAGTCACGATGATAGTGACGCACATAGCCACTCGGTCGCCTTTTACGACCTGCCTGGCAGTACGGCAGTTGGTCTATTCTTCAAAGGAGCCCGGGACCAACACGGGGAAAAACAACAACAAAAGGGTTTCTTTATAACATGGTAAAACGTCGTCTACATGTTGTAATTTTCATAGAAAACAGAGTATGCAATAATATTACCACGGCGTGATGTTATTCGGATGCCATGACTGTCCAAAACGTTTTCGCGGTAAATTTTAAAACGCAAAATCATGTTTAGTATCATCAAATAGACAAAATTTGAAAACCTTGAAACGGTTGAATTAATTTTGAAAATCATATCTCATCGCCACCGTCAAAAATCGGTTTTCAAAATTAAAAAAAAAACATTTAAATCAGTTCACACGTTCAAGAGCAACAAATGACATGATGCGAGTTAGTAACATATACTGCTATGCGGATGACAGTCCTGATGATGCTACTACATATTCCGGTAGTAGCAGTATTTCTCGTGAACACGTCAAAGAGGGCCAAAACAAGCTCGTGTCTGCAGTCAAGAATCGACTTACTGATGTTTCAGAATGGGGTCGTCAAAAACCTTATTACATTTAAACCCAAGAAGATGTAGCTTTGTGCGTTCACCGCAAAAAAGACACCCTTTATCGTATCACCTCGATTTAAGAATATTTTCTCGACAGCCTCGACCAGAATTGGAATTCTGGGGGCCGATATATCAAACAACGTTCAATTCCGCGGTCATTTCGAAGGAAAAGCTAAACTAGCCTCCAAAAAACTTGGTGTGCTCAGCAGAGCGAAGCACAACTTCATGTCAGCCCATTGCCTCCAACTTTACAAAGCCCAAATTCGAACTCACATGGAATACTTATCTCTGGACTGTATCTCCCCAGTACCAACTTCTTCCTCTTGATCGCATTCTACGTAGAGCGATTCAAATCGTCGATAACCAGGCTTTTTCTAATCGATTTGACTCTTTGGCGTTACGCAGAGATGTAGATTCACTCTGCAACTTTTATCGCATTAATCATAGGGAGTGTTCCAACGAGTTGTTCAGATTAATTCCTGCCGCTGAATTCCGTCATCGGACATCGCGTCAAAATTTAAAGTTCCATCTTAACAACCTCGATGTCTGGAAATTCACAACCGTGCACTTTTCTCCGCACTTTTTGCCTCACACTATTCCGTTGGGAAATCAATTATCGGCGGGAGTGTTTCCGAACTGATACAACTTGGGGACCTTCAAGAAAAGAGCTTACTCATTTTTAAAAGGCTGGTAACGCAACTGCAAGACCTTTGGTATTGCAGATGTTCTTGGGCGAAGGTGATCACTTACCATCAGCCCAACACCCCCTGCTCGTTTGCCCCATCTACTATAAAAAAACACTCTTTTGCATCGGAGTGAAAAATAGCCGTCAATTTGGTACAAACTATAAACTCATCCACTGTGGCGAAGTATTATCAGTATTAACATTATTCCTTCATGCAAACAATATACAAAAGTGAATCAAGAAGTTGTTGGAATCGCTATTAAGAAAATAGAAATATGAAATAAAAATATATTACTTTTCCATAGAGTATCTTCACGCCCATATCCCCGAAAGGGTAGGCAGAGGTACAACAAGTGCACCCACGATTAGCCGAAGATACTTGGTCCCACAAATGTGATAGGTGGCAAGCCTATCGCCAACCGGGCACTCTCCAATCCCGGGTAACTTTGTGTTACTCAGAAAACTGAGAAAACACTTTTTTAATGTGCCCGACCTGGGAATCGAACCCGGGACCTCGTGTGGTCAACGCCAACACTGGACCACTAGACCACAGAGGCGACCCACTAGATCACAGAGGCGACATTATAGAATCTCTTATAATTCAATACATTCAGAATAACTTTTTTCTAACTTTATTATTATCTTCAAAAAATAATTTTAATGACTCTCAAAAACACCATTACGGCATTAAAGAAGAAATTGTGGTGTTTAATTTACAAAATTTCCACGAAACCTGATATATGGAACTGCTGTGATGCAACTGAAACGTAAGGTAGTGTAAGGAATAGGGCAAACTTATCCAAGCTCTGAAAATTAGAGAGAACCACAGCGGCACTATAGTCCACCCACCACCACCTATAGTAGTAAAAGTGAATAGACGCTGATTACTTATCACTCGCACTAATCAACGGCTGTCTACACGTGTTTTTTGCTTAAAGTCCCGTTTTCACTTTGATCAGTGCGAGTGCGAGTGTTTAATGCAGGTGCTTAGTATTAAGCAAAAAATACGTGAAGACTGCCTTTGATCAGTGTGAGTGATTAGCGGGACAAATTACACTTTACTGATCTAACCCCAAAGTAAGCAAATTATTTGCTTGTGTTATGGGTGTTAGTCAACGATACTAATACATAGAAATACATATATAAATACTAGAATATATATAATAAACACCCAAACCCGGAAATACAAACATTTATGCTCATCACACAAATGCTTATCCCCGACGGGGATCGAACCCGAGCCCCGTCGATTGCGTAGTCAGAGTCGCTAACCACTCGACCAACGGGGCGGTCGTTTGATGGATTTAGATTTTTTTTAGTAAAAAATTTATGGTTGGCGTGAGATTATAATAATTTTCATCATACAGCGAATTGCGTCGCAAATCCCGAGATATAAATCAAATTTAATAATATTACATTTTCACTGATAAAAGTAACAACAAAATATTCTTTTTGTCGTTTTTCGTTATACACGCTAAATTACGTATCATATACGAATTGTATTCAAATATTATGCAAGAAACGATTTGATAAAACATTTTGTCAAAGAATTGAGGTATTTCTTTTATTGCCGCGGTTACTAAACTTTATACCGACCGACAGTCATAAATACGTTTCAAAAAACGAGTTTCAAAATAGCGATTTTCTTATTAAATTCTTCGGAATTCTTAATACAAATCCAATTTTTCATACAATCTATTTTTAAAATTCTGGCGTAAAAATGTTAAATTAAATTATAAAATTACTATTCTCAAAATACTGTGATTTAATAGACCAAATAACAAAAAGTCCCACTTAACATATCTTCATGCCAAATCCCTTACGAGATAGGTAGAGAGAACCTCCGATCGGTGATCCTCGGAGACTTGCTCGCTTCCTCCACATTCATTACTTATCAGTTTAAGTCTTCCCCGGTACCTACATCCTTCCACATTCACTTTGTATATCTGATTTTTCACCTTTCATCTACTATTCTTCCTATATATCCAACTTAACGTTAATTCAAAACATCGAAAACACAAATTCCGATTATTAATATATAGATTTATTAGAATTCCGAAATGCCCCGTGTTGGTCCGGGCGTCCTTTGAAGAATAGACCACCTGCCGTTCTGCCAGGCATTTCATAAGAGACGAATGATTGGCTATGCGAGTCACTACCATCGTGGCTACTAGGTGGTAGAGTTTTGCATTGTCTCGCCCGGGTCTGGTATCACCGCCTTACTTATACCTGTTGTAGTAACGTCAGTGCTTGTCACTTTCGTGTCGTCGTACCGTCGCTTGTGACCCCGCCACAAAGCAACGCACCATTAACATCTTTAGTGTTTATAGGCGATGGTTGTCTCTTGTGTTAGTATGATTGTTTGCTATCTTATGATGTAAAGATACCGCGGCAGCAACCGCAAAACGCGAGGTCCCCGGCGTTCTGCGTTTGCTGCCGCAGCACGCTCGCATCATCACTCGCTCGCCTTCGCGCAGTGATGACTGTTCTAACCTTACCTAACCCAAATGGTGTAATAACAGTTAGATGATATCCAACACAAGTAAATAAGAAAAAATATGTATATGCGTAACTGAACATTATATCAATTAAAATAGAATTTATTATTATTATTAATATTAATATCAATTAAAATATCAATTAAAATAGAACATTAGATGTTAGCAGTTTATTCAAAGTATTGAAAATCGGAATGACTTTTTCGGACCGAGTACCCATAATTAACCATTACTACTAACCATTACTTCGAACTTATGAAAATCAGAAAACAAACGAATCGCATTTATGACTTTTAGTAAAATAACTTTCTTGATTTTTAATCATAGACAATATTATTCGGAGGAATTATGAAACTCGGACTTGTGAAAATTGAAGCATCGAAATTCGGAATGAAATATTTTTAAGTATTTGGGTGTTTCCGATTAACGTATTTCGTTTATCGTTAGGATTAAGTACCTTCTTTAACTTTATCCAACAGACCGGTATCATTTGAAAGATAAGTTTCCTACAAAGATGGTTGTAGACTACTTTTTATCTGACAAAGCAAAAGGAAGTAATGTTTTTGGATCACGCAAACGAAGTCTCGGACAACAGCTAGATTTATATACTAACCGTTTCCGGTTTTACCAGCGTGGGTCCCAATCCCACAAAAAATTGAGATGAAATATAGCTTATGTGTCACAAAAACAATGCAACTTCCTGAAATTACTTCCTTGAAACAAACTTAAAAACTTTTCCTGTTTGTAATATTAGTATTTGTGTGGTCTGTGTTAGTATATTTTAGATATTTATTAACAACTTCGGTGTCTATAGGCGATGGTTATCTATTTCCATCAGAAGAACCATCTGGTTGTTTGCTATCCTAAGAAATAAAGAAATAAAAAGAAACTGCAAATATATTATTAAAGGTATAGTCATTGTAAGTACAAAGGTTTTTGTGAAGACTGTAAGTACACAGGTTTTTGTGAAGAAGATTGTAAGTACACAGGTTTTTGTGAAGAAGATTGTAAGTACACAGGTTTTTGTGAAGGTTTGTTATAAAACAAATTACATTTTCACGTTTCCGTATCGTTAGTGCATGTCGTTTTCGTATTCCGGCTTCTAAACTAAGGTTGGGTTGGGTTACAAGTGACCGTACCCTCTTACCTTGATAACAATGGACTCATAACATCTTTGGTGTTTGTCGACGATAGTGATCTCTTAATTGATTGTTATAATCGTAGTCTAGGGGTAGGTATATTCGGTTCAGATTACGTGATCTCTATTTCGATCCCCGGGTGGGGCAAGTGTGATTGTGATTTTAGATAAGCTACCCAAGATAAACCCACCTAACACACACAACACACTTCGTTTGATATGTTAACTTCAAAGAGCCTTGGCAGAGCATATAAATCTGGCGGTTTTGATTATTGCTATAAATAAACGGGTAACCGTTCTATACCTAATGGGTGTCGATAGGATCGCCATTCATCTCGCCAAACGACGTATCGTCGAATCGTTGTCGGTAAACCGAAAAGTCTATATAATATGTTTTTTTTTATATCATAAGATAGCAAACAAGCAGATGGGTCTCCTGATGGAAAGAGTCAACCATCGCCTATAGACGTTGCTATCTTGTGGCGAGGTCTAATGCCACATTTATTTATTTATTTAATATTTTATTGTACACAACAGTAAATAATATAACAATTACAAACGAAAGAAAAATCGTACAAAATAACACGCATAAGTTTACCGGCTACCTTACCCTCCAAACCGGAACACGACAGCGACAAGCACTGACGCTATTGCGGCAGGAATAGGTAAGGCGGTGGTACCTGACCCGGGCGAGACAATGCAGAACTCTGCCACCTAGTAGCCACGATGGTAGTTACTCGCATAGCCAATCGGCAGCCTTTTACGACCTGCCTGGCAGAACGGCAGTTGGTCTATTCTGCAAAGGAGCCCGGAACCAACACGGGGTAGTAGCAATAAATGATTGATTGACTGTATTAAATTCCATGATTTGACAGTTGACCAAACTATTAATAATAATAATAGTATAATAAATATTCAAGGGACAAATTACACTTACTAATCTAACCCCAAAGTAAGCAAATTATTTGCTTGTATTATGGGTGTTAGTCAACGATACTAATACGTAGAAATACATATATAAATACTGGAATATATTTGATAAATACCCAAACCCGGAAATACAAATATTTATGCTCATCACACAAATACTTGTCTCCGTCGGGGATCGAACCCGAGCCCCGTCGACTGCGTTACCAGGGTCGCTAACCACTTGACCAACGGGGCGGCCAATAAGTTGGGCACATATCCAATTTCGGGCTAATTATTCTTTTCAGCAAAACTAAAAACTTATTTCGAACCAGCTGTGCCCGCGAATTATAAAAAAATATACCCGGTCTTATATTTCATATTCTATTCCATTTTTATATATCATTCCTCATAGGCAAAATCGATCGGTTGCTGTCTGAGAGTAGTTTAAATTGTCTCAAGAGAAATATTCAAATTTAGAAAGCAAGGTAAATCTGTCAAGGCCATGTTGTAAAGCACTCCGCACTCGGTCCTCAATTCCATTCCCATAAGGGATTTGACGTGAAAGTATGTACATACATTGCACATAGTTAATCAACGTGTCGCTTTGTTTTAGTATAAAGTATGACCTTTTTATATTATAAGATAGCAAACAAGCAGAAGGGTCTCTTGATGGAAAGAGTCAACCATCGAATTATAAATAAATTTATTTTATAAATAAATAAAGACCCACTTTAATATATATTTAGGCGACTAGTAGAAAAAGAGCAAATAAATATTTATAATCAACTATGTAACAAAGTGTATATGTAGATGCGTTGTCTGCATTCCAATATGGCATCACGAAAGCAAGGCATTACCTAACTTTTATTACGTCTCGCACGTCATATCTATACATATAACAAAATCGTAGGAAAGTCAAAACTGTACATTGAATATTTTTTAAAAAGAATACCTGAGACTTGATCTACAATCGATATCGAAGCCAAAAATATAGTTTTTAGAATTATTGTCTGTTTGTCTGTAGGTATGTCCAGGGTAAACTCAGAAAGTACTGCATAGATTTACTTAAAATTTTGCATGAATATTACTAACAGGTCGGGTCAACATATAGGCTACATATTTTCACGCTATCACCAACGGAGGAGGAGCTGTGCGGAGTAAACGAAGTCCGCGCGGACGAAGTCGCGGATAACAGCTGGTATCATAATATAAGTAGCTCTAGTAACGCAGTTTTAAATCGTAGTAATGTTTGCGTATGACCAGGGGCCTAATTAACGACACAAAACGACAATCAAGTCGAAACGTTAAAGACTCTTACACATTTTCTTACATATCATGCCGCGTCGTAGCACGTCTCTACGTTCTATCGTGTTTATATGTGTGAAAATCCTAAGCGCATTGACTCAATTGCGTGAATTGGGGGGCTGTCTATTAGTAAAATGTTGTCGTTTATAATAGATTCGGCAGATTCAATTCAATTCATCTCCTCTGTGGTCAGGTAGCCCCTGTGTCGGAATTGGCAATACAAAAATATGTTTAAACAACACTGCCCGAGATTGGATAACTTGGTTGGCGATAGGTGACAGCATACTACTTAGGATTTTTCTAAGTTATAACAATGTTAGTGCAATTGGCCATAAGTATTTTCGGCTAATCGTTGGTGCACTTGTTGTACCTTTACTGTTGTTCATTCAACAAAACTAAAGAGAAGCTACAACCAAACCTTCTTAATATTTTTGAATTTTATAATTTAGACTAATTACTAAAATCAATAAATTCTTGGTAAGGGAGAAAGCTCTTTGTATCAATTTATTAAAACAACAAAATAACACATTTTTACTAATATGTTAATTACCCATACAATATTAACCGCCCATTTGTCGCGTGGTTAGCGACCCTGACTACGCAATCAACGGGGCCCGGGTTCGATTCCCGACGGGGACAAGCATTTGTGTGATGAGCATAAATGTTTGTATTTCCGGGTTTGTGTGCTTATTATATATGTAAAAGTATTTATATATGTATTTCTATGTATTAGTATCGTTGACTAACACTCATAACACAAGCAAATAATTTGCTTACTTTGGGGTTAGAGCAGCAAGTGTAATTTGTCCCGTGAACATTTATTATTTATTTATATCTTTATATATAAGATCTTTGTAACCCTATTTCTTGCAAATAAATTAATTATTATTGTTAAAAAAATTATTAAATAGTTCATAAAGTTTTCATAAACATTTTTATAATATTTTGTGTCCTATGGGATCAATTATAGCAAAGCAATTCGACAAAAAATATTTTTATATGCCAGGAGCAAATAAAAATGTTTTTTGCATCGAAATATGAATGGGAATTTTTATTTTGCCTCAGTAAAACTCAAAAAATCTTAGTTACAATACAAAACAATATAAAATCGTCAATAACATACCCTAGTGAACAATTGTAATCGTAGATTCATTTATCTTTGTCGCATCAGTTTAAGAGTAACTTACATTTAAGTACATATAAGAATTCAATAGATATCACACAACATGTTAAACATTTGTAAATATCGCGAAACTTGTATCTACAACAAATATTTGTATTAGACTATCGAAAAACAAAAATTACTCACCAAAAAAATATTGATGTAATATTTGAGAGGTGCGGCTTTGTAACTTCTTTTGTAAGATGGCGGGAAACGGTTCGGGGTAACGCAACAGGCGTAAATACCACGCGAGCTACACACAATAAATTCTAGAGCATTTTAACACACAATATCTCTGCACTTTTCCTATTTCCTTTCATAAAATGCCAACGGATCGAGGAGATGCTTGGCGTTCGCCCGCCGCAATATCGCGAACCAGTCTGAACCGCGCACCCCCGCCCATGATCTTTTACCCCGCTTACCCCTGGCTTTAAAGCTTTCATTCGTTTAGTCTTCTCGCCCTTTGTGACACTTCAACCCATTGTTAGTAAAATACCTTTTTCAGGAATATTATTTGTAACATAGTATATCCTCTACTGAATGTTAGGTTAAAGTAAAACTATATTTTTATTTTGTTACAATAAGTTGAATAATGTGTTAAAAAATAAAATGGTTGACAAATATTTACTATTGTATTACGTTTTATTGAACATATTTCATTATTATTAGACAATATTAACAACAATGTGGAACTAATTCTTATTTTTAAACCTATACTTTCTGGAATAATTTACTTAACAATGTTAAACAAAAACAAATAATTAAAAAGTAAAACGTAGCTTCACGCTTGTATCCCCGAAGAGCTATGCAGAGGTACAACAAGTGCACCCACGATTAGTTGAAGATATTAATTAGTACCACTATGTGAAAGGTGGCAAGTCTATTGCCAACCGGGCAATGATGCAATCCCGGGCAGCGTTGTTTTAATCAGATAACGGATAAAAACATATTTTTGAATTGCCTGACCCGGGAATCGTACCACGACCTCATGTAGTCAACATCAACATCGGACCGCTAGACCACATAGGCGATAACAAAATGATCAGACTTATTAATATATTAAAATTAAAATAAATTTAGCTTCATATACATTTCTGTTAAATAAAATCAACTTGATCCATCCATATCCATATCCATATATACTAGATACTAATATTACAAATGCGGAAGTCTGTCTGTTACGCTATCACGGCTAAACGACTAACCGATTTCGATGAAGTTTGGTATGGAGAGAGTTGGAGATATAGGGTTAAACACAGGCTACTTCTTTCTGAATAAACACTACTAAGCGTTACAAAAAATAAGACTAAAAATCTTAACGCCAGTTTTGTTGCTGAATATACAGAGTAAATAAAACTGATAAACAAATTCATGGGCTTTGGGTTTTGGTTGTTGTGCTTTAGGTTGATGGGTTTTGGATTGGGTTGAGTTAGGTTGGTGTTGGAGTTTGGGTTCATGGGTTTTGGGTTGGGCAAATGTGGAAATTATGAGCTTGTCGGGTTGACGAGGTAAGTGGTGATCTCCATCGCTACAATTGATATGAATATCGTTTATTTTATATCCAACCTGATTTGAATATCGTTTATTTAATGTATGATCATTTTGTGCTCATTAGATAACACCAGGCGTGTTAACACAAACACCATGCTATAAGTTCTTCTCCGGGTACAAAACTCGCACCGTACTAAAATGGATAGATATGAGATTCCTGTCTACTATTTTTGAAAGATGTTTACAACCACTTATTCAAAGTCTCTTCAATCTTTTTTTTAATTGTTACCTGTTTAAAGAGAGTAAAATCAATATATCATGTAGTAATTTACCGAGCGAGGGAACGAATAAATATTTAACTTGAACCAATTTTCTGTCTACACAAATGCGTAGCAAAGCTACGACGTAGCCCAGTAGCAAGGTTACAGATATGACGTAAGCCATGAATTTTCAAACCGTATTGTCTAATTTTGTGGCAAGTTTAGTACATTTTAAGTAAAGGATATAAATTAGGATTTTGAAATATACTTTAATATTGTAATTGAAGTAGGTTAAATAGATATACTTGAGGTTATTATCGGTGATACTAGATTTGGTATAGATACTTATTCAAATTCTAGGTTGGACAATTTATTCGAAACGAATTTTTCAATTTTTATAAAATCATTACTTGTCCACGTAACTGAAACTTAAAACTTCATATTTTATCTGTCACCATTTCATCATAACATCTTCGATGCAATCCGTGGAATTAAATTTTAAAAAAAGACGTGTGGCACTCGGAGACTGCCGCGGTAAAGCTATTGCATAGCATTTTTTATCAACTTATGCAATTACAATTATATATTTATTTTATTTATGCAGTATTTTGTTTCTTTGTTTATTCATATTTAAAATACTTTGTACACAAATTATACGAGTACAGATATTCACTGTTGTACGTAGATGATAAATACCTATACACCTATATACTTTCTCACAAACAGCTGATTACGGTAGTTTTCCAATACAACCAATGCCACCTAAAGGCGGGTTGCTGAACTAAAGAGACAGGCGTGATATTTCAAAAAGTCATTAAAAGTTCTGGTATTTATCAATAGATGGAAAAACTAAAAAGTATCACCGCTGTGCCGGTCGGAGTGGGGGGTGTTAGGTTTTTTCGTTACGGAATTTCTGGATTCGGTCTCCACGCTCAAGGCCCGCGATAGAAGCTATGCCATAGCTTAAAAAATATTTTTGTGTTATAGCATTCACCCCGTGCTTGAAGAAACTTGAAAAACTTTAAAAACAACAAAGAAAAATATTGTCACCCGACTTGTTGATTAACGGCGCTACACTTCCAAACTAAATATAGTTTTCAAAGTCGATTCATAAATAATTGAGTTCTAAGGGAACAAAATAAAAATTACATACAGCCAAATTGATAACCATACATTCCGTAATACAAGAAGTGATTGAAAAAAAAACTGTATCTGCTCATCTACAATTCCAGCGTATATCAAAACACGTCTCTTGAATTTTGCGATATGTATTCGAATCTATTTCCGAAGTTTAAATATTCCAGGATTGGATTTTATTTCGCATCCCAGTACGCATGGAAAAGGTAACGGAAAAGCCAATATAAACCTGAAATTTGTTGAGTTGGCTGCTAGCAAATTTTTATTTATTTCTTGTATCGCATACATAAATATCTTCACACCAATTTATTACGGAATAAGCAGAGTGAGGGTCAAACTAACACCTGAGTATTGATTGCAGGCCTTGCAATCAATACTTACATACTAAAGCTAAGAAGTTTTTTAGGATTCCATACCTTGAAACATAAAACGAATCATTTATAGGATAACTTTGTTATCCGTCTATCCGCCAGTCAACTTTTTTATCAGAAATACGTAGAGCAGCGGTAATAATATAATTAAAATTAATGTCTAATTATAATAATATCATCTAAAGTCTCATTCAGTTGTTTTAAGGAAAAAGTATAATAAATTAATAAATAAATATTCACGGGACAAATTACACTCGCTGCTCTAATCCCAAAGTAAGCAAATTATTTGCTTGTGATATGGGTGTTAGTCAACGATTCTAATACATAGAAATACATATAAATAAAAGAATATATTTAATAAACACCCAAACCCGGAAATACAAACATTTATGCTCATCACACAAATGCTTGTCCCCGAAATGAGAAAATAAATATTGTCTTACAGTACACAAAAATCTTAAAATTCAAAACCGTAAAAATGTAGTATAAAATAATAATAATAATAATAAAATAGACTGCTTCATTGGTCGAGTGGTTAGCGTATGGTATATTATATTTATATATTGTATTAGTATCGTTGACTAACATCCAAAATACAAGCCAATAATTTGTTTATTTTGGGGTTAGATCAATTTGTGTAATTTGTCCAGCGATATTATTATTATTATTATATAGTTTAATAATAAAAAAATATGATTAGAAACTTATTATTTGCAGTTAGTGTGTGTGTCACACACACACCGACCGTGTCAAGGCTATGTTAAGTTTGTCCATCGAGGTAGTTAGCCCTCCTTAGTCGCCAGTAGTCGATAAAAGCATAGGTAAGCAGTTAGTTAAAGAATAAAATGAATAAACATCATCACGGTTCCATCGCTAATAGGTAGTGCTAATCGAGCATTGTTAAGCCTTCCAGTACAGCTCACCGTTTATAGACTGGATTGAAGATTGGTAAGTAAATTTGGCACCATAGCTGAAACCAATGTTTTCACGGGATCTCCGAAGTACGCAATGTCGTATTATACCAATATTTTTTAGACTACAAAATGTTAGTGCTTGCTTGTCCAAGAATCGAATCCTAGATCATAAGACTGCTAGATCAAGAAACATTAAATTAATAGTAAATTAAAATTGAACAGGATCATAATTGTAGAAGGAAAAATATTTGCTATAAAGTTTTGCCAATACTAAAAATAAGGGTACGAAAAAGCCTCTAAAGGATTGCTTTCACTAGGTGTGTCATGGGACCGATCCAATCTCTTTTTTCGACATGGAAATGGTTTTAGCCATATTAAACGAAGGGTAGAAAGTAATGAATGATTTTCCCAGTAATACTTTTTAATAAGTATTCTCTGGACTTCAGGAGATCAGAAGATTGCATTGTGGAAGGCTAAACAGGTATCAAGGTGTGGTTAAAAGGAATCAATTTATATATAGGAACATAAAAAACTAACCTTAAACTTGATTTCCTATCCGCGAATCTTAATGATAAGAATATTATGCTCGGATTATGGAATTTTGTTCTTAAAAAGCTCTTTAAAAATGCTAATATACAACCTGAGGACATCCGATATCGAAATACAGTGCCGGGAAATAATTCGGAAATTTCCAAAGATGCCAAGAGGACCAACATCTCCAAAACGCTACAGAATCGATTACGATACGGAAACATCAACTATTCGAACTGCAGCACATTGAATGCTGTCAGAGTAATTATATATTATAATACTGCGTCTAAGTATCTTACTCAAAGTATTTCTTTTAGACTTACATATTTTTCTCTACATGACATAGAAAAGTCATCTCCTGGCACTTTTTGCCTCGCACTACTCTTTTGTGGAATCAATTACCGGCGGGGGTTTTTCCGAACAAATACGACATGGGGACCTTCAAGAAAAGAGCGTACTCATTTTTAAAAGGGCGGCAACGCAACTGCAAGGCCTCTGGTATTGCAGATGTCCATGGGCGGCGGTGATCACTCAACATCAGGTGCACCTCCTGCTCGTTTGCCCCCTCTTCCATAAAAAAAAAAAACATTGAAAAGTAGATGGTTCTCTCAATGTGAAGAGATAGATGTTGCTTATAAATACCAAAGATATTAATGATGCGAAATTTAGTAACCGAAATGGCAGTGAATGAGATACTCCACTTCAAGTATGCAATTAATGGTCTTTTCTTCATAAGCTGTTTGGAGCACCATGAGGAACAGTGATGTATAATTTATACTTTCCACTGTCGAGTCTTGGTGAAACTGCACCATATTGATTTTGTTAGGGTAAACCCTTGTTCTGTTTCAAAACTATAATTAAAGCCTACCGGTTTCACTTCGAGCAATAAACAGATTGGATTAAAAATAAATAAATTATAGTCGTGAAAGTTACTCACACATAAGATTTTACTCAAACAACAAGCCTTTAAGCAATAGTAATTACTTACAATCAGGTCTCTCCTTTATCGTTATTCAACTAGCAACCAAGTATTTATATACATATATTACAATATTATATACATATATTACAATAGTCGCCTCTATGGCCTAGTGGTCCAGCGTTGGCGTTGACCATATGAGGTCCCAGGTTCGATTCCCGAATCAGGCACATAAAAAAGTTTTTTTTCAGTTTGCTGATAAATACGAAGTTGCCCGGGATTGGAAAGTGCCCGGTTGGTGACAGGCTTGCCAGCTATCACATTTGTTGGACCAAGTATCTTCGGCTATTCGAGGGTGCACTTGTTGTATCTCTACCTAGCTCTTACTAGAATATACTATATTACAATAAACTGGCCCTTAATCGTAAGCTTCTCCTAATATAATTTGTTGAAAAATGGCCGTCACTAGTGTTTTCCCGTGCAGATCCGGGCCTTTTTTTAAAATAGATCATCTACCTCAATGGGTGATATCTATATTAATATTAAAATTGTATATTAATATCATAAATGCGAAAGTTTGGATGTTTGGATGGATGAATGGAAAGATGGGATGTTTGTTACTCAATCACGCAAAAACTACTCAACGGATTTGAATGAAATGTCGCACACAGGTAGATGATGACCTGGAATAGCACATAGGCTGCTTTTTATCCCGGAAAAATTAAGAGATCCTGCGGGATTCGGCAAAAACTTTAATAATGCAGCGGGCTGCACGCTGCAGCTAGTATCGAAATATGCGGGAGAAGGATAACACGTATCATCAATATCGTAACTATTAACTAGTTTGTAGATTTCTGCGAAGTCTTGCCCGTGTATGAAAAAATCACCTTTTACTTCAGCCAAAATATGATCAGTGTTGGTCGTTGTTGTCGTTTGGAGGGTAAGGAAACCGGTAAACTTTGTAATGTGGTTTTTCAATCCCACCAACAAGGGCGGATCCAGCCTTCGGGTCAGGAGGGGGTCACATATTTTAGGGTTTAGTCAAGATAGACTTTAATTCTTATTTTTTGCAATAAATCCATACCCAGACCCCTAATGTAATGGGGGTCATGACCGAAGTCATGGGGATCCGCCTTTGCCCACCAAACGGCCACTGAGATACCACTAATACATTTGGTGTCTATGGGCGATGCCTGTCTCTTTCTATAAAGCAAACCAATTTGTTAACCAATTTGCCATCTAATGTCATAAAAAAATCCAATGAAATCACATGCAAGTCTTCTAATTAAATTAAAAATTATTAATAAAAAAATTAAAATTAAAATTTGTATATCATAGCTGGTTATCATAGTAACAACATTTGTTATTGCGTGACCGCTGAAAGTGGCGCCTGAAGTATTTGAATTATTAATGTATTGCTTTTATAACAAGTCCTACCGTAAGGACTTTGTGTATATTTTATTTCATTTGGTTGAGTTAAGGACGTTCCCTTTTCCTTTGAAAGGAAGGTTTAATTTGGTATCAATTATATCGAAATATAAATTCAAAGAAAATAAATGTATTTATACATGTCGCCGTGAAATTGTCAAAACCGTTAGATTATAATATACCAAGAGAGTTTATAATTTGGTTAAGTTAGGTTAGTAGTTAAATTATAATATCACTTAGCTAGATTTTAATGTAACGGAATTGCTCCCTAGGTAGGTTATAATCATGAAGCTATTAATCTAACGGTATTGACAATTTCACTTCTTTTCTTATAATATTATCAAAATAAACGAATATCAAGATGAATTAAAATAAATTATGACCTTTTTAAGTTAGGGAAAAATGGCCGAAAGTGGAAAGAAGATTCTTTCTAAAGCTTTAATAATTATATTGTGTACATTAACATTGCATTTACTTTATTTAGATCCGTTTTCTTTAATTTCATTTAACAATTCCTTTCTGCGTTAAAAGAAATTCATCTAATGTTATAAATTATTATAAACTTGACCTGGAAACTGAAAAGAAAAATAAACAATTTAGAAAATAAATTATAATGATTAAGCTCACTCAAAGAGATTTCGTTGTTCCGGATTCATCTCATCAGACGTTTCCTTAATTTCTTTTACCGTTACAATCGTTAACTGCTAATAATTTTAAGCGAATTGTGTTGTTGACATAAATAATAATTAATACAGAGTGGCAGACCTAATTTTTTTATTTACGCTTTTATTGTCAATAAAAATTATAAATTATAACTACTGTATTGTAGGGTGGCAGTAATATAACGCCACATAAATCAATGAAAATAAATTTACCGACTACAACCTACCAAACCGAGATATGACAGTACAAATACTGTCACTAATGCGGTGACAGTTATACTTGCCACAGTTTAGACGGTACTGTGGAGATCCTCGACCTCCAGGGGGACTTGCGACTCTGCTTGCTGCGATTCTACTAATTATATACTGAGAGGCATGCGAAACCGTTTACTTTTATTATTATATTAAAATAAAAATATTATTTTGGTTCTTCCATTTATTTAAGCATACGTCTTAGCCCATCGAAAATCAAACTATATCTGTCATACAATTTCAAGTCATAGAATAATCTACACAATTCTACGGTTCATTTAAATATCATAAAAAACGAACAAGGTTGCCAGCATTATTGTAATACCTCTATGAGAAGGTATTACAGTACTATCAAAGTCAAAAGCAGTTATAGACCGTGGTCCCACGAACACACTTTTTTTTTGGATACTAACAAGCTGAATTATTGTGAACACCTTCGTTTTGACGAAACAACCATCTTTTGTTTCATCGAAAAATCTCGAATCGGGTAAATAATAACGATAAATAAAAAAGGAAAAGTTTAAAGTGTCGGACTAAGAAAAGTAAAAAAACAGTAGCAGTCGTGGGACTGCCGATAGAAGTGAAAACGGAACTATTAAGTTGAGAGTAATTAAAACTATATGCAAAACATAGCTATAGATATACTATTATCATTAGCATGTCGGTGACGCGAACCGAGGATTTTACCCTCTACCAAAACGCTCAACGCGCCTAAAGAAGTTTTCACTTCAAAAACTTGTAGACAAAGTTACCCTTGAATTACAATAATAAATAACAAGCTGTAGTGAGAAAATTAGGTTGTTTTTAAATTGATTAATATCAATTTAAAAATTTCATAATTCCGAAATTTTAGAAAGGAGGACTTGTCAGTAAAACCATCGAATGTGTAGGACAAAAGTTTCGTCGTATTTTTCATTATTAATAAATATTTTTCCTTCACCGAATCAAAATTTTCAAGGCCCCATAACTTTATTAGTTACCCGATTCGAAATTTTTCAAAGATAAAAAGATGGTGTCTCGTCAAAACGAAACTGTTCACAAAAATTTAGTTTGCTATTAATAAAAAAAAAGTTTGTTTATAGAACCAACGTCTATTATTGTACCTAATAGTCCGCGGTCCCAGTAACATTTTTATTCTTGCTTAATAACAAGCTGAAATTTTGCAAAAAGCTTCGTTTTGACGAAACGCCCAACGCTTCGTCTTTTCTCACGTCAAAAAATTTCGGTAAATCGGGTAACTAATAAAGTTAGAAGGCGTCAAACATATTAATTTGAAGAAAGATAAATATTGATATACGAAATACGAAAAAACTACTGTCCTGTACATTCAATGGTTTTTCTGACAAGTCCTCCACTCCAAAGATATTGCAATTATTAGATTTTTAAATTGGTATTAATCAATCTAAATCAACCTTTTTTTTTTTACAACAGTTTGTTAATTATTATTATAATTCAAGGGTAATTACATGTAAAGTGGAAACTTTTCTCAGTCCGACTCAGAGTGTGATAACAAGTAGTTTGCTTACTTTGGGGTTAGACCAATTTTTGTAATTTGTCTAGTAATTTATTTATTTATTGTTAATGTAATACCATACATCTCTTCTTATATTGCAATATTTTTAATTAATACGTTTATGTATTTATAGTAGTGGTACTTATCAAAATATATGAATGAAACAAATATTTAATTCATATTTTTTGTTTCCCTTTTATAAACGAAAAATATTCTTTGAATGTATACCTAGAATAAAATTTCTATTAACCAGTTGCAAATTTATTAAAGTTTTTGTGTTTAACTCTCTGAGTGTTTAGGGCAGCGCTTTGTAGGACTTGATTATAATTTCGTAGCAATTTTGTTTGCAGAATGCGCTAGAAAATTTGGGGAACTTTCATCTCGTGGGGTCCCTAGAATTAAACAAATCGTTTTCGAAATCAATTTTGAAAAAAAATGAGGATACTTTCTTACCAACAAGTCTACCTTATAGATATAAATATGGAAGCTTACGTTGAATTGTATTAAAAAAAAGGCTTATATGGTACTATTGGATATATCTTTTATGCAATAAACACCCATTGGTAGACGACCGAATTTCCCGAAATTTCCTACCATACATATCAACAAAATCGTGGTAAGCAGTTAAATCAAAACTTGTATCTGCCAGAGAACTGACTCTACTTAATGTAAAGGCATTACTAATTAAACATATCTTGAGATTTCCAATTGAAATTCATATCGACGTTCTATTCTAAAAATTTAGCCCTGTTTGTTTGTTTAAAAATATTACCGTTCCAGTAAATTATGATTTTGAAAGTTAATGTTTTCCATTTGATAATCCGATGTAGTTTGTTTTAATAAATTAAAATTATTGTCTTTTAGTCATTTCATTATTTGGTTTGCAGCATTATTTATTATGGTTTCATAATTTATACTAGCGACACGCCCAGGCTTCGTACGGGTAATATATACAAAAAACCTTGACAAATTATACATTTCTCATAAATTCCATTATCTATTAGTTAAAATCGCATGAAAATCCGTTAAGTGGTTTTGAGTTTATCGCGAACAGACAGACAGACAGATACGACAGGGACTTTGTTGTATCATATGTATAGAAGATTAATGTTGCAGTTTGGAATTCGGGCTATTATATCAACTGCAGAAATAATAAACTAATTTACAGAAGCATTAAGCAGATCGTTTATTTCTATAAGTAATTACTAGCTACTGGCTTTCACTCGGATGACTTTTTTATGTGTAAACGGATTATCATGGAAATTACAGTTGTCTAAATCAATTTTAATAGTAAAAGACTATTTAGTCATAAAATTTTGTCAAAATTGTAAGAGCCATTTTGAAGAAACCAATTATGTACAAATATATTTACAAGAATTACTCATTTGAAGTATAAGATAAGGGTATGATTAAATATTTCCTTGATAGATACCGAATTCACATGTATTTTAGTAGACAGGAAAGAAACTCAAATTAAAATCTGACCTATATCATACATCTATGTGCAACTTGTAGGTGATCTGCCAGCTTTTAAGGACTGAGTAAGCTCTTCGTGAAGTCCCTGAAGGAAATCATATCGGTTCGAAAACACTTCCGCTAGCAATTGGTTCCATAGAGCAGTCATACAAGGCAAAACATGCGTTTAAATTGTATTGTAGTAAACTTCCAGACATCAAGATGTCCGGTGATAGTATTCAGCGTGTGGAATTTTAATCCGAACAACTCATTGGAACTCTTCCTATGACAAAAGCGACAAAAGATGCAGAGACAAGACGTAATATCTTATGAACGAACGAACAACGCCAAGAGATCAAGCCGATCAGAAACAGTCTAGTCATCGATGATGAGTGACTGCGCTATATGCGGTCAAGAATTAGAGCTATTGCGGGGGATATATATCTGAAACTGAGAACAGTACTTCACCTGAAGTCTAATTTACCACTCATAGAGTTATAAACTGTCGGTTGCCATGAACTGTTGTGGCTTGTTTAGGAAATCAAGCTTCTTGGGCGTCAGTTCAACTTTAACTTCCAAATGACCACTAAACTGAACGTTACTTGATACGTAAATACCAAAATTTTCAGTGCTGGCTAAAGCAGTTAACATAGTACCCTCAAAATGAGACGATACGACAAAAGATGATTTCTTAGCACGCACGAACTTATATCTAGTTTTGATCAGTAGATTGGACTAAATTTAGTCGACTCCATTAAAAACAGCATTATTTTTTAAGTATAAAAGGAAAACAAATAATATAGAGAGCGGTTTCCGGAAAAAGGTTAAAAGGTCTAAAAATATTCAGACCACAAGATAAATTTGACAAATATATCAAGAATATAGCAATTGGTACATCAAAACATTCTATACCTACCGATTTAAACTGTATATTGTCTGCCAATCAATCAATAAGTACTCACCTATTGATTTATTTGCAGGCAATACAGAGTTACGTTTTTTATGTTAATCAATTAATCTAATTTAAAAATATATTAGAAAGCTTAATAAGTATAATGACGTCACGTACGAAAATCTTGTATAACTATTAATTAAAAGACGAACGTGTCGTGTTATTCGTTAACGAACCAACATAGCTTCGACTTATCAATTGACCTAAATATGAATTCCCAGTAAGAATTTCAACTGCGTTAGCTTCCATCTTTATTTAACTTGATAAGTACATAATCTGATTAATTAAATGTCAAGTAAGTGAGCTATCTATGTTAAAAAATAATTGACACTAATTATCAGAGAAGAAAAAAATCTGTAAGCCGGTTGACCTTGCAGGCCATCGCTGAAACGTAATAATACTCATGTATGTAGTATAAGAGTTGTGGTTGATAATTTAATGCTGGAACATGTAGATGAGTTTTTGCAGAGATGGAAGGTACATCAGTGATGTCGAAATAAGAGTGTGTTATATGCTATACAACAAAATCATTAAGCCCAAACTTGGTTGTCTCGTCAAAACTCTGCATCTAAAAGTTCCAGTCCTTGCATCCAGGCTATATCACGGGATCTGCTTGACGGTACCATAAGACTGAATTGTACATGTATAAGTTTACCATGTTTTAGTACAAATGAATATCAGGAAGTCCTTAAAAATGGTATGCAATATTTAGTAAATCTATTATTTATATCTTCCAATAAGGATCTCGCAGCAACTCATCACGGTCACCATGTAATTGCAGTAACAAATTACAAGAATTAGTATCGATAAAGCCTTTACAAATTGCTTGATCCATCCATCCATTAAAAAGAGCTAGTGATCTTAAAACGACTGAACAGATTATATTGAATTTTATGAAGAAATTGATTTTATTGCTGCTGGCCGACAAATCACTGAATTGAGGTTAAAAAAGGATATTTTGTCTACCCCAGCGTATCTTAATACACCGTTAACTTCTTTCTGCCCTTAGATGATGGTTTTCTTTTCCACCAGGATAGCTGTCATTCTTTGGCCGATTTGAAAAAAAAAAACTTTTTTTGTTTGGAAGGGCAGACTTTCCATTTGGTCCCTTATACATTTTTTGAAGATCTAGTACAGAGTTACAGGTGACTGGAAGTTAGCGGTTGGTTTTAGTTTTAGCGCATTTAATTATATATATATATATATATATATATATATATATATATATATATATATATATATATATATATATATATATATGTATATATATATAGGCTATCTAAATAAATACAACAAGTATTTAAAAATAACTAGCAATTTACAATACAATTTTTATCAATCTGGAGATCTGCCGAGCTTGAAAATATAATATTCTAAACACATAATATTATGTAAATCAAATTAGCCACAAACGATATATTCTTAAAATTATAATTATCCAATATAATAATTTTAAGAACTAAACAACTAAACAAAAACTAAACAAAAACTTTTATAATATATATAAAAAGCCTATACACATACATAACAATGTATAAATTTAGAAAATTTAACATATGTCAAGATAAAATTATAAAGTACGTGCACAAGAAAAAAAAATAGATCAATATCAGACATTGCAGTATCATACAATTAATAATTGTCAAAATCAATATAGATACAATTAATAATAATTGTAAATACTACTAGACTTACAAAAAGCCAACACATCCGTGGAGTTACAATATCGAGTTTATTCGTGAGTCATGACCTTGCCGTTGTCGATGGCTAAAAACTGAAAGAAAACAATTCTTTGACAACTGACAGCTAAAATCAATTTTTATCTCGGATTTTTATACGTTGTGAAATTGATGTGACTGAAGACTGATTGATATCTGTCAATGTCATCCAAGTATGAACAATTATTTTTTTTTCGTGTTTTAAATAATTGTGAGTGAAAAAGCGCGGGAAACATAAAATTTGGCGGACGTCATTTTTGGTTCTGCGACTTTTTAAATTATTATTTAGTGAAATAGAGGATCGATATCAGTTTTATTTGTGTAAATATTTAATTCTATGTATATATCATTGTAGTTTTACTATCAGTTTGAAGTAGGTAAGTCTCCTTTTCACTTTTTAAAATGAACAAACCCCCTGACGATCCTGGAGGTGGACTTCTCCAGGTAGCGCACTATGTTACTATAGACGATAGTAGTGTCGATACAGATACTTCGCTTTCTTCAACTCAAACTACTAACAGGAAAAGATCTCATACATCTAATAAAATATGCAAACACTACAATAAACGGCGCAAAAAACGCAACAATGAATTGAAATCTACTGACTGTCAGTGCTCTTACTCTGTTTCTGAAATCTCAGAGATAAATAATGCTTCGGGCGCCTCATTTATTACTGGTGATAATAATGTAAATGACCATGTTACAATTAAAGATTTGTCAAACCCCCTAACAAATAGTAAAGAACCCCAAAAACCTAAAGATTATATTAACTACCGCACACAGTATGAATGTACAGACCTTGGACCTTACGTTATTCATGTCCAAAGAGTTATTACATCTCCGACTGATAATGTTACTCTACATCCAGTCTCGTTTGGGCGATTCCTTAAAAATAATACTTTCAAAAATATAATTGATGGTAGCCTCAAGAAAATTGGACGCAACCGATTATCTCTATCATTTTCGGACCACAATGACGCAAACCACTTTATTAATGACCCTAATCTCTCAAATAAAAACTTCAAAGCTTTTATCCCATCATTTAACGTTTCACGAGTAGGCGTAATTAGAGGTGTTCCCTCAGACTGATCACCTGAGGAAATTGCTAATAATGTTAAGGTTCCCATTGGTTGTGGAAAAATAATAAAGGTTAGAAGAATAAACCGTAAAATAACTATTAATGATAACACTACCTGGAAAGCAACAGAGACAGTTGTCGTAACTTTTGATGGACAGACTTTACCGAAACGTGTCTACGTTTGTTATAATGCCCTCCCAGTAGATTTATACATTTACCCTACTATACAATGCTATAAATGCTGTAGGTACGGTCATACTAAAATAACTTGCAGATCCAACCCAAGATGCTTTAAATGTGGAAAGGATCATTGTGGAGACTCTTGTACCAGCGAGGCTGATTTCAATGTTAATTGTTGTTTATGTAAGGGATCTCACTTTGTCACTAGCAAATCATGCCCAGAACATTTAAGACAAAAAAACATTAAAATGTTTATGGCTCAAAACTGTGTCTCTTATGCCGAGGCATCGAAAAATTATCCCCCAGTCTCCAAATCATATGCTGATGCCATCTCAACACCTATTAAAACTGCTCTTCATCCACTTTTGAAAAAAAACTTAGATTCGCAAGAACAATCCCATAGATCATACAAAAAAACAATATTTCAAAAACCTAAACCCCATACAAAAGTCACTAAGAGTTATGACTATGATTTTCAAAATTTAGTTATTAATGAATATAATTCCACTAATTCTAGAGAAAATGGTACTTTGTTGACAAAAAATAGTAACAATAATCAAGAATCAGCCTCAATAGGCATGATTATATCTTTTATTAAATTTTTATCTCAGTCCGAAGTAATAACACCGTCCAACGCTGCTTTAATGACAGAAAGTTTAATTAATTATTCTAAATTTAATGGTGATCATGGACAGTCAAGCCAAAATTCTTCAATGGAACTCGCAGAGCATCACCAACAAGAAAAGTGAATTAATTCACTTATTAAATAAATATGAGCCATTTTTAGTGGCTCTTTCAGAAACTTGATTAAGACCAAGTTGTACTTTTAAATTCTCTGGATACACTAGTATCCGAGAAGATAGATCTGATGGTTATGGAGGTGTAGCCATCATGATCAAAAAAGGATATAATTTTTCCATTGTTAATCTTCCTGTACATACTGTAAATATGTCTATATTAGCTGTCAATGTAAATAATATTTGTTTTGTGTCACTTTATATTCCACATCCAAATTTGAATATTTTGACAGAACTTAATAACATATTAGCCATACTACCTAAACCCTTTATTGTGTTAGGTGATTTTAATTCTCATCATCAAGCCTGGGGTTGTTCCTCCAGTAATTATTATGGTGAAGAGCTTTTGAAAGTCATTAAAGAATTAAATTTATGTATTTTAAACAACGATTCTCCCACTCATCGCACAAAACTCTCCGAAGGCAAAAGCGCTATAGACCTGTCCATTTGCAGTCCCAATTTAGCACCTTCTTTGACATGGTACACACTCCCATTTACCTTTGGAAGTGATCACTTCCCCATAATAATAAATTTCCCTTCTGCATATCATAAAACTTCACCTAAATTTGCATCATATTTCAAATATAATTTGCATAATCCAGATTGGCACAAGTTTAATAATTTGATGGAAGTTAGTGTTAATGTTTTGCCTAACATTTTCTCATATAATGACTCTTCTTGTGCAGAAGCCTTTACTCAATTAATTATAAAATCAGCTGAAAACACTTTTCTCATTAAAAAACAATTAACTAAGAAAATAAATACGCCACCTTGGTGGGATAAAGAGTGCTCAGACGCTATTAAGGAAAGGAAAGCTGCTGAAAAATTTTATTGTCGGTATACAACTACAGAAAATTTTAATATTCTCACTAATATTATAAAAACTACTCGTCAATTATTAAAAAAGAAAAAAGCTGAAGGTTGGAAGAAATTCTGCTCTTCCTTATCACCCCAAACAAAACCTTCAAGTATATGGTTAAACATAAGAAAATTTAAATCTGCATATAAGGTTTCTAATAATAATGAAATGTGTCCATTGTTAATAAAACAGCTGATAGATCATCTTGCTCCACCTACAGTACCAGAATGTATCCTTCCTCTTCCTTCTACTTCTTCTTCAGACAATTTTTCATCTTTTACGTTATTTGAGCGTAAAGGTATCCTTCAAAATGTTAAAGACTCTACTCCTGGATGGGATAATATTAACTACTCACTTTTAAATAACATGACTGATAAATCTTTATCATACTTATTACAGGATATGAACTCCCTTGTTTCTACAGGTAATATACCTCAGACATGGAAGCCACATTCTGTTATCCCTATCCTTAAACCTGATAAAAACCCTTCCGACACTTTTTCATACAGACCCATTGTGCTTTCATCAGTTATGTTGAAAATTCTAGAGCACCTTGTTAAACTTCGCTTATAATGGTTTATTGAAAGCAGAAATTTATTAAGTCAAAGTCAGTATGGTTTTAGGAGAGGAAAGAGCACCATAGATAATATTAGCTTACTTATAACTGATATTAGATTAGCTTTTACACATAACAAATCTTTTTAGCAGCTTTTGTAGATATATCCTCAGCATATGATAATGTAATTCTATCAATTCTGAAAAATAAGCTAATGAAATCAAATATACCATTTTATTTAATTAATGTTATTATGAATATTGTATACAATAGAACTATTAATTTAGCAAATGACTCTAATAATTTAAAAAGACAACAATATAAAGGTCTTCCACAAGGTTCTGTTTTAAGTCCAATCCTTTACAACATATACTCATATGATATAGAAACTGTAGCAACTAGCAATGTAAATGTTCTTCAGTATGCTGATGACCTCCTTTTATACTCAACTGACAAATCTATACAGATGGCTTGTGATAATCTTTCCATGTCTATTCTGTCCCTACAGACTTAGCTTAATAATAATGGTCTTGATATCTCTGTTTCTAAAAGTTCCATAGTTTTATTTTCTCGCACAAAATTTCCACCCCCTATAAATATTACTTACAAAAATAGTTCAATTCCAGTTAAATCGAAAACAAAATTCTTAGGTATAATACTAGATAATAAACTCCAAGGACTAGATCACTGTGAGTATATAGCAGCAAAGTGTGAACGTAATATCAATTTAATGAGATGTGTTTCTGGGGTTTGGTGGGGTGCACACCCATCTACATTAAAACTGATGTATAATGCATTAATAAGAAGTTTATTGGATTATTGAATATTTTTACTAGAACCATGTAGTAAGATTGGTCTAAAGAAAATTGACTCTGTTCAAACTAAAGCATTACGAATTGTTCTAGGAGCAATGAAATCCAGCCCTGTTTCTGCCTTACAAGTAGAATGTGCTGAACCTCCATTACATTTACGACGTAAATATCTATCTGACAGGTTTTTCCTTCGCACTTTGGAATCACAAAATCACCCTCTGCTTACAAAGCTCTCTAGTCTTAGTGATTTAATGTCATATAAGTATTGGAAACACAAAACAATCCCAGCCCTTGTATACAGCTATATGAAATATCATAGCCTTAAGCCTTTTACTTTTACATTCCCTATAAATCCCTTATATAAACACAATTATGAATCATTAACTCTGCAGCCTGTTGTAGTAAATTTAGTATAGATAAACAATCTTTGTATGCCAATCAATATTTTAACAATATTATCAATGAAAAATGGCAAGATTTTCATTTGATTTTTACTGATGCATCCAAAAATAATAGTAATGTTGGAATAGGTGTATACCATAAACAGTACAATATTGTTCAAAAACTCAAATTTCCACCGGAAGCATCTGTATTTACAGGTGAATGTTATGGACTTTATAAAGCTGTAGAATACATACACATTATGAAACTACCTAAGTGTATGATTCTGACTGATTCACGGAGTGCTCTACATTGTTTGCAAAAGTTTCCTTTAAAATCCAAATTTATTCCTCCTATTATTTTAGACTTAAGAAATCATTTATACAAATGTACTTTTAAATATAATCATATTATTTACTTTGCCTGGGTTCCAAGCCATTGTAATATCACTGGAAATGAGCGAGCTGATCGGTGTACTAAAGAGGCAGTTCAGTGTGGTGATTTATACCCCTACATTAATTATTGCCATGATCTCCCTAAACTCCATCTTAAGCAGTCATGGCAAAGTGTCTGGGATAGTGGTACATTGGTGAAAGGCAAAACCTATTCCCAATTACAACCATTGATACCTTCTAAACCTTGGTTTTCTGTAGTGAAATTAAATAAGTTGTCAACATCTGTTATCACCAGAATGAGGCTTGGTCACACTAATACTCCTGAACACCTCTTCAAGCTACACATCAAAGATAGCAATGTTTGTGAGTGTGGCACTGATATTGGAGATCTCAATCATATATTTTTTGCTTGTCCTAAATGCAATCATTCATCATTATATAACAATTTATATTCTAATGACATTCCTTTACCTACATCCATTCTAACCCTGTTATTAAACCCTTGTATGTATAATATTCTTTCATTATTCATTCAAGAAAATAATATTAATATTTAAGCGTAGCTAGATACATTTAGTATCTAATACCAAATTAATATTAACCCACTTGTAAATATTATACAAATGACTAAGTATTATCTTTGTTAATATTATATAAATATATTTAAATATTATTGTTGTAAATAATTTATAATTTTAGTATCTATGTTATTTTAATTTGTTCCTGATCCTCTATTTTCCTGTCAATCCAAATCCCAAATCCTAGTTTATTGTCTAAAAAATGTTTCCTCGTTTTACTTGATCATGGCAGTTGCTTAACGCCCATGCCAAAAAAAAATTGTGAGTATGTGTGACAAGAAATAGATAATATAATAAAATTATATCAAAGTAAGAAGGTAATATAAAGAACGACAAACGGCAACTAACATACGGATGTGACGACCAAAATGTGATAATTTGATACTTTACAATATATTATGACAATAAATTACTTTCTATTCGTTCTTTTGGATCTAGTTTGAACACTGTGAACCGTAGAATGAAGATCAACAGGGTTATCAGCTGTATTAACAGTCGCAGAATTTTCCACTGTTGCGGCCGAGGAAAAAGCGAATACAAGTTTATCCAGCTCTTCTTTGTTGTGTATCCTCTGACGGCTCCCATTAGGCAATTTGACGACAACAACGCCGTTCGCCGTCTAGACATTCCTCATCTTGAAATGCCTGCGTGCCTCCATAAAGAGGGCCTTACACTCCGCACTTAAAAATTCAGCAAGCACATACTGTGTACCCTTGAGTTGTGTTTTCCTTTTGAAAACTTCAGCCCGTTGAGCTTGGGCCAAGAAACGGATTAAAATAGGTCGGGCTTTTTAGGTGAACTTTTGCCCAACCGATGTATACGGCCAAAAATGTCGGTGATATTGAATCCATACGAAGGTCCTTAGTTAAGATATCAGACACCAGCATAGGAATATTCTCATCCAGTGTTTCAACAACCCCATTCAGAATTAGACATTTGTTACGATGACGCAGCTCCATGTTTTCAACCTGGATACTCAAGGCCTTTTCTGCCAGGCAGGTTGTAAAAGGCGACCGTTTGGCTATCGAGTCACTACCATCGTGGCTACTAGGTGGTAGAGTTCTGCATTGTCTCGCCCGGGTCTGGTACCACCGCCTTACCTATTCCTGCCGCAATAGCGTCAGTGCTTGTCGCTGTCGTGTTGCGGTTTAGAGGGTAAGGTAGCCGGTAAACTTATTCATGTGGCATTAGACCTCGCCACAAGATAGCAACGCACCATTAACACCTTTGGTGTCTATAGGCGATGGTTCACTCTTTCCATCAGGAGACCCATCTGCTTGTTTGCTATCTTATTATAAAAAAAAAAACTCAAGGAAGAAATTTTTTGTTTTAAAAGTTGAAAAACATCTTGTACGCAGGCACGAAATTCAGAAAAATCTGCAGCAAGGCTTTGTAGATCATTTGCTGCATAAGCCTAGCCTCAAAAGTGATCTGAGTCAATCAATCACATCTCCAAATTTGGCCATAGTGAAGTAAATTTAATGTACGAGAAGATTAATTACTGGCAGATTACTCCACACAAATTATTACTGCATTAATCACTAATATTTATATTCTATATGTAAGTATTTTAACTATTTTTATGTAAGTATTTTAACGATTAACAAAAATATTTTAACTTTTTCACTTTAATTAACTTAATTTATAATTATTTATGAAATTAAACTTTAGGAGAAGCTTTTACATTATTCAGCACCTACCCAGCATCTGTTAGTCAAGTTCAAGTTCAAGTGTCAAGTTTCTTTAGATGCAAAGAGATAACCACGGTACGTTGCTACTCGTATGATTGGGCTTGTTTACCCTAACCTTACCCTCCAAACCGGAATACGACAGCAAAAGGCACTGACGTTTTTCCAAAATCCGGGCGAAATGTTGCTTAACACTACCACTTACTCAGTAGTCACGACAACAGTGACACGTATTAGCCTTTTCTCGCCTTTTAAGATATACCTAGCAGTAAGGCAGGTGGATTATTCTTCGAAAGGGGCGCGAATCAACATTGCAAAATTGGACTGCTACCTGAGAATTTAACACAGTTGAAATTAAATGAAATTTAATGAAATGGAATGGAACGGCACGGAATTGACCGGAACGGAACGAAATGTCCAAGCTGTCTCCAATCGGCTTGACTCTTTGGCTTTACGCAGAGATGTAAGTTCGCTTAGCATCTTTTACCGCATCTATCATGGAGAGTGTTCCGACGAACTGTTTGGATTGATTCCTGCTGTTGAATTTCATCATAGGACATCGCGGCAAAACTCAAAGTTCCATCCTCATCACCTCGATGTCTGGAAATCCACAACCGTGCGATTCTCTAGGCACTTCTTACCACGCACTACTCCTCTGTGGAATCAATTACCGGCGGGGGTATTTCCGAACGGATACAACTTAGGCACCTTCAAGAAAAGAGCATACTCCTTCTTAAAAAGCCGGCAATGCAACTGCAAGACCTCTGGCGATGTGGCTTTCCATGGGTGGCGGTAATCACTTACCATCAGGTGAGTCTCCTGCTCGTTTGCCCCTTTTTTTCTATAAAAAAAATATAACGAAACGGAATGAAATGAAAATATTTATTTGTAACAATATGGGTCTCACAAGTAGTTAAAAATTAATTAAAAATTACCAACATATTCTACCATAGTAAGAATAATTCAGTTTTTTTTTTCGTGGATTAAAACAAACACTATATTTTATAATATTGGTTTAACTTAAAAACCTTCAAAACTCTTACTAGCACCGTTATAAATGTATGACTTAGAAACGTGTTTAAACATTTCCTTTGTAATATTAGAATAAATGTTAGCGAGTTTTCAACAAAATATTTTCCTTGTCGTAAAAAATAATAACCGCTTTTCCTCGGAGCTCATTATAGGACGAGCAGACCTTAATAAAACCTTTACTTCTGTTCGTTTTTCTTGTTACGACGACATTATTTCTGTTCTACTATCGCATTAACTCAGTCGGTAAGGACTATTATAGTAATAAAATATAATATGTAGAAACGAGTTAAAATCCTTATGTCTAAAAATCTGAAAGTTAAAATCCTTATGTCTAAAAATCTATTTAACAAAAAAGTAAACCAACGAAAAGTTGTTTACCTACCTACATTAAAATCGGCGAGTGAATAATCAATCATCCTTTGTTTTCGCACCCTTTTGGGTGGTTTGTTTTTTTAAAAACTGTATGGGATATATCTCGGGGTACACCCATTCAATTAACTCTAATTGATAATTTTACTTATTATTTTTGAATAAATATCTAATATGTCATATTTTAATTTCCTTAATTTTTAAGTAAAATATTAACTGAAAAATAGCAATATTGTCTTAATTTGATTATAGCTGCTGCAACAAAATTTTAATCAAAGTTTTATGACGATACCCAACAGATAGCACCTGAATATTTCGAATTCTTGGTAATTATATCAAACAAGTGATAAGGAAACATGCCTGACGGCCATTTTTTACTCGATAGCGAGAGTGTTAACGCATGTGATTCATGGGTTCAAGTGGAAGGTTAGTGTGAAATGCAATTTTCACGTTTCGATTGACTGAACTTTGGTAATTGTGACGCTTACGCTGAAGTAAAGTTATCTCTTAAATTTATTGTAGTGAGAACGTAGAAAAAGAAAAATAATTGCAGATTTGTTAAAAATTTAATTCATAAATGTGGCAAAAACATGGCTGGTCCCTTAGCCAGTATTTTGCTCTTTATAGAAATGCAAGCTCTCGCGCATCATTTGATGCGCTGCTAGACCTTAAAAAGGTACAATTCAGTGATCGTTACCGTATAAATAAATAAATGTTTAAATGGTTATGTAGGTTGCTATAATCCTTGTTAAGATAAGTTAAAAACTAAAATCTCGTTGAATCTCGTTTTCAGTTTGAATTTTCATTGACACCCTATTGAAATGTTACATTTAGGGTTGGTTTCTCAGAGGATGCTTTTTTTTATGTGTAGGACGAGTTATGATACCGCTGTGTGGGGTCACCAGTCTCGTACCCCGGCTGCCATCTTGTAAAAAGGGGTACAAAGGGTTTTCGCGCTGTATCTCATAGACTAGCAACTTTACAAAAAATTTTGTAAGAGATTATTCGTAGCAAATTCATTCGCCTATAACTTTATTGCTATTGCTTTTTATCGCTAAATGGAAAGTAAAAAAGTTATAATAAAAATAACAGATTTTTTTGTCGTTTAATCAATTATACTGTTATTCAGATTTTATGTCTTGTGGTAACGTCGATGCAGAGAATTTGCTATTATTTCTCAGTGAGAAAGTCGATCGGATCGACTCGATCCATCTTTGCTTACTGTCGTTGGTAAACGTTTATTTGTCGCTGTGATTATGATATATAGCTTTTTTTGTATTGGAGAAAGCGATGATAAGTAAAATGTATTTTTAATCACTATCTTCCGATTCACTTAAAAGTTTAATCCAACTTTAAAAACACTGCGTGAAACACCGTAAATTGGATAAAAATCGATTAATTTATTTGGGATAAACTGTCAATGATTAAAAACTTTTGAAAAAAAAAGTTGTTTGATATTACTTTGACATTATGTAGCTAAAAAAATATTTAAAGCTCAAAAATTGCGTTGAATGCCATTCGAAAGATCAAAATTGATCATCGTTTCCAAAATAAACAACTTTTCAAAAATAAAATTATCGTTATTAATATAACAAAATTTAGACATTTGAACTGTAAAAAAGCTACACTTAGGTGTAGTTTCGTTTGAATGTAATATTGAAACCTGAATTAAACGTTAAGTTTCCTGGATCTGTTGACTGGTAGATTTAGTAGGGTCTACCAGTTTACAGATATATTTTTTTTCATTTTAGTATAAAAAGTAATAAGAATAAAGGTGCTTTGTCTGAAAAAGGCCTAAAAAATGTAACATTTCAATGGAGTACGAATAATCTCCAGAATCCCATAACAGTCGCGATCGAAAAAACAGAAAAAATGTTTTGTTTGGTAGAAATCTGTATAAGTTTAAAACACTACTGCTATGGTTCTAATCACTCAAGAATTGTGTGCTTCTAAAAATTGTCGATTATTAATAAGTCGCGTCGCTAACGTATTACTAACATTACGAAACAAATGTTCGCCATTCACGGTGAGTAAACGCAAACCAAGCGGTTTAGCTAAATGGTATCTTGCACTCGCTAAATCTCGATGCTAGATAAGAAAAAAGTTTGTTGGTAAAGTTATTCGATCACTTTTAAGAAACACGCACTCGGCACTCTGATTGAGGATTTTATATGCAGGAGTATAGAAATAGGATGTTTCAATTTTACTGCTTTTAAATTATTTTAACCGATACGGTCAATAATTTAAACGCAGTAAAATTGAAAAAAGCTATAAAACCATTGTACAAGAAATTTTCTTTTTTTCTCCTATAGCAGATAAATAACAAGCGACAATCTTTAAAATTGGCAAATGCGGCGATGGAAATTAGGTACCACCTGCATCACCAGCCAGTAAAGCCGGTAAACCAGTATATCATGGTGAACTTGCAACGTGTTTTTATATCATAGAATAGCAAATAAGTAAATGATTTTGGAAAAAGGCAACTATCACTTCTTTCGGAATTTCCTGTCTGCCTTTTTTACACGGAATTTTTTGCGTGATTTTTTTTTTCAAATTCAAACACATTTTACCACCACCCTCGTTCACCACCTTAGAGGTTGAATTTTGAAAGATCACTTCTTCATGTCTTTACGCCACGAAAGAAAACTAGCTACTGTCCAAAATCACAATACTAGCTTTACTAATTTTGGCTAAGGGTTGATAACAAAGGTTAAATTAATTGAGTGTTGATGAGTTAATCAAAAAACAAAAGTTCAAACTATTATTTTTAAATTAATTCATAGCTTTAAAGTTTGACTTTAATGCTGGAAATGTAACAAAACGTCGAATAACGGATGTAATTTGAAAGAAAAAAAGCTTCGCACTCTTATTTTCACTGACCCTGGTTAAAAAACTTTAATTAAGTTAACAATAAACTAAGATTTCAAGTGTGATTAAACCATTTTTAAATAAGTCCTCTGAGAAACTTGTTTAGTAATACCACTAGGTAGATAGTACAAAATAAAGTCGCTTTCTCTGTCTGTCCCTATGTCCCTATGTATGCTTAAATCTTTAAAACTACGCAACGGATTTTGATGCGGTTTATAGATAGATTGATTCTTGAGGAAGGTTTTAGTATACAAACCTTTCCGATATTCCCACGGGCACGGGCTACGCGGGTGAAACTGCGGGCAGGTCGCTAGTAAATAATATAAAAGGAATGATCCGTTTTCTAAATTGCTAGAATCACGAATACTTAGTTTACAATTCATTACGTTGCTATTTTATTTTTACAGGCATTACATGAAAATTAATCAAAAGAATTTTTAATTGCACAAAATATTATATATATGGGAGAGAGAAAGTTGTTTTTTTTTTATAAAAATATTTACATTAAATTCAAAGTCAAAGTGAGTGAATTGTAAATGCTCTAATGATACTTATGTTTGTAAAACCGGTTGGATAAGATATCACGTTGTCATTATCTTTTTCTGGAACCAACAAGCTAACCACAGAACTACAATGCAGTTTGGCAGTTTGCTATCATAATAAGCCATTATAATTTAAGGAACTCCTAATAAGCTAACCACTAAAACTATAAGGCAATTTTCATTCAAATACGATTATAACTTCTCTGGAACCCCTAACAAACTAATTATTTAAGGCAGTTTGTTTCATAAGTCATTAAATTTTCTCTGAAAGCACTAAAAAGCTAATCATTAGTTAACCATGACGTAGGTTTCATCTTATATACTTAGTATAATATAAACACAGTATCCTGCTCTCATTTTCTTTAATTCTTCTGTTTCTCTAATACCCTCGGTACTAGTTACTACTTTACGAATTTGATACGGAACTGTCTTTCTACTACGCATTTCTTTAATTTCTTTAACACGAATTAAATGGATACGCTTTTCAAGACAATTTCTTCAGTACGATAAAACAGTACAACATGGTTTATTTTTACTTTTTCACGATATAAAATATCTACAAATGCATGCCATTTTTGACGGTGATAGAAGCGTTTGCTCAAATGCACGGCGACACGTTTCCTTCCCAATGGCGTGTCTATGTGGTCTTTAATATCTGCAGTATCCTCTTCTCATAAGTCGCATAATATAAACTACATATTGATAAAACGGAGACCAGTCAAAAGATTTTACGCGGACGTACTGACATCATCGTAAAAATAAATAAAATTTTCTAGGACCTCAAACCGTCGAACTCTGATAAAAACTCGATTTTCAAAAATCAACATCATCAACTTCCTTAGAGGAGAAATTAAAAACGATTTTCCTAAGTGATTTATAACTGATTCATTTCGGAATAACTAATATTAAGGTGGTTTAAATTAAGAAAAAAGCTAAATAGAAGCTCCTATAAATAATACCTCTGATATTTAAAAGCAGGCGGAAGATTTGCTAACACCCACCTAGTTTGTATAGGTACGATCAAAATTCCACTTCCCACGCATTCGGCATTAGGTCGTAAATATTTATTAGCTTTCCAGAGAGTTATTTTTGTAATGTTTAAGCAGTGTTCATTTATATGAAATAAGGAACATTAAGATCCGCTTGCTCCAAAATTATTGAAACGCCGGGTCTCCTCGTGTTGGTCTCGGACTCCTTTGAAGAATAGGCCAACTGCCGTTCTGCCAGTACGGTCGTCGTCGTCGTCTTCTTCGGGCAGGCTACTAGGGAGTAGAGTTCTGCATTGTCTCGCCCGTATCTGGTACCACCGCCTTACCTATTCCTTCTGCAATTTTTTTTTTTTTATAAAAAAAACAATCCGGGTACCTATAAGCCTATAAGCCACAAGCCGGGTGTCTATATCGGCGTGATATAAAAGCAAGAATGGATACCAAAAAACGAAAATCACTGAAAACATTTAGAGTAGAAATTTTCGTAAGCTTACGGAAGTTTAAAAGAACTGATTCGGCCGGTAGCAGCGGACTTGGCACAAACTCTACTAAAACTATACAGAAGCCAACGACTGAAAGGCCGCCGGATGCTATTCGGTATGATCAACTTGCTCATTATCCAACTGTAATAACCAACAAAGGAAGGTGTATGTATTGCACTAAAGGTCTGACTATTTTTTTTTTTGTGAAAAAATGCAAACTGAGGTTGTGTTTATTAGCGAAACGTAATTGTTTCAAAGATTTGACATAATTTTTTTAATTATTTATATACTAATTTTATACCTAACAATGTTTAGGACGATTAATTACTATTATAAAGAACCTTTATTTAAGACTGATTTCTGTATATGTATTTTTTAAAGATATTTCATATAAAAAATATTTATATATAAAACATATTATATATAACCTATTTAAAAGGCTGAATTATAATTTGATTTTATAATTGATCTCAATGTAACAATAACTTAGATTTATAAGAAACAAAGGCTATTGTTATAGTAATTTTTATATGTACGTACCAAAGACCTACAAAAAATATAGACATAGCCATTGTAAGCAATTAGAAACAAATCGGTGAAGACAACTTTTGTACATGTGTGCGTAAGCCAACGCCAACACTTGCAAGCATCGTAAAACATTACGTACGTGTGCTAGAGATTAGTGTTGCAAGCATTGGCTTTCAAATTTCCATTTACTGGTTTAATATTTTACTACATTTTATAAATTATATTGCGTTTTACTTATATTAATTATATTTGATATTTTATTTGTATTACTATTTCTTACGTCAAAGACAAACAAATTTAGAAGGTCTTGAAATTTATTTATTTTATCTACTGTACATATGCCATTATATTAATGCATATTTACACATGTAAATATGCACTAATTACAATATGAATAATATTTTTACGAACCTTTTTCAGCATATTTTACATTTTTGTTCTAAATAATTACAAGTAATAATTCAATAGGTTTTTAATATTTTTTTTACTTATAATGCTAACTATTTATTATAAATTCTTAATACTCATCTTTAATAGTAATATATAACTTCTTTTCTAAACTGAAAGTACACACAAGAATGATAATTGGCAAACTAACAAATAAAACGAAAAATAAAATACGAGCTTATTTATTTATTTAATTCTTTATTGTACATAGTAAACACTAACATAACAATAATAATAGAAAATAAGTACAATGGGCGAGATTATCTCTAGTAATAGAGATTTCTTCCAGCCAACCCGTAACAAGAAAATATTAAGACGCTGTCAACACCGAAATCGCTCACTCTGTCTATTTCTATCGGAGTAAACGAGACCACACTATCAGTGTAACTGGGCGGCCAGGGTCTTAAAATGAATAAATATTGAAATTAAAAAAAGTGTAGATTATTTGTCAAATATGATTCGATAGCGGTTTAGGTATGAATATGCTGACTTCATGTTTTCAATTGCAGACCCATACGTCAAAGAAATAAAGATATAGACCCGTAATGATGATTTCAAGACCAATCTTCGCAATTATTTTCTATCGAGCCAATTTTTTTCAATTATGTATCGAGTCCGAGAAATATGATGAATATTAACATATATTTTTTTTGAAGTGCTATAACAAATAATTTTTCTTAAAAAACTGCTTTAAAACATCAATTTCAACTAATTAGGTCTTGTCAGCCCCTTAAAAACAAAGATAATTTTCGACTTGACATACAATGAATTAATTGCAATAAAATTAAACCTATAAGACCATAATAAAATTAAATCTATAAAACCAAATACTACTATAAACAAAAAAATGAACGGAAACATAAATACACACACACACACACACACACACACACATGCATATTTTTTGTAGTTTTAATGGATAGATATAGTTAGACAGTAAAGTTTTATTAATTATTCCAAAAAAAGTAAATGATTTTATGACGTTATCTTCTAGCGCTAGTTGGGAAATCAATCACGAAACAGCATGAAACACGGCGAGCCATGTTTTATAAATATGTATATATGTAGTATATACGTATATAGTACGGTAAATCCAATTAAAACTATAAGTCTAACATTAACATATATTTTCTAAATAAAAGGGACATTTCCCCAATGTTTGGGGAAATTTATTCGTATGTTAACTTACCACACTGTCACAATGTCGCTTCAAATTTGTGTTCTGAGAAATTATATCAAACATTATTTCAGTTTTGTTAAATTTATGGAAATTTGGATACTTCCTTGTGAAAAGTGATCCCGGAAGACTTTTTTCAAAACATGAATTGTTTTAACAATTGTTTACCACACAGGATGGCATGATTTCAAAATAAATATTGTCACAAAAAGAACGTTTCTCACTCTCTCTAGCTCGCGGCCGACTAGTAAGCTGCCGGCTTCATATTGCTGCATCGTCATCACATTCGTGACTCACGATACGAGCGCTTGGCTACGTCTATATTTTTTTGTAAGTCTTTGGTACGTACAAGTAAAAAAAACTATGTTTTATTTTCTTGTTACTTACTCCATTGAGAATGTTAACATTTGGTATTTCGTTTTGTTAAAAGTTGTTTAAAACTAATATATTCGCTTTACTCGAAGATTGGCAGTGTAGCAATTATGATAGGTAACTAAGTACATAGATTTTATAGTGCCTAGCAATGTTACAGATATGATACGCTCAATAAATGTCAAATTACCAATAAGATGTTTTTTTTTTTACCCCTTCCTTAACCACCCCAGAACATATTTAAAATATTTTTTGTAACATTTTTTTGGAACGAAGTTCCTTACGGCAGGCTTGGAGGGGATAGGGATTTTGCTGCGCGACCGAACTGAAAAAAATGTGATAGTAAAACCGTAAGAAAAATGCGTGGAATAAAAGCGTTAAATGAGACGTGCGCAGGCGCGACAGTCGCGTACACAAGCGAGTAGTGCCGTTTAGCCGAAGGAAGTTCGTTCCTACCTGGTGTCCCGCGACACCACATCATTTTTAATTATTTTTTTTTCTTACCAAGTATAGGATTACGAGGCAGTTCACACTTTAAACCAACCTTTGACGAGAATTCATAATTTTCCAACTCCTAATTTTTAATATTATAAGGTACTTTAATTTAATAAAATGGTACCATTAGATAGTTTAATCTTAAATGAAACAGATTTTGCAATCATCAATTGTACCTATTTCTTATAATAAATGTTCTCCGAAATCAAGTTTCGACAATTACCTACGCAAGGAAGTTATTTTTCCAAAAAATATTGCTACTGCTAGAATCAACAAGCGTAATTAAAAAAACTGCTAAATTACCAGAAACATCCAACAACTGTGCCTGAATGGATTACTTTTTCCTAAAAGATCTATAACTATATCTAATTGATTAAGCAAATATGCCTATTTCGACGAAAATAAACGAAATATTAACTGGTTTTTTTGTTATCAAATAATGACATTTTTCTATAGAAATTGGCATAGAATATTATATATACTTATGCAATAATAGGTCACTTGAATAATATTTATTTATTTTTATTTCAAAAATAAATAAAAGTGAATACTATAAAATAGTATAAAATTCGCTACGCGCGTCGGTGTGCCAAAATTAGTAGCTTAGTATGAGTACCACGCGAACGTTCGTTGAGGTAGGACCTACTATATATATATACGTTATTTTCTACTTTTACTATATATACGTTATTTTTCAGATTACAACAGAATATATAACGACCGCAACGTTTTGACACTGAAAAGTAAGTAAGCCTCTCAAGACGAGCCAATGGGCCAAACGCACTATCCTCACCAGCCACGCTGCCAAGCCGAGTCGATAACGCTCATGTTAATTTGATTAAAAGTAGAAATATCTGTATCTTGGTACAAACCGATTAAAATATTGAAACGTTTTATAACATGAAAAGATTCGAAGTTTCCTTAAAACTGTTTACTAACACTCACGGTTCTTCTCAGAAGTAATAAAATATTTTAAATAATCGCACGGCTTTGAAAGCATTTTATTATAACGTCTATTACGAAAATTCCAAGGCAGAAATCTTTAAGAGTTCACAAATAAATAGTCACAACTAACGTCTGGCCCGAGGCCAGTACATCGTGATGTATTTTTGTTTTTAAAATATATTGTGTTGTTGTGACAAGATTGCAAATGTCAGCTACGTTTATCATCCTGTAATATGCTCACTCTAACCAGCATTTGGTTAAATTTGTAATTGTAAGCTTAAGAGGAGTCGTGTTTAAACTGTATCTATAATATGTTAATATATGAAGCGAAAACTATGTACCCCTTTAGGAAAATTGCGCGGACGGAGGAGTATGAAATTTGGCACGGTTAAAGTGGAAGTTTATTTTTTTATATTTTTAATGTTATTTTTTTAGTGTTCATTACAAACAAATAAAGTACTCCTTATAAACACTACCATACGTTTGATGCTGCACTAACTACACTAACACACACACGTACCTGTATATGGTTTTGTTTACGGTTAAAGTCTAAGGGCACTTGTGCACTACAAAGAATTTTACTGTCCGGCAGTCCGATTTCTTATTGTCCGATATGGCACGCCATAAAAGTATATGCTAACTTGTGCACTATACGTGTGCCGTTCCACATTTTACTTTTCCCCATTCCAGACCGATTTACGTCCGTTGGTGGTACACACAGCCTTAATTTTGACCTTGCTTCTGGATCAACGCGGTAAAGCAAAAAACTTAAGCGGTATATCAAAAAAATATAAACAGCTGTAGACATCTGGTAGTAGGGAAAAAATTTTTTCGTTCTGCCTCAGTTTATTGAGTTTTATGTAAAATGACACTGTTAGGTACTTTTATATATAACGGTATGAACTTAATATTCTTTTTGTCTTCTACGTCTTCGCAGCACAAATTATCCGCTAGTGTAATTACTAGTGTGTAGCGTGTAGTTTCAGAGAGCTAACCTAAACTGTACGGCACTGATCCGAGTAAAGATGGACAACTTAATAAGGCAATCCATTTTTGGGATTCCGAAGTAAACTAGAAACCCTTATAGTTGCGCTATATCCGTCTGTCCTGCCGTCCGCACGATTGCTCAGATATCCTTATTACTGCTTAAAGCTGCAATTATTAGTCACGTTAACAAAGTGGTGATATGAAATTTTGAAAAAAATTTTTTTAAGGTACATGTAAAGTGAGGATGTTAATTTTTTCCCATGTACCCCATTTTGTGGGGTATCGTTGAATAGGTTTTTTAAAAATATTGTAGGTTTGTGAAAACAAGTTTTCAATTGAGGCACTCGTTTGTAAAATATTAAGCTTTAATTAATATTAAGTGCTATTTTTTGTTAAATTCAAGTGTCCCTTTCCCCCTCTGCAGACTTATTGGCTAGTTTTGGGGTAAGAAAAAAATCATAGCAGTAGTAAATATAATGAAGTTAAAAGGAAAAATATTTACAAGTTTTTGAGTAATAGCGACCAAATTATAAAATGTAGTTAGAGAAGTTTTATAGGCGGTGAACCAATAGTGTGGATATATATTTGTCATTGACGTTGAATAGCTTAAATGTTAATAGTTTGAAAGTACAAAAGCCCTCTTCTTAGTCTGCATTATTGTGATGGGCAACTTCAAAACCCTACATTGCGCGTGGCCCGACACGCACTTTAGCAATTTTTTTTGTGCCGCATCGGACCGTATTAAGTCAGACTACCGGACAGTAAAATTCCGTGTAGTGCACAAACGCTCTAACAGACAACAGTCAAACTTAAAACGGTATATATTCTATGATCAGTCTGAGTCCTAGTTTGTTAATGCTATTATTTATCTAATATGTAAAAATTTGTGCTTTAACATTAACAAAATCACGGTCGAATTTGACCAAAGGAGTCATTATTTTATACAATTAGTCCGACCATAAATACAATAACATAAAAAATTTTCTTATTCCAACTCTTTTGAATTTGGAACGCAAATACCATGTTAAAATAGAATTTTCGATTTCCCACCATTTCACATATTTTTGTTACGTTAACTATTTTTATACAAATCATTATACGGCATGGGGTGTTAAGGTAAATAGGATTGCAGTAATTGCATTGCACAAAGTGGGTATGGATCACCGACCCAAATACTCTAACGAAGTATGGAGGCTCCATAATAGATCAGTCTTTATTCTCATTCTCTCTTCCTCACCCCCTTTTCACTCAATTCTCTCTCCCTACTTCTTCTCCATGATAAGACTTCGGAACTAGCTCCCACATCACGTTCTAATAGTACTTAATCCTACGCTTTCAAAAAAGTAAAACAATCGAAACTACATTTATCCTCAGCTCAAAATAATTAAGTTTTTCTTGGTTTTGTTTATCTGCATGTCACTTCTAGCATCCATTAAACCATCTGATGATTTCATTTATTTATATATACAAATAATAAACTCCCTAGGTAGATTATAATCTAACGACTATTGACAATTTCACTGCGACGTATGTACCGTGTATATGTCGCAGTGAAATTGTCAATACCGTTAGATTATATATAATTTACCTAAGTGATATTATAGTTTAACTGCTAACCTAATCTAACCAAATTGTAAAATCCCTAGGTAGATTATAATCTAACGGCTATTGACAATTTCACTGCGACATAAACATTTCTATGCATTTAGTAAAAAGCAGTTATTTTAATATTAGAAACTCTAAAATTTTATTTATTTGTATAGATGTATAGATAATCTCGCCCTGCGTTCGAAATTCGACCATTGACTAAACAATAAAATCAATGTTAAATTTGACAACAGATTTAGCCGTAAAGGAAATAATGCCTAAGTCTATGTGTATATTACTATATCTCAATGATTGCAGAGTGTGTAATGTTTATTCTTATTTATCTATATATATAAATAAAAAAAGTGACTGACTGATGTATCAACGCACAGGCCAAACCCTTAGGACTAGAAACTTGAAATTTCACACATGTGTTTCTCTGATGATGTAGGCATCCACTAAGGAAAGATTTTTCAAAATTCAACCCCGAAGGGGCCGAAATAGGGGATAAAAGTTTGTATGTAACTTTTTATTCCCTGGATATATTTGCATAAAATTTTGTATAAATTGAATACAAAAAATAATTGTGTTTAAGCGTTTTTCAAAATTCGATCCCTAAGGGGTAAAATAAGGGAAGTAGCTTATAAAGAAAGGTTAAATAAGGTCTAAAGTAAATATGTGCGAGCGAAGCCGCGGGTAATTGCTAGTTTAATATACTTCTAGCGCATATTATCAAATAAAAAACCGGCCAAGTGTGAGTCGGTTTTGCGCACGAAGGCTTCGTTACCATCATCTATAAAAATGGCAAAAAAATCAAGTTTGTTGTATGGGGGCCTCCTTTAAATATTTATTTCATTTCAATTTAATTATTTTTAAAGTGAATATGTAACTAAATATTCTGTTAATGTTATAAGCATCTACCATCTATTATTTAGATCGAAAAAAAAATCAAATAAATCTCGTGTGTTGTATATGAGCCCCCTTAAATATTTATTTTATTCTGTTTTTAGTATTTTTTGTTCGAACGGCAACAGAAATATATCGTCTGTGAAAATTTCAACTGTCTAGCTATCAAGGTTCGTGAGATATAGCCTGGTGGCAGACGGACAGACAGACAGACATACAGACGGACAGAAAGCGAAGTCTCAGTAATAGGGTCCTATTTCATTATTTTTATGTTTGTTACCTCAGAACTCGGCCATTTAAGAACTGATTTCAAATTTTTTTTTTTGTTTGGAAGGGTACACTTTCAGTGTGATCTTAGGCCTAATTCACGTAACAAAATGGCAATCAAGTCATAGGACTCTTACACTCTTACACATTCTCTCGACGTTCTATCATGTTCAAGTGTGTGAGAGCCCTAAGCCCATCAACTCAATACATGAATTGAGGGGGCTCATCTTAAATTGATAAAGATCTGAAGGAGGGTTCCAGGAATACAGAAAATGGGAAGTCGATTGTTGCAATTTTATTGAGTTTTATTTATTAATGATATGCTCACCTTTTGTATTTTATGGTTTGATTTCTCGTACCTATATCTTTCTATTTTTGAGTACAATAAATCATTACATATAATAAAACTAAGTTGATAAAATTTGCGTGCCGATAAAACTTAAAAAGGAGTCCCGGCACGATAAAAGAACTTATATAGTGTGATAGGCCTTTATCTCCCCTCAAATAAGAAAAAGATTTTAAAGATTTAAAAAGTTTTTAAAGATATAAGGGCTTTTCCAACCCTTCAACTTGGAAATTAAGTGTAGTGGCGCCATCTGTTGTCGAGTATTTGAACTTCATTCACGACAACGATTATTTGGGTTGCATTTCGAAAGGCGCTCGAGCAATTGCAGCATGTGTAGTAATGGCACGAAATTTAAAATTCCAATTTCAATAAAGTCTTAAATTACATTTGTTGTATTTCAACTTCCACGTAATCTCATATCAACTTCCGAGCGAAACCGGGCATCATAGCTAGTTATTAAATAACTAAACAATAAATAAAATAGCAATCATCTTCGATTTCTTCACCTAAATCTATAAATTACATATACATTCTCATATATCGAAAAATTTACTTTACTATTAGACACCACTCAAAAAAAAAAATTAAAGACAACAAAACATTAATATGTTAACAAATGCCATATTATACAAAGAAATCTTTTTAAAACGAGGGAAATGTTAGAAAGTGGATACCATGGCAGATAAACGCAATCGTAAGTTATTTCACTATCTCAGTTGTAGCGCAATGTATAATTTTCTTCATTATATGCCGTAATCATTGCTTTCAGCATCACGTCAGATCACAGGTTGAAATCGATTTAAACGTCAAGTAAAACGTAATAAAAGATTTTATATTTACTCCATTGAAATGTTACTAGTGGCGCAATATTATTTTTGGGGCATATGTGGGGGTTCAATAGAAGCTTAACCCTAAGTTTGTGGGGTTTCCGCCCTTGTCCTCCAGCCGCCATCTAGGAAAAAGGGGTGTAAACACCTTTTTCACGATATCTCGGAAACTATGCGTGCTACAAAAAATCGTAAAACATAATTTGTAAGAAATCGCTTTGCCTACAAATATGTTCATATATTTTTTTCCCTTAATTTAAAATTTAAAAAGTTATAATGAAATTATGTTTTATCAGTGCGTAGTTGACCGTGATCACTAATTGACATCGTTTCTATTTATTCAAATAATAACTAATAGTAAAAACTGCACTTTCTTTTATATAAATCCAAAAGAAAACATACTACAAACAAATCATGTAAATGATACTCAAAACTGACAAGTGCTTGTGATGGATGTCAAAATAAATTATTTAAAAGCACAGATTATGTTAAGGTTTGCATTAATAGTACACGAAATTTACCATAGATCATACATCATTACACTTCTTCATACTAAAATAAATAAATATTCACGGGACAAATAACACTTACTGATCTAACCCCAAAGTAAGCAAATTATTTGATTGTGATATGGGAGTTAGTCAACGATACTAATGCATAGAAATACATAATATGTATATATATATATATATATATATATATATATATATATATATATATATATATATATTTTTATTGCCATTTACACTGCTGCCATGGCTGACGCAGCAACTTTTAATCTGTTTACATAATACACTTTATTTCATACTCCTAGTTTTTTTTTTTTCTTGTATTTATACACATATATGTACAGGTAAGTATTCAATTAAATATGTGTGCACAGAATTGACATACTTGTGGACGCTTTCGCGTACAGTACCCGGCGATAAATATTGCACATCGACCTTTGGAAAGAGACAATCGGCTAATTTCGGCTTCGTAGAGCGTTATCTCTGTCGCACAAAATACAAACAGTCCGGTACCTATTAGGAGCTGTTAAAACAAGTATGATTTGCTTCTTTTGATATTTTTATTCTTTGTATAAAATACACTAATTTTTCTATAAGTGATGGCTTTAGGTTGGGGTAAAATAAAATAAAAAAACATTTTTACATTATGTTTACGTATTTAATTATTTTGGAACATTACAGCTTTAGTGTACATAATAAACACCATTATACCTATTGCTAAAATGAGACATTGCAATAAAAATAATAATAATTCTAATTCTCAATTACTTCCATTTCACTATCTGTGCTCTCAAAGAGGTCAATATCACTGTCACTATCAGCCGTATTTATTACTAATCTATCAGTGTAATTGTCTAAACTGTGTTGAATGCTTCTATATTCATTCTCACATTTGATTGCATGATCGTAAACCTTTTTCCACTCTTCAGCGCCGATCATGTTTACTTTTTCAGTCAATAATGTTTTTACTGTAGTTAAGTTCATACCCACATTTCTAGAGGCTACATAGCCTTTCAGTTGAGACCATATATTTTCAATTGGATTAAAATCCGGATGATATGGTGGCAATCGCAACACAGTGTGCCCATGTTCGGCAAGTATTTTGTCCACAGAAAACTCTGTATACCTCTCCTTGTGCTGACATATAATAGCGTAAATCTGGGTTTTTGTTAATTTTGGATCAACTGGATCAATCTGGGTTTTTGTTAATTTTGGATCAACTGGAATTTCATGTCTGTTTAACCAGTTGATCATTTCCCGTTTAATGGTGTTTGAGTTGGGGGGTCTCTCAACATACTTGTTGTGATAGGGTGCGTTGTCGATAACTAGAACAGAATCACTGGGTATATTTGGGATTAATTGGTTAACCAGCCATTTCTCATAGTTATCGTTATTCATTTCATTGTGATAGTCACCTGTACCTAGTGTCCGTGGATTTATACGTTAAAAAAGCACCGGGTACAAAGCCTTTTTCATTTCCCGCATGAACTATTATCAAACGTTGACCTTTTGAAATTGGCTTTTTTACTCCTTTTTTCTTATCGTCACTCCAAGATTTCCCTTTAGTGTGGGATGCATGTATATATGACTCATCCATGTAGACGATATTTTTTCCTGTTTCGCGAAATTTGCGTATTTTATCAAGGTATTCCATTCGTTTGAGACTAACGTCGTGCTTTTCCATTAGATTTTTCGATTATCTTCCATTTTAGTGAACTGAAATCCCATGTCATGAAGTATTTTTCTCAATGTTTTTTCAGACCCATTGTAATTAATAGCTTCAGATAACTTAGCTTTTAATGATTTTATTGTTGGCAGTTCATTAAATCGTAAGTAAGGCTATGTAGCCTCTAGAAATGTGGATATGAACTTAACTACAGTAAAAACATTATTGACTGAAAAAGTAAACATGATCGGCGCTGAAGAGTGGAAAAAGGTTTGCGATCATGCAATCAAATGTGAGAATGAATATAGAAGCATTCAACACAGTTTAGACAATTACACTGATAGATTAGTAATAAATACGGCTGATAGTGACAGTGATATTGACCTCTTTGAGAGCACAGATAGTGAAATGGAAGTAATTGAGAATTAGAATTATTATTATTTTTATTGCAATGTCTCATTTTAGCAATAGGTATAATGGTGTTTATTATGTACACTAAAGCTGTAATGTTCCAAAATAATTAAATACGTAAACATAATGTAAAAATGTTTTTTTATTTTATTTTACCCCAACCTAAAGCCATCACTTATAGAAAAATTAGTGTATTTTATACAAAGAATAAAAATATCAAAAGAAGCAAATCATACTTGTTTTAACAGCTCCTAATAGGTACCGGACTGTTTGTATTTTGTGCGACAGAGATAACGCTCTACGAAGCCGAAATTAGCCGATTGTCTCTTTCCAAAGGTCGATGTGCAATATTTATCGCCGGGTACTGTACATTTGTCTTTTATTTTTATTACTTTTATTTACCAATAGCTATATTTAGTTCTTTATGCTATATGTATACACATATACATACACTCCAACACACACACAAATACACACACGTGTCTAGTTAATTTATTTATTACATATATATATATATATATATATATATATATATATATATATATATATATATATATATATATATATATATATATATATATATATATATATATATATATATATATATATATATATATTTACACTCGCCTACGTACATACATATATATGAATACATATATATACCTGTATATGCATACATGTACTTACTTATTTACAACTATATATCTTTTCCTTTATTTTATTGTAACATATTAGGGTTGAGATTTTGCTCTGGCTGCAGTTCACAGAATATTTCGTGCGAAACGGAGAAAATAACCATTGATGGTTTGGTTTTCTATGATTTATCTTAGGTTTGCCAGAGAGCCGTCCATTTCCGATTCAACGTCGTGACGCTCTCTGGCAAATCTTGGACACTCCAATAAGATGTAAAATACCGTTTCGTGTATAATATGTACTTAATATATATGTGTATATATTAAGTACATATTATATAAATACTAGAATATATTTAAAAAACACCTAAACTCGTAAATACAAACATAAATGCTTGTCCCCGTCGGGGACCCGGGATCGAACCCGAGCCCCGTCGATTGCTTAGTCAGGGTCGCTAACCACTCGACCAACAGAGCGGTTAAATATGTAGGCTTTATGTTAAAGTTCAAAATTAAACGATGAGTAGACGCTTAAGCTTCTCGTTATCGTATCGAGCGACGGTCACCTTTTTGTGGGCTCGATGCTTGAGTGTCAAAGCGGGTATAAGTTAATAATGTATTTACAATAAAAAAAATCAGAAAACTAAGTTAAACATTTCGTTTTAACCGGAGTCTCATGAGAATTGACGAACCCGATTAACTTTGGAGCGCTTTAAATGAATGAAATTAAAAAAAATGCTCTAAAGACCATCTATAAGATTAGTCTGAAGTAATTTTTTTGCAAAATGTATAAAAAAATTGTAGAGCAAAATGAAAATTTTAATAGAAATTTTCTCACTTTTTTGCTTATAAATTCTTTAATTTTAAATTTAGAGCAATAAGTTACATGAACGAATTTATAGGCAAAGTGATTTGCTACAAATTATGTCTTTACGAAATTTTTGTAGGACGTACAGTTTTCGAAATATCGCGAAAAAGATCCTTAACACAATAAACCTTCAAAAGAAATAAAATAGGCTACGATTATTCACGATATAAATCAAAAATTTAAGTCCAGCGACTGTTGCTATTTATACAGTAAATACAGGTTAAATATTAATTTCGTGTGTTATATTTAGTGTTGAAAGGGTTCATATAAATTTGCGGAAATATGTACGTGAGTTGTTTTCCGAATAAACCTTAATAGCTAGAGGTAGTTAAGTTTTATTACCGGTCCTGCCTTCGGTATTTAAGGGATTTGAACAACTAACATTATATTTTATATGGTAGCTTTATGAGACAGTAAAAATATCCGTTAACACTATTTACAAGATAACCATTACCTACATCACACATAACTTTACCAATTTTTATTATAACTTTGTACAGTATAATAAAAATTAGTAAAGTTATCTAAACAAATAAATAAAGTTAGAGCGTCTGTTTGTAATATTAAAATAACCGCTTTTTACTTAATGCATATGCACCGATTTTGACGGGACTTTTACTGGCAGATAGCTGATGTGATAGGGAGTAACTTCGGCTACTTTTTTTCGAAATTTTTCTACGCGGACGAAGTCGCTGGCTCAGCTAGTGTTATATAATATACTTGTGAATTCTTATCAGCTATATGTTAAATAATAATAAATTGGTAAAGTGCGTGTAGGGCCACGTGCAATGTAGGGCGGAGCCCTACATTGCAAGTATCCCATCACAATAATGCGGACTAAGAAGAGGGATATTATTGTTGCATAAGTACTATGAATATTTAACCTACTCAACGTCGACGACAAATATATATCCGCTTTACAGGTTCACCGCCTATAAAAACTTCACTAAGTACATTTTATAAGTTGATCGACTATTACTCAAAAACTTGTAATTCTAAAAAATCGATACAATTTGTAGTTTTAAATGCAATACTATATAATGATATTTTTTTTTAAATATTTGCACACCATATATTGGTAGAATATGTTGGTACCTTAATTTATTTGTAACACCCATATTCTTGCAAATAAATATTTTCTTTCTTTCTTCTTTCTCTCTCTCTCTCTCTCCGCTTAATATTTATGTGAAATACTTTTTAATATTATTATTATATATTTCGAAATGACGTAAATAATATGAATAAATATTTATATGAGCTTCGTTTGTTTTTAAAGATGCTTTCATTTACTCTCTTTTTACATAATCTACACAATACTAGTTTTCAAGGAGTGAACTTCAGTCGTGCTTCAAACTGACACATACTTTATTTTGAGGTGTGTGTGTGTTATTTAATCACTGAAACATATTTTTATACATATAATAAAATCAAGAGTCTAAGCCATGATAGTCTTCCTTTTAAGTTCATTAAATTTACTACTACCATGATTTTTTCCCACGCGTAAAACCAACAGCTTAGCCTGCGGTTAGGGTGGACGGGGCACTTGACTTTAACAAAAATTATCACTTTAAACCTTAATATTACAAACCAGTCACTATTTTTAAACCAGCCAATATTTTTAAAAACCTATTCAACGATATCCCACAACGTACGTGGAACGTGAGCAAAAAAAATATTCCCACTTTGCATTTTATATTACCACTTTGCGGTGACTAATATTATGTATATTCGTGCCAAATTATGTACAGCTTTCTAGTACTAAGAATCTCTGAGCTATCGTGCGGACGGACGGACGGACGGGCGGACATAGCGAAACTACAAGGGTTCCTAGCTTACTTCGGAATGTTAGAACAGACTAACTCTTAATAATCATCGCAGTGCAAAAATACCAAGTTGAGTCCTGCGGTAATAAAAGTAATTGGTAAGAACTAAGACAGCTCAGACCTTACAGTACATTTATATTTTTTTTTTATTAGGGTTCCGTACCTTAATGGTAAAAACGGGACTAAGTATCCGCTGTCTGCCTGTCCGTCTGTCTGTCTATCACCAGGCTGTATCTCAAAAGCCGTGATACCTAGAAAGGTAAAATTTTCACATATTATGTATTTCCGTTGCCACTATAATGACAAATACTGAAAATAAAAAAATGAAAATATTTTCATATATTAAAGTTTCCATACAATAAACGTGTTTTTTTCGTATACCTTAAGGTATTGCATATTTAAATACGTATAACTGAAAATTTTTATGGTGAAGTAGGAAGAACTGTATCTAATAAGAACTTTTTGTACTCCTATTTCGTGCAAATAAAGAATTTATTATGATTATTATGAATATTAATAACGGTGTCAAGTAGACGCTTAAAATTTTCACAGAATATTTAGTTATATATTACCTTTACCTAGTTACCTTTCAAAATAAATAATTTAAAAAATAAAGTAAATATTAAAGGGTACATTACAGGGTACAAACGTAATTTTTAAGTATTTTTTTACTCGATCTTAATTAACAGGTAAAAACTTGAATAGGGGTTGTACGGAACCCTTCGTGCGCGAGTAAGACTCGCACTTGGCCGGTTCTTACCTTAAGCATATTTATGGACTAGTCAATAGGTATATTTAATAGTGTAGTGGTGTTGGTTAGCCTATTGCGCGCAGATCATGTCTTTTTCTAAGGTCAGACTAAGGTGTTATAGAGATTTTTTCGTTGGTACCTTGGAAATCTAAATGTAACACTTCATAGTAGTGATATGTTAATATACACTTTAAAGAGCAATTCGTGTATATTGTATGTAGGTATTTAGTTTCTGACTGCCTCGTGGTCTAGGTCATACCCCTATATGCATGAAATAAAACAAAATAGCATTGTGACCCACCAATTGCTATCTTGTTACATTCGTTTGTATATTGTTATATTTCGTGGTCTAGGGGTAACCAATTTGGCTCTGACCTCGAGGTCTCGGGTTCGATTCCCGGGTCGGGCAAAGTCTTATTGAGTTTTTTTCGGGGTTTTCTCGAAAATCTAATCCTCAGAAGCAGGTCGGAGTTGGAGTCGGAGCCGTTAATTAATGCGAGTGATTAGTAATCAAAGTCTATTTACTTTTACTACGGTGATTACTAATCAATGGCACTAATCAACGGCTGTTAACATGTGTTTTTTGCTTAATACTAAGCACCTACATTAAATACTCGCACTCGCACTAATCAAAGTGTAACCGGGGCCTAATTCTAAGCCACAACTTTATACACTTATGTACGAATATATAATTAATGATGTTAAGGCTTCTCATTCCACACGGGTGAAGTCGCAGGCTAGTGGTAATAAAACATTAGCAGTCAGATCTCACGCGAAACACTCATTTGGGGTTTTAAATTAGAATTTATATAAATAGCAACAGTCGCTGGACTTATATTTGTGATTTACATCGTGAATAAGTAGGAGACAGTTTCATTTCTTTTGAGGGCTTAACATCAATTTAACAAACGATAATTACATCAATTTAAAAAAGGATAACCATATACATATCTTCACGTTAACTCTTTTACAGCGAAGGTCAAAAGACCGAGTACATATTTGCACGCCTTTTTTTAAATTCGTGGCTTATTTCATACAAACACGTCGTAAATATACATACATATTATATATATGTATATATATATATATATATATATATATATATATATATATATATATATATATATATATATATATATATATATATATCGTAGGATAACAAACAAGCAAATAATAAACCGCCGGATCTTTTCAGTGTGTGGCCGCGTTCCGATCCGCTAGTAATTCTAAAAAATCGATACAATTTGTAGTTTTAAATGCAATACTATATAATGATATTTTTTTTAAATATTTGCACACCATATATTGGTAGAATATGTTGGTACCTTAGTTTATTTTTAACAAACACATATTCTTGCAAATAAATATTTTCTTTCTTGTAACACCCATATTCTTGCAAATAAATATTTTCTTTCTTTCTTCTCTCTCTCTCTCTCTCTCTTTCTCTCCGCTTAATATATACTCCGCTTAATATTTATGTGAAATAATTTTAATATTATTATTATATATTTCGAAATGACGTAAATAATATGAATAAATATTTATATGAGCTTCGTTTGTTTTCAAAGATGCTTTCATTTACTCTCTTTTTACATAATCTACACCATGGAACATAGAACAAGGGAAGTGAAGAGTGGGCGTGCCACGTGCGTCACTATTATGCGCTTTTACTCTAAATTGCCTTAGTGATACTTACCATATCATTAGGAGATAGTTGTCGTGCGAAAATCTATTATACACTGAATTATGCCGTATTGTGCCATCCTTGAATGCAGAAATGATAGTAGAATACAGATGATTAAAAATGGAGATATTTCATATCATTCGAAATTACAATTTTCATTTTATTTTAATTAAATTCCTGATTTAATATAATCTCTAATGATATAATAGAAAGTCAAGCTAAAATCAGCCGTACACCTTACATATAAAGTTCATTTTAGGTTGACCTAATTTTTCTAGAAAGATATACGTAATGACAGTCATTACGTATATCGTTCTAGAAAGTTCTCTACTCAAATATGATCAACTGAAAACTACGGAAAAATCAATACTGCCATCTATTGTAGAATAGCGAAACTATTAAGATCTTAAGTTTCACTATTGTACACAAAGATGAGTCTATTTTGAATAGACTACAAAAGGACGTAAATACTCTTTTTTATGTAGCAAAATAAAATTTATTGTAACGCAGTTTGGTATATTTTTAAATGTTCTGTTTGTGTGTTTCGGATTATTGTTGTTTAAAATGAAAACGACCAATGAAACAATGTTTGCATTAGTAGTTTATATGCAATAATGCTTATGTTATGTGTGAGTGTGGCGATCGCGGTCCTGATAAAAATGTTTGTACTTGCCAATTCCGTTGTTCTATGTGTCATGATCTACACAATACTAGTTTTCAAGGAGTGAACTCCAGTCGTGCTTCAAACTGACACACACTTTATTTTGAAGTGTGTGTGTTATTTAATCACTGAAACATATTTTTATACATATAATAAAATCAAGAGTAATTCTAACAGTTATTATGTTGTTAAAAAGTTACGAGAGCAAATACTATATTGTTTATACAGTTTGGTAGCGCCATATACCCAAGTGTAAATATTAAGAAAGTATCTCCTTTGCCTATAGCCGCGTTTTCACAGGGTCAGTAACTGACTTCGATTTCGAGACAAGTCTGCGCTGACCCGAAAAATACCCAATGTAAACTGATTTGAAGTCAGTACAGCGGCGGAAAGTCAGCGCTGACTTCAATATTCGCAGACGAATATTTTGAGGTCAGTTGGCGCAGTCATTGATGGCGGCAGTGTCGGCGCCGATACTGACTTGTGCAGTAAGGTTGTCTGGCTGAGATCGCTCTCTAGCGATAAGACCGCCTTTGTGTATCCATGTACCTACTTAGTATAATTGTAAAATATTTATTATTCTATTGTTTATTGGTGCGCAATAAAGTGTATTCATTCATTCATACATTCATTCATATTATAGTAAATAATATTCACTTTGTGTTTTAAGTGAAATAGGTTGTTATCAATATATTATTTTCGCAATGCTCTAGGTATCATCATTTTTTAAAACAACTACCTAAGCATTATCTCAACTCTCCGAGGTCACACCATATTTCTCTTGCCGTAATAAATATCACCCTACTAGAAAAAGAAGGTAAGACCACAGAAATTAACAAATATAGTTTTAGGTTGGTTTTAAATAGTTATAAATATCGCTGGACAAATTAATAAATTAAACGAATTAATCAACCACAAAGTAAATAAATGATTTGCTTGGCGTACGAGGGTTGGTTTACGATACTTTTACATATAAATACATTTTTATATATATACGACCGCCCCGTTGGTCGAGAGGTTAGCGACCCTGACTACGCAATCAATTGGGCTCGGGTTCGATTCCGGCAAGGGCCAGGCATTTATGTCATGAGTATTGTCTGAATTTCTGGGATTGAGTGTTTTTTTAAATATATTTGAGTATTTATATATGTATCTCTATGTATTAATATCGTTGAATAACACCCATATCACAAGCAAATAATTTGCTTACTTTGAGGTTAGTTCAATTCGTGTAAAATTGTCCAGAGATATTTATTTATTATTATTATACGAAGCGCGAATACAGTCCTTCATAATAGGTATGGGTGGTCACTCAAAAATCGGCCAAGTGCAAGTCGGAAACTCTTAGTTCCTAATAGATATTATTATTATTATTACACTCCCAAAGAGTACTACAAAAATATTTTTAAAAATCGTAATACAACTAGCTGCAGCTTGCAGTCCGCTGCATTATAACAGTTTTTGGTAAATCCCACGGGATTACCTAATTTTTCTGGGATAAAAAGTAGCCTATATGCTATTTCAGCTCATCATCTACCTGTGTGTCAAATTTCACTTAACTCCGTTCAGCCGTTTTTGCGTGATTGAGTAACAAACATCCATCCATCCATCCATCTATCCATCCATCCATCCATCCATCTATCCATCCATCCATCCATCCAAACATCCAAACTTTCACATTTATAATATTAATAAATAATAATATTAATAATATAATAATATAATTTATAATATTAATAATATTATTAATATGGAATATTATTTAAATAAAAAATATAAATTGTTTATTGAAAAACTTTCAAATACGAAAAAGGTCCAGTGCCTCTGGATTTTTTTATTATATCATAATATATATTGTAAAGAAAAAAACAATTTGGGTTTGGATATTCGCTGGGTGCGTAAGGCATAGTGGGGGACACAAAAGTGATTTCAGCGCCCGTTGCGGACAATATAGAACTACAGGTGGCTCTTTATTATCTAGGACCATAAAAATAACACGTGTGTCAGTTTTATTAAATAAATAAAATAAAATGGGTCATCAAAGTTGTTGTGTAGTCGATTACAAACATACTAGTAGAAATAGTAATTGTAAATTTTATAAGTTTCCGGTTGCCAAGTGGAAAATCAATCAGCGAAAAAAATGGATAACTACAATTAAAAGGCAAAAGTAAGTATTACTATAACCTACAACCGTATTCTAAAGAATAATGTCATATACATGTGTATATCGTGTAAGAAAACGGAGTAATAATTTAATTAATTTTTTTTTGTAAAGTATTGATGGATTGTTATGATTTCCAAAACCTATGAATGTTATATGCAGTGAACACTTCATTGGCGGTGAAAAATCAGATGTTGAATCAAGTCCTAATTACGCTCCAACAATTTTTCCATCAGTTTATAGAAGACGTAAAGTCAACAAATCCGTAGTTTTGAGTAGGTACATAATAAAAATTATTTTTGATTAAAATATTTAGATTAATAGAAATAATCGACTTTATTTAAGACATATTATTTGATATAGTTAAAGATTTTGCAATACCTGTTTTATTTAATTTTATTTTTATTTATACTATCGTAATTTATTCATTTAGACACAAACGCTTCATGGACAGGAGAATAATAAAAAGTCAACAGCTGAAATAGATTTGGTGATGAATATTATAGAACCGTCTGAAATAACTGATCAACCTAATACATCCATGAATCAAACGGTGGATCAAGCCTGTGAAGCGAATATATATTTTACCTCCAATGTATCATCAAAAACATTTATTTGTAATAAGTTTATCTTATTTTTTCAATAGCTATTTGACATCCAATACATGTTTAATTTCTCAAAAGAGCCACCGTAAGTCGTATCGTTAGATGGCGCTAGGGTCACGCACCCAGCGAATAGTATCAGCATATAGACCTAAATCGTTGGATCCGCGCGTCATAAATACTGAAATATACATGTATAATAAACACCAAAACATAACAACCAGAAATACATACTCATAGATATACATATCTATGCTCATCACACAAATGTATACACCCATCGACATAGTATTATACATTGATTTCGCTGTATACACCTATCGGGAAACGATACCGAACTCTATCGATTGCACAGTCAGTGTATCGCTTCTGTGGTCTAGTGGGCCGGCGTCGACGTTGACCACATGAGGTCCCGGGTTCGATTCCCGGGTCGGGCAATTACAAAAATGTGTTTTTCAGTTTTCTGATAAAAACAATGTTGCCCGGAATTGGAATGTTGCCCGGAAAAAGAAAGGATGACGATGGGTTAGCCACCTATCACATTTGTGGGACCAAGTATCTTCGGCTAATCTTGGGTGCCCATGTACCTCTGCCATGTACCTCTGATACGGGCGTGAAGATACTTTTTAAGTTATTCTCTCTCTCAAGAAAATCAAGCCACCACTAGACCGACGTTCGGTTGAGGTGTTTAATTAAAATTTTGAGTAGGTACCATGTTTCGTCACCCTTTTAACGAACCTGTTCGTTGGCCGGACACCCCTTTGACGAACAGATCTGCCTTGCACAAACTGCCTTTCTACCAGCAGGTCATAAAAGACGACGGACTGGCTATACGTCACTGCCAATTGCCACCATGAATAATAGGTGGTAGAGTTCTGCAACGTTTCACTCGCGTCTTTGGTACCACCGCCTGTCGTTCTGCCAGGCAGGTCGTAAAAGGCAATCGATTGGCTAAGCGAATCACTACCATCGCAGCTACTAGGTGGTAGATTTGTGCATTGTCTCGCCCGGGTTCTGGTACCATCGCCTTACCTATTCCTGCCGCAATAGCGTTAGTACTTGTAACTGTCGTATTCCGGTTTGGAGGGTAAAGTAACCGGTAAACTTATGCATGTGGCATTAGACCCTGCCACAAGATAGCAACGCACCATTAACATCTTTAGTGTCTATAAACGATGGTTGACTTTTTCCATCAGGGGACCCATCTGCTTGTTTGCTATCTTCTGATATAATAAAAGATATAAAAAACAGACTATTCTGAGCTCCATCCGCTATTTTTCTGTAATTTTAAACCACGAATATTTATCGCGTACCTAAATTAAGACATAACCATAAAATAAACACGTAGTAATAAGAATGGCTAAGCTTGGTATTACTGATCAAGGATTTATAACGTTATAATTTCGATATTTTTGTTGTTTCGTGGTTGGTTCGCTGCATTTTATGCTGTTTCGTGATTGGTTAGCCAACTAGCCCTAAAAGACAACGTCATAATATCATATACCATAACCAATCACAACGACGCAAATATATCGAAATTATAACGTTTTAAATCCTTGTTACTGATCACGTTTTACTAAAAATTTATACGCATCCTTTTCGCACCAAATATATATTAGAGTGATTGATATTTACCGTACTTTTTCACATTTCGACTTTATCAACTATATTCCTAAAAATCTCATATATACGACTTTTCCTATCTTATTTATTATCTTAACACGCATTGTTTCACGCGTAGTACTGATAACATCAACGCTATTTTTAAATCATTAGGTAGGAAACATGCAGGTAGCTCTCCTGTTGGAAAGAGATTCCATCGTCTATAGACACCAAAGATGTTAAAATTTGCTATCCATGTGGTGGGATGGCCATGCCACATGCATAATTTTAACAGCTACCTTACCCTCCAAAATTGTCCAAACATTGACAAGTATTAATGCTATTTCGGCAGGAATAGGTAAAGCGGTACCATATACCAGGAAGAAACATTTCAGAACCCTACCACTTAGCACTCACGATCGGTCACCTGTTATGACTAGTCTGGTAGAACGGCAATCGGTATATTCTTCAAAGTGGGCCCTGACCAACAATTGCTTCTTATATAAGGAAATCAACAGTAAGAAAATTGACATTTCGCGGTTAAAACTCATTTCTATTATTTTCTTTAAATTTATCCCCGAATAGTATTTTTTTCTGAAAAAGAACTAACCTTTTACGGAATATAAAACAATAGTTGAAAAAAATGTTCGATTTTTTACGTACCTGTAAGAGTGTGATAGTCTAAGTTATACGATTCCCAAAATATCAAGGACGGTCTGACTATAAAAGTTTACTACCTCTGGCTAGCCAAGGTTTATTATTAAAGCAGCTCACGTTTTTCCGTAAATTTATTTGAACCCTTTCCGCGCCGAACGCATTTACACGCAAATACCGACGCTCCGTGAAAATATGTCCAAAGTGGAAGTAATTGTTATTATAATAGTTTGGTGTTAGTTTATAGTCCGAGACACAATGTTTTTTAGCACTAACTTTGGTAAAATTTGTGGTCTAATGTATGTTCGGCTTAGATCATGACGTTCCGGAGTCTATTTAAGTTCTATTAAGAAAAGTGCTCAAAAGCATATTATATCTGAGACTAAAAACTAACACTAGTTTTTAGTCTGAAACATGTTTTAGAACATTAACATTCTTTGTTAAAATTTCTGGTTTAGTGCCTGTTCGGCTTAGATCATGAGTTCATGACATCCCTGATTCTGTTCACGGGATTACCCAAAAGTGTTATGATGTCCCGGAAGTTTTCCTTGTAAATCGAAATACCAATAGCAGCTCAAAGTCTGTTGGTGATGACTGATGAGTAAAACCTTGAAATATAAAAACTTTTCAAAAATTAATACGTTACCTATGTTTAAACGAGCAATTCTTGTATATTTGTATATGAAACGCTACGATCTTGACGAAATTGTTTGTATCTAGAATTTGTATCTAAATAGTCTTTTCACTATTAAAATTAATCTAAGTAAATGTCATCTCCTTGATAATCCGTTTCCACACGAAAAAGTATCACCCGAGCGAAATTCGGTCGCCAAGCTAGTAAGTATAATATGCATTTCGTCTATATAATTCCTATCATATTTAACATAAAATAAATAAAAAATATAAAAATGTCTAAAGAATTGAGAGTGTTAGTTTGTTTAGACATTTTTATCTGTGATTTGTTGAAGTTATTTATGACCACAAATTATTTATTATATTTTTATATCTTTTATTATTATATTAATATATTAATATGATTATATTAATATAATCTGGTGAGATACGATATTTTCTGTTCATGCTGATGGTTAACCACTAGGTACGTAACAGTACCGTATCCACAGCAAAATGATTTTGTGATTTATTATGTAGAAATCTTGAACGGTGTATGATCTTCAGCAAAGTAAAACTCTCTGCCATTGAAATATAAATGTATATAATAAATTGAAAAAATATTATGGCTGTATTTAACTGTACGAATTGTACAATCGTACGAATATGAAATTGTTTTTGGAGGCTGAATCACCTTCGTACGTAGAACACCCGAAATTCTGTATCCCTACAAGTGGCTCCTGGGTGGTGCTAATCAGGTGATATATGTGGACCACTGATCAGCTAAAGTTGTGTCGCCAAGCGTCCGTTTTCCGTCACACGATCTAATACACACTGACGTTGATGCATCTGGAAACTGGTTGTGGAGGGTAGCGGGATCTGAGGCACGGTGCACCGCTGACCGACCGCTAGTCAGTAGCCCAAGCAAATGCTAGATACACGTGAATGGCTGCCCCGCCAATTTGCGAAAAATCCCAAAATGCGCCTTAGTGCCGGCCCTGTGGACATTTTTGGGGGGGCTCAGGCGTCCCCGCAGTCTGCAACAGTGTAACTTCCAAGTGTGTGTCTCAGGTCCAGAAGTATAGCGCCTCGATTCACTGCCGTCTTCACACCTACTTCACTCACTCTCTTAAATGAAAAAGACAAGGTACATGAATAACGTTGTACAGCGGCAGCACTTTCTTTCGATGAAAGTAGACCTCAGTAACATCAAAGGTTTTCATTCTAATCTCGCTACAGTCTATTTCCACCTGGAGAATTATAAACCTTGTATCTTGTTCCTCACGGAGACACAAATAAGATGTCAGTCTGATTTGGCGTACTTAACCTATCGCCACATCGCCATAGGGTGTAGCCACACCCTGGAGCATAATTTTAAAGCTCGGTCAGGTGTGTGCGCGTACATCCATGACGACATCTGCTGTTGGCATCTCCGGTATCTAGAAGACCTCCACTTCTCCGTACTATGGACACTGGTGGACACAGGTCTAAAAAAGCTTCTCTATGCCTGTGCCTACCGTGCGCATAGCGGAGACCAAGAGACGATCAGACGCACAGAGTGCCTAAGTGAGGCGGCGGATGCTGCTCAGCACAAATACCATTCCGCTCAGCTAGTGCTTCTTGGAAATTTCAATACCAACACCACGAGTGGCTGTACACATACCAGTGCACTGACCTCGCTGGGAGAGAGATGCGTAAACTCGCTATTGCATTAAATCTCACCTAGCTCATTCAAGGAGCGACGCGGGTTCTTGTCGTTGAGGGCCATACAGTCAATAGCTTGGACCTTCTTCTGACTACGAATATGGACCGCTACTCGGTGGCGATTTCCTCGCCGCTTGGCAGTTTCGATCACTATCTGGTGAAATCTGTATCTATCTACTCGCCGCCCGATCCCAGTCCCAGGGGCTCTCGGCGTGTGTGGCGATACAAGTCAGCAGATTGGGAAGAGATATGTGTATGTGTGTAAGCATCGCATAGCTATGGCATTCGATTGGATTCCGCTCAACTTAGACTTTCTAAAAATTTGAATCAATTCAGCACATTGACAGAATTGGTGGGAGGTTAGTTTGCCTTCCTTCGGGAACCCGTGTATTCTGGTCTCTAGCCAAAGCTGTCTAAGGGAATTTCTGTTTACCTTCCTTTCTACCTTTGCACAAAGATGATAGCTCTCTGGCCCATTCTGCAAAAGAGAAGGCTGATATTTTGGGCTCACTTTTTGCAGCCAACTCGACTCTGGACGACCAAGGGAATGCACCACCTACCATCCTGCAGCTTAACACTTCTATGCCGGAGGTAAAGTTTTTGCAAACTTCAACGCGCAAGGCACTCACTTCCTTGGACGTTCACAAGTCGAATGGGTCTGATGGCATCTCTCCTATCGTGCTCAGCATGTATGCTCCAGAGTTGGCACCAGTCTTAACGGCGTTCTTTGGCGTTACGTAAAGATGTGGCATCAGTCTGCATCTTTTATCGGTTCTATCATGGGAAACGTTCCCAGGAACTGTTTGGATTAATTTCTGCTGCCAAATTTCACCATCGGACGTCGCGACAAAATTCAAAGTGTCATCCTCACTATCTCAATGTCTGCAAGTCCACAATAGTGCGATTCTCGAGACACTTTTTACCCCGCAATACACCTATGTGAAACCAGCAATCGGCATAATTTTTTCCGAACTTCACACAAAAACTACTGAACGGATTTGAATGAAATTTGGCACATGGGTAGATGATGAACTGGAATAGCACATAGGCTACTTTTTATCCCGGAAGATTAGGTGGTCCCGCGGGATTTGCCAAAAACTTTTATAATGCAGCGGACTGCACGCTGCAGCTAGTAATATTATAAATGCGAATGTTTGGATAGATGGATGTTTGGATGGATGTGTGTTACTCAATGACGCAAAAACTACTGAACGGATTTGAATGAAATTTGGCACACAGGTAGATAATAGCTTTGAATATTACATAGGCTACTTTTTATACTGGAAAAATCAGGTAATCCCGCGAGATTCACAAAAACTTGTTAATCAGCGGTCTGCACGCTGCAGCTAGTAAATGAATAAAAATTGCCTTGAAAAGGCGTATCTATTTAATCTTATTAAATAATACACTATACAATTTTTTACAATCACTAACGGGTATTTATGGTATAGAGTATTTGTGGTAGGGTATTTGTAGTGTAGATTTATGTATAGATTTCATAGATCTAATATTGAAATTTAAAACAAATTACAAAATAACAACAAAAAACAATTCTGCTAGTGTACCTATTTGTGTGTCTGCTGTTTGTTTGTGAATGAGTGTATTAGAATAAGCAATACCACGAAATCAAAAACTTATTACCTATTTAGATTTCTGCGAGCAATACTTATATCTGTGTACATAATATATTGGTATTTAGGGATATGTAGACATATAAGCATTTACATCGATTATATTATAAATATGATATTTTTTTTATATCATAAGATAGCAAACAAGCAGATGGGTCTCCTGATGGAAACAGTCAACCATTGCCTATAGATACCAAAGGTGTTAATGGTGCGTTGCTATCTTGTGGCGAGGTCTAATGCCACATGCATAAGGTTGCCGGATACCCCACCCTCCAAACCGGAACACGACAGTGACAAGCACTGACGCTATTGCGGCAGCAATAGGTAAGGCGGTGGTACCACACCCGGGCGAGACAATGCAGAACTCTACCACCTAGTAGCCACGATGTTAGTGACTTGCATAGCCAATCGGTCGCCTTTTAGGACATGCAGAACAGAACAGAACAGAACTGGCAGAACGGCAGTTGGTCTATTCTTCAAAGGAGCCCGGAACCAACACGGGGGACATAATATTGATTATAAATATGAATAGTATAGTTATAGTTAATAATAATAATAATAATATACTTTATTGCACACAACACACATCATTTACAATAGGAAATAACAATGTACGATAAGGAACGGAGTAAAAATAGGCGGTCTTATCACCCATCAGTGATCTCTGTTAAAGTTGAGTTAAAGTGTTTGGCAACCATTACATCGCAAATTAAAACCTAGAAGAAAAATTATCGCCACCACCTAGTAACCATGATGGTAATGACTTGCATAGTAAATTGTTCGGCTCTCATGAATTGCTTGGCAGAAAGACAGATGTATATTCTTTGAACGGGGCCCGGACCAACACGGGGTAAATCTTTCCATAAAGAGAGCCATCTTCTTGTTTGTTATCCTGTGACAAAAAACTAACTACAAAAAAGTAACTGTTGTATTTACACGTTGGTGATTATTTATGTATATATAGACACTTATTTATGAAAGTATAAACTGCGAATATCTACAGTGGCAAACTACTATAATGAATCCACCGACCACACAGCCCATAGACACCTAATAATAGGCGAATGATTTGTGTCAACACATCTGACTTATAGTTCCGATGTAAATGTCCACGCGCCAATGAGTAGTGATTGGGTAATCAGTGTCGACCAATCAGATGCTCTGTACATTACTATCTGTCACTGTGGCCTTGAGTTAGCCAATTACGGCGTTGCAACCCCGCTTCGTCTTACCTCAGCTAGTTGCCAGAATGCATTCAATACGGAAAATCAAACATTAGCCGTCTATAGGCTGAGTGGTCGGTGAATGAATCATACAGCAGATATATATGTGGACGCAAGTGATGTAAGTCTCGAGTTTTTTAATAAAATACTTCTAATTTGAGCTGTTTTCCGGATTATGTTTTTCGTATATGTAGATATATGTATGTTTCTAAGGCATGTTCTGTAGATCGCTAGATGGATTTTAGGTTGCTGTGGTGTATGAGAGATAAGGTGTGAGGATCTTAATTCTAAGGGTGACATAGTCGAAACTTTAAGGGAACCGGTCGCAGTCAGATTGTTGCTTTTATAATAGACCCCGTGTTGGTTCCTGGCTCCTTTAAAGAATAGACCAACTGTCGTTCTGCCAGGCAGGTCGTAAAAGGCGACCGACTGGCTATGCAAGTCACTGTCATCGTGACTACTAGGTGGTAGAGTTCTGTATTGTCTCGCCCGGGTCTGGTACCACCGCATTAGCTATTCCTGCCACAATAGCGTCAGTGCTTGTCACTGTCGTGTTCCGGTTTGGAGGGTAAGGTAGCCGGTAAACTTATGCATGTGGCATTAGACCTAGCCACAAGGTAGCAACGCACCATTAACATCTTTGGTGTCTATAGGCGATTGTTGACTCTTTCCATCAGGAGACCCGTCTGCTTGTTTGCTATCTTATGATATAAAAAAAAAAAAAAAAATTAATCCGGACTTGACAGTGTAACTTTCCAGTGTACTCGAAACCCTATCAAAAAGAAAATAAAGTTGGTTCTTCTTTACATATTACATTATAACGGACTGAGTTATTTTTTAAGTGCGAAATGCGTCATCGACATGTCTCGTTGAATTTTTTGCCTCATTTTGATTTAAATTTAGACCAAAAAATCAATTTATGATAATAAATTCAACATAGAAATTCGATTATACTTATGTCAAGTTATTTATTTATTTAATACTTTATTGTACGCAGACAACAGCACAATTAGGGAAAAAAAAATAAACGTAACATAGGTAGGTACAATGGGCCAGCTTAGGGGCCATCCATAAATTACGTCACACAAATTTCATGATTTTTGACCCCTCCCCGTCTTTGTCACATCTGAGTGTTAAGTGTGAGTTTTTCTTTTCGCATTCGATTGTGAGCGCGTTTGGAGTTTACTAGGAATTTGTATGTGATTTGTACAGCGCCACCTAGTGGTAAACGTGAGAAACCAGTTTACCACTAGGTGGCGCTGTACAAATCACATACAAATTCCTAGTAAACTCCAAACGCGCTCACGATCGAATGCGAAAAGAAAAACTCACACTTAGCACTCAGGTCACATTTGTGAGACCCCCCCCCTCCTACCTAGTGTGATGTCACATATTTAACAATTTTACATTAGAATAATGATCTCCTTCGATTATTGTTTATCTATACAGGTATTATATTTTGAAAAAATGTGATGTCACAAAATTTGGGAGCCCTCCCTACCCCTTGTCACACAATGTCACACTTCGTCGACCCCCTCCCTCCCCCTTAACGTGTGACGTAATTTATGGATGGCCCCTTATCTCTGCATAAATAAAAAATCAAATGAGTAGACTTGGTGTACAAAAGAATATTATGGTTACCGTAATGTGTCAATTAATATTTTTATTCACCCAATAGCAAGACTTAATAGCAAAACCATCCCACTTTTACTTTATATAACGAAATTTATAGAGTACCTACCTAGTATAATGTTTTATTGAAACATTCAGGTTAAATTCCATGGTTATAATTTCAGACAGTAAATTATTATTAATTTCTATGCAGACATGTCATATTAATGAGGAAAATTGGCTTTAATTTTCATTAAGGCCAATTCTGTCCAATTTTCACGTTTGGTCGCGTAAATTCAAAGCCGCTAAATGAAATTGTGTCGATACTGAAATGAATTTTCTGTGCATAATTTCGGGTTACCAACTCCGACACTATCTAAATAAAATTTTTCAGAAAAAGATGGGCTGTACTCTCAGGAGCTCATCACACATGGCTAAGATACTATAATATTTGATCTCAAGATGCCCTAATATAATATATCTTATAGCAAATTTCAGAAATCGCTCACCATACAAATCGAATGAACCATCACAAACGATTAAGATAATTTAGTTTACCCCAAGTGGGAAGGGATATTACCTCTATTCCGTTCGCCCGTATTTGTAAAGCAAAGTAAAAATGCTATTGCATTTTAACTTTTATATCTAATATTAATGGAATTTTACCAATTACTAAATAATTACTATGGAAAACATAAAGCCTATATACGCAATACGATGACAATGTAATCCTAGCACCAATATTATCCTTTACGTTCTAGCTTTACATATAACCTTAGATCAAATAGTATATTTGATCTAAGCATATAACGGCTTTTAACGCCAAAAGGCATGTTTTGTTTTCTCACGTTCGTCGAGGAGAGAAATAAATTCAAACATGTACTTTGGCCTGGGGGCTGGGGCTGTTGTCATCCAACACATGGATTGTTTATCTCGCCAAAAAAACTCTTTATGATAAAATAATGTAATTTAGTTTCTTTTTCGAGTAAATCATAAATAAAGGGCCAAATTTCAATCTACCTAGATTGAAATTATAACTCAAAATCCAATACTTTCTTAATACTCGGATTCATACCGATAAGTTATCGTAAAATATAAGTATGTGTATATAATGTTTGCATTTATTTAATAAAAGCTGAGCCCCGTAGTCGGGATGTGTTTTTCGGGATTAAAGTACCCCCCGTGTTGGGCCCGGCCTCCTTTAAGACCCACCATAGAGTTCAATATCTCGTTTAGGTCATAGACCACTACCTTACCTACTTCTGCCGCAATAGCGTCGGTGCTTGTGACTGTCGTGTTCCGGTTTGGAGCGTACGGTAAACTTATGCAACTGGCATTGCCATACCGACGCACGGATAGCAACGCACCATTAACACCTTTGGCGTCTGTAGGCGCTGGTTGACTCTTTTCACCAGGAGAACCATCTGAGAACGGTTGTTTTACAACGAGTGAAGCTGCGAGGGCCAGCTCATATCAATAGAATAATACGTGAAGTCAATATAATACCATTTTGATGTGACCGTCTTGTTGTTCGAGTGGTTAGCAACTCCAACCATGTAATCAAAAGGTTTCTAGAAGGATTCCCAACGTGGCGATGAGCACAAATGTTCCTATTAGTATCGTTGAATATAAATATATCAAAAATAAATAATTTGTCTATTTTGAAGTTAGACCAATTTGTGTTGTTAAAATCTTAACTGTTTGTAGTCATTGATTGTATGTTCCTTGTGAGTGCATGTGTGCGTGAGTATTTGCGTGTGTGTGTGTATGTATGTGTACGTATACACGAAAGAAGTTACGCTCGGTGTAAAAAAATAATGAAATATGAAAACTTATTTTTTTTATGAATATAAAGCACATGTTGTGTGTGTGCTTTATATTCGTAAATATATGTCACTTCACACTAAACAAAAAAAAAACGAATACTTCATGCTACAGTTTGTATGTCTCTGTGCATGCGCATAGATATCATTTTACATGAAACACAGTTTTATGACTAACTTCATGCTATAAATTTCATATCGCTGTGTGCTCTTAGTAAAAATTCACTCTTATCATTATTTTTCATGCGCCAAAAGAATTATAAGTAACTTATGAGTAACCAAAAATGTGTGGCAAAAGATATGTTTGGTTTCCGTAGTAACAAAGCATTTTTTTGTTTTATAAATATCTATTACCGGTTCTTACCTTTCTAAAACAATGCAAATATTCTCTCACTAGGAAAATGTAAGTCAAACCAAATAAGCGAATGTGTGTATCGATTGAATAGCATTTTCGTTTTCAATTCGCAAAGATATACTAACTTTTAAAACAAATATTGCGACTTCATAATGAAGAGTTTGTCATATCACAGATTCACACGGGTAAATAAACAAAATATACAAGAAGCAAGACCCCAGACTAATAACTACTAAAACAGACCAAGTTCGTGTAAAGCTAGGCACATAATAGGGTTCCGTAGTCCTAATTTTCTTTTTATAACATATTTTTTAAATTTTGTTTTACTTTTCTAAATATATATAATAGGTGACTCGTTACAAGTCCCTCGCTCACCATTGAATATACATTAGATTTTTGGGCCCCTTACGTAACGTCACTGGCGCGAGTTGACATATACTTTCAATCTTATGATACTTCCGCGCAGGCATTTTAAAGCATACCCGATCACAACAACGCAAAATTTTATTTCTCATTATTCTATCATACGTGCGAGTCAGTACTGTCTAAATTATATGATTTCGAGTACATTTAATTCAAAAAAAAAAACAGGAAATAAAGTGCATTGTAGGCAAAACTTCATTTTACATCAGATAATAACTGCAATGCATGTATCAAAATTAAAGTTGAAAGCACAGCCTTGAGTTGATGTAAAGACAGAGAGAAATAGGAAAGAAAAAATCTAAGCTGGGCGGTATCTTATTTAGAAACTTGTAATTTGTATTAGTGCTTGCCAATTGTATTTTTATAATAAGTTCATTTCCTGTTGTAATAAAAGTTTTTTATATTTTTCTTTTTATATAATCTCAGTCCTAACATACAAAACAAAACATGCATTTTGCTGTCTCTGTATTCACTAACATCATCAAAAATTGAGTGACATTTAAATTTTTATACTTTACAGTACGACCAAATAAAATAATAAAAATATACCCCAGAAAAATGTTGCGGTCGGGTATATTTTAAAATCTTTAACAAGGCTGTATATATATATTTTTTTGTATAGCCGAGCTCAACACTATAGAGCGTTGTGTGAAGGTATAGATTTCATATATGCCTTCATTCAATCCCTATATTTCAAGTACTCATTGACAGATGTGACTCATATTATGTGTACCTATATTTTTTCTCTTTAATAATTATTGTCCTACCAATATTCTCCATGTTTCGATCAAAAATCGAGAATCGAGAATTAATGATCGAGAAACTCATGATCATGAGAGAGTCATGGTCGAATATACATTTATAACTAAATATATTCATACTAGTCCAAGCGGGGACTGTAATTAAGGGTAACGATCCAAAATAATAACAAAAATTTATTTTTTTGCAATTGACTTTTAGACAAATTCCTAGACATCTATATTAATTAGGGCGAGCGAAGCCATTTTTCTATGCACTTTTGTGGTATCTATTACTGAAAAAGTATCGCATTTTGAGGTTTGAGCTTTGACTTGGTAGTTTAAATTCATGTCTTTGTTATGATCTACCATTAAAATAGCATTTTATAAACATTAAAAAAATAGAAGATACATGTTGTATTAGAATTTTATTACTACTAACGCCATCTATTATAAGACTGAATAGTTAAAATGCTAAGTAACTCTTAGCATTTTAACTGCTGCTTAAAGTAAATGCTGCTTTGGCGTGATAGATTTATTACAATATTAATCTATAAATACACTTGTACTTTTTACCTTCCCACTACTATAAGGAAGTTAATGATTTTGCTCCGATTTCCAAAAATCGATGTCCACGTTTTGAGGTCCTAAGAAAACTTTTTCGACTATTTTCGCGATGATGTCAGTGTGTCGGTGTGTGTGTGTGTGTGTGTGTGTGTGTGTGTGTGTGTGTGTGTGTGTCTGTATGTAAGCATCTCATAACTTTTGAACGGCTGGACCGATCGAAACGCGGTTGAATGCGAATGGATAGAAAATTTAAACCAAATAGATCCAAGAGATTTTGGTAAAATTTTGAAAAAACCAAAAAAAAATTTTGGCGAAACAGATTTTTTTTAATATAACTTCCACATTAATGTACCGATTGAGTACAAAAACTAACAGCTCTATTCTTAAAAAAATTACGTCTAATGCATAAATTGCATCAAATCGTTTTATTTGTTTGGAAGTAATCGTTGACAAAAATTTTGAAAAAGTGTTTTTTCGACATGTTCAAAATATTTCAACCAATCATTTTTTAGTATTCTACAATATTTTAATACTAAAAAAATCACGTCAAATGCCGCTTTACCAATCAAAATCGAATCTTATTTTCAAATTTACAGCTTTTCAAATATTAAAATTGCGTTGTTTTTAGCAAACTTACTTAATATTTTTGAAATAACTTTCAAGCTAATATACCGATTGACTTCAAAATCTTATCAGCTTTTCTCCTTTAAAAACGGTCAAGTACCGTTAATTGGATCAAAATCGGTCAATTAGTTTGGGATCTATCAATGACGAACATTTCTGAAAAAAATATTTTTTGACATTGCTTTGGAATTTGTAATTTTTGAACCTACCGATTATTTAGCTAAAGCAATAAATAGTTAAATTAAGTTGAATGCCATTTGAATTTGATTATTTGAAATTTGATCAATGTGATCATCGTTTCCAAAATATACAGTTTTCAAAAATCAATATACTGCCATTTTTATCTATATAGACTGCATGTATGATTGTTTCGTTGCTTCATTCGTAAGTGCTTTCTTGGGGTTTTTTGTGACTTAGCAATTGAGACATTTCAATATTTCTTAGAACTGAAAAAATCTATGCTTATAGTTTTTACTCTTTTGAACTTAAAATACCTTAATTTAGCGGGAAGTTTTAGGGTAGGCCTGCAAGGTCGGCCGTTTACAGATTTTTCACAATATGATTATTGTGAAACAATAGAAGTGTATTAATTTATATTAATTGATTAATATTGTATTGAGATCAATTTTCAATTTTAGCCCGGGGGTGAAAAGCTAAAAAAAGGTATATTCATGCCCATATCCCCGAAGAGGTAGGCAGAGGTACAATGTGTGCATCCACGGTTAGCCGAAGATACGTCTAAGTCCCACAACGTGATAGGTGACCAGCCTATCGCCAACCGAGCACTTTTCCAATCCCAGGCAACGTTATTTTTATTAGAAAATGAATGAATCGAACCCCGAGGGTTTCTCTTAGAGAAAAATTCAAAAAATTTATTCGCTCAGTTTCAACCGCCAATTCTTCGTACGTGCGGTAAGTTCAATACTAATTCTAAAAATTTTGAAGGTTAATTAAATAAAACATTTTTTTTCGGACTTCCCGATTTTAGAATAAAAATATTTATCTTAGCGAAATGTTAAAAATGTGGTTTTCTTTATTAGGTTAACTTTCATTTTTAATATCCATGTTTCCTTGAAAACTCTTTTACAAGAAAGCAATCATACATAAAAATTGATTTAGACTTTAAGAGCGAAGTGGTGGCGCGAGATGAATCTTGAGTTGCTACATATTATAGGTAGACCAGAAAATATGGTGTAAAATTTTAGTAGATAACCTTTATATTTGTTCTGTGTAGATAACATTGATGATAATAAAATCGTGTTTTTAATAAATCAAGAAAATTTTAAAGAATTTTTCTTGTAATTACTAAAAAAATTTAGTCTTAGAAACATTTTTTTTGTTTTATTTTCCTGTGCCCTCCTAGATCAAAGCCTGACGACGCCTTTGATGCGAATATAACGTTTGGGTAAAAATACGCTGGATTTTCTAGGTAAGGTAATTATAAATAAAGTCCATAGGTACATTAAAGTATGTAATTCTCATAAAAATATTACAGGGTAGTATAACTTTGCGAGCCCTTGCAAAGCTCTGCTTTTTGCTAGTATTATGCGAGAATTTGGATGTTTGGATGGATTGATGTTTGGGTGGATGCTTATTACTCAATCTCGCCAAAACTACTAAGTATATTTGGATGAAATTTTACACACATGTAGATGATGACCTGGAAGGGCACATAGGCTACTTTTTATCCCGGAAAAATTAAGTGATCCCACGGAATTTACCAAAAACTTTTATAATGCAGCGGGCAGCACCCTGCAGCAGCTAGTAAATAATAAACCATCGAGCTGGCGATCTGTAACTAATTCATTTTTATAGAAACTTTTTTCTCTATTTTTTTTTGCCTCTCCCTATTAATGTACCAGACCAATTCCATTCAAAAGAGAAAATAAAAACACAATTTGAGATGTTTATTTTTTTTATACCTTTTATAATATTTTAATTATTATATAGTTTTTTCCCTGTGTTGATACTGGGCTCCTTTGAAGAATAGGCTAACTGCCGTTCTGCCAGGCAGGTCGTAAAAGGCGACCAATTGACTATGTGAGTCACTACCATCGTGGCTACTAGGTGGTAGAGTTCTGCATTGTCTCGCCTGCGAAACTAGCGAAAGATTGGCATGACTGTCATTTCTCTACCGCCGTGATGACTAGGTGGTAGAGTTCTGCCACGTCTCGCTCGGGTTCGGTACCACCGCCTTGCCTGTTCCTGCCGCAATAGCGTCGAAACTTGTCATTGTTGTGTTTCGGTTTGGACGAGGTAGCCGGCTGATTCATGCATATTGAATTGCCATCCCGCCACACGGATAACAACCCATTATTAACATCTGTGGTGTCCATAGGCGATGTTTTCTCTTTCCATCAGGAGGATTTGTTTGCTATCACATGTTGATTATTAAAAAGAAAAAATTACAAAACTTTCTATGTAAATAAGCCTCAAGTTATCAAATAGCGTCAAGTGGCTTACAAATTTCGCTTTAACACAAAGGATTTTTTATATAACTAAAGACAAGCAATATAATAATCCCAGAGCTCATTACTGATTTTTTATAGATTTTACATTCAACTTACATTTTTATTACTATTTCTTTTATTGGTCGGGACTGTTACTGTGTTTAACATAATTTTTACAAGCAAATGATTTGTTAAACTCTGATTAATTACTTGTTAAAATTAATTTGCCTTTAAGAAACCGGCCGTCAGTCTTTCTAAAAAGCAAAGGTTCAACGATTCGCGATGATACATGACAGCTAATTAGGAATTCCATTCGACAATACCAGCATTGTTTTACTGATATTTTAATGCGTGAATTGTATTCAATTCCATCAATTTCAAAGTGGATATTGAAGTTTTGTTAATTTGTTTTGACCTAAAATTTCAAAAATAAAATTTGGATATAGTTATATTTAATTTCTTCGGCAAAATTATTTCACATTTAAGTTATATAATTAAATTAAATAAACAAAAAGCTTCACGTTCGTATTTCTAATATGGTAGAGATGCAAATAATGCACCTACGATTAGCCTATCTATTAGCCTATATATTATCCATCAAGTATTAACCTCTGGTACGTGACAGGCGGTCAGCCTATAGATTAAGACACACGTTCAGCGACCATCTGAGAAATATTCATAATGGTATTCAAACCTATTGCTAGGCTTTTTGTTGAAAAGAGAACACCATCGTTTGTAAACACCATATATGTTATTGGTGCGTTGCTATCCATATTACGAAGTCGAAAAGTCATATACAGTAGTTTACCGGCTACCTTATCCTCAATGACAAAGTATTTACAGTATTGCGACAGGTAAATGTAAGGTGTTAATAAAAGTTTACGGGAAATCGCAAAACTCTACCACCTAGAAGTCATCGTGGTAAAACACAATTCTCCTCTAACCCTTCATAAAATGTCTGAAAGTAAGGAAGCTGATTTATTTTTCAAAAGAGAATCAAAATGAGAAAAAAAAAATTGTTTTATTAACATGGTAATTTAGATAGTTCTAGATGGTACAATTCGGCAACGCCTCATCCGGATTTAGTACCATTGCTTTACCTATTCTTGCCGCAATAGGTCGATGTTCGTCATGTGTTCCGGTTTGAAGGGTAAAATATCCGTTTAACTTAAGCATGTAGCATGACAATTGACCATCCCTTTATACACGTATAGCATTGCGTCATTAACATCAGACCGCCTCGTTGATCGAGTGGTTAGCGACACTGACTACGCCATCGACGGGGCTGGGGTTCGATCCCCGACGGGGACAAGCATTTATGTGATGAGCATAAATGTTTGTATTTCCAGGTTTAGGTGTTTATTCAATATATTCTAGTATTTACATATGTATTTCTATGTATTAGTATCGCTGACTAATACCAATAACACAAGCAAATAATTTGCTGACTTTGGGGTTAAATCAGTAAGTGTAGTTTGTCCCATGAATATTTATTTATTTATTTATTAATATTTAATATCTATAAGCGATTGTTATCTCTTATCAGGAGAACCATCTACTTGTTTGCTATCCTATGATAACAAAAGAAATATAAGTGTCAGATTTTCAGAATTTTATTAATTTTCTTTTTTATTATTGAAAATTGTAAACTACTATAATATGCAAAATTTCAGACGACACCTATTGGAAATTCATCACGATCTCTCGGAATACAATGAGATGCAATATTGATAGTCATGTGCCATTTAAAAAGTGAAAGGCACCTCAAAAGCATTTTAAAACAAGTTCCGTTTCGGCAACGTAATGTATGTAAACCCATATAAAAACATCAAAAAGCTTCAATAACGACACAAATCGAGCCAAGATAATTGTTTACTTAACAATTTTGCAGGCTTCTGGTTGTACACTTTTAAAGTATTACTATAATCCTTACAAAACTTACGTTGTGGTTTGCATCTTTTTATCATGCCTACTTTCGGATTTTGGATCGGTTTTAGTAAGCCTTTATAGTTTTTTATCATTAGCTATTTCAAGCACAACATTAATATCATTTTATTATGACAATACTTAAATTATGTCATTTATGTAACTTCATATACCCAGCGGAATTGGGAACCCAATCACAGCCTCATCTAATGGCTCTTATTGTGAATCTAAACCACCTATGGACCACTTAAACACACAAAATATACCTATCATCCAAATTGGTCCACTAGTTCGGGAGTTCAGTAGCTTACGTAGGTAGGAAAAAAATTCGCTGAACAAATTACGCCAATTGATCAAACCCAAAAATAACAATTATTATTTTGCTACAATACAAGGGTGTGTTAGACAAATACATAATATGTAAATACCGAAATATATTTAATTAAATTGCAGCTGTTGCCTGCAAGTTCATTCGCGTGATCTTAAAAATATTACCTACCTATTTTTGCTGAGTCACAGAATATGTAATAGTGCTGAGTCAGACAAAACGTTACCTATAGCCGTCTTTACATTTTTGTCTTTCAAATGAAACCGGTTTGGGGCAAATGGGCAGAATGACAGGTAAATAACGGGCATTGGTGGATTTTAACTTCCCGCTACGTATGTAGATAAGAAAGTTACTGAGTTTTCCTCGATTTTCGAAAATCGAGTTTTCGCCAGATCTCCACATTTTGAGGTCCTAAGAACCTTTGCCATTTTCACGATGACCTCAATATACCTGTGTGTGTATGTGTATATATAAACATCCCATAACTTTTGAATGGCTTTGGCCAATCGAAACGCGGTTGATGGCATTCAATTAGATTCTGATCAACTTGAATTTTCTGAAAATTTAACTAATTCGGTCCTGGAGATTTTGAGAAATTTTGAATAATTCTCAAATAAATTTCGGTGAAACAGTATTTTTTTAATATAATTGCCAGATTAAAGTACAAAATCTAATCAGCTCTTTTCCTCAAAAAACTGCGTCCAATGCATAAATAACATCAACATCGGTTCATCCGTTCAGGAGAATTTGTTGACGAAAAATTTTGAAAAAAAGTGTTTTTTCGATTTCAGAATCGCTCGACTGATTTGGGATTTGACAATGGCAAAATTTTTGAAAAAAAATGTTTTTTGATATTACTTCGACATTTTTCAACCTATAGGTTGTGTAGCTAAGAAAACATTTTAGAGTTCAAAAATTGCTTTGGATGCCATTCAAAAGATCAAAATCGATTATCGTGTTCAAAAGACTTTTCAAAAATCTATTTACTGATATTTTTTTTTAAATTAAGATTTATGAACTCGGAAAAATCCATGCTGAGGTATTAACTAGACCTAAGTTAACGTTCCTTTGAGCTTAAAAACCTTATAGATATAATAATTAAAACATTTGAAAAATACACAAATTAGTCATCAAATGTAATAAACCAAATTTGCTAAAATCAACCTCTCTTGTTAAAAATATATATTCAAATATAAATAATATATATATATATATATATATATATATATATAAAATAAATAATATATTCAAATCTAATCTTGCGGAAATGCATAATTTATGGAATAAGAATATTACCCCTCGTTAGCCTGAGCCCTCGTTAAACAATAGACCAACTGCCATTATGATAGGCAAGTCGTAAGAGACGACCGATTACCGATACGTGTCGTATGTACCTAGTAGTCACGATGGTACATCGTGACTACTAGGTGGTCTAGTGGAAAAATATATAACAGTATAGTATCAATTTCTTTTAAGGAATTCCACTGTGGCAATGCCTCTCTAGTCGTGTTTTACAAGTTATCATTCGACTGCATTTCATTGCGTTACATAAAAACTCGGTATCTACCATAACTAAGTAGTATAAACTGAGTCCAGTAGGCTAACTACTAGATGAGGGCAGTGCTCTATATGTTTAGCTATTCAATAAAAGGGTGAGTCGTAGTGAACTAAATATCGCTAAATCACTTAATCAGTAATCACCCAACATTTTAATTAAACAAAAAAAGAAGTTTGTAAATTATAGAAATAAGTGTTGTGATGTGAAATAATGTTTGTAATTTATGTTTAGTAACTATAATTGGAAAAAAAAAACACAAGCCCGCTGAGTTTCTTCCGCCAGATCTTCTCAGTGTGTGGCCCCGTTCCGATCCGGTAGTAATTGTAAAAAAAATCGACTCACAGCATTTTTAATTTCATAATAAATAATTATAATTTCAAAATATTTTTGCACACAATATCATGGTAGAATATGTCGGTAACTTAAAAAAATTTTAATAACTTGTAACTCTTCTAACTAACTAACTTGTAACTTGTTAAGAAAAAAAGAAATTATTTATTTGTCATATTCTGGCAAATAAATAATTTCTTTCTTTCTTTCTTCTTTCTAAGTAGAGTGAACCGGACGCTGCATTCGGTTCACTCTAGATGCTTCTACTTTTTTTCTTGTGTTTACTTTTGCTTGCTGCAAGAAATCCGGCGTGATGATATTTATTGAATTAATATTCTGCGTTCACTTTCGCAAACCTGCCTAAGCAAATGTGAAACAAAATACTTCCGTGAAAACAACACGTTATGTTTAAAATTGCCATGTAGGTAATTATTTCACAAATAGGTAAGGTTTCGTCGGGATCACAACGAGTTAAAATTTACGAGAAAATAAATCGTAGTCCACGGGGCTTACGAGTGCCATTATTTTAAATCCCAAGGGGTACATAGATTGGGCTTATCTTGTTTTATGTCTATAAATTTAAATTATTACAGTTTAACTTAGTTTAACAGACCGTGGTGATTTTTTACTTTTAGAAATGTTTTTTCGATTTTGTTTTTGGAATTTATACTATTTAGGTGGACTTATACCTAACCATGAGTATTTATATACTTTTCAAACGTATTTAATTCCAGCAAAAGTAATTTAGAATATGTTTAAATAATTTGGTATAAGCCGACCTTAATGTTCATAATATACCTTACTCCCTTAATCGCCCCATTAACACCTTCAATGTCTTTAGGCGGTGGTTGTCTTTATCCATCAAGTGAGCCACCTATTTGTTTGCTATCTTATGATATAAAGACAAATCGGTACACGCCAAGCTCTAAAGTTATTGTGTCAAAATAAACTCTTTGTTACAAATACAAACAAGACGTGAAATTCTGCTACTAGCATAGATATAATACTCAAAGGCTACTAGTCATATAAATACCAGTTAACAGAAAGAAGTTTTTATTACACTATTTTGCTATTCGCACCGTAATATCGCACACTTTCACGCGAAGTGTTAAGATTCTACTCTTGTAATCGAAATCTAACATACTTGTGGAGGATGCATTGATATAAAAAACCCAAGATACACAATCAGTGTGTCAAAAACGTCCTCCGAAAATGAGTGCACAATTTTAAATTGAGCACTCATTTCAAATAGAATCGCGTCGGCCGGGTCACTATCAATTTTATTTATTTTCGTACATTGCTTTGTAAAAACAACTATAAATCTTGCACTTAAGGTTGGATATGCAAAGACATATGTTTTTGCCATATCTATAACTAATTAAAAGAAATTAAGGACACTTTTGAGTGTCAGTTTTGTTCGGGACTGTGCATCTAGGGTTTTTTATATCAATGGGAGGATGTCTCTAATTTATTTATGTTGCACATTTGGAACAACATAATTACAATTATGTCAAAAAAAACTCATTTTAATGTATTTCATATTTTTAAAGGGCATTTATTGTATATAGCGTAAAAAAATTAACAAAATTGTCCGAACTTGTCCGGAGGTTTGTATCTACGAATGTGGCACAATAACGGCTGCAAAACTTAATATTTTTTTTTATCTTATTATTTCATCTACCATCAGTCAAATTGACTAATAATCGGATTTGTTGTGTGATGTTTGTTAACTTTTCGGAAAAACAGTATCGGATCCTGAAGTTTCCTAGTGAGTAAGCACATTGGCTCTTTTAAGTCTCTTAACTCATTGTGGAACCAGGAGAGCACGTGACAAGGGATTTGGATGTTTTTTCAATAGATCCCTATATTTTTGGAAATACAGCTTAATTACCTCAGCAATTGTAGATATTTCTAAGTGCCCATGAATCTCATTGTTACAAGCATACCATTGTGCATATACTATGGTTCTTAAAATGTTGTTTTGTGCTCTTTGGAGGCAAAGTATTTTACTAGCTGAGGACCACAGCTGGATCCCATAGGTCCAGATTGGTTTCAATATGGCACAGTGTACTTGAGTTTGTTGTTTAATGAGAAATTTGACTGTCTGCCTAAAAGCCAGAGCAGTTTTCTGAAACTAAAGTTTAGTTCATCTCTCTTGTGCTTAATATGATGTTTCCATGTTAATCTTCGATCCAGGTAAAATCCGAGATACTTAACGCATAAGGACTGTGGCAGACTCTCTTGACCTAGGTTGACTGAGGGGCAGTGACCTTTTCGTAAGGTAAATGTAATGTAATGTGATTTGGCGGCACTAGCTTTTACACGCCATTTGTTCATCCACTTATTTGTTTCATTTAGTTGGTCTTGAAGAGATCTACTAGCATCTTGGGGGTTACGGCTGCAAGCCAGAAAAGCAGCGTCATCAGCAAATGTGGCAACCATTACACCAGATGTCTGTACATGTGTATATTATACAGCAAAGGACACAAAACTAACCCTTGCGGTATTTCAACATTACATTTCGGAGGGAAGAGCGCGAACCACGAAGTTTAGCTTGGAATTTTCTATTTTTCTAGATATGATTCCATTAAGTGATAGAAGGAATGTGGTAAGACCTTTTTGATTTTGCAGAGCAGGCCCCTATGCCAGACTTTATCTAACGCATGTTGTACATCCAAAAATGCAAGACGCTCAAGATATTGCCTTACAGCATAGTAAAGTCTGTGCACCTGTGTGTGGAATGGTTTTTACGAAAGCCAAATTGATGATCTGGAATGACATTGTTAGTCTCGTGGAGTTGAAGTCGTGACGCGACTATTCTCTCCCATAAATTCGATAAGACCGGGATTAAAGTTATGGGGCGATAGGAATATGTTTTACTAGCTGGTTGCCAGGTTTTTGTATCATTACTACTTGCGAGACCTTCCGTAGTGTAGGCACATATGACATCCTAAGTATGACATTATAGAGCTTTGCTAGAAAAGCTACGCACTTTTTGTGATGCTCCTTTAATAGTTTTGGGGTAATTAGGTCGAAGCCAGGAGCTTTATTGGGATTCAGTCTTGCTATTTCTCCTATTAGTTTACATGAAGAAGTCGGTTTGATGGGTAAACACAGCTTTAGATCTTGATTCATGACAATATCTATTTTAGGGTCTTCAGGAATATCTAATATCTATATCATTAGGTGTAAATACGTTGGTAAGTTGGGTAGCAAATGCTTCTAATTTATCAAGGTCAGTCCTTGCTCAGGTACTTTTGTTACTAATATGTGGAGAACTCTGCTAGGGTTGAGATAAATTCTTTGTTACTTTCCATAAAGAATAGGTGCCACAAGCATTTGGAGATAACTTTTCTAATTTTTGCTTAAATGTTGCATTGACTGAGTCGTTTATAAGTATTATTAGGTCTTTAATTGCATGGTTTAAGCGAGTTTTTACTTGTCTACTTCAAGTATGCTGCCAGATCCTTCGGAGACGTCGCTTATCAGCAATTTTCTGCCTTATTCCTATTGAAAGCGAAGTGTTATGTGCTTTATACTTAAGTTCAGGTGTACTCTTCCATGCAGCAACTTGAATTAAATTTGTAATAAATAAGCAAGCATTATCAATATCTTCGTCGTCTTTTATTGAGAAGTTAAATTAACATTTATATCGAGATATTCACGAAAGCTTACCCAATCGGTTATTGCATTATACAAGGTTTCGTTAACTTAATATCAAGAACTGTTTGATTTTCCAAACTATTTCGTACAAATTGAGCTGTATATTAAGTATAATAAAATAAAGTCTATAGTTTATACTAACATTTAAAATAAACATTTGTACTTTTATGTAACGTATAAACTTGTATGTAACGAATAAACTCAAAAACTACTACACCAATCTCAAAAATACTTATTCTATTAGAAAGTTATACTATCCAGAAGTGATATAACCACTTTCTTAACTCAACTGATCAAAACAAAATAATGATTTTGGGTCATGCGAACGAAGCCCAAAGGTTGACTGGGAGAGAATATTTTTAGCATTAATGCCGCCTTTTGTACAATATTATCTAAGTGTACAATAAAATTTAAATAAATACATAAAAGCCTTGAGTAACAGGTAGTATAAATATTAATTATAAACTATATAACTCTCGTAGCCAGATTTAATATCTATATAGTTTATAATATTAATTATAAACTATATAACTCACGTAGCCAGCTATAATATCTATTACTTGAAATGTTATATACAAAGTTGATTACTTGGCCAGTAGAAGTGAATCTACTGTAAGGTTTCCACCTTCACATTACGTTATTGTTGTGTAATACTAAAATGTCAGCAGGCATGTTAATTGTTAAGTGATTTTGTTAAGTATCTGTTATTATGATTTTCTTTTACAACATATAATAATAAACCAGTCTAATGATACAACCGTCGCCTATAGACATGAAAGATGTTAATTGTGTGATGTCATTCGTTTCGAAAGCATATAACTTCACATGAAGAAGCTGTTGCACTTGCGTTAATATTCTAAAAGCACTGACGTTATTGGGGCAAGAATAGTTAGAGCTGTCAGTACCGAATCCTCGAAACGTTGCAGAACTTTACCACTATAGTCACTATTGTAATGCCATGTAATTAAATTTTTCCTGCAGCCTACAAGGATCGTGATGTATGGCACTCGGTTCTCTCTGCCTACTCCGTGAGGGATCTAGCGTAAAAATGTGTATGTGTATGTATGTAATTTTGTTCTATATAATAAGATAGCAAATAAGCAAAAGGCTATCCTGATGGAAATAGACAACTATCGATTATACGCTCTAAAAAAGTTGGTATCCGTGTGGTGTGATAGTAATTCAACGACTATAATAACCTACGACTTTGCCTCTGGTGCTCATTTAACTAGTATATATGTATGTCTAGTGATCCGTATAATCGACGGAATCGAGCACAAAAAATTCTCCACGTTGAACCAGTCAAAAATAGCTATATATAGCATGTGGTTAGCGCGTGCTGGCCAAAGATAAGGTTGCAAGTCCAAATCCTGTCGTGTCGAACTATTTTTTCGTTAAAATTTTTTAAGTATTTTCAGGCACTGGATAAGTGTTATACGCATAATATATAGGCAATATTAAATTATTGAATTGGACTATGGAAAGTGTTTATTTTTAAATATTCGTATACTATTTGTCATTCTCAGTTCTCAGACTCTTTTTAGAGTTTTTGCATGTATTTCCACTATTAACATCTTTGGAAAGAGTCTACCATCACCTAGGTACCTATAAGTGATAGTAGTATCTTTCCATCAGGATATAAAAATAAATCTACCCGCCCCGTGTTGGGCGAGAAGTCAGCGATTCTGACTACGCAATCGATGGGACTCGGGTTCGAATCCCAACAGGGACAGTTTTTATGATGAACATAAATGTTGGTATTTCTGGGTTTATTAAATACTTCTTTATTTATATATATGTATTTCAATTAGTATCATTGATTAACACCGATAGTAAAATTACATCATTTGTTTATTTTAGGGTTCAATCAATGAGTGTAACTTGTCCAGGAATATTTATTTTAATTATAAATTATCTGTGTCCACGAATTCTTGTTATTTTAGGGTAAGGTTAAGTTATAAGTTGGAAAATGCGTTGTAAGAATAACCACATATCTTCATGTACCTATTGGTCCGTGGTCCGCTTTGAAGAACTACTGCCATTTTGCCAGGCGGTTGGTAACAGGGTAAAATTGACCAAAAATACCACTACCGTTGTGTACACTACACGGTAGAGTTCCAAAAATCTTGCCCAGGTTTGGTATCACCGCTTTAACTATTTCTACTTCAATGGCTCAAGTATCGTATTCCGATTATATAGACTTTTTATATAGCATAAGATAGCTAATAAGCAGATGGCTGTCCTAATAGAAAGAGACACTAACGCCTATAGACACCAAAATGTTAATTGTGCGTTGCTATCCGTGTGGCGAGGTATTTGATGTCACTTGCATAATTTTAGTGGCCGCCTTACCCTCCAAACCGGAACACAACAACGATAATCATTGACGTTATTGCGGCAGAAATAGGTAAGGCGGTGGAACTAGACCCGGGCGAGACAATACAGAACTCTACCACCTAGTAACCAATACACCATTACCACTTTGTGTATGTCCGATAGTTGCTTCTTTCCATAACCATCTGCTTGTTTGCTATCCTATGATGTAAATAAAATTTCACTTGAAAAGCGAGTGTATTTGTAGTTTGTACATTATTAAAAGTAAAAGTTAAGCCCTTAAGCTCTAATGTACGCTTACCTGCTTTTTTATAATCTTTCTCCAACACCAGTCCTTGTACAAGTTTTGCTGGAAGAGATCTATTAAAGAGATAAGCACAGCTATGTACATAGTTTAATTTATGTAATATTTGAGTATAGATATGTTTTTTGTTCATGAAGAGTTAAATAAATAAATAAAGGTATCATTTAACTCACTGATTCCCAAAGTGGTCCAGGTGGACCGCCAGGGGTCCACAGGAGACTCGACAGGGTCTACGTTGGCTTCATATTTTTTCTTACGTTTTGGAAGTATGGAAGATTTTTGAAAGTGGTATATGAGGAAAAAAAGTTTGGGAACCTTTGATTTAACTGGTATTCAGGTGAATAGGTAATTTAAAAATCAATTAAGTCAACATTTTCCCCCATGTAGGTAATGTTGCTTTGTTACAATGACAGGTAATTTTATTTGCGACCGTATGAATGGTTGGTTTTATGACCATAAGTGCTCATTCAACTGGGTCCTCACTTTAGACCGACAATTTCAAAATTAACTAGCTAATACCCGTGTATACGCCCGTGTTATTCAAATATTTTTATATATTACAGGATAGCAAACAAACAGATTTTTATATTATTATACAGCGAACTAGTAGATGGCTCTTTTAGTAGATAGATAAACCATATTTTTAAGGGCCTACCTCTCATTCCCACCACTTTAACTTCTGTAAGCCAGAATCAACAGCGGCAACCGTCCTGATAACCATTGAATTGCGACCTCAGGGTACCCTGGGGAAAAGTTGAACTGTCTTGAAACCCGCAACGAAATTAATCAGAAGTATCTAGCAGGAGTAGAGAAATACATCCTGTTTCCCTCCTTTTTCAGCAGGAGACAGGAAAATATTAAAAAGCATAAAAATGCTACGAACAGAGGACTTTTACAATCAGGTTAAGCCTGATTGCTATTGCACTACGGAAGTTTGGGAAATAAGGACCTACCAAAATGGCCTACTTAATTTTGCTTCCAGTAGTAAATATGACAAAATCGTTTGAAGGCACGGAAGTGCCTTTGTCTATAGACGTACCAACAATGTTAATGGTGCGTTGCTTTCCGTGTGGTGGATTGACAATGTCACAGACATATGTCTACAGACTACCTTACCACAAAACCAATAGGTACAGAAGTCAGACCACATGCAAAGAGCGCCCGAGCAACGCACACATGAACACCTCTCACGGACGCCACATGGCCTCGATTACACTTTGCGAATGCAGGTGTTTAATGCAGGTGTTTTCACTTTATGTAGTGCGAGTGTGTTTAAAGCAGGTGCTTAATATTAAGCCCTGTTTTCACTTTATGTAGTGCGAGTGTGAGTGTTTAATGCAGGTGCTTAATATTAAGCCCTGTTTTCACTTTATGTAGTGCGAGTGTGAGTGTTTAATGCAGGTGCTTAATATTAAGCCCTGTTTTCACTTATATAGTGCGAGGGTGAGTGTTTAATGCAGGTGCTTAATATTAAGCAAAAAATACGAGAAGACAGCCGTTGATTTCTGCGAGTGATTATTAATCTGCGTCTAGTCTTTTTACTACCCTGAATACTAATTGATCTGCGTCTAGTCTTTTTACTACCCTGAATACTAATTGATCTGCGTCTAGTCTTTTTACTACCCTGAATACTAATCATTCGCACTGATCAACGACTGTCTTCGCGTATTTTTTGCTTAATACTAAACACCTGCAATAAACACTTGCACTCGCACTAATCAAAGTGTAATCGGGGATTTAACCACGCGTAGACAACTTTTGATTGGTGCGAGTGATAAGTAATTAGCGTCTTTTCAGTTTTACTACGCTGATATCTGTAATCAAAGTGTAATCGCTTGCAATATTCCCAACTGTTCCATCATGTATGGTTGGGAATATTGCAAGCGCGAACGCTATCCGCTTGGACACATGTCAGTGATTTTTTTGTCAAAACTTTGTAATATGTATAACAATAATATTAAAATATTTAAGTTATTACTGGTTTACGTTTCCGTTCTTCCTGCTTCTTTTTAAAAATAAATCCGTAAATATAAAATAATTTAATATATTATATAAAATAATGATATATAAAATAATTTAATATATCCGTAAATATAAAATAATTTAACACCTAGATACGAGTGCCACTATCAGTATTTTGTGTATAAGCCAAAGTTGATAACCCTAGCGCGGCCGCCGATTTTTGTACTTGTTTGATTAATTCTGTTAACGTCTTGTTCATTTCTCTTATTTGTATTTCTTTAGGCATTTGTTTGCGGTCTTTTTGTTCCAATTTATAGTTTAAAAATCTTCTACAATAGCTCATAATTTTTAACATTTTGTTTAATGATGAAAACTTGTCCCACAGAAATTCTTTTTCTCTTTGGTTTACAGTAGTGAATGCATTGACTCTCTCTTCTTCATTGGTATCGGGTATGTTAACTGTGTTGAAAGTAATTTTATTCTCCAATAGCCAGTGAGGACCATTCCACCATAATAAATGTTTCTCCAGTTCTTCCGGTGTCAGCCCGCGTGACGCACAGTCCACAGGATTTGTAGATGTAGAGACATGACCCCACCGCTCATAATCGAGTATAGTAAGTATATTAGATACTCTATGACTTACGAAAGTTGCCCAACGGCTTGCCCCTCCTCTTAACCACGCTAGAACTACCGTTGAGTCCGTCCACGCATACCATTTTTCCTTAGGTATATTCATTACCTGTCCTACTTCCAATATCAATTTGGCTGCTAAATCAGCTCCAGATAGTTCTAACCTAGGAACTGACATCACTTTATCCAATGGGGCGACTTTAGTTTTTGCTGTGAGTAAGCATACGTGAGTCTTGTTATTAATGTCTACTGTCTTAAGGTAGACCGCAGCAGCGTATGCTGTCCTCGACGCATCTGAAAAGACGTGCAATTCCATTTTAGAGTTTTGAGATTTTCGGATCCATCTGGGGATGTTAATGTTGCCAATCTGGATTAGCTTCTCTCGAAAGTTTAACCACTCAGATAGCAACGGTTCAGTAATTTGGTCGTCCCAGTCGAGACCAGCTCGCCACACTTTCTGCATGATCAATTTCGCTACTATCACCACAGGTGCTATCCAGCCCATCGGATCATATAGCCGAGCTATATCTGAAAGCACAAGTCTTTTTGTTACGGGTTTCTCAAAGTCAGGCAGACTAATGATGTATTCAAAATTATCCGACAATCGATTCCAACTTAAGCCGAGAACTTTAATTCGGTTACTATCCTTAATTGGAACTGACGTCATTGGATCTGTGCTGTGTAAGTTGTCATCTTCAATATATTTTAAAAATGACTGACTATTACTACTCCATTTTTGTAAAGTAAATTTTCCAGATTTCATTAGACCCTTCATCTCTTCATATATTTCTATAACTTCACTCTCTGTCTCCCCTCCCGTCATAAGGTCATCAATGTAAAAATCATTTTTTGTTATTAAAGATGCTTTAGGAAAGGTCGTTTTCTCTACATCAGCAAGATGTTGCAATGTTTTAACTGCCAAATATGGGGCGCATGCTGTCCCAAAAGTTAAAGTTAAAAGCTTGTAGTGTTGTACAGGTCCATTTTTATTTTGTTTCCACAGGATTCTCTGAAAATTGGTATCTTCATCCTTAACACGTACTTGGCGATACATTTTTTCGAGATCTGCAACTATGACAATCTGGTGACTTCTCCATCTCATTATCAAATGCCTCAGATCTTGTTGCAGCTTTGGTCCCACCAAGAGGTCGTCGTTAAGAGAAACTCCATTAGTTCCTTTTGAGGATGCGTTAAAGACGATTCTAACTTTAGTCGTTTCTTTATCCGCTCTAACAACGGCGTGGTGAGGAAGATAAACCGCTTTAGGATTATCTATATCATCTTTTTCCACTAGTGTCATATGGTTGAGGCTCATATATTCTTCTAATACATGTTGATATTCGTGATAAAGTCTTGGATTTTTGATTAACCTTCTCAATAAAAAATCCAACTTTCTCTCAGCAATTTCTCTCGATAGACCATATTGACATTGAGGATCTAAATTTTTGAAAGGTAGTTTCACAATAAATCTTCCTTCGCTGTCTCTCGTAGTAGTTCTCTCATAGATTTCTTCGCATTTTCTCTCAGTCTCTGATAGCTTCTTTTGTAAACTGTCTGGTTCGGCTTCTATTTCCCAAAATCTTCTTAAATCGAATTCTTCTTCCGTAAATTTAATGTGCATGCTGGTGAGATTATGATCTTCCGGGCATTGTCCTACTTTTCCACTTAGTACCCATCCAAAGATTGTATTTTGAGCGATGGAATTCCCACTGGGACTTTTAATCATACCACTTAACAAAATCTCCCCATATATATCAGCTCCCAATAAAATGTCGATTTTACCCGGCGATGAATACCTCGGATCAGCCAAAGTAATTTCCTCTAAATCTAACCAATCAAGTTCAGGGACTTGCGCAGAAGGAAGCAATGTCGTTAGAGAATTTAAAACATATGCACTTACTTGAACTTTAATATCTGGATTGAACCGTGATTCTAATTGTACTGAAACCTTATATTTAATATTTGTCTTTCCATTTCCTAACCCCGACACCACACCATTAACTGGAAAACGTTTAAGTCCTAACAGTTGAACAATCGCTTCGGTAATGAAAGACGCTTGTGAGCCTTGATCTATTAAAGCACGTACTACATATTTATTACTGTTTCTCGCTCTAACATTGAGGATAGCAGTGGCAAGTAAAACATGGTACGAGTGGAACTCATTTTTAGAAAAATTGGCTACAATATTAGTTTCAGTTTGCGTGGTGTGTAATGTTGATGCTAATTGTTGAATCTTATCTCGTTGATGTGTTTCTGTTGATTTCATCTCGTTTGTTGTTTCTTGATTTGTGAGCCCTTGATTTTGTCCTTTATCAAAATGAAGCAATGAATGGTGTCTTCGACCACATTTACGGCATGATGTAGATTGTCGACATCTCATAACTGAATGATTGGGGCTTAGACAATTAAAGCACAAGCCATTATTCTGCACAAAATCTTGTCGCTCCTGTTGCGATAGTGTTGCAAAATTTTTGCAACTATACATGTAATGAGCACCATTGCAAAAGGTACGTTTTAAGTTCATCACTTTCTGATTTTCTAGAGCTGTGTGAAATGATTTGTTAGGGCCAGCTTTCTTATGATGACTTTGTGTACCTACTTTGGAAACCTGTTTATTTGAATCTACCATCTCCAAACTACGAAATCGGGACTCTAAAAAATTGGCAAGACTACTCCACGTAGGTAATTCATCCGATTGCAAACCTTGTTGACTCTCCCACTGTCTACATGACTCTGCGTCTAATTTGGATACGACTATGTATACAATGATTGGGTCCCAAGTTGATGTATCTATTTTTAAGTTTTGCAATGCTTTAAGACAAGAAGTTGTTGCATCTAATAGTTGACGTATAGCACTGGCGGATTCTTGAAGAATAGATTTCTGTGAAAGCAACATTTTTATGATTGCATTACAGTTATATCTTTTGTTATTATAACGCTTTGTAAGCTGCTTCCATGCTTCGTCATAATTTTGCGCTGTGGTAGAAAAATTGCTTAATAACCTTTCTGGCTCTCCGGACAAGCTGCTCTTTAAAAAGTGTAGTTTTTGAACATTTGACAAATTAGTATTGTTGTGTATTAAAGATACAAACATGTCATAAAACGTCTGCCACTCATTATATTTTCCATTGAACGTGGGCAATTGAATTCTAGGAAGCTTTACGTCACTACCACAGGATCCAGATTGTTGTGTTAGTGATGCTGACGTAGACCCACTAGGTATAGTCTCTTTAAGAAAAGGCTGAAGGGCTTCTCTCATTGTAGCTTTATAATATATGTATAGTTCCTCAAACATATCATACACATTTTTTGCGAAATAAGGTATAGTTAATTTTTGTTCTGCTGTAACCAAAGGTATAATTTGTCTATGCGTAGTTTTAAAATCTTGCCACAATGCTTCTAAGCTCTCCAATCTCGCTTCTAAGTATTGCCTCTTAATTCTGTCTTTCGGTGACTTCCTATAATTTTTCTCAGAACTTCCTAATTTACTTAAATGATCCGCTTGAATTGCTATTAATGCCTCCATTTTTAATTGATGACAATGACTAATTTCAATTATTATTTGTTAAGCTTTCCAAATTAATTGAAGACAAAATCAAAGTGTAAAATAGTTAATCTTCATGTGAAATTTCAAACTAGTTATTAAGTCAGTTGATCACAATTTTTCTAAGTCCGTGTAATTTTCTTAAAATTTTACAAGTCTTTATCAATTCAGAAATCCGACTGAGTCCATGCAGCACTTTAAAATTTTACAAAATTGAACTAAGTCCATGGAGCACTTTGAAATTTTACAGGTTTTATATTACAGTCACACTACACTACTACTCACGATACCAAGTCCAATCTTCAATCTCCCGGGTTTCGGCACCAACTTTATGTTCACTCACTTAAGGCACTCACATTAAAACACAGTTAGAAACGTAACACTTATAATATCAGAAAACACATACATATAGAAAAATAAAATGTTTCTTATGCCATTATGTGAACCAAATGACAACGCGATTTAATAAAGCTCAGCGCCATCTATTGACGTTTAAATGCAACTCAAAATATGAACTTTAACACCTAGATACGAGTGCCACTATCAGTATTTTGTGTATAAGCCAAAGTTGATAACCCTAGCGCGGCCGCCGAGCGTAGGTATGAAAAGTGAAGTACATACGTGAGATTGACTTCTGTACCTATTTGTTTTATGACCTTACTCTCCAAAGTGGGACAAAACAATGACAAGCATAAACGCTATTGTGACAGGAACAGGCAAGACGGTATTACCATATACCCGGGAGAGACGTAGAGCTGAACTTTACCACTTAATAGTCACGATTGTAGTGATATTTACAGCTAGCCATTAGCATTTAACCTTTTTTTTCACGAATTAATATATAGATACTTATTTCGTTATTTTTGTATCTCAGATATATTATATCACTACTTAGAAATCAGAAGTACTTTATTCAATAAAAAATTACAAGTTATTTTGACGTGTCAACATTTTTTTTAAACAACTACCGGATCGGAAACGCGGCTACACACTGAGAAGATCCGGCGGAAGAAATTCAGCGGGCTTTCTGTTCTGTCGGCTGTCTTTTTTTCATATCATTTATTAAATAAGATATTACATAATGTTTAATTTATAAGTATTTAATTGTTACAGTAATAATAAAGATTGCCGATATGAGGAGCAGTTAATCCCATGCTTTCCTTTCATCAAGGTATTCAGATATTTTATAGTAACCTGTTTTACACAGTTTTGTTTTAACATATTTTTTGAATTGGTTAACTGGTAAATCTCTAATGGCATCAGGCAGCTTATGTAGAAGCGTATACTTTGCCTCATAAAAGAGTTGCTTATTCTGTGGAGACGAGACACATGGACTATAAATTATCATCAAGACCGGTTGAAGATAGATATGTGATAACTTGTCCAATTTGGTGCCACTCTACAAACAGTAGTGAGAGATTTGGTGTGTAGACATGAATTTATGCATGTGAAAACATAAAAAAATTAACTTTTAAACTTAATCTTGGTATTCTTACTTTGGTGTTAACTCTATTCGAAATAAATCACTTTGTATTCAACGTTTTCTTAGAAGTTGTATATTAGTTTTTGAATTATACCACAATATGGACATTTCCACAATAACAATTATACCACAATATGGACATTTCCACAATAACAATTATACCACAATATGGACATTTCCACAATAACAATTATACCACAATATGGACATTTCCACAATAACAATCATACCACAATATGGACATTTCCACAATAACAATTATACCACAATATGGACATTTCCACAATAACAATTATACCACAATATGGACATTTCCACAATAACAATTATACCACAATATGGACATTTCCACAATAACAATTATACCACAATATGGACATTTCCACAATAACAATTATACCACAATATGGACATTTCCACAATAACAATTATACCACAATATGGACATTTCCACAATAACAATCATACGACAATATGGACATTTCCACAATAACAATTATACCACAATATGGACATTTCCACAATAACAATTATACCACAATATGGACATTTCCACAATAACAATCATACCACAATATGGACATTTCCACAATAACAATTATACCACAATATGGACATTTCCACAATAACAATTATACCACAATATGGACATTTCCACAATAACAATTATACCACAATATGGACATTTCCACAATAACAATTATACCACAATATGGACATTTCCACAATAACAATCATACCACAATATGGACATTTCCACAATAACAGTTATACCACAATATGGACATTTCCACAATAACAATTATACCACAATATGGACATTTCCACAATAACAATTATACCACAATATGGACATTTCCACAATAACAATTATACCACAATATGGACATTTCCACAATAACAATTATACCACAATATGGACATTTCCACAATAACAATCATACCACAATATGGACATTTCCACAATAACAGTTATACCACAATATGGACATTTCCACGATAACAATTATACCACAATATGGACATTTCCACAATAACAATCATACCACAATATGGACATTTCCACAATAACAGTTATACCACAATATGGACATTTCCACAATAATTATAATCATGTCTTGATCCTTGGAGACTTTAATACTTGCTTATTAAAAAACGATAACCGTTCTCAAGCCCTTCGTAATCATTCTTTGTCATACAATCTACACCTTCTCCCTCTTTCTGCAACACATCACGCTCCTACATTTGCGCCTTCTCTTCTGGACTTAATTCTTGTTTCAGACTGTAACCTAGTGGAAATTCATGGTCAACTTCTCTCTTGTTTCTCTTATCATGATCTTATCTATGTTTCATACAAACTCCGTACACCTAAGCCCAAACCCACATTTCTTTTACGACGTTGTTTTAATGGTATTGATATCGAAGCTCTGAAAAATGATGTCAATGAACTTTCCTGGAATAATATTATTGCTAGCGAGAATATTGATGAAAAGGTTGCATTTTTTAACGCTATGATACTTGAAGTGTATGACAAACATGCGCCACTGAGGAAAATTAAATTAAAACACCAACCAGCGCCATGGTTTAATAACACCATCAAACAATTTATCTCTAAACGTGACAGAGCACGGCGACACTATTCTAAGTTTCCTTGTGATGATAATTGGGTGAGATATAAAATTATTCGTAACCAATGTAACCGCTTATGTCGGGAAGCTAAGCATGCCTACATACATGACACTATTAAAAATTCAAATCCGGAACAAACCTGGAAATTTCTCAAAACTCTGGGAATAGGCAAAAAGTCTACGAATGACGATATTAATATAGATCTAAATGCTTTGAATTCTCACTTTTCCAAACCTCCTCTTGTACTTGATAGCGTTACTAAATCGATTACTCTCAATAATTTAGCTTCTCTTCCTATTCCTCAATGTGCTCCTTTTCAGTTTGTTCCCGTCACTACAAGTGATATCAATAGACATATCCTCGCTATTTCTTCCTCGGCTTCTGGTAATGATGGTATTTGCTCAAAAATGATTACATTCATTCTCCCTGAATTACTTCCCATTCTATCCCACATTTTCAATTTTTCCTTGATGTCCTCTACCTTTCCTACCGCCTGGAAAGCTGCGCATGTCGTGCCTCTTCCTAAAACTGCGCACCCCACTTCCCCTTCTGATTGTCGGCCTATTTCCATTTTACCTTTTTTGTCAAAAGTTCTTGAGCATATTGTCTATAAACAACTGAATGATTTTCTTCTTCATAATAATTTATTAAGTCCTTACCAGTCTGGCTTTCGTCGGGGTCACAGTACTACTACCACACTGATCAAAGTTACCGACGACATCCGAAGAGCTATGGATGATAGACAGTTAACAATTCTTCTTCTTTTAGATTTTAGTAACGCTTTCAACTCCGTTGACTTTGAAATTCTTCTAGGTATTCTTCTGTCTCTTAACATCCCTTCTAATGTAGTAGATTGGTTTAGATCTTATCTTGTGGGGCGATCGCAGAGAGTTCGCATCAAAGACTGTTTTTCAAATTGGTACGAGCTTTCTGCGGGCGTGCCTCAGGGTGGGGTTTTATCTCCTCTTCTGTTTTCATTATTTATCAATACGGTAACTAATCTCATTTCATCTCATTTCCACCTTTATGCGGATGATCTACAACTGTATCGCCATTTTAATGTCGAGGATTTAGCTTTTGCATTCGACTCCATTAACACAGACCTTGACTCAATTTACAACTGGGCTAGGTCCTTTGGCTTAGTTCTCAACCCTAGTAAATCACAAGCACTCCTAGTAGGAAGTCGTTTTCTGCTTAACGATATTGATAATTCTAGGATTCCACAGCTTAAATATAACAATTCTATTATTAACCTTAGCAGCACTGGAAGAAATCTGGGTTTGGTTTTCAGTTCTGATTTTTCGTGGGGGGCTAATATTAACCATATTCACAATAAAGTTTATCGAGCTTTCCATTCTTTAAAACTTCTTCAAAATTTTCTTCCTTTTAAAACAAAAATATCTTTGGTCCAAACGTTAATTCTTCCCATTTTAGATTATGCAGACTCATGCTATCCTGATGCTACAGAGGAACTTCTCAATCGTTTAGAACGTCTCCAAAATTTATGCATCAGATATGTATTTGGTTTACGAAAATTTGACCATATTTCTAGCTTTAGGAGCCAACTTGGTTGGCTTCCTATTCGCCTTCGTAGGAATTTACGGTTATTGTCATTTTTATATAATATTTTATTCAATCCTTCTTGTCCTTCTTATCTACGCGAAAAATTTGAATTTCTTCACCCAATAGACCGTCCTTGTCGTCCTTGTGTAAGTGCTCTCTTTCGAGTTCCGGTACATAAGACGACCTATTTCTCCTCTTCTTTTACTATTCGTTCCGTTAGGCTCTGGAATTCTTTGCCTCATTCTATTAGAATAAGTGAATCTCAAGATACCTTTAAGAGTCGCCTGAAACAGCACTACTTATCCATTTCATAGTTTGTTTAGTTTGTAGACATAGTAAGTAGTCATAAGAGTTGTATTAGTTTAGTAGTTAAGTTTCGTTGTATTTTGTTTACTTTGTTCTATAGTTTTGTACACGTGTTTTTCTACCTTATGTTTTTTTTTTCTCTCTTATTTTGGGCTTGCTGGAAGAAATTTCTTTAGAGATAAGCTTGCCTTTTGTACTAATTTTGTCTTTAGTTTTACTTTTATTATTTGTGTACAATAAATGGTTAAATAAATAAAATAAATAAATAAACAATTATACCACAATATGGACATTTCCACAATAACAATTATACCACAATATGGACATTTCCACAATAACAATTATACCACAATATGGACATTTCCACAATAACAATTATACCACAATATGGACATTTCCACAATAACAATTATACCACAATATGGACATTTCCACAATAACAATCATACCACAATATGGACATTTCCACAATAACAATTATACCACAATATGGACATTTCCACAATAACAATCATACCACAATATGGACATTTCCACAATAACAATTATACCACAATATGGACATTTCCACAATAACAATTATACCACAATATGGACATTTCCACAATAACAATTATACCACAATATGGACATTTCCACAATAACAATTATACCACAATATGGACATTTCCACGATAACAATTATACCACAATATGGACATTTCCACAATAACAATTATACCACAATATGGATTATGGACAGACAATTTAAAAAATATTAAATAAAAAAGCTAAATGAGCAACGGCAACAATGAAACGCACAATAAACTTCACCAAAGTTTTTGATCATATGACAGCAAAAAATATATATGGCTCTCGCCATTTAAAAAGAAAACCATTGCCAATAGACCACGGATGTTAATGGTGCGTTGGTACCCATAGAGCGGGATGGCAGTTCTACTTGCATAAATTTGCCAGCTACCTTACCCTATATTGACGCTAATCCGGCAAGAATAGGTAATACCCCGGGCAAGATTTACCAGGGGGTAGAGTTCTGCATTGTCTCGCCCGGGTCTGATACCACCGCCTTACCTAGTCTTTCCGCAATAGCATCAGTGCTTGTCACTATCGTGTTTCAGATTGGAAGGTAACGTAGCCGATAAACTTATGCGTGTGGCATTAGACCTCGCCACAAAATAGTAACGTACCATTAACATCTTTGGTGTCTATAGGCGATGGTTCTCTTTCCACCAGGAGACCTATCTGCTTGTTTGCTATCTTATGATATAAAAAAATGAATAATCATGCCGCTGGATGTGGGTAAATTATTTTTATACGGCTAAGGTCTTCTTTGTTTTCCGGACCTTCGGTGGGCTTTATACATTTATAAAACTTCTGTCTTTACTTTTAACGACATCACAAAAGTCCTACAAAACCATAATAAACAAAATCAAAGGAGCCCCCTTGTTAGTCGGGCTACTTTGAAGAATAGACCAACTGTCGTTCAGCCAGGCACGTCATAAGAGGCGACCGATTGGCTATGTGTGTCACTTCCATCGTAACTACAGATGATAGAGTTCCGCAACGACTCCTGGGTATTGATACCACCGCCTTACCTATTCCTACCGCTATAGCGCCAATGCTTGTCCTTGTGTTCCGGCTTAGAGGCTAAGGTAGATGATAGACTGTTTAGTTTAGATTAGACATAGAGGCATGGCATTACCATCGCGCCACACGGATAGCGACGCACCAATAACATCTTTAGTGTCTATAGGCTATATTTTCTCTTTCCATCAGGAAAGCCATCTGCTTGTTTGCTATGATATAAAAAAATCTTATAAAAATAGCACAGTTAATTAATTTCACCTTTGAATACCACATCAATCGGCTAATATTTATACGCATAGAAATAATTTTGTGCGTGAGTTAATGATTGATTTCTTCTGAGTGCTCATTCGACTAAACGCTAATAACAGACAATGTCAAAAGTAATCAAGCTAACGATAAAATATTATGTGTGGCTATAAATGGTTAGTTTTACGAATTAAATGCCTATTCAAATAGACATTCACTGATGGCCGGCAATTTCAAAACCAATTAGCCTTTTAACACTTACAACTGCATTATTCCCTACGAAGTAAGTAGGGAGTTGCCAGTTTACATCGTATATCCTGCAGGAGATATTGCGTGATCTATTTATTTACATCAAACTAATTGCTGTACTGTTGTTAGCTCGTTTGGCTTTTTAATATATATTATAAGATAGCTAACAAACTCCTTCCGATTCCGGGAGATTATGCCATTTGCCATTCTGCCAGGTAGTTTATAAAAAACAAATGATTGGACACTACAATCATGACTGTTAAACTGATAAAGCTCTACAACATCTCGCCCCGGTTAATTACCCCCACCATATCTATTCCTGCGGCAACAGCGTCAAACCTTGTCAGTGTCGGGTTCCGGTTTGGAGAGTAATGTAAACCTATGCATAGGCACTACCATCTCGCCAAATGAATAGCAACGTACCATTAATATCTTTGGTGTCCATAGGTGGCGCTTGTCTCTTTCCACCAGGAGAGCCAATTGCTTGTTTGCTATCTTATAAAAAAATAAAAAAACTAGTAGTAGTGAAGATGGTAATGGCACGTTTGACCAACCCTTAACTTTGACAAACCGCTTGGCAGGAAGGCTAATTGTCTATTTTTCAAAAAGAACGAACGATTTCCAACTTATTGTGATTTGAATTTGGACTTGGTTCAATTCCAACCAATGTCGAAATGTTTGTTCTTTTAAAACATTCCTAATGATTCTTAACTTTTTGGGGTAACCAACAGATGTTCATGTAAAATATCAACACGCAGAATAAATCCCTGCGTGTCGATATCTCTCTTTGTTGTTTTTAAAGTTTTTCCAGTTTTCCCAAGCACGGGGTGAGTGCTATAACACAAAAATAATTAGATGTTCATGTTTTTAAAGGTACCCGTGTTTGTCCGGGCATCCTTTGAAGAATAGAACTTTCTGCCAGGCAGTTCATAACCGACGAAAGATTATACGTGTCACTATTATTATGACTACTAAGTGGTACCTTACCTGCCGCAACAGTGTTAAAGCTTCTCATTGTCGTCTTCCGGTTTGGAGGGTAAGGTAGACATCGAACTTATGCATGTAGCATTATCATTCCGCCACATGGATCGCAACGCATAATTGACATCTTTGATGTCAGTAGGCGATGGTTGTCTGTTTCTAACAGAAAAGCAATCTGCGTGTTAGTTATTTTATTATATAAAAAAAGAATGTTAAAACGTTATTGCAAACGAAATTTTTCTAGACACAACCAAACCTGAGACACAACCAAACCAAAAGTGATGACCTGGGAATCGAATTTGGAATCTCATGTTAGGGCCAAACAAGCCAATTAAACGAAGCAGTTATGTCAAATTGATCGACAGCCGGAAATATTTGTTGGTCAGATTTGAATGAATGGTTTTTATGATTACGAGTACTCACATAACTCAACGTTCACTCAAATAATCTGACGTCACGTCGTGGCCCTATTGCAAACACTTTCACTGTTTAAATTGGATTCCAACTTTTGTATTTATTTCAGTTTTTGTAAAGCCGACTTCGCAGATGTAAAAACGATACTTTTTCGTACTTTTAACATTACTACTATAGTAGTTAAATAAGTATCGGACCATGAAATATTATATTTAAGAGGATTCTAAATCTTATCGCATAATTTTATTTTTAACCAAAACTAAAAAGGAGGAGGTCCTGTATTCTATGTTTTTTGGAAATTATCAGCCAATTTGGAAACCGGAAATTTCTTTCTTGTTTAAGAAGGTATACTTCCCATTTGGATCTATATAAATGGCGAAGATCTGATCTAAGTTTCTAGACATGCAGGAGATTTTATCGCATCATATTATTTTTACCAAAATCTAAATGGTGTATTTATTTATTTAATTAGATAAATATTTCAATCTTTTTAATTTTTCTCAATTCAGTTGTATTTAATAAATAAATACAACTGAATTGAGAAAAATTAAAAAGATTGAAATATTTATATAATTAGATGAATTTAAAAATTGTAAATTTCTTTTTCGTTTGGTAGGGTATAATTCCTGTTTGGTTCCATATAAATGGTGAAGATCTGATCCAGAGTTCTAGACATGCAGGAGATTTTATCGCCTCCGCTTTAAAGTCGTGTAAATGAGGTTTCCGGCGACTGGGACCGCATTAACTGGAACTGCGGTCCCAGTTGCCGGATTGATTTAATTTTAACATTTTCCTTCCAGCGACTCGAACCACGCATAAATTAATAAAAGAATCTTTAGTCAAGTTCATACAGTACACTCAAAACAAAAATATATTTAAAGTTATAATGAAAGAAAAACCTTTTTTTCATTATTCTTTAAATACCTTCAAAAATATTTATTTAATATAAAATATAGATAGCGAAATATATATAATAAATATCCAAACCCAGAAATACAAATATCTATGCTCATCACACAAATGTTTGTCCCTATCAAGAATCGCACCCGAGCTTCGTCAATTGCGTAGTCAGGACCACTAACTACTCGACCAAGGGGCGGTCAAATTATTTAGTTATTGTTAATTGTTTGAAATTGTTAAATAATATTAGCATTATTTAGATACGTGTTTAATACAAAATGACAAAAAATGTGCTTTTATTGTATATAAATTAAGTTATATAAATAAATGATATTTATGAATCAGAGATTTTTTATTTTACGTTAAACATTTTTTCGTTTGACTGTACTAGTTTGGGATTGAATAATAAATTTTTAAGTTAATTTATGCGTAGTCCGAGTCGCTGGAAGAAAAATATTAAAATTAAATCAACTGGCAACTGGGACCGCGTGCGTTCCCAGTCGCCGGAAACTTCGTGTAACGTATCGTGTAATGTAAACGTCGTCGTCGCTGGCTAGGCCGGAGCTTAAAACGATTACGTTAAAAAATAAACACGCTCTATAATAGCCGCTGTGGTCTAGTGGTCCAGCGTTAGCGTCGACTACATGAGGTCCCGGGTTCGATTCCCGGGTCGGGCACTTAAAAAAAAGTGTTTTTCAGTTTTCTGATAAACACAAAATAGCCCGGGATTGGAAAGTGCCCGGTTGGCGATAGGCTTGCCACCTATCACATTTGTGGGACCAATAGTATCTTCGGCTAATCGTGGGTGCCATTGTTGTACCTCTGCCTACCCCTTCGGGGATACGGGCGTGAAGATACTTACTTATACTTACTTATCTAATTAAAAAAATAATCAGGTCCTACATAGGAACAACATTTTGGAAATTCTGTGGGAGCTTGAACAAAATCTTTTCGATTTCTCCTTTGATAACAAAGTATAGCTCTTTAGTCCATCTCTTACAAACTGTCGGCAGGACGGCAGATTGTCTATTCTTGAAAGTGGTCCCGGACCATCACCGTTATAATATAAAAAATGTAGGCATGTATCACTTCCGCTTTACAATCGCACTGGTTAGGTCGGAGTTTAAAATACATATATATCTTCACGCCAGATCCCTTACGGGGTAGGCAGAGACAACCGAGTGCCGTTTATCACGATCCTTGCAGACTTGTCTCGCTTCCTCCACATTCATTACTCTCTTCATGCAAACACGCAAATTGCGAAGATTCTTGACACCACCTTCGGACAATGCTCGGTCAATCTGATAGTACGTCAATCTTGGTCTTCCCCCATACTGACATCCTTACAGATTCGCATTGTTATCTATATTGATATATAGAAAGAATAGTAGATAAAAGGTTAACCTTCATCTGCCATTCTTTCTACATGTCCAAACCAACAGAGCATGTCCTTTCTCATCTTTACACCGACACTTTCTTTCAAGCCTAACTCCTCTCTCGTTGTCTCGCTCGTAATCTTGAAACATTACAAACCCGGTTCGCGAGTGTTACGCCACATATTTTTCGTAGTGATCTTATCTCGACCGCGTTGATTCTACTTTCTTCCTTTTTTTGACATACCCAACTCTCACTTTCACACAATAGCGTTGGGATAAGCACATAATTGTGCAGGGCAAGACCAGCACCCTAACTTAAAACTGTGCTTTTAAATAATCTCCCTAATGTTCCATTCACTTAAATGATTGCGTTAAAATAAAAAATTCAAACATAACTGTACATCACTTTATTTTACACAATATCACAAGATAACCAAATACTTTGAGCAAATTTTAACTAAAGTTATCAGTCTAAATTAAAAAATAATCAGGTCCTACATAGGAACCACATTTTGGAAAATCTGTGGGTGCTTTAACAAAGTCTTTCCGATTTCCTACTTTGATAACAAAGTCCAGTCCTCTAGTCCAATGCGCTGACCTTTCGTCTCTCATCATCCAATACCCCGGATTATCAGCCTTAAACCTAAGAGCTACTACACCAAACGGAGGTATCACTATAGTGTCCTTTTTCACTGGATCATGAAGATTTATTTTTGAAAACAGCACTCCATCTCTGTGCATTTCTATAATCCTATTTTTTTCGTAGCTGCTATTCAGTAGTCTGATACCAACTACGTAAAAACTGTATCCATGAAGGTGAAATATGTGATCTGACTCGCCACCTGTAAAAATAGAAAGTAATATCAGTAGTTATCATGAATTAGTATATTGGCCCCAAAGCCTTACATATACCTGTCACAGTACTTTTGGTATTTCTCGCTGTCGTTATCATTTGGGAGGGTAAGGTAACTGGTACAATAATAGCAACGCATCATTAATATTTTTGGTATATTAAGACAACGCTTATTTAATGTTATCAAAGGAACAATATGTTTGTTTGCTATTAAGTACATGATATAAAATACTAGATATTTCCAGTGTACAACCCGCATTAATCCGGATTCCGTAGAAAAATGAAATAAAATAGAAACTATGTAACTTTGGAATAATGTAGCATTTTCGTGTTGAGAGAATTTTAAAAATCGGTTCAGCAGTTACAGCTCTCTGTAACTACTGAGTCGATTTTAAAAATTCTTTATTAATTAATTAGTCTCTCCTTTTTAATACCCATTTATAATCTCTTTATAATCTTAATATGAATTACGTGACATGTCATTTGTTCGCGATGGACTCCAAAACCACTTAAACAATTTCAATGAAATTTAGTAGATATCTACTATTTGGTCCAACTTAAAAGATAGGATAGTTTTTATCTCAATTAATCCCCCAAATTCAAGTACCCCACCAAAATATTCAGTACAAGTAATTTGTACGGCATAACAACGTTTGCCGGGTCAACAAGTAGTACTATAGATTTAACGTTTAATTTGCGTGATCGATGTGTCGTATCTATAACAGGCATGTGCGTACCAAGGGGGGGGGGGGGGCAGCTGCCCCCCCTGGAATTCGATTACCTCTGTACTAACTATCAGCTGTTGTAGTTAAAAATATAATGTGATAAAAATATAGTCTTAAAATGTTACGGCTGCCCTCCCCCCTGGCCCTGAACCTGGGTACATCCATGATAATACGTATTGGCAAAAACAATAATAATCGTATGAATTACGAAACTTATCTAACACTTATAACTAGCAATAAAGTGTTCGAAACTCGACCATAGAGTAAACAATAAAATCTTATCTAAATTGGATAACAGATACATGGGGCACACTAAAAGTTTTGCACTTCTAGCTAATCGGAACTATTTGAATTTCGAATGTTATATTTTTAAAAGTTAGTTGCCTCTGTGGGTGCAATCGTGGGTGCAATTGTTGTACCTCTGCCTACCCTTTCGGGGATACGGGCGTGAAGATACTTTTTTTTATATTTTAAAACGTTGCAGCCTTCTTAGTAATAAAAAAACAATTGGCAGGAAATGATTTGTCAATTTTTTTTTATCACATATCAAAGTTCTACGTACGAAACGAAAATGGAATTAAGTCGAAAAGAGTTCAGCGGGTCTAGACAAGTGGCATAAACGCTAGGAGAATAGAAAGATAAATGTACGGACTTGACGTAAGCGTTCGATTATGCTTATGTCAAATCCATACATTTATCTTTCTATTCTCCGAGCGTTTATGCCACTTGGCTAGACCCGCAGAGCGATGATTTTTTATGATTTTAAAAGTTCTCTTTCTCCGCAAGACCGCGCTGCTCGTCTTACAAATACTTTTAGGAGAGAAGCACCTTGTTTGAGCACCGTGAGGCGATGGTTTGCTGAATTCGTGTTTCTTTACATGACGAATTTCATGAAGGGCGGCCTTCAACTGCCGTTAACGAAAATAATGTGGCTACTGTTAAGCGGTTAATTGAAGAAAACCCCCGGATTACCTATGAGACAATTCGAGGATTATTGAGGATTGTTATGAGCCAAATTCAGAAAATTTTACACGAGGAATTGAAAGTTCGGAAACGTTGCTGTCGTTGGATCCCTCATGAACTGACAGCGGAGCAGAAGCGGGCTTGCGTGGGATGGTGCTCACAGATGCTACTGAAGTACGACCACGGACGTTCTAATGCTGTTTATGACATTTTCACAGGAGACAAAACGTGGATTTATTGTTTTGAACCCAAAAAAACAGCAATCTTGTGAATGGGTGTTTGAAAATGAGAAAAGGCCAACAAAAGTGAGACAGGCGAGAAACGTTGGTAAAAATGATCGCGTTTTTTTCTAAGCTACGGGTCCCATCTGTACAATTCCACTTGAAGATCAAAAGAGTGTTAATACCGAGTGGTATTCTACCATTTGTTTACCCAAGTTCGCGAAAGACGACCCAAAAGCCGCATTCTCCTACACCATGATAACACTTCTTCGTGTGTGAAGAAAAAGTACATCTCGTCACTCATCCTGCGCATAGCCCCGACCTAGCACCCTGTGATTTATGTATTTTCCCCAAAATCAAAGATTTGATGAGAGGTTTTACTTTTACCAACTCCAAAAGGTAGTGATAGCGTTCAATCAGCACGTAGAAAACATGCCTTCAGATCTGGGTCCTCCTGTTTTAAAAAATGGTTCGATCGCATGAAAAAACGTTTAAAATGTAAAGGAGATTATTTTGAAAAGCAATAAACATAATATTTTGGTTATAACATGTTGTTTTTTTAAGTAACGCAAAACTTATAGTGTTACCTACGTATTAGCCATAAACGTGATAATATACATGTGTGTAAATTATGACGTATGTCAAATAAAAGTAGTGTGTATGCAATATTTATTTTCATTAATCTAATGTATTTTTAATGCATATTACTTAAAGATATTCTTTCTCTGCTTGTTTCTGCAGTCCTATGCAATGTAAATTTTAACTGTGCCAAATTTCATACTCCACCATTGGCGTAATAGTCATAAAAAGGCGTGCCAAGTTTTTGCTTCACGACTCACGTATTAATAAACGATCGCCCTTTGGTCGAAATTCGACCAAAGAATAAAAAATAAAATCTCTTCTAAGTTTGACACCAGATTTTAGTTTTAAAAAAAATATTATACATGTGTGCATATATAATATTTTCGCCTCTGTGGTCTAGTGGTCCGGTGTCGGAGTTGACCACATGAAGCCCCGGGTTCGATTCCTGGGTCGGTCAATTCAAAAATGTGTTGTTTCAGTTTCCTGATAAAAACAACGTTGCCCGGGATGGAAAGTGTCCGGTTGGCGATAGGCTTGCCACCTACCACATTGTGGGACGAAGTATCTTCGGCTCGTGGGTGCACTTGTACCTCTGCCCACCTCTTCGGGCATATGTATGTCACATGAATGTAGTATGGGTAATGTTTATTTTATAGACTAAACAATAAAATCTCTTCTAAGTTTGACAATAGACTTTAGCAACAAATTTAATAGTATACATGTGTATATACTATCCAGAGGCGTCGTAAGGCGTGGGCGACGTGGGCCACAGACCACAGCCCACGGCCTCGCGGTTCGAGATCCTCGCGTCACGGAGATTTATGTATTAAAGCCGAGCCACACTGTTGGAAACAAGCCCTCCACATGGGTTTCCACGGGCGGTTTACAACAGTGTAAACACTTGTTTGCTACAAAAATTCATCATTCACTCCACAAGCTCCCACTAAGGCCACCCGTGTTGGAAGCTTGTTTCCAACAGTGTGGCTCTGCTATCACTCAAAAGCCATGAACGCGCCGCGCCGATAAAAATGCTTACGTTGCTTGTGTTGCTATCGCTCACGAGGAATCCCTGCTGCGCGTCGCCGCCGCGCCTGTCTAAAATAGGGTATTCCCCGAACTTGCGTTGCGAGCAGAGATCTCGCAAAATGTATCTTGCTCACATAAATGAGTATATTATTCTGTACATAAATTTATGACCTTGCGCCGCCTGAACTGTTATTATCATAAAGAATGTAGTGTCTGTCTTTGTAAATGATTAAATATCCACACTCACGCAATGTACACTTTAACTGTGCCGTATTTCATAGGTATCCCTGTTCGCTGCTTCACGTGGTAATCGGTATGTAGATAGCCATCTTATTTGATCAATGTTAGATATAATTCAGATAAGGCTAAAACACGTTCTTTTTTTACTCCTTGACTTGCATGATTTATTTTAAACTAACTGCAGCGTGAAACCCGCTGCACCTAAATCTTTTTTGGTTAATCCCGCGGGATTATCCAAATTTTCCGGAATAAAAAGTAGTCTATGTGTTATTTTTGTCCTCATGACCATCATCTATCTGTGTGCTAATTTTTATCCAATTCCATTCCGTTTTTACGCGAATACCAAGCATCCATCCGTATCCATCCGTACATCCAAACATCCGAACTTTTGCATTAATAATATTAATATTATAGATTATCTTTACTTACTTATTTATTAAAAATATAAGCTAGAACTCATTCCACTCTTAAACTTCTACGATAAAAGTTCGAACCCACCTTAACTTAGACAGGTTAGTTTAAAAGCTAGGCGCTCTAGACGCCTTGTTCTAAAAAGCAACTAATAGGAGGTTCTACATTAGGTATTATATACTTTTAGTTTTAAATTAACACCTTTATTTAGGTTAAAATTTAAAACTTTGTATTAAATCAAAATTATTAAATCCATACAAGTATAAACTAGTTATCTAGTAATTTTCTAGTATACTAATACTTACTAGTATCTATAATTGATTTATTTATTATTAATTAATTAACATTAAGTAATTAATTACTTAATGTTAATTGATTAACATTAAGTAATTAATATTAATTACTTAATATTAAGTAATTAATATAATTATAAATGCGAAAGTTTGGATGGATGGATGGATGGATGTTTGTTATTCAATCACGCAAAAACTACAGAATAGATTTGGATGAAGTTTGGCTCACAGGTCACAGTTGATAACCTTCAATAGCATATGCCTATGTACCTTTTGTCCCGGAAAAATAAATTAATGCCGCGGGATTCGCCAAAAAATGTATAATGCAGCGGGCTCCACGTTGCAGCTAGTAGTAATATAAATGTGAAAGTCTGTTTGTCTTTCTGTTACGGTTTCACAAGTAAACCGCAGAATCGATTTCAATAAAAATTCGAGTAAGCAGAAGATCCACGGTCAAACATAGGATATTTTTTCCAAGTATCAAACTCTGAAGTGCTGAAATATATCATAAAAGTTTGTATGAAAATCTATATAGTCGACATGTTAATCTATTCGCAGACGAAGCTGCGCGGGCTAGCTGCAAAAATTACTTTCGTCTATAACTGTGTTATACATAGAAGGGGTATTATTAAACAAGGTATCTTCACGCTCTTATCCTCGAAATGGTAGGCAGAGGTACAAGTTTATCCACGATTAGCCAAAGATACTCAGTCCCACAATGTGATAGCTGCCTATCACGTCATATTAGCTGTAGTGCTGCATAGTAGTGCTGCTAACTGCACAATTGCGTCAGTGCTTGTGTCGTGTTCCGGTTTGGAGGATCTGAGTGCTAAGTGTGAGTTTTTCTTTTCGCATTCGATCGTGAGCGCGTTTGGAGTTTACTAGGAAATTGTGTGATTTGTACAGTGCCACCTAGTGGTAAACGTGAGAAACCAGTTTACCACTAGGTGGCGCTGTACAAATCACATACAAATTCTTAGTAAACTCGAAACGCGCTCACGATCGAATGCGAAAAGAAAAACTCACACTTGGCACTCAGGTATCTGGTAAACTTATGCATGTGACTTTAGACCTCGCCACAAAATGGCAACGCACCATTAACACCTTTCCATTAGGAGACCCATCTGCTTGTTTGCTATCTTATATTGTAAAAAAAATACCTACCAAATACAATCACGGTAAGGTTTCTGACTGTTAATACTAGTTATTAGAAAAGTTGTTTTACGATTGTTGTATTAAGTTTTTCAAATAGATTCCTTTACAAAGTTCTAATCAATACAAGGGTAATGGCTCTTACGGTTCTTATGTGTAGTTTCCTAATAATACCGACCGCTAAGAAATCAACAGTAAGTGCTCTTACGGCTGTAACCGTAAGGATTAGTCAAAATTGCATAAAATAGTAATGTAGCCATGATGATAGTGCTAGCATAGTCAATCGTTCGCCTTTTACGACCTGCCTGGCAGAACAGCATAATTTAATTGGTCTATTATTCATAGGAGCCCGGGACCCACACGGGGGCTTAGCGATAGATCAGTTACCTGCCAGCAGTTTTTGATACTTCAAACGGCCTGGACTAACAATTTACAAGTGAAATTGCAAATCATGTAGCAAATGTCTAGCTTTTTATGTATCCAAACTTGACCCTTTTCATATGAATATTGATAAGCACGAATGAGTCTCAATACATGTTATAATATTCAATGAAGCATCGTAAACATTTTGAAAGCTCGTTTTATTTTTAAAGCTAACGTAGACATATTTAATTTGCTTTTTTTGAAGTCATTACGTATCGTAACAATCTATTTTATGATGTAACAGCAATACAATATACAATCTGTGATACAATCTAATGTAACTGTCCACTAATAGTTCAACTCGAAGATGATTATTTCAACTTTCAGCAAGAGATGGATCTTTGAATTTGACGTAACCAAAAATAAAGAAAAGGAATCGTTTGATCTGATTGGGGCAAACTGAATCTATAAGCAAATACGGCGATAGTATGACGATTCGATCGATCGATCTATTGATTTGTCAACCTGTATGAATCAATAGCGTCTGTCTGAACATCTAACATTTTTGAAACATTCCGTTAGATTTTTCATGTTTTATGACTTACTATTTACTTTTAATTACTATTATTATTCACCGCGTGTTAGGACCGGACTGCTTTGAAGAATAGGCCAACTGCCGTTCTGCCACGCAGGTCGTAAAAAGTGACTGATTGGCTATACGAGTCACTACCATCGTGGCTACTAGGTGGTAGAGTTCTGCATTGTCTCGCCCGGGTCTGGTACCACCGCCTTACCTATTCCTGCCGCAATAGCGTCAGTGCTTGTTGCTGTCGTGTTCCGGTTTGGAGGGTAAGGTAGCCAGTAACTTATGCATGTGGCATTAGACCTCCCCACAAGATAGCAACGCACTAATAACACCTTTGGTGTCTATTGGCGATGGTTGACTCTTTACATCAGGCGACCAATCGTTCAGAAAAAATGTGTGCGTGCAATCTGTGGCATAGACCCTTTCATTTCTTGCAAACCATATTTCACAAAACTAAAATTGATGACCCTACCTTGTATGTACATCTATGAAGCTGCAATGTTTGTGAGAAAGTATCCGAATATTTTTCCTAGATTAGGAGACTTTAATATTATGGATAAGGATAACATTATTATGCCAGTTTTAACTAGTTCCATTACAAAAAACTGTTATGTGCATTAAAATTTATAACAAATTACTAAAAGATATGAGAATGTTGCCAATAAATAAGTTTAAGGCAGCTTTGCAATCTTTATTAATTAACAAAGTTTATTATACAGTACAAGAATTTTTCATGAATTATAAAGATATTAGAACAGGGTCTATTACAATTTTTATTATAATTTCTAAGTTTATTTAAATGGATGCTAAATTAGTTACATTAAATTTGATAGATATTTTGCTACGTTTTTACTTCTCATGTTATAGATATTTTGTAACATTTGTTAATAATTATAGAATAGATTAAATTTATTATTAGATTACTAAATAATAATGTTATTTAAAAATATTAACCAGGACAGGCATATGACGATTGTATAATTATTCTAATTTATTGTTGGTTCAAATATTTCAATTTTTGTTGCCGAAGTAATATTAAATTAGTAGTTTTAATTTATAATTATATTTGTTTAAAAAATACGCAGATGTATTATAACTTATGTAAACATATAAAATTGTACCTGATGTATTTATTCTTCTGAGCAAATAAATTTCATTTCATTTCACTTATGTGAAATTAGTGACAGTTTTGAGTTTCAATTTTGTTCGGGACTGTGCATCTTGTTTTTTTTTTTATATCAATGGTTGCCGGTAAACTTAATTATACATGTGGCATTAAGACTACGCTACAACACACCATTAGCATTTTGTGTTTATAGGCGATGGTTGTGTCTTTCCATCAAGGGAACCATCTGTTTGTTTGCCTTATTTTATCAATACATAGTATAAAACAAAGTCGCTTTCTCTGTCTGTCCCTATGTGGGCTTAAATCTTTAAAAATGCACTACGGATTTTAATGCGGTTTTTTTTAATAGATAGATTTATTCTTTAGGAAGGTTTTAGTATATAAACCTTTCCAATATTCGAACCAAAATCTATGCGAAACAAAATCTACGCGGGTGAAACGGGGCAGCTCGCTAGTGATATGTAACAAAGATTTCGTTGTTTGTTTATAATGGATAAACTCAAAATTACTAGACCGATTGTTATTTTTTTTACTATTAAAACATTATCCAGATGTAACATAACCTACGTTTGCCCGACTGAGCAACGGAAAGAAATTGTTTTAAATTACGCAGTCGAAGTCGCGAAAAACAAATACTTAGAAATAAAATCAACTATCGAGCTCGGCGTACCATCGATTAGACGCACCAATTCTCTTAGTATCGCCAACTTACCGTTCAAATAATCGGTTAAATTTTCCTTTCACTTAATAAATTGCTTTATTGGTCTTTTGTGCCCACTACAAACCCTGATTCGAATATCAATTCTAGCATTTCTTTGTGAGGTTTTTAGATTAGGCGACATTCATTTATTACGTAAGATGGTTTAGACGGGGGAAGGGAGAGAGGATGGGATGTCGAATACGTCTTATTTATTCTTACAAGGGGATAGGAGGGAATTTTGGCAGTTCTTACCTAAGATCCCAAAAATTACACTTTCTAAACACTAAAGTTAATTACTCATTGCGGGCTCAAGGCTTGCAATGTATTCAAAATGATTAGATATCTTAATTTTTTTATATCTGAATCAGTTATACTGTGTGCTTAATTTTGAAAACCTTATATTAGTTCTTAATTATCTTTTCATATGTATGTATTTTTTACGTGTTTGTTTTCAACATCTTTGAATCACGTGTGGATGTTATAGGTTATCTGTCAAATAAATTTTTTGATTTGAATGATGAAAATTACTGGTTATTACTACCAAAAACTAAAAGTTACTAGTCCCTTTGTAAGTACAAATAAACAACCCTAAAAACTGTTACTTTGAAAAATAAACATTTAAATAAACCAAATGTGCTCTTCATCATTTTTCCTTAGTTTCTCACATAATAAATATTAAACAGGGTCAGAGAGTCAATCTGTTATTAGTTTTTCTTAATTATGGAGTAAATAACTAGAAAAAATAGTCTTACGAAATGAATGGAAATGGTACGCCGAGTTCGTAAGATGCCATTATCTTACGAACTCGGCGTACCTACTATCGATTAGTCGCACCAATTCTCTTAGTACGGTCAACTTACCGTTCATGTAATCGGTCAAATCCTTTCACCTTTTTATAATAAGTCCCGTTATTGTTTTTGTACCTACCCACCACAATCCCTGGTTCGAATATCAATTCAAGCACTTCTTTCTAAGATTTTTAGATTACCACTTAACACCACTGTCTAATTGTGATTTTTTTTTGCATTACTCAAATTAATCCGTCTATTATAAATTGAGTAATTAATTTTAGTATTTGACGCATTTTTCGAGGGAAAAAAGCTGATTAGATTTTTAACTCAATCGGTATAATATGAACCTAAAAGTTATTTTAATAATATGAAGTAAGTTTGTTGTAAGCAACATAATTTTGATATTTGAAAATCTGTAAACCTTTGAACAGTTGATTCGGTTTTGATTATTATTTATTATTTATTTATTTATTTATTTTATTCAAAAAAGCATACATCATAATTATTTGCTAAACATCCTTAAACCTATAATTAGAGGTTTATGCGGATGTTGCACACTCCACATATAAATAGGTATAAGTTTAACACTACAGAATATATTACTAACAGTTACAATAATTATCTTAGCTTAAACATACTCAGTACCATTGCTCAGTACTTTAACGCTGCACACAAAATAAAACGGTAGATAGGTATTTTGTTGTTTACACATATTTTCCGTGACGTGCATTACGTTTCTTGGGTCCGGGCGTTGCGTAGGGTTTAAATACAGGTTGCTCCTGTTGATAACGCGTTAAATTACTTTATTCACTTTTTTTTTAATAAATTTATATATGTATGTTTATTATATAAATTTACGGCATTAGGCGCAATATTTCAAGTTCTAAAATATTATACAAATTCAAAAATTGATTGGTTGAAAATCTCGATCTTATGTCAAAAAACTCTCGTTTCAAAATTTTTTGTCAACGATAACTCCCAAACGCATAAACCGATTTTGATAAATTTACAGAATTGAACGCGGTTTTTTAGGGATAGAGCTGATAAGATTTTTTAATCAACCGGTACATTCATTTGGAAGTTATAAAATAACAATGTTTTTCCGTAAGAAAATTTGAGGTTTTTTAAAATTTCTCAGTCTTCTGGACTAAATTGGTTAAAATATTCAGGAAATCTATGTTTGACGGAACTCCGTTAAATAGCATCCACGTTTCATTCGAAAATTATGAGATGTTTACACACACATACACATACATACAGACATACTGACGTTATCCTCAAAATAGTCGTAACACGTTAAAATCAGCAACTTCTCTACACACATAACAAGTTACCAAAAATCAAAAATAGTGTTTACTACTGTTATCTATGTTCATCACATAAACGCTTGTGCTTGTTCCTCTACGGAATCAAATCTGTACCCCACTAATTACTATTTTGTTTCATTAGTTTGTCTATTGTTATTAATCGAGTCAAGATTGCTAAAATCGACCTAGTAGATGACGCCAATATATGCACTTCGCGTGTCTAAAAGATGTGATAACTCTCCTTTATAATTATAATAAGTACTGTTATTTATAATTATAAAAAGAGATTGGCCCTGGTCGAAAGTCAAACGTTATTACTCGTATATTAAACACAAATATTTATTTTATTAAATAAATTTATATCTTATTCACACAATATATAGGTATATAAAATATCATCGATATTAATCTAAGTTAATATTATACATGCGAAAGTTCGGATGTTTGGATGGATGGATGTTTGTTACTCAATCACGCAAAAACTACTCAAAGGATTTGAATGAAATTTTGACACAGATAGATGATACTTGGAATAGCACATAGGCTACTTTTTATCCCGGAAAACTAGGTGATTTCGCGGGATTTGCCAAAGTTTACAAATGCGTATTTCTAAAAACTTGCAGTAGATCGAAGACATTTTACTAACAAGTTACTAATAGATAGGTACTTCAACGTTATTGCGATTGTACACACCGTGACCGTAAACGTTACTACAGCTACTCATATTTAGGACATGTGACGTGCATGATTAAATGATAGGCAATTACCATGCTTCTGTGTTGCTATTTTGGAGTGCGGACACGGGACAACGCATGACGCATCTATAGCTACTTTACTTTTTTACATCATTGCACTAAAGGAATATGCGCCCTACGTATGTATTCCTCTCATGAATACCTATCGTGATAATATTAATTAAATTGTTTATATTACGACTAGAACACATATTTTTTATGAAATCTGTTCCCCATGCTTTCTCTTGCTTTAAGAATTCAGATGTCGTCTTTATATTTACAAAAATTAAGAACACCTACTTCCTGTTGGCACGGAAAGAAACACTATGAAATGAATGACAGCCACATTGTTCATAGACTTTACTAGAACAATTAGTATGATTGACGTTTGCTTTATTAAAGAAAAGAATGCCTTCATAATTATTGGCTTATTAGAGCCGCAGGGAAGACATTTATTTCTACTGTTAAAGAATTTAGAACGACGGGTACTTAACTTTTATTTAATAAATATCATTGCATAATGGTGTGAATGAAATAAAATTTAAGTATCAAATTTTTTATTACATTAAATAGCAAACAAGCAGTTAACCAACTGCTAAGAGCAAGATTGGAAAGAGAAACCATCGCCTATAAACATAAAAGATGGCGCTTTGACATCCGTGTGGCACGATGGCAATGCCACATGCATAAGCAGTGGCGGTGCAAGATCAAAAATTTTTGTTGGCAAGATACATTTTGCGAGGTCCTCTGCTCGCAACGCAAGTTCGGGGAATACCCTATTAGCCAGGCGCGGCGGCGACGCGCAGCGGGGATTCCTCGCGAGCGATAGCGACGCCAGCACATTTTTCGGCACGTTTGGTTTTTGAATCTCCGTGACGCGAGGCCCCCCGAACCGCGAGGCCGTGAGCTGTAGCCCACGTCGCCCACGCCTTACGCCGCCTCTGTGCAATAAGTCTACCAGTTTACCCTCCAAATCGGAACACGACAATGGCAAACATTGACGCAATTCGGTTAGAATAGGTTAGGCGGTAGTACCAAATACCCGGACGACACTTTACAGAACTGTACCATCTAATAGTCACAATGGTAGTCACATATATCCTTTAAAACGGAGCCCGAACCAACAATGGAAAAGAAATTGGTTGTCACTTAAAATAATAAGTCTTTGAGTGGTTCACTAGGAGTGTTTAGATATTTGAATTAAACTTTGACTTGACCACTCTGTTTTACCCCGTGTTTGACCGGACCGTCTTCGAAGAAAAGACTAAATGCTGTTCCGCCAGGCAGGTCGTAAAAGGCGAATGGCTATACGTGTCGAAGTAATCGTAACTTCTAGGTGCTAGAGTTTCGTAAAATCTGGTATTTGTTACCACCGCCTTATACATAAATCACTTATATGTCTGCCGCAATCGTGGCAATGCTTGTCATTGTATCGTATTCCAGTTCGGAGGGTAAGGTAGCCGGTGCACTTATGTGGCATTGCTATCCCGTGGATAGCAATTCCACATAAGTGTACCGGCTACACACCCTTAACATCTTTGGTGTCAATAGGCGATGGTTTCTCTTTCCATCAGGAGAGCTGCTTGTTTGCTATTTTTTTATACAAAATTATACGTTGGATTTGGGAGATATAATACTGAACATAAATATATACTATTGTTTGATAATCATTGGTTGTGGCCTGATGATAAAGGAATATATCGCTCTCTCTCTCAGTTAGGTAAACGGTAATCGAAAATGATTATAAGTTTAAACTTATTTTCCGTTTAAACTTCAAAAATAAAAGTATAAATACTTTCTCCTGTCCAATAGCTATGTTGTGAAAATATATGTTCGGATATTTTTTGAGTTTTGTTGACACAAACATACTGAAGCAAAAACAGCAAAATTTGAACAGCAACGATGAATTCATCTAACTATTTATACGTATGTATATCTAGCGATCAGCACAATCGACGAAATCAATCATATAGCAAAGAAGAATTTCGCCACTTTGAACCAGTCGACACTGGCTCAGTTGGTTAGAGGGTCCCGGCTTGAGGGAAGGTTGTAGGTTCAAAACCTATGTGTTTATTTCTTTTCTTAAGTAGTGATAACAATCAAAGATAAATTATGTCTCATAAGGCAATAGATGCTTAAAATCTAAATAGTACTTTAATTACAGTAATCACCAGCTTTTCTTGCTCAACGGCCGGATATTGCTTCGTCACGCGATTTTCTACTAATGACATCTTAATAATCTTTCCTATAAACAATTGGACTTAACATTAAACCTCAATGGTGTAGTGGCACTGAACTCGTAAAGACTGATTAATTCCTAGATTTGAATCAAGACTCATGTAATTCAATTTAAATAAATTTCTAAGTATTTTCGGCAAATGCGATTTGCTCAAGACTGGATTTTTTATATTATGACATTAAAGGAGACTCCTTCGATGGAAAGATACAATCATCGCTACTAGATATTAATTGTTTATGATTCGTTACCATCCGAGTGGTGGCTACCCAAATAAGGGAAGGGAAGAGAATTGTTTGGTAGCAAGCCTAGAAGAAACTTAGTAAAATGATTTTTCGGTAGGTTGGACACCAATCACGTCATGAAACTTAATTTTAGTAATACTTCTGGCTAGCTCTTTAGTGATATGAGCGTGAGGTGTTTATTTTTTTATTTATTTTTATTTCTAAGCAGCCAATGTGAAATGATAACTAGGTACCATAAAAGCAAAGGAAAATTAAAAAGCCTGACGCAATTGTCTAGACCCTAGACAATTGCGTCAATCGAATCGAAAATATCTTCAACGCTCATAGTCTAGACTTTAAAGTATGAGTGTTGTATGCGTATGAATGAATGAATGAATTAAACTCTTTATTGTGCACAAACTTAGAATTTAAAAATACATTTTTAGTATAATTAATTACTATACTCGTAGTACACAAAGGCGGTCTTATCGCCAAAAGAGCGATCTCTGCCAGACAACCTTTGTTGATAAGGATAACATTTAAAGATAGAGTAGGGTATCCATAACAGATATATATACTATTATATTATCTTATGACTATATACCTATTTTACATCTATACATACAAATTAAGTTAATAAATAATAAGTTTTGACTAAATTTTTAAAAGTATTATAATATATATAATATTATAATATATGTATAATAAAACTTTAAAGTATGAGACTTTAAAGTTTTATTTAAGCAATCAGCTGACTCTTCTGATGGACAGACATCAATCAACCATCAACAAACCATTGCAGATAGACACCAAAGATGTTCATGGTGCGTTGCTACCTTACTCTCCAAACCGGAATATGATAAGCATTGATGTTATTGCGGCGGGAATAGTAAGGCGGTGGTACCAAACCCGGGCGAAACGTTACAAAACTCTACTATAAAGTCGTCTATAACACCTCATTTTTTTTAAGCAGGTTTTATCTATATATTAATACATGAAAGAAAAAATTTGGACCTATTTTGACCGCCCCATTGGTCGAGTAGTTAGCGACCCTGACTGCGCAATCGACAGAGCTCGGGTTCGATCCCCAACGGGGGCAAGCATTTGTGTGATGAGCATAAATGTTTGAATTTCCGGGTTTGGGTGTTTATTAAATATATTCTGGTATTTATATATGTATTTCCCATAACACAAGCAAATAATTTGCTTACTTTGGGGTTAGATCAGTAATTGTAATTTGTACCGTGAATATTTATTATTTTTATTATTTATTGATTGCGCGAACAGTGGAGTTTGAAATTTGGCACAGTTAAAGTTTACATTGCGGAGGACTGCGGAAACCCAATTTTTTTAAAATAATATAATGATATTAGTAACTATTATTATATTATTTTAAAAAATAATTATAAATAATAATTATAAATAAACATTACACACACTAAATTTATGTGACATACATGATTATACACACATGTTTAACATTTTCTTTACGACCGAAATCAGATGTCAAACTTAAAAAAGATATTATTGTTTAGTCAATGGTAATTTCGGCAACAGGCGATCGCTAGTTAATATTAAAATACCATAATTTTCTATCAGGTTTGATCTATTTAAATACTTTCCAAATGAATTTTAACTAAAATAAAAAAGCTAAAATAGTTTAGTACAAAACGGACCTTAATATAAACAAATCTAATAGATCAATTAGGTTAATCTTTGTTTTAAAAAACACTTTGATTGTATTCCTTCAGAAAATTTGCTTTAACGAGAGAATTTTACGACGTAAAACGAACGTTAAATTCGCTAAAGAAACGTGTAATTTTATGTTTTCTTCTTAATTACAACATTAAGATTCAGAAACGTGGCAATTTATTATAAACAACGGTAAAACGTCTACTTCTATTAAGCCATTTGATTGCCCCGTTGCTTGGCTTAATGGTTTCTAAGTTAGACTAGACTGTTAATGGGCCATAAGTTTGTGTGATAAGCGTATATATTTCAAACTAGCTGCCCGCGACTTCGTCCGCGCGGACTTCGTTAACTCCGCACAGCTCCTCCCCCGTAGGTGATAGCTTGATAATATGTAGCCTATATGCTGACCCGATCTGTTAGTAATATTCATGCAAAATTTGAAGTAAATCCATGCAGTATTTTTTGAGTTTTCCAAAGACATACATACAGACAAACAGACAAAAATTCTAAAAACTATATTTTTTGCTTCGATATCGATTGTTGATCACGCCCCAAGTATTGTTTTAAAAAAATATTCGATGCACAGTTTTGACTTTCCTACGATTTTGTTATATGTATATTTGGGAGTCTAAGTTTTCGTAAACTATAATATACCAGTTATATTTTTTCAAATTTTTTTCTGAAATCATAGGATAACAAACAAGCAGATGGCACTCGTGATGAAACGGGAAACCATCTCCTATAGACAACAAAAATGTTAATGGTGGGTTGATATCCGTGTGGCAGGATGGCAATGTCATATGCATAAGTTTGTCGGCTACTTTACCCTCCAAACTGGAACATGACAGTGACAAGCACTGACGCTATTACAGGAGGAGTAGCTGAAGCGGTAGTAACAGAACCGGACGAGTCGTTCCAGAATTCTACCACCTAGTATTAAAAAAATAACTATCGCCACGCCCGTATCCCCGAAGAGGTAGGCAGAAGTACAAGTGCACCCACGATTAGCCGAATATACTTTGTCTCACAATGTGAGAGGTGGCAGCCTATCGCCAACCGGGCACTCATCTAATCCCGGGCAACGTTGTTTATCTCAAAAAACTGAAAAAACTGATTTTGAATTGTCCGACCCGGGAATCGAACCCGGGACCTTATGTGGTCAACTCCAACACCGGACAACTAGACTACAGAGGCAAAGGGGAGAGCTGCAGTTTTACTGCGTTAAAAATTATTTATTTGTGTAATTTTACCTGACGCAACCACAGAATACTTAGAGACTAACAGAAGTCAATGTCACATACAAGTAATATTCGAGCATAGCACACATAGACATTTCTCACGGACGCGATATCTCGGACTGGTGCGGAACAAATTGTCCCGAAACATTCCGAGATATCGCGTCCGTGAGAGGTGTCTATGTGAGCGTTGCTGAAATATCACATGTATTTAGATTGACTACTGTTAGTCTCCAGTATACTGTGACGCAACCTACACCTATGCTTCGATTTTAGTTATTTGTTTATGTAAAGGTTGTTTGAAAGTCTATACTAATATTATAAATTACGAAAGTTTGTTTACAAGTTTGTTAAATAGTTTGTAACTAGTAATTAATTCAAAAACTACTTAAACGACTTGGAAATTTCTTTCACTTATGGAAAGCTACACTATTGGGGAGTAACAAAGGTTACGAAGTAGGTTACTTTCATCCGACTTAGCAAAATGAAGCAAAATTTTTGGGGTTGCGTGAGCGAAGTCGCAACAGCTACTATACTAAATAAATGTAGTACCATAAATCCAGCGATACAGAAGAATAAAATTAGATAGCTGTATTTAAATCACCATATATATAGTATACTAGCTGACCCGGCAAACGTTGTTTTGCCATATAAATAGAAATATAATAAAAAATATACCAAAAATAGGGGTTGATCGTAGAGGGTTGAAAATCAAGGGTTGTATATATTTTTCAATGCTGAATCATAAAAAAATAAAAATAAAATTTTTTGTCCATAAAATAAATAGTCCAGAATAAAAAAAATATTCTGGACTAGCTGTGTCCGCGACTTCATCCGCGTGGAATTTTTCAAATATAAAAGTAGCCTAAGTTACTCCTTATTAAATCAGTTATCTGCCAGAGAAAATCCCGTCAAAATCGGTCCAGCCTTTTCGGAAATTACCCGGAACAAACAGATAGACAGACAGAAAGACAGACAAAAATGGTAAAAAATATTATTTTGGTATGTGTACCGTGGACATATACCTACTTCAATATGCATTTAGTAAGAAGGGGTTACTTTAATATTACAAACAGACACTCCAATTTTATTTATTTGTATAGAAGATTAATAACAAGCTGAATTAATGTAAACAGCTTCGTTTTGACGAGACGCCGCCTTTTCTATCTTCAAAAAATCTCGAATCGGGTAACTAATATAAGTTAGATAAACAAGAAAACTTTAGTATCGGACTAAGAAAAGTTTCAACTTTACGTGTAAGACAAAGTTACCCGATTTGAGATTTTTGATACGAAAGATTGGCGTCTTGCCAAAACAAGCTGTTTACAAAAATTCACCTTGATAATAATCAAAAATAAAAATGCTCCTGGGGCCACGGTCTATCAAGTAGGTGGTTGGCCGTATAGAAAAAATGTAATCATCTCGCCAATAGATACCAAAGATGTTAATGGTGCGTTGCCATTCGTGTGGCGGGATTGGAAGACCATAGACATCAACGGCTTACTCTCCAAAATGGTACGCGACAGCGAAAGTACTGACGATATTGAGGCATGAATAGGTAAGAAGGTGGTATCAAAACTCAGTCGACACGTTGCTAAACTTTGCCACCTTATTAGTAGTCACGATATTAGGCACATTTGCTCTCCTCTTTTATGAAATGCTTAGCAGTTAAGCAGTTGATATCTTCACGCCCATATCCCCGAAGGGGTAGGCAGAGGTACAACAAGTGCACCCACGATTAGCCGAAGATACTTGGTCCCACAAATGTGATAGGTGGCAAGCCTATCGCCAACCGGGCACTTTCCAATCCCGGGCAACTTTATGTTTCTCAGAAAACTGAAAAAATACTTTTTTTAATGTGCCCGACCCGGGAATCGAACCCGGGACCTCATGTGGTCAACGCCAACGCTGGACCACTAGACCACAGAGGCGATATATTCTACAAAAAGCGTAGATCGATAAAGGGCTCATGTATTATAATTATATAGCTACTATGTCATTATTTATTCATTACTCGGTTACTAATATCGATAGCGTTTGCAACAGTTCCGTTTCCTAATAACGCATTTACTCAACGTTGCAATTGGGCAATGAATAATAAGTAGGTAATACCTACTGAGAAATGAACATATTTCAAGTTGTGTTTAATAAACATGAATGGAGTTTTTATGTTAACATGTTCGACTGTAAGTTTCATTATAGACTCTATTAAAAATCTCTTCTAAGGTTGAAAATAGACTTTTACTATTTTAACATACTAGCCGCAGCGCGCAACCCGCATCACGAAAGTTTTGGGCAAATCCCGCGAAATCACCTATTTTTTCCGGGATAAATAGTAGGATATGTGCTATTCCATGTCATCTCTTTTTTTCCAGGTTCCAGGTCATTTCTCCTATTGGTCCCGGCCTCCTTTGTAGAATAGGCCAACTGCCGTTCTGCCAGGCAGGTCGTAAAAGGCGACCGATTGGCTATAGTGTCACTACCATCGTGGCTACTAGGTGGTAGAGTTCTGCATTGTCTCGCCCGGGTCTGGTACCACCGCCTTACCTATTCCTGCCGCAATAGCGTCAGTGCTTGTCGCTGCCGTGTTCCGGTTTGGAGGGTAAGGTAGCCGGTAAACTTATGCATGTGGCATTAGACCTCGCCACAAGATAGCAACGCACCATTAACATCTTTGGTGTCTATAGGCGATGGTTGACTCTTCCCATCAGGAGACCCATCTACTTGTTTGCTATCTTATGATATATAAAAAAAAAAGAGACCGAACCACGGCTTAGGGTGACGTCGTGATTTGCGAGGCAAGAACTTACTGAAATAATTTCAAACAGTCGTTCGAACTATTGTTAGGTATCCCCCGAAATAAATGTTAAAAGCAAACTGTAAAGGAGATTGATGAGGTCCCATACAAATTTGGCTTAAAACGCAACACATGATGATGGCTGCTTACCGTATTGTAATACATTATTAATTTCTTCTGAAATGTAAATTGTATCACGGACACTTTTTTTAAATTCTAGAATTCTCGAAACTTCTTCAAAGATTAATATTACTTGATTTTACAATTGTTACATTCCATTTTAAGCAACTGACATCGCAATATGTCGTCAACACAAATATAATTCATTTTTGTATTACTTATCATGAAAATTATTTGATTTTAACCACTTAAATGTTAAAAAACGATAAAACTTTTGTTTTTATAAAATGTTTGTTACTCGCTCACAGTCACAGCGTAAATAGATGACACTTGCTTTTTTTTTTTGTTTCTTTCGGGTGATACTAAGAGTACTATACGGCCTTCTATGTTGTAGATTTCGATTATAATAATAAATATTTTCATTTTTGTTGCATTTTATACAATAGTTTGTTTAAAATTTTGCGTCTATCTATCCAATATTTTTATAATTTCTTTGGTTGGTCAGAAATAAAAGAAAGTGTTAACTTTATGGCAGAGTAGAAAAATCTATGCTTGAATTAGAAATAACAAAAAGCGTACAAGTTTGATTAGTTTCATGACTTTCCGACTAATTTTAAAATCCTTTTAAAATTAATTTGCTATTAAAAAGTGTCCGTTGAATTCTAATATTGACTTATTATGAATAAAATTAATTTAATAATTTCGGCTGACGCTATATTCTTGTAATCCATTTAGGCCGATCTCATCACTCTTCTTAGCATAGAGTACATATAAGAAAAAGTTCGTTCACACGGGTATATTTCTAAATATTGACACGCAATTTTTTTATATTCTTTATATCCAAATAATTCACTGTAAAAATCTGTATAAAATATAAATGTAATATGTAAAATCAGTATATTTAAGGAAATGAAATTAGCGTGTACTATGACTTGTTTACATCTAAGTTTTTTGCAAGTTATTTGCAGAACTTTCGAGAACATGGTGGAACTTTTTGTATAAATAAGGACGTGCCGGCGAAAAACAAGTTAGTTTTATAAAATGATCATAAACGAACGGATAAGGACGATACAGTAAAAGTAATACAGCGATTTTGTGTGTATACGGAAATTGTATTCGTTTAGCGATTCGGTTTGGTTGGTTAGTTCTAGTATGAATATAAAGACAGTGCTATTAGTGTTAGTCCGTACGAATTACGTACTGTATGGTGGTGTACCATACATTTGTATGGTAAATAAACACGGTTTTAATATAAGTGGTATTTTATTGCACAATAACGAATTGTAAGCTTGTAACAATATTAAAATATCTTTTAGGATTGACTTTAACCACAAACAAAATAGTTCATTTTTTAGAATGTGTAATGTTGTTTATATTAGTTTTATTTATTTTTAATACATGTTATTTCAAAATATTAGCTTCTGTACTTTTTCTCCATACAAACTTTAACTACATTGACACATTTCATACGTCTCAGTACACCCAAAAAAGTATATAAAGTTATCGCTCCACGTATCCTCACACTATATCCATATATAATCATATCATATTTCAATTTCATACTAATCTGTATTATAATAATGTTGGTCCCGGCCTCCTTTGTAGAATAGGCCAACTGCCGTTCTGCCAGGTAGGTCGTAAAAGGCGACCGATTGGCTATCGAGTCACTACCGTCCTGGCTACTAGGTGGTAGAGTTCTGCATTGTCTCGCCAGGGTCTGGTACCACCGCCTTGCCTATTCCTGCCGCAATAGCGTCAGTGCTTGTCGCTGTCGTGTTCCGGTTTGGAGGGTAAGGTAGCCGGTAAACTTATGCATGTGGCACTAGACTTCGCCACAAGATAGCAACGCACCATTAACATCTTTGGTGTCTATAGGCGATGGTTGACTCTTTCCATCAGGAGACCCATCTGCTTGTTTGCTATCTTATGATATAAAAAAAAAGTATAAATGCGAAAGTTTTAATGTTTGGGTAAATAGACAGATGGATGGATTCATTAGTTTTGGCGTGGTTGAGTAACAAAACTAATAAACGGATTTAAATGAAATTTGGCACACAGGTAGATGATGGCCAGGAATAACACATAGACTACAGCAATTTATCTCGAGAAAATGAGTTGTTCCTGGATTCACCAAAAACTCTTATAATGATACGGGCTGCACGCTGCACCTAGTATTATTAATGCGAAAGTATGGATGGATAGACGTTTGTTACTCTTTTACACAAAAACAGCTAAACCGATTTGGATGGAATTTAATTTACGTACAAATAATGACCTGGATTAATTAGCACATTGGATACTTTTTAATTCTGGAAAAATAATTTGTTTCCGTGCAATTCACCAAAAACTTTAATGCCAGCTAGTATTATAAATGGAAAAGTCTGTCTGCCTGTCTGCTACGATTTCATGGATAAACCGGTGAACCAATTTTGATGAAATTTATAAATGATATAGTTGAAGACCTCCGGTCAAACATAGGCCACTTTTAAAAAAATCAACGTCTAATCATGTTATTTCATAATTAAGTGATAGCTGTAAACACAGAATGCTAGAGACTAACAGAAGTCAATGTTAAACAAAAGTAATATTCGACGATAGCATACATAGACACCTCTCACGGACGAGATATCTCGGACTGGTGCGGGACAAACTGTCCCGAACCATTCCGAGATATCGCATCCGTGAGAGGTGTCTATGTGTAAGTTGCTCGAATATGACTTGTAAGTTCACTTCTGTTAGTCCCCAGTATTCTGTGCTGTAAACCCGTTTATTCGCATTATTTGTTTTGGTTACCAGTTTGTATTTTATTTATTAATTTATTTCAGAAATGAAGCAGCGATTTCATTAATATGAACATCAACAAGAGTAGATTAAAGATAAGGGCAATACAAGATACATTATTTTAGTTATCTATACATATAATAAAATCGTAGGAAAGTCAAAACTGTACATTGAATATTTTTTTAAAAGAATACTTGGGGCGTGCTCTACAATCGATATCGAAGCCAAAAATAAAGTTTTTAGAATTTTGGTCTGTTTGTTTGTTTATCTGTTTGTCTGTTTGTCTGTATGTATGTCCGGGGTAAACTCAAAAAGTACTGCAAGGATTTACTTCAAATTTTGCATGAATATTACTAACAGGTCGGGTCAACATATAGGCTACATATTATCACGCTATCACCTAGCGGCCAGGTGCTGTGCGGAGTAAATGAAGTCCGCGCGGACGAAGTCGCTGGCAACAGCTATTTATAAATATAAAAATCGAAGTAGGTAGTTTGTAAAACTCCTCATTAAAATATATCTACCACAGAATCCCGGAAACTAGTCTCCGGTATTCTATGTATCTACTAAGACATGATATATCTATATACATTATTACATCCATAATAATATTATAGATGGGAAGGTGTATGTGTGTGTGTTTGTTTGTTCGTCTTTCACGGCAAGACGGAGCGACGAATTGACTTGATTTTTTAAGTGGAGATAGTTGAAGGGATGGAGAGTAACATACTCCTTTTTGTCTGTTTCTAACCCCCCACTTTATATTTAATGCGAGCGAAGCCGCGGGCAAAAGCTAGTTTTAATGTAATGTACATTATATTTCAGTGAATATGTGTGTGTGCGTATTTATGTACATGCATGAATCATGTTTATGTGTATGTTTTTGAGAGCTTCTGGGGTAATCACCCCAGAAGCTGCTGGTGGTGGTGGTGGTGGTGGTGAATAAAAGGTATCTAACGTTACAAATAAATGAATATGATTGATAGATTAAAATAACATAAAGGCATAGGCATTTCTTGTTGGAGAAAGCTAAAATGAAACAATATACGATTGTATTAAATTACGTAGAAACCACTAGAAGTTAATAAAACTATTCACCATGAAATGAACACAGACCACTTTATTTGAAATACTCAATATTGAGATAGTTCGTAAAAGCAAACTCTTATAATACATCGATAATTTTGAAGACACTAAAGCTTAAGATTTTATGATTAATTTTACCCAATGTGTTAATGTTGGGTGAAAACAACTTTTCCCAGTATAATATTTGGGATGTTTAATATAATGAAACCCAACAGAATTTAGTATTGTGAAAATATGTCATTTGAACGCAGTTACACTGTGACAAATATCGTTTAAATTTTCGTATCTCTGGAACGGTCTTTATTTACCGAATTTATGAGAAATCAGACAAACAAAATATGAATTTTCCAGTCGTTTAATGAAATACGGAGTTCTAAAGTAACAAACAGTTGAAATGAGAACCTCCCTATTTTTGGGAAGTTGAAATAAAAATAAATTGACGTGGGAACAAAATTTCCGACATATTTACTTAAAAAAATAACACACAAAAATTTTGATACGACTGGATTTGAGCCTTGCCTTAAAGCCGGGCAACGGTCTAAAGGCTGAGCTACCTGTTAGTGGCTCAACAATTTTCATTTTCTCTAAGAACGATCGCTTCTATATATATATATATATATATATATATATATATATATATATATATATATATATATATATATATTCTTGCTTCTTGCTGTTGCCTGCAACTTTGTCCGCGCGGATTTCGTTCTCTCTCCGCACTCCGCACAGCTTCCTCTTAGGTGATAGCGTGATAATATATGGCCTATATGTTGACCCGACCTGTTAGTAATATTCATGCAAAATTTGAAGTAAATCCATGCAGCACTTTTTGAGTTTACCCCGGACATACATACAGACTGCCACAGACAGACATACAGACAGCGGACGAAGTCGTGGGCAATAGCTAGTATTATAATGAAAAATCGTAGGAAAGTCATGTATGTCCGGAGTAAACTCAAAAAGTATTGCATGGATTTACTTCAAATTTTGCATGAATATTCTAACAGGTCGGGTCAACATATAGGCTACTGGCTACATATTATCACGCTAGCACCTACGGGGGAGGAGCTGTGCTGAATAAACGAAGACTCGTCGTAATAACTACAAAATCAATCAATTAAAGACGGTATGCTGCTGAAAGTAGTTGTTCACAAAATCAGTGCTAACAAGTAACAAACAAGTAATAATAGATCTAATAGAATAGAACCGATAATTTTGATTGACGGACTGCAACTTTCATTTTTGTTCAGTTGTTTTGTTTCGAGTTAAAGAGGAAAATGTCGGCCAAACGTCGGGCTCTGACCGACTTCGCGTGGGTTAGGGTTATTGGTTGACCCGCGGAATTGAATACCTAACAACTACATGTTACCAATTTAAAATTGAATTTGCGCTACTTTTTTTACTTTTTAAATACACATTTTTATCTTAAGGGTTGCGTATCCAGAAAAACGGAGTCCTGGTAGGATCATTCGTAAGGCAGTCTATCTAGGTGTCTAAAATGGTACACATAATATGTAAGTCGATGATCCACACACGTGTAACGTAAATAAATGAATTTTAAACATAGGTATCACTGTTGGGGCGTGAATTCGAAAATAAAAAAGAATTATAAAGCTTTTTCATTTGATATGACTATATCGACTTCACGACTGTATCGTGCGACAGAGGCTATCCAAATGTATGAAAGAGCTTATAATGAGAATGTTAAATATATATTTTTATAAATTTTAAAATATTTTGGACAAGTTTTGTTTTTTAGCAAAAGTAAAAACTTATTTAAAACGAATACCTAAACGTTCAAACCCAAGACCTCTTTGTCTATTTAAGCGATGAAATTAAGGAAGTGTGTAGAGTCAGATTGCTGCAGAACTGTCATAATTTTTATCCTTTCATTCCTCGATTTAGAGATCTGTTTGCAAAATATGAAGCTGCAACACCGAAGGTACTGCAGGTGCGTTGCCGGCTTTTAAGGAATGAGTACGCTATTTTCTAGAAGGCCCCTAAATCGTATCGGTTCGGAAACACATCCGCTGGTAATTGATTCCACAGAGCAGTCTTGCGAGGCAAAAATGCCTTGAAAATCGCACTGTAATGGACTTGCAGACATCCAAATGGTGAGGGTGGAATTTAGAACTTTGGCGTTACGTCCGACGGTGGAAATCAGCGGGTGGTATTACGCCGAAAAACTCCTCGGAACACACCCCGTGGTAATAGCGATAGAAGATGCAGAGAGAACCAACATCTATTCGCAACGCCAAAGGATCAAGCCGATCGTTTAAAGACATGAGATATATAATAAAAATAATGCACAAAAGGTAAGCTTATCTTAAATCTAAAAACAGAGATTTGTTTTAGCTAACCTAGAAAGTGAAGCTGGGAAAACAAAGCGGAAGACTTCGTGCACAAGCCTAAAAACAAAAACTTAATGTTGTAAAATAAAGCAAAATGCTTTTAACCTTTTTTACTAAAGCCGTATTTTAACGTAATCATAATTTAAATTCGCACTACACGTGATTTATTGAACCCCTAATTTCATAGTGCCCTTAATGTAATAATACACAATATGCGGTAATATCTTTCAAACAATCAACACGATAGGTGCTATTACTGGAAATGAAATATTAAACGAGGGAACTATTTTGAAATAAAATGAAAACTAGTCTAGACAGCTATTGTTTGTAATGAGGAAATTAAATCTGATTCACATTAAGATAAATCAAATTAATTCGTATTTAATTTAACGAACTTTTACACTATTTTACCTAACTGCGCCAGAAGGAGGGTTATGTTTTTACCCCACTGCGTTAGAAAGAAGGTAATGTTTGTCGAATGTATGTGTGTATGTATCTTATATATAAAATTCTTGTGTCCCAATGTTAGTTGCCATACTGCTCCGAAACGGCTTAACCGATTTTTATGAAATTTTATATGCATTATCAGTAGGTCTGAGAATCGGCAACTAACTATTTTTCATACCCCTAAGTGACTAGATTGTCCAATTGTCCACCCCTAACATTTTTTTTTAATTTTTTGGACAAAATTTTTATTTTTTATTTTTTTATAATATGGCATTAAAAATACATACAATCATAAATTTTCACCTTTCTATCATCAACTTCTATTTTTTAATTAAATAATTTATATGACAAAACAAAGTTTGCCGGGTTAGCTAGTTTTTTTATATATTACTTTTTTATATATTCACGTTTTTTTATATTCACTCCAATCGCAAACAGTAGCCAGATCAGCATTGATTTTGTTGATTGCACGATGGAGATTTTCAAAATCAGTATGTGTATAAATTTGGAGATCGTCGGCATACATACGGTAGAGAGAAGACGATTGAAGAGTAATAGAACTAATAAAGAAGGAAAATAGGAGAGGAGACAACACACCACCTTGAGGTACGCCAGCAGTTATACAAGACCAATCAGAAAGTAAATCCGCCCAGCAAATAGACATACATACAGACAAACAGACAAAAATTCTAAAAACTATATTTTTGGCTTCGATATCGATTGTAGATCTCGCCCCAAGTATTCTTTTAAAAAAATATTCAATGCACAGTTTTGAATTTCCTACGATTTTATTATATGTATAGATAAGATAGCAAACAAGCAGATGGCCATACTGATAGAAAGAGACAACCATCGCCTATAGAAAGCAAAGACAGTAATTGTGCGTTGCTATCCGTGTGGCGAGGTGTTGATGCCACTTGCATAAGTTTGCCTGCTACCTTACCCTCCAATCCGGAATACGACGGTGACAAACGCTAACACTATTGTGGTAAGAATAGGTTAGACGGTGGTACCAGACCCGGGCGAGACTCTTGTAGCCAATCGTTCACCTCTTACGAACTGTCTGGCAGAACGATGTTCATTCATTCATTCTTCAAAGGAGCCCGCACCAACACGGGCGTGTATGAAAGTATATTTCATTAACACGCTTTGCCGCCGTTACGGCTTACTGATCGACTGATCGACTTGGTGATATTTATTTATTTGATTTTTAATCCAAGGTAATATTGACAATAAACTTATACTGTACCTGTGTAGTCCTTGCAAGAGAAATTTCGTAATCCGTTTAATCAATTCTCTATTGTCTCGACTAAACACCTTTGTCTTTAAAATTATTATTCAGTAGCAAGACAAACAACAATTGCTGAATTGAAATTAAACATTAATGTGTGATTATTAGAATGACAATTTTAGATCGTAATCGCGGAAACATTTTTATTTTTGATTAATAACAAACAATTTTTTTAAACAGCTTCGTTTTGACGAGACACCCATCTTTTTTCTTTTCAAAAAATCTTATCGGGTAACTTATAAAGTTCGGTAAAAAATAAAATTGTAGCCGTAAAAACTACGACTTTAGAGTGTCGAACTTAGAAAAATGTCCTATATAGGTAGGTGTAGGATATAGGTAGCCTTGAATTATAATAATAATTACCAAACTATTGTGAGAAAATTATATTGTTATTAATCAATTTAAAAATCTCATAATTCCGACATCTTTAGAGTAAAGGACTCGTTAGAAAAACCATAAAATATTCAGGACAATATTTTTTATGTATTTTTTATAAAATAATCGAGCAATTAAAATAAAAAATGATGTGGTGTCGCGGGACACCAGGTAGGAACGAACTTCCTTCGGCTAAACGACACTACTCGCTTGTGTACGCGACTGTCGCGCCTGCGCACGTCTCATTTAACGCTTTTATTCCACGTATTTTTCTTACGGTTTTACTATCACATTTTTTTCAGTTCGGTCGCGCAGTAAAATCCCTATCCCCTCCAAGCCTGCCGTAAGGAACTTCGTTTCAAAACTTCGTTCCAATAAAAAAAACGAATTATTGTTGTTAATCAATATTTTCCCTTTAGGAAATTAACATTGAACAAACTGTTGAATGGAAATTAAACATGTGTGGGCATTAGACTGGCAATTTAATTTACTGTAGTAATTTAAGTAGTCCTCATATAAGAAGCTCTTTTTTCAGCAAATAGGGCATTTTTTAAATCTATCAATATATTTGTGTTACTTGGTCCGTGCTCTGAAAATTACTAATCCATAGTGAGGCTAAAAACAACTACTGAATGAAAATTACATTAACGTGTGAGCATTAGAATGGTAATTACGTCTGTTGTAGTAATTTACATAGTGCTTTTAATAGAAGATGACTATTTGTATATTACCCTTGCCAAAAGATGTTTGAAATCCTGTTAAATATTTTTTTACATATAACACGACAAAAATCACTACTGAACTGAAATAAAGCAATAAGATGAGGGAACCAAATGGCTATTCAGTTTCTTGTAGTTATTTAGATAATGTTCGTATTAAAAGCATTTTCTTGAGGCAATGGAGCTAGGTTTTTTAAATTAATGTACATACTGAATGTTACCATTTCACCCGCTGTGTCCATATTATTAAAGGTATTAAAGGACAGATACCAAAAATGGAGCAGGAAGGAAAAGGGAAACACAAAACAACGACCCTTAATATTTTGTCGGGCTGTCTGTTTGTTATTCTGCGCACATACGGGATAAAAAATACTAAACGGAATTCAATACTAATGGCTTTTATAGATAAAAAGGGGCTTGACTTAAAACTTTTTTCCTTTAGCCTTATCATGGTTCAGGAAAAAGTTATCGTCACCAAAGATATATAGATACTTAAAGCTAAAAATTACGCGTAGAAAGTCGCAGGCAAAAATTAGTAAATAAATACAATAAAATATTGTAGAAAAAACATTCAGACAATTTCCATCCGCATCATTACAACCGAAAAAAATGTTGTCATTCGAATTTAACCATAAGACCACAATATAATAGTATCACCTCACCTTTTGTGCAATTTTATTATCCTATTAACGGCTAATTTTGGTTTTAAAATATTCATGGAGGTTCAGGTTAGGTTTAAAAGATGAGAAAATGTAGAAAAAAACGGAAAAGTAGACACAAAGTTGGCAGAACAACGTTTGCCGGGTCAGCTACTATCAATATAAAAACCTATAGCGAGCAGTGAGTCTTATATCTCAAATAGCAGTGCATGCACTTTATACAAGCAAACCTTGTCATGAACCCAATAAAGGGTCTTTAGTTGTTTCACACCACGAGCGGTTCGGGCCGCTTCACGGTGTGAATTGCCAAGAGCTCTTTTGGCATTAGTCGTTTCAGACCGCAATGTTAGAGCGGTGCGAATCGCCCAATCGGCAATCACTTATTGTATTGAGTTGATTCACACCGCTGTGCAGTAGGGAACAGTACTGCACTTTTTCCGTTATTATTTTTGCTGTATTTTTGACGGTCAGAACAACGTTCATATGAAAGGAAATACTTAAAATGTCCTATGAAATTGAAATAAATAAGTTTAAACTTCTCATTAAAGGGAGACTTGTACACCCGCTACTTTGAGAATATCCCATGCATCGCTTCAAAACAGACATGAAGAATGACCATATTTTGCCGTTCTGCCAAGCAGCTTCCTGCTGCAATAGCGCCATTTCTTGACATTGTCTTGTTTCGGTTTGGAGAGTAAAGTAGCCGGTTTACTTATGCATGTGGCATTGTAATCCCGCCACACGAATAGACGCATAACATCTTTGGTGTCTATAAGTGATTGTGACTCTTTCCATCAGGGGAGTCATCTGCTTGGTTTGGTACTAAACTGAAGCATTTTAATTTATTTTAGATCTGTAGATATAAAATAAATTAAAAAGTAAAGTAAGTACAAGTACCAAACTTGCCCTTAAACTGTTTATTAACACGTGAAAGAAAAACTTTGGACGCGCGAACGGTGGAGTATGAAATTTGGCACAGTTAAAATTCGGTCATTCCCACATGTCACCTCCTAGTTTATCTACGCCGGTGACATGCGGGAATTTTTCTAAGAAAAATTCGTTGGGTTTAAAATATTTTAAATAGAATGTAATCGAAACAATAAAGGATGAGTATTTTAATATTGGGTAATAAATTTATATTAATCAATGTGTAATAAATTGTCAATTTTGATGATGGTTAGGTAAGATAAATTAATTCGGTTATTTAAAAAAAGTTTCTAAAATATCTAATTTCAAACCTTACATAAATTTAATTTATTGAAAAATAATAAATATTAATGCCACTACTAGCGTAAAGATTTTTCATTCCCGATTGTCGCCGGTTTGTCCCCGCCAGTGACCACGGGGACAAACTAGGAGGTGACATGCAGAAATGGCCGTTAAAATTTACATTGCAGAAGACTGCACAAACCTAACATTTTTTAATAAAATGCATTAGACATACGTAAAATTTACAAAAATAAACATTACACACGCTAAATTGATGTGAAATACATGATATTATACACACATGTATATCGTGCTTATTACTTTACGGAAAAAGTCAGTTGTCGAAATTAAAATAGGTTTTATTATTTATTCTATGGTCGAATTTCGGCCACGAGCAATCGCCAGATTAAGTTAATTTTTCCGTATGAATCTATCAATATCTATAAGACCATTACACATATATTAAAGATGGGCGATTGTGAATGACATTATTCGAATAATTCGATTGTAGAAATCATTCAAATTATTCGAATAAGCTTATAACTCGTTCGAAATTGAAAAGAAGCGAGAAGTAAATACGTATGTATTGCGTCGTCTCATTCTTTCGATTGAAATTTCATTACCACTAGTTTATATATTCGAATTTTCGTAACCACATCTAAAATTAAACTCTATGTACTGTGAAATAGTACCCAGTTTCGTGTGGTAAATTGAATAATCGAAATTAACGATAATTACTAGTTTTTATTCGAATATGTTTTCATTGCACCCATATAAAAATATTTTGATTCTAAAAACTAATTTAATTAATTAGTGTTATCAAATAAAACTTAAGAGTAATCTTTATAGTACGAAAAAGACAGTCAATTTTGTATGGCAAACTGAATGAGTAAACTAGCGGTTTGCAAATCAGTAACTACTTAATTATTACTACGAATATCAATTAAAAGTAGACTTTATTGTAAGTGGATACAGACCAGTTTTCTATGGAAAAGCAAATGAATGAAACTAGCGGTTTTATTCGAATTTGCAAACTAGCGATCGATTGTTTTTGTATTCGAATACTAATATTAGTAGTATCAAACCATTCGATTGTTGGAATCAGTAACAATCGCCCATCTATAACATATATGATAGTATTAAGCTACTGAACATTCCTTTGACGTTCGGACGTAATTTTGTTACTAATAATCGTATACACATTTATCAGGATTTGCTGTAACGTAACCTATTTGATTACATAACGTCGTAACAGCATTGTCAGTCCCACATAAATACTTTATCCAGCATTATTCGTTTACCTAAGGCTTTTATTGCCTACCAAACAGCTATCAATCACATAAACAGACATTTTTATGTGGGTTGACAAATACGTTTCGCATTGCTATTTCGCTATTGCGTCAAAGTAAAATCTATTGTTTGCCTCAGCTTATTTAAACAAAATGTCTTCCGTTTGGAGTATTTGTAGTGTGCGACCCTTTTAACTCTCAAGAATGGAAAGCTTTATTTATACTTAATTCACAAAGGACTGCTTAAGATAAGAATTCAAAGAAAGTTAAGCACATTAACTGAGATAATTTGATTTTTGCAACGCCATCTTTTAATTAACTTTTAGTAATAATAATATTTCTCAAATTGTTTTAAGCTTTTACGCAACTCAATAATAGGGTTACGAATGATTTTACCCACGGATTAAACTCGATAATTACACCTTTTTTATACCATAAGATAGCAAACAAGCAAATGGGTCTCCTGATTGAAAGAGTCAACCATCGCTTATAGACACTGAAGATGTTAATAGTGCGTTGCTATCTTGTAGCGAGGTCTAATGCCACATGCATAAGTTTACCGGCTACCTTACCCTCCAAACCGGAACACGAAAGTGACTAGCAATCGGTAGCCTTTTACGACCTGCCTGGCAGAACAACAGTTGGTCTATTCTTCAAAGGAGCCCGGATCCAACACTTTCAAGGCAATTTCTTAGGCTTACAAATACGCTTGCATTTACACAGAGCAAGCAATACAAACTTATAATACTAACTGATGTAATAAAATTTACTCCAGAGGTATTCTTTAATCCTTAACTTTTTATTCGACACGATACAATAGCACAATATGGCATATTTTATACGAATTAATAATTTATACGAAAATAAAAATATATTATTTACGAAATAATATATCTAAAAGTGTGTATCATTTTGACCGCCTCGTTGGTCGAGTGGTTAGCGACTCTTGACTACGCAATCAACGGGACTCGGGTTCGATCCCCGACGGGGACTAGCATTTGTGTGATGAGCATAAATGTTTCTATTTCCGGGTTTGGGTGTTTATTATATACTAGCTGTTGCCTGTGACTTCGTCCGCGCGGACTTCGTTTACTCCGCACTGCTCCACCCCCGTAGGTGATAGCGTGATGATATGTAGCCTATATGTTGACCCGATCTGTTAGTAATATTCATGCAAAATTTAAGGTAAATCCATGCAGTACTTTTTGAGTTTACCCCGGACATACATACAGACGTACAGACGTACAGACGTACAGACGTACAGACGTACAGACGTACAGACGTACAGACGTACAGACGTACAGACGTACAGACGTACAGACGTACAGACGTACAGACGTACAGACGTACAGACGTACAGACGTACAGACGTACAGACGTACAGACGTACAGACGTACAGACGTACAGACGTACAGACGTACAGACGTACAGACGTACAGACGTACAGACGTACAGACGTACAGACGTACAGACGTACAGACGTACAGACGTACAGACATACAGACAAACAGAAAAAAATCTAAAAACTATATTTTTGGCTTCGATATCGATTATAGATCACGCCCCAAGTATTTTTTAAAAAAAATATTCAATGTACAGTTTTGACTTTCCTACGATTTTATTATTAAGTAGTTGTATTAGTATCGTTGACTGACACCCATAACACAAGCAAATATTTGCTTACTTTGTGGTTAGATGAGTAAGCGTAATTTGTCCCGTGAATATTATTATATTATTAACACACATTTATTTGCTTATAAGAGCGGCTACACATTTTGCGCCTAACACTGTATCTATGTATTTGTGTGGTCTGTGGTTTTACCAAACTACGTGAAATTAAAATCCTTACTACTTAAAGAAAATACAAACTTATAACTTTTTTTATAGGAAAACATTATACCTAATGGTGAGTGGCCCACCTGATGAAAACATACCATCACTAGCCAGGGACATCAACTTTAAAACGGGTTACCCATGTAGCCATGCGACTGCGCGTAACGCGTAATGCCGACGTCTAAACAAACTGTTAATTTTTTTTTAAACAATGACAAAGCTCCTTGGCAACACCGTGGGAGATCATCCCAGAGTTTTGGACAGGGAATGCGCATGAAAAGCGTCTAAAAGGAGTGAATAAAATCGTTCACTACAGCGCGTTCTACGAAAAGTAGATGCTGGTTCCTACTAAAATACTTAATGGTTTTTTTTTAAATCATAAGATAGCAAACAAGAAGATGGCTATCCTGATGGAAAGAGGCAACCATATAGAAACTAAAGATGTTAATGTTCCATGGCTATCCTTGTGTCGGGGTCTTAATGATACATTCATAAGTTTACCGGCTACTTTGCCCTTCAAACCGGTACAACAGTGACAAGCACTGACGCTATTGCGGCAGGAACAGGAAAGGCCCGGTCTGGACCCGGTCGAGACAATGCAAAACTCTACCACCTAGTAGCTTCGCTCGTAGCGATCGGTATCGCCATCGTTCGCGTCTTCTAAACTGCCTGGCAGAACAGCAGGTGGTCTATTCTTCAAAGGAAGCTAGTGAAATATTGAAAAAATCCGCCATTTATTGAATTCATTTGTTCCAAAAAATGTGGTAAATGAAGAATCGCTCTTTTTTTTTATGTCATAAGATAGCAAACAAGCAGATGGGTCTCCTGATGGAAAGAGTCAACCATCGCCTATAGACACCAAAGATGTTAATGGTGCGTTGCTATCTTGTGGCGAGGTATAATGCCACATGCATAAGTTTACCGGCTACCTTACCCTCCAAACCGGAACACGACAGCGACAAGCACTGACGCTATTGCGGCAGGAATAGGTAAGGCGGTGGTACCAGACCCGGGCGAGACAATGAAGAACTCTACCACCTAGTAGCCACGATGGTAGTGACTCGATAGCCAATCGGTCGCCTTTTACGACCTGCCTGGCAGAAAGGCAGTTGGCCTATTCTACAAAGGAGGCCGGGACCAACACGGCGAAAACGGCTCTACCGATTTTGTGCAAATTTTACATAAATCATCTACTATATAGTCCGAACAAAGCCTAATCATTTGGTTTGGGTAGGTGAGCCTGTTCTTGAGTTATAAAATTACAACGAAAAGTGGCATTGATTTTTATATATATGAGATTAATGTTAAGAACTTACTTCATGCATTAGTGTCTCGGTGGTTCAGGCACAGAATACTGAAGACTAACAGAAGTCAATGTGCAAACAAGTTGTATTCAAGCAACGCACACATAGACACCTCTCACGGACGCTACATCTTGGAATGTTTCGGGACACTTTGTTCCGCACCAGTCGAGTCCGCGACGTCGCGTCCGTGAGAGTTGTCTATGTGTATAGTGCTCGAATATTACTTGTATGCACATTGACTCCAGTATTCTGTAGTTCAGGACTCCTTCAAATAATACATCATCTGCCTTTCTGCCATATAGTTCGAACAAGGTTTGGTCCAGGGCCCCCTTTTAAGAATAGGCAATCTGCCATTCTGCCAGGCAAATCGTAAAAGGCGAACCATTGGATATAAATGTCACTACTATCGTGACTATACAGTGGTAGAGTTCTGCAGCGTCACGTCCGGGTTTTAGTACCACCACCTTAGTTATTTCTGCTGCATTAGTATTAATGCTAATTACTGTCGTGTTCCAGTTTGGAAGGTAAGGTAGCCGGTAAACTTATACATATGGCATTAACCTCCCGCCACATGAAGTAGTCTCTTTTCAAGAGACTTTTGTTTGTTATCTTCTGATATAAAATCAATAATTTGATTGATTGATTTCATATTTTTATATACGTATAATAATGTTAAAGGTACCTTGGTCAAACATAATGAGTTCCACGGTGGAATCCAAGGCAACTTGCTTCACATTCACGCATTCTTCACCAGTTCCCGTGTCTTCAGGGCAAAGGCTTCCAGGAGATACGTCAGCTCCTTGGGTCAATAGGGGCGATGCTGGATAAGTAAATCTGTGACCGTCAGTTTGACCCCAGCTCTCTGTAACAAAAAATATGATTACAACGAATGACTTTAATGCAGTCGGCATTTATACGTGTTCAGTATTTTTTGCAAAAAAAATAGCAGATAGCTCTTTTTGTCCTGTCCTGTCAATAATTTTATGTTGTGCAGTCTTATGTGAGTGAAAAAGAAAGCGCATTTTTGATATGATAAGATAGCAAACAAGCAGATGGGTCTCCTGATGGAAAGAGAAACCATCGCCTATAGACACTAAAGATGTTAATGGTGCGTTGCTATCCGTGTGGCAGGATGGCAATGCAAGCGGCTACTTTATCCTCCAAACCACAACACGTCAATGACAAGCTCTGGCACTATTGCAGCAGGAAAGCGGTGGTACCAAATAACCGGCTGAGACATTGCGGAACTCTGCCACCTAATAGTACCATGTCTTAGCATGTCATTTATGTGACAAAAAATAATCTTATAAAAAGGCCACCTAAGCACACTTTATTTGGAAACAAAATGTCATCTATTTTCGATAACAGATTTTTTAGTTCCAACATTAAAAATTGCAAAACCAAAGTTGTAGAGGATTTAATTTGCAATCCGAATTGATTTCATTTTGCAGTCCGACGTATAGGTTTTCCGATACAACGTAAAAACTTTACACTCCTTTTTATAAGGGGGTAGCAGTAGGATAAGGGTTGCAGCCCAACAAACATGGATTTAAGTTTAAAACTAACCTCCTCTTGATATTCAACAAATGAAATTGCAAGCTCTGTATCTTGCACGCTAAGCCCAAAAAACTTAACATTTTAATGGACTAATGAGGGCGCAAGCACTTTCGCTTGAAACGCGTGGTCACACCAGTCTACCTGACCATCATTAAATCATTACATGCTTTCGATCTGACTTTATATAATTTTCTTATTATGATTTGTATAATAATTATATGAAAACAAAAAAGACATCAGGCTGGATGCCTTGTGGGTTAGGCAGACAAAATTAAAAGTCAATATACGTCTCAGTTCACTCCGATTCTTCAATCTATTTAGTGATGGAATGGCTGCGAGGTCAGGATGCCCTGGGGCAAAACTAAGCTGTCTTGGAACCCACAACGAAATAAATCAGAAGTATATAGGAAGAGTAGGAAAATACATCCAATTTCCCTCCCTTTTCAGCAGTAGACAGCGAAATGGTAAATGCAAAAAAAATGCTAAGTAGTGAGATGTTTACAATCAGGTTAAGAATGATTGCTCTTGCACCACGGTGGTTCAGGTAGTTGAGGACCTACCAAAACGTCCTACTTAATTCTGCTTCCAGTAGTAAATATGGCAAAATCGCTTGAAGGCACGGAAATTCACAAAACACGTGTTCCCAGAAGGTCGGAGTAGTACATTACACTGGATATACATAGTATACTATCAAGCATTTGACTACTTTTTTTTTTGTAATATATTATTTTATAATTTATAAATGCGTTACAATATTACAACAATTATTTCATGTTACAAAAAATATAAGAGATTGATATGAGGAGCAATTGGACGTAGTTACACGAAAAGGATCCAATCCACACAAAATCAGTTTAGAAATATTGAAGTTTGAAGTTGGATATTGTTTAATTTTTTAACGTGCCATATATAGAGACTACTTCTGACGTTGAATAAAGTAATAGAGAGCTATTTTTGCTTAGATGTTTTTACTGGCCATAATAGTATTGATGTTAGCATCAGTTTGGCGCTCTTAACTCATTTTTACCATATTGTGGATTGGATCCTTTTCGATTAACTACGTCCAATTGATCCCAGGGTTGTTAGTCTGCTAAATAATCTGAAATTTTATAATATCCTTTTTTAACATAGTTTTGTTTTAACACATTTTTAAATTTGTTTATTGGTTGATCTCTTATAGCATCGCAAAATTTATTGTAAAAGCGTATACATTGTCCCATAAAAGAGTTACTTATTCAACGTAGACGCATCTCGTCTTGTTTTTGTTCCTTGTATTTAGTGAGTGTACTATGTACATTTCCATTTTTCTTAAACGAGCCAATATTTTTACGAGCATATATTTATTTTTCAAGTAAATATTGGAATATTTCAGTAACAATATTGATTTCTTTAAATTTTTCTCTCGGGAAAACCCTCGAGCTAAAATTGTAAATTGATCTTATACTTAGCTCTTTTCTGCAATATATAGTGGGTATTAATTTCAGCCGAATTTAATTACAGAAGAATCCCGTACGATATAATGCTGGAAGTAGCTAAAGTACACGATTCTTGTAGTGTCGACGTCAGTTAACTGTCACATTTTAAACTGCATAAGCTGCAGTAAGTTTATTTACTAAGTCTATTTTTTTATAGGGCAATGGGCCCACCTCTCGTTCCCACCACTGTAACTTCTGTAAACCAGAATCAACAGCGGCAACCGTCCTGATAACCTCTGAGTTGCGAGCTCAGGGTGCCCTGGGGAAAAGCTAAGCTGTCTTGGATCCCGCAACGAAATTAATCAGAAGTATATAGGAGGAGTAGGAAAATACATCCTGTTTCCCTCCCTTTTTAGCAGGAGACAGCAAAATGTTAAAAGCATAAAAATGCTACGAAATGAGACTTTTACAATCAGGTTAAGCCTGATTGCTATTGCACCACGGAAGTTTGAAAATTAGGGACCTACCAGAATGGCCTACTTAATTTTGCTTCCAGTAGTAAGTGTGACAAAATCGTTTGAAGGCACGGAAGTTCCCACGTGTACCCACAAGATCGGAGTAATAAATTACACCGGATATACATTGGATACTATCAAGCATTTGACGACGTTCGTTTTGCCAAAGATTACACTCCCAAAGAATGTGATGTGCAGTTTGTTCATATTTACAGTTTAATGTAGAACACTCGCAAAAGGGAGAAGGAACTAATTCAAACGAGAATAATTTAGCTTTAAAATTACCGTGGCTAGTGAGAAACTGTGCAACACAATGATCTATTTCTATCCAAGTTTTACTTAAGCGATCCCGGATGCACGGGAAAAAGTTATATAAATGCCGTCCTTTAGTTGAACAAGACCAACGCGACTGCCATTCATCAATTAATTCATTAGTAACGTCGATTACGGGATTAAAAAGGCGACGTATTTTTGTTTGGGCTTGCGAGTTGATAAATTCTGGGTTAGTAAAATTCCTAGAATTGTAATACATTGAAGCCCGACGCTGAATTTCTAAATCTAATGGTAAGACGTCTGATAAAACGGGTAAAGCTTCGGAGCTTACAGTGCGATATGCTTTGCATAGAAATATTAGTGCTAGACGCTGATTTTGAAGTAGTTTGCGCCGGATCGCACCACTCGTAACTTTATCAGCCCACGTTGAATAAGCATAACAGATACAACCTAAATACGTGGCGTTATAAATTATCTTTAAAGTGTTAAACGTTAAACCACATGTCGAGGTAGATATGCCCGCAAAGGATAAGAAATTCCGTTTAGCCTTTTCACCGATATAGTTAATATGATTTATAAAAGTATAGTTTTTTTCTATGACCAAACCTAAGTATGTTACCGATTCTTTTCTCTTTATTGTGTTATTATTTATTTTTATACTGGGAGATGATAGGAGCGAACCTTTTAATATTAAGTAAAACGTTTTATGAGGCGCAAAGCTTAAACGATTTCTCAAGCCCCAGTTGATGATCAAATTAAGACTAGTGTGAGCCAGCGACTCTATCTGTGCTCGTGTGTTAGCTTGTATCATTAAAGCTACGTCGTCTGCATAACCTATAAGCGAGCATCCTTCCGGCAAGGCTAATGAGAATAAATCGTCAAATCCTAAGTTCCATAGATATGGTGAAAGTACTGATCCCTGAGGACAGCCTAGAGTAAGGCGTTTAGACACTGCGTAATGCCCTAGCTGCAATTTCGTATGACCGTTTTCTAGATACGATTTAATTAGCTTATATATATTTGAATAACATCCCCTTGTTTTTAATTTCAACAATAACATCGGCCACCAAGCATTGTCAAAAGCACCAGAAATATCCAAAAAAATACCTACAACATAATTATTTCGTGACAATTCTACCATTTTTCTCATAGAGAGCACTGCATCGATAGTGGATTTTCCGGCGGTAAATCCAAACTGTTGTTTATTGAACGTGGGCCCTCGTGGTAGAAGTCGAGGAACTATCAATCTTTCTAACAGTTTACCAAGGGACGGCAGAAGTGTAATGGGACGATAAGATTTAGGGTCATCCGTAGGCTTGTCACCGGACTTTGGAATAATTTTAAGATATCCTTGGCGCCATATTTTGGGAAAAACTCCTTCAGCAATACAACGATTTATTATTTTTAAAATAGAGTCCGGGGCCGCTAAACACGCTTGTTTTATCATATAATTTGAGATTTTATCCTCTCCGGGGGCTTTTTTCGATGGTAAGTTGTTAACGGTGTTTAAAAGTTCGTCTAACGTTACAAGGCTCGACATGGGGGACGCAGGTATCACGTCAACTTGCGATCTAATTTCACGATGATATTCGTTATCGCGATCTAGATTATCATCCGGAATTAAAGTATGAAAAAGAGCGTTAGCTGTCTCCTCTAAGCTAAGCGTATACGTATCGTTAATTTTAATATTATTATAAAAAGATAAATTAGTTTTCGTACGATTTTTGATTTCATGATACATAGAAGACCAAGGGCCTTCTTTTTCTAATCTATCCATAATTTTTAACAGAAAATTTCTTTTTGCTAATGCAGTGGCGGCTCGATAGTGTGATCGGGTCTTTCTTAAATTAGCAAGAGCTTTAACATATTCGTCACCTTCTAAACGACGGCGCTTAAGTTTATTAAGGTGGCGTCTAGCTTTCCTAAAGACTTGCCGTTTTTTAACTAAGCTGTCGTTCCACCATTCACACTTTTGAGTTTTTATTTTTGCATGACGACCTATAGCAATATCCGCGCAGTAGGTAAATGTATCAGACATTATTTCTGATTGTTCTGACACTGTTAATGAATGGCGAGTGAAATCTTTGGCATGTGCAGAAAATAAATGTCGAAAGAGATTCCAGTTAGCAAATTTAGCGTTATATATATAATCAATCGTATTAGATTCCGAGCTCACAGGTAATAGTGGATTATACTCGAACACAATCAAACGATGGTCACTACAAGACGCATCTGGAATCACGCGCCAGTTATTCAAACGAACGTACGCACTAGAAAGTGTGACGTCAATAGATGATTCACCCATAGGGCTACTGTATGTAGGTGGTGCGTCGGGGGTGTTATGGATGGTGAGATTTAGTTCAGCAATGAACTCTTCTACTGCAGATCTACGCTCCCTGTCGTTGGATCGTAGTTTACCGTACCAAAGAGGGGATGAGGCATTAGCGTCAACACCAATAATAATTTTTTGCCCGGCAAGAGATCGTAGAACGTGTCGGAGGTGATGCAAGTGAGGAGCAACAGGATCGGAATACTGGAAATAGCAGCTAATGATATATATTTTAAGTTTGGAACAGGATACCTCCGCTACGGCACAATGTTGGGACGAAAGATTAGTAATAGCCGTTACTGTATAAAAAGAGCGCGAGACGTATATACCTGCGCGAGCTTTTGTGTTGTGTTGTAGTACTTTATTACGAAGTTGGGTACTTTGGTATTGTTCTTGAATAAGTACTACATCAAGGTTGTATTCAGTAACGAGTCTATTCAGCTCCGACGTAGCCGCCTTATCGTTATGGAGATTTAATTGTCCTATTACCAATCTATCCATAATTAGTTGTTAAAATTAGCTGTTCCATCTTTGCCTTAAAGGTTGGACAGTCAGGAGAACCAGTCGCGTGGTCACTGGGTTTTTTATAGCGTTTACAGCTGCCACAGGTCGGTGTAAAATCACTGCGGTCTTTATTTTGGCAGTCTTTAGTTTGATGAGTGCCAGCACAATGTGCACAGCAAGGAGTTTTCTCGCGACAGAACTTATAGACATGACCGTATTGTTGACACTGCGTGCATCGAACTAGCTCCACGTCGTCGACAAACCTACACGTAGCCCAATCGATAAACAGTTTTTCTTTCGATTTAATTAGATGTTTACGAATTGCCGGGTCTAGTTCGACACCTACCCACTTACGGTTAAATTGATCGAAATTACGGCGCCTTACTATTTTAATAGACTTGAGAAATTTATCTTCTGAGAGGTTCATTTCATCTTTAATATTTTGTCGATATAAGCACGTTAAAAATACCTCGTCGGATAAGTTTTGGGGAACATCTTTAACCAAAATACGCGGGCGACGACCGGTTGGAGTTTCTAAACGCAGCCCTGCCATTTTTATGGCATTAACGGATTTTAGTTTTTGGACCTGGCGTTCGTTAGTTACCCTAAGTACAACTCCTGAGTTTGCGGCTTTCTTAACACCTACGATTTGGAAGCCGTCATCGGATGGTTTAATAGCTTTCATTAACACCTCTTTGGTTTCGTTTGAGGTTTTTATAATGTTTGATTTTTCCTCGGTCGGATAAGCAATCACACAAGGTAACGGAGCGCGCGTTTGAACCGGCGGGATAGTCTTCGAGAGTTTTAGCTGTAAGGCATCTGAATATGAAGACGGGGCGTTATTATTGCTTTTGTTCGCAACGACGTCTTGTTCAGCTAAGGCCAGTCTAGTTTCAAGCGATGATGACCGCAAGGCCAACAATGAAACAATAGCGGTAACTCGTTGGGTCATGTCCATAACGCCGGATTTATTTGCGACATTCATACGCGAGCCCTGTTCGTTAACTAATTCATTTATTTTCGCCAGATATGATGAGGCCTCGCGGACTAATTCGTAATAATTGGGCTCCTCTTGCGATGAAGAAATGTTTAAAATAGTGGTGTTATTTTCATCATTCGCGGCTACACAACTACGTTTGCCGTCAGGAGTTAATTGGGACGGTGAAATATCGCTAATGCATCGTTTGTTAGTGACATTAGTAGGAGATCGCGGAGTCATCTGACTTTTAGCGAAAGGATTTTTACTGTAATCCGTAACAATATTATCCCGATTCGACATAATGACTTCAGTATGAATTACAACGAAAGTTAAAAACCGGCCGCGAAGAGCGGCCGGTAACGTGGGTACTTGAAAATAAACAAATAAAAATGTACTTACCGAACACGACGAATAAATATCTATCAATTTAACTATTTACTGCGCAATTTATACGATTAGCACTTACGGTTTAGATGGCCTATACCTTTATTAAAATTTTTAAGTACACACAACACCAAAACTACGCACATAAACAATTAAACTTAATTAATAACACCGAGCGCACGGAGAACAAATGATGCACCGAGCGAAGGGAGGGAGGGAGAATCTAAAGTCTATTTGCTAACTTATTGTATAATAACATGCGGTCCCAATTGCAATTTCTTATCTAAAGCTATACTTAAAAACACATTGGAATCCACCAGATCCAGATGTACACTGGTATTTACATGCCTCTAAGACACCTGAAAAAATGGCTAAAGTTTCAAAGCTTACAGTGTGATATGCTTTGCATAGAAATATTAAAGCTAAACGCTGATTTTTCAGTATAATTTGCAAGACAAAGTTTAAAAAGTTAAACATCACGTCGAGATAGATACGCCGGCAAAGGATAAGAATTTCCGCTAGTTTTTTCACCGATATAGTTAATATGATTTATAAAAGTGTAATTTTTCACCAAGAGTAAACCTTAATATATTGCGAATTCCTTCCTCTTTATTGTGCTATTATTTATTTTTATTCTAGGAGACGATAGAAGCGAACCTTTAATATTAAGTAGAACGTTTTATGAGGTTCAAGGTTTAAATGATTTTCAAGCCCCAGTTGACTAATGCCCAGCACGGTAGGCTAGATCCAACACGTCAAAAATACTGCTGGACCCAGCTGAATTGCTGGATGCTCGATGCTGAATCCAGCAATTGCAATCCCTACCCCTATATTAATCTGCCGCGCTCGAATATAGCTCAGAATCCTCGAATAAATCTAAAATATTCCGTACATTTTTACTTAGTGTATGCGTTGATTGCAGTACTAAATAATCCATGCTATGCTATGCTACATTATAAATGTCTATTTGGCTGTCTGTCTGATAAGCTTTCACGGCTACACCATTGAACCGATATTGATAAGTTAGCAAAGTGATAGTCGAAGACTCTGGGAACAAATAGGCTATTTTTTCAATTCCATAGGATTGTAATAGGTGATGTAAGTTTGTTTTAAAAGATTACATTGATGACATAATATTCCTCCACTCAAGAGCGATGCGGCACGGGTCAACTAGTTATACAGCGTGTGTTTTTGTGCTAGTCATGATGAAGAGTTGCGTTTTATGATTTTTTTTCTTATTTTCACGGCACGCGTAAAGCGTACATTACTCGGCCTCGTCGCACTCATGGAACTCTCGAACCAGCCTTTAATTTCGAGCGATATGTAGTGTTATAATACATTACTTATTTTGTGTATCTCCTTAATTTTTTTTTGCAATATGAACTGTAGAGCATTAGAATAAATCAAACTACAACATTAAAGTAATAACATCGCCAAAAAAGTTATAAATTTCCAACACATTTCACCTCAGAACTAAGTCCCAAATCCACGGTTTCAACTTTCGGTAGATCATCTCTTACACGCTGTATAAATAACCAAAGCATATATTTTAAGAAAACATATTAATCTATTCTACTTCATAAATCAGTAACGGTGTCCTTTCATATGATGGTAAACAAGCGGATGGATCTTTTGATGGAAAGAGACAACCCATAGACAGATATGTTGGCGCGTAATGCCACTTGCATCAGTTTACTGGCTACCGTAAAAGCACGAACAAATGATAAGCAATATTGTTTTTTACAAATAAAATGTATTTTTTTACAACATAAAATGCACAAAAACTACATTACCTATATCAAACACTACACTACACAATCAAATTACAAGCTAATGCAAACATCGAGAGTTTAAACTTGACGAATGGCAGTTGTTAACGCCCATGCCAAAAAAAAAACATCGAGAATATCTGTATTAATTAATTAATATTAATATAATTTAATTAATATTAATTAATTAATTATTAATTAATATTAATATTAATTAATATATAATATTAATATTAATAATAATATTAATATTAATAATAATATTATAATATAATAATAATAATAATAATAATATTATATTATATTATAAATGCGAAAGTTTGGATGTTTGGATGGATGTTTGGATGAATGTTTGTTACTCAATCACGCAAAAACTATTGAACGGATTTAAATGAAATTTGGCACACAGGTAGATGATGACCTGAAATAGCACATAGGCTACTTTGTATCCCGGAAAACTTAGGTTATCCCGCGGGATTCGCCAAAAGCTTTTATAATGCAGCGGGCTGCACGCTGCAGCTAGTTAAATATATGTCCGCCCCTGTGACAGTGTAGAGCAGTGGCGTGCTTAGTGATTTATTGAAGACATTATGTGTCGTCATACAAGTCTGTGTGTAGGTTAAGGGGATATTCATTATATATAATAGAAAATAAGAAACAAACAACTCCCCTAAGAGATGACGATCGCATATAGACACTACACCGAGTGTTCCAGGCTGATTACTGTGGGGAGTTTCAAAACCAAACGAAAACAAAAAACACGTATTCAATATTTTTTGAAACTATCCAACCATGCTAAAAACAACCCCACCCCTAACCCCCTGTTAGGGGTAGGGGGTGCAACTTTAAAAAATCAAATAGAAACCCCTATTTACCATTGCAGATTTCGATTTGTGAGTTGAAAATTTCTCCATCCACTAAAAATCAATAAAAAAATTTTAGACAAAATCATTTGATTTTTTAAAGTAGCACCCCCTACCCCTAACAGGGGGTTGGAGTCGCGGGTTGTTTTTGGTATTGTTGGATAGACTTTCAAAAAATATTGAACACGTGTTTTTTTTTTGTTTTCATTTTTTTTGAAACTTGCCTCCCTAATAATCCTGGCCTGGATAGGTGGTTTGAAACATCCTATATATGTTATATTATATTAATATGTTAATAGCGCCTTTTTATTCGCGTTACAGGAATTTAATGAGAATACGGTAACTGGTAAACTTATGCGTGTGGGATTAAGACCCCGCCACAAACATATCAACGCTCCACTCACATCTTTGGTGTTTATAGACGATGGCTGTATTTTTTATGAGGAGAGCCATTTGCTTATTTGCTATCTTATAATATAATAATAATAATAATAATAAGATTGCTCACCTTTCACCTAATGTTATACGAACGCTCAGCGTCGTTTATTAAGATTGTGAAAATTTAACACTCTTTATTATATTAATTAACATATTAGAACAATATTGTTTTATCTAATTCTTGCCACTTTCACTATTTTGACTAGGTGATTAATAGTACAAGAACAGATAGTCTCGTTAAAGAGATGTAATTTTAATAACGCCTTAGTGAAAACTCTTTTCAGTCTAATTACAATTTTATTGCGTTCACCGCGAAACGCAATGTAATCGTTCTACCATTTTGTAAGCCATAGTTTCGTAACATTCCACGGTTTATATTGCTATATGATGTAAACATATTACACGATTATTAGCGAAAGTATTTTGAACAGTAAATTGCGTGTTAATTGTATTTATAGAGATTTCGGCTACGAAGAAAACAAATAGTATAGTTTTTTGTTTTTCCTTGACGAATCATATACAAAAAATATTCTATATTATTCCTCTATGTTTTTGTGACACTTTTGTTTTGATTAAATAATATATAGATCTAGGCATAGGTAGGTACATAATATATATAGTTAATAAAGTTTTTTTCGAAATCGCTAATATTTAGATGCACTAATTGGATTTAAAAAGTTCTTTTGTGTATATTCTATACTTTTCATCGTTGGCACTTGTTGAAAGTCCATTATTGTAACACAATTGGCTAATCACTTGTACTCTAATTTCACATATAAACTTTATTTTCGTATATCACTCGACCGGTTTCACTATTTAAGCATCTTTTTGTGTATAAAAGCCACGTGCATGAGGAAGGCAGTAGCCTATATCAACCTATTTTACTCAACAGAGCAAAGAAAATAATATTTTTAGGTCACGCAAACTAAATTGCAATTATAACGCGTATTAACAGTAATATAAAAAAATTAAACTGACTTCAAATATCAACTATACCCGAATCTCAAAATCTACGGAACGGTTTTTTTTGAAACTTTGACAGTTCCTTAACTTGGAATTAACCTGATATACCTAAATTAAAAAGAATTATCTTGATATGGCTTCTAGTTTCCAAAAAAAATCGTGGACAAACATAAATACACTTAAGGAATTTAAAACATATGCTTGGACGTATATAGATGCTCAATTACTCAAATGTTATCCAATTCCGACTAAATTACATACATACATATCAAATTTGGTTTATTCGTCGGTTGAAAAAGGCATTTATTACAATACGCATGCTTCATTTACGTTAAGTACAAAAGAGAACACACAAAAAGATAAATATAAATAATTAATCATGAAAAGGCTCGGCTCAGATCATGAGGTTTGATCAATGGATCGGCAAAATTGTTAAATAAATATTCACTGGACAAATTACACTTCCTGATCTAAACCCAAAATAAGCAAATTATTTGCTATATGAACTTTTAAACTAACGCGTTCTACTATCATTTTTGAAAATATATAAACGGGTCAAAAACGCGTACATATATTACTTACTTGTAAAGTTCGACGTTTGCTTGTGTTATAAATACTAGAATATATTTAATTTTTTAACAATATTGTTATTGAGCCATTTTTTTGTTAAATCTGAAATCTATGTTGCTGCTCGCAGTCTGGTTGGTGGTGCCTCAGTTGAGCACGTACCTAAAGTTTTTAGTCCCGGTTATCGCCAGAAATAGGCGACAACATGGGCTTACCCACAGTGAGGCTAGATCGGGCACCTGCCCCATCGGGTCATTTTGTCATCAAATCGAAGTTAAAAATGTAAATTATAAGTTGCCGGCCTTAAATTTAAGTCCTGCAACGCAACTGCAAAACTTCTGGCATTGCAGATATCCAATTATCCACGTGCGGCGGTGATCACTTCCAATCAGGTGCATCTCCTGCTCGTTTGCCGTTTTCCATTAAAAAATACTAAGTAACACAGTTATTAACGTAATCACCTCTGTAGTCTAGTGATCCGGTATGGGTGTTGATTACATGAGGTCGTGGGTTCGATTCCGGGTCGGGCAAAATTCGAAGTGTGTTTTTTTCAGTTTTCTGATAAAAACAACGTTGCCCGGTTTGGTTAAGTATCCGGTTGGCGACAGGCTTGTCACCTATCATATTGTGGCACTAACTATCTTCGGCTAATCGTGGGTGCGCTTGTACCTCTGCCTACCTCCACAAGGACACGGGTGTGAAGATACTTTTTTCATTTAATTCAAATTAATCGATTTTACCACTTTATCACTTTTAGACAATACCAACAAAAATGCTATAAAAGTTTACAATATAATGTCATCTTTTTCAACTACACGAACTAATCGAAGCTATCAGGCTGTCAAATATATTATTTAAGGCAGAGCTCGTAACTTCAGTTCAGTGCTACAAACGGCTTTTCTGGCCGTATCGAAAATAGACTGTATATTCTAACTAAACTAGGATTCACGATATCATACTAACATTATATACACATATTTGTTAGTTTTTACTATTTGTGCTTTATTATTATTACATTATATTTTATTTGGATACTAACAGCACATAACATTGTAAAAACACTTTTAAAAGATTCTAATAATAGGGCCAATTACAGGTTTCATTGTGATTAAGGTGAGGTATTTTGACGCGCGCCAATATTATAGGAAGTGAGCGGCGCGGTATATTCTGAAACCGCTGCTGAGAAACGTTTTCGTTTTCCTATAAATAAATATAGGATCTCAAGTGAAAACCAAAATTTAGTACATTCTTTTTTTGTATTTAAATATCACCATATAAAATCATGTGGAGAATTAGAAATATTATGAAGAAATTATGGTATTTAATTTGCAAATGTTATATAGAACTGCCGTGATGCAACAGCAATGAAAGGTAGTGTAAGGAATAGGGCAAACTTATCCAAAGTCTGAAATTATAGAAGACCACAGCGGCACAATAATGCACCCACTTCCACGACACTTTCTTCCACGTCAGAAGCAAAGGCAGTAACACAAAAGTTATGTACTCAACGCACGTTTCACTTTGCAACCGAAGCATCTTCAGGAAAGTCGAATAGCACTTCACTCTATGAAGGGTGAAGCATTAAAATTTAATGCGAAGTGAAACGTGCGTTGTGTACATAACTTGTTGCCTTTGCTTCTGACGTGGAAGAAAGTGTCGTGGAAGTGGGTGGATTATTGTGCCACCGTGGTCTCCTATAATTTCTTACTTTGGATAAGTTTGCCCTATTCCTTACACTACCTTTCATTTCTGTTGCATCACGGCAGTTCTACATAACATTTTGCGGAAATTTGTAAATTAAATACCCTAATTTCTTCTCTAAATTATGGATTTCCGCAAAGTAACGCCTGAGTCTATTTAATATGAACAAATTACTTATTTTAGAGATTTTTGTAACCAGTTTTCGGAATTTTATATGATCGGGTAAAGTACATTCCATCATGTAATGAGTACATTCCTTAGATAATATCTTCAGGTATATCGTGTAATTTTCGTAAAACCGTCATTTAACAATCAATACATAATAGTGATTAAGCAAACCAGTTTTTTCCGTTTGTCTTCGGTGTCTCGCCTTAATTATAGCATAAAAATGAACAAATTAATAATTTAGGCTTTCGAGCCTAGATAGTCAACAAAAAATACAAAATTATAAAAACAAAAGTTAACATTATAAAAAGCAATACAAGTATGTACCTGTTTGAAAAAAAATCTTTTCAAAAAGTTCAATAATTTTAATAATTTTTCGTCAATAAACGGAACAAATAAATCAAAAATAGTTAACACAAAAAAAATCATTTTCAATTTAAATTTTATTGCGTAAGTATTCCATAATGTTACAAGGGATAATATAATAAGGCATAAAGCTAATTAGAGCATTATGGACCCTGTCGGGCACAGCAACTTATAGAAGGAGAGGGGCGACTTATAAAACATTAAAATTAATATTATTTAAAATTAAAATATTATAAAAAATTGTAGTTAGGTTGCTATATTAAAATTAAAAAATGTATCAACGGTTGACCCTGCAGGCCATTCTCGAAACTTCCCGCTAAATTAAGGTATTTTAAACTCAAAAGATTAAAAACTATAAGCATAGTTTTTTTCAGTTCAAACGTTTATTTTTATATTGATTTTTGAAAAGCTGTATATTTTGGAAACGATTCCAACAAAATTTTTGAGATCTAAGCTATTGTTTTAGCTAAATAATCGATAAGTTGAAAAATTTTGAAGCAATGTCAAAAAACATTTTTTTAATTTTCGTTAATTATATTAAAAAATTACGATTTCGCCTAATTTTTTGGGATTTATTCAAAATTTCTCAAAATCTCCTATTCCGACTGGGGCGCCGCTGGTCCGTACCGCTAGAGGGTCCTAGTGATGGAACCAGCGGGCCAACTTATTGTCAGGTGACGTCATAACTGCGGAGGTTGATGACGTTACACAAGGACATTGAAGGGGAAAAGGAAGATCTTCCCAGCCAGGCAAGGTGTACTGCCTGGGGACCAAAGTCCATTTGAGAGGCGTTGAAACTTGTATATAGTGTGTACAAGATAAATAATTGTGGCATCGCGATTCAGGATTTTATTTTGAATTTAATTTTTTTCGAATAGAATTTGCGAATTATTACAAGCACCACTACAATTTGTGCATATAATGGAGCATTTTAATCCAGTAGTAATAGTAGAATATTTTAGAAAAATATACGAAAAACACGTGGTGGTGCAGATTAATAATACTTTGTGATGCTCGTACGCCAAAAACTATTGTTTTTATGAAAAAATTATGAACACATAAACTGTAGGAATTTTTTTCTAGTTTAATTTAGTACATACCTTTTTTTCGACGTTTCTTTCGTAAAATGCGTTGGAAAGGAGGTATTCCCAAAAAACTGTTACTAGGCGCCATTTTTTCAATATGGCGGCGCAAGCGGCGGAGATACGACGTGGCAAAGTTGAAATTCGAAAAGAGCATACCGAAATCCATAAAATAACCAATTTTCAAAACTCCCGGAAAACTTTCCAAGTAACCTTTTTATTGACCAAATGACTGAGCAAAGCGTGAAGTTAAAAATATATGTATATTGAAAGTCGGGCAAATCAAATCGTCCCAGTAACGCTCAATCCTTTTTTATTATAATTATATTTTCAAATTCACGAATAAAACGACATTATTAATCTCCGGTGCAAAAATAGAGTGTTTTAAAATGTTATCCTCTGTAATACACAAACAGTTTACCTGTGTGTCTATCTGTGGCATAAATATCTACTTATTAAAGAATCACTTTAATAAAAAACTTGAATTAACGGTAAATGATTTTGTTCAGTGTAGAAATAGATATATAATTTAATTAAATTTATAGCATACTGCGACCTAAACATCCATGTTACGCATGCATTGCCGTGACCAAAATAGTCTTTTTTTTACATCGAAAAACGTGCATAAAGTGCTAAATTAAATCACACTGTGCTGTGTATGAGTAAAATTGTTTATTATTGCACGGCATATAGCGCACTCGATCACTTATGCGTTTATTCACGCCGTACTATCTGTACCAATATAATAAATGAGGAAATAAATCTGTCTGTCTCTTCTTCTTGCCTAAACCACTGAAGCGATTTCAATGAAATTTGGTACAAATATAGTTCGAGACCCGAGAAAGGACATAGAATAATTTATTCCGGAAATCTCACGAGAATGGGAACTATGTAGGTAACACCCCGGGACTTTTATTTTAGACATTTTTCCACGCTGACGAAGTCACGGGCACAGCTAATATTTGGTAATTGATTACCTACAATACGTGTGACTTGACACGTATCGTAGGTGATAAACTATTTCTAAAAAGGATATTTAACATATTTAACGCTAAATAATGATAATATTAATGAAATGGAACAGTTATAATTGTAACGAATAAAATCATTAACGAATAAAATAATCAGGCATCAGAAAAACTTAATTCAATAAAAAAAATTACAAGTTATGTTGACGCGTCAACATTTTTTTAAACTACTCACCTACTAAACTAAGTGTTACAATGTTTAAATGTTTTATTACCATTCTTATTTTTATTACCAAGCACTTGTGTGCTTGAGAACTGTAAAAACTTAACAAAATCCTGTCGTATCAAAAATAATTTTGATACGACAGGATTTAAAACTGTAGTTTTCCCTCTGGCTGACACGCTCTGGCCAACTTAGCTATTGCCAACTGGTTCAACCTAGCGAAATTCTCCTTTGCTTTGTGATCGATTTGGTCGATTATACTGATCGCTAGATATACATACATATATCTGTACATATAATAAAATCGTAGGAAAGTCAAAACTGTACATTGAATATTTTTTAAAAGAATACTTGTGGCGTGATATCAAAGCCAAAAATTTAGTTTTTATAATTTTTGTCTGTTTGTCCGTTTGTCCTTTTGTCCGTTTGTCCGTTTGTCCGTTTGTCCGTTTGTCCGTTTGTCCGTTTGTCCGTTTGTCCGTTTGTCCGTTTGTCCGTTTGTCCGTTTGTCCGTTTGTCCGTTTGTCCGTTTGTCCGTTTGTCCGTTTGTCCGTTTGTCCGTTTGTCCGTTTGTCCGTTTGTCCGTTTGTCCGTTTGTCCGTTTGTCCGTTTGTCCGTTTTTCCGTTTGTCCGTTTGTCCGTTTGTCCGTTTGTCCGTTTGTCCGTTTGTCCGTTTGTCCGTTTGTCCGTTTGTCCGTTTGTCCGTTTGTCCGTTTGTCCGTTTGTCCGTTTGTCCGTTTGTCCGTTTGTCCGTTTGTCCGTTTGTCCGTTTGTCCGTTTGTCCGTTTGTCCGTTTGTCCGTTTGTCCGTTTGTCCGTTTGTCCGTTTGTCCGTTTGTCCGTTTGTCCGTTTGTCCGTTTGTCCGTTTGTCCGTTTGTCTGTTTGTCTGTTTGTCTGTTTGTCTGTATGTATGTCCGGGGTAAACGCAAAAAGTACTGCTTGGATTTACTTCAAATTTTGCATGAATATTACTATAATAGGTCGGGTCAACAAATAGGCTACATATTATTGCGCTATCACCTACGGGGGAGGGGCTGTGCGGAGTAAACGAAGTCCGCGCGGACGAAGTCGTGGGCAACAGCTAGTACTAATTAAATTAGTTCATCGTTAGAAATGAAATTTACATATTTTATAATATTGAAAAATATTTTCGTGATACTCATTTAATTATAATTTTTCTTCGTTAAGTTTATAAATTTACTGCTTCGTTACTCCAGTCATTAGCCTGTTCGGCTCACATCATACCTACGATCTGGGATTTTGTGTTTGGGCTAGACAGAGATTCGTTTAGGTTTTTATGTAGAAAATTCATACATTCCCCTAGCCAATGCACTGATGAGTAATATTGAGTACCAAAGCATCTATTGGTGTTCTTCTTTATATATCGTAAGAGAACAAACGAGCAGATGGCTTTTTTTATGGAAAAGATACCAAAGATGGAAATGATGCGATGCTAGCTGGGGGCGGAATGGTAATTCCACATGCATAAGTTTACCGGCTACCGTACCCTCCAAACTGGAACACGACAACGACAAACATTAACGCTATTACGGCAGCAATGCCAACACCTGGGCGAGACATTGCAGAATTCCAACATCTAGCAGTCACATTATCAGTGACAGGTCTAGACGAGCTGCCAGGCAGAAAACTGTAGTATTTCAAATTATTTTTCAATGTAATATATGTTATTCTATTATTCAGGCAAATTCTATTATTTATCCGTGTACAAATGGCGTCGTCAGATTACAAAGACAAATACGTTTAAGAAAATACCTTACGTCGAATGTAAAATGTCGTCATTATACGTAGGTCACACTATAAGTTTTGCGTAACTTAAAAAAAACAACATGTAATAACCAAAATATTAAGTATTTTGCTTTTCAAAATAACATACATTCTCCTTTACATTTTAAACATTTTTTTATGCGATCGAACCATTTTTGGCTTGTGGAGGACCACAGATCTGAAGGCATGTTTTCTATGTGCTGATTGAACGCTATCACTGCCTCTTCGGAGTTGATAAAAGTAAAACCTCTCATCAAATCTTTGATTTTGGGGAAAATACAGAAATCACAGCGTGCTAGGTCGGGGCTATGCGCAGGATGAGTGCCGAGATATACTTTTTTTTTAAAGAAGAAGGGGCAAACGAGCAGGAGGTGCACCTGATGGTAAGTGATCACCACCGCCCATGGACATCCACAATACCAGAGGTCTTGCAGTTGCGTTGCCGGCCTTTTAAGAATGAGTAAGCTCTTTTTCAGAAGCTAAAAATGACTTTGTTTTGTTGGCCGTGTGTGAAGAAGCGTTATCATGGTGTAGGGCGGGAATGCGGCTTTTCGGTCGTCTTTCGTGAACGTTTTCTAACACCCTGGGTAAACAAATGGTAGAATACCACTCGGCATTAACACTCTTTTGATCTTCAAGTGGAATTGTACAGATGGGACCCGTAGCTGAGAAAAAAAAACGCAATCATTTTTTTACCAACGTTTCTCGCCTGTTTCACTTTGTTGGCCTGTTCTCATTTTCGAACACCCATTCACAATATTGCTGTTATTTTTCGGGCTCAAAACAATAAATCTACGTTTCGTCTCCTGTGACAATGTCATAAACAGCATTAGAATGTCCGTGGTCGTACTTCAGTAGCATCTGTGAGCACCATTTCACGCGAGCCCGCTTCTGCTCCGCTGTCGGTTCATGAGTGATCCAACGACAACAAAGTTTCCGAACTTTCAATTCTTCGTGTAAAATATTCGAAATTTGGCTCATACCAATCCCCAATAGTCCTCGAATTGTCTCATAGGTAATTCGGGGGTTTTCTTCAATTAACCGCTTAATAGTAGGAACATTATTTTCGTTGACGGCAGTTGAAGCCGCCCTTCACGAAATTCGTCATGTAAAGAAACTCGACCTCTCTCAAATTCAGCAAAACATCGCCTCACGTTGCTCAAACAAGGTGCTTCTCTCCCAAAAGCATTTTGAAGACGAGCGGCACAGTCTTGCGGAGAAAGAGAACTTTTAAAATCATAAAAAATAATCGCTCTAAAATCTTTTCGACTTAATTCCATTTTCGTTGCGTACGTAAAACTTTGATGTGTGATAAAAAAACAATTGACAAATCATTTCCCGCCAATTTTTTTTTTTATTACTAAGAAGGTTGCAACGTTTTAAAAATATAACATTCGAAATTCAAATAGTTCCGATTAGCTAGAAGTGCAAAACTTTTAGTGTGCCCCATGTATAGTATGTATGACATTTACCGCCGCCATTAACAAATTGCCGCGGCATATTATTTAAATTACTTGCTATGTAAATGGATAATTTATTTAGAACTAGAACCCTATCCGGCTTCTTACATAAAAAATAAATAGGTTTGTTAGTTTAGGCGTGGGACACACCTGGAAAAAGGAGTCGACTGTCACCAATTTGCCTTCGGCAATTAACAATATTTCAAAATTATAAAGTCGCCAAAATAAAAATACTATTACTTTATCTTTGTAATCTGACATGTATTTTTCGAACTTTACAACGCTTGATCTAGTACAGGGCTGTCCAATCCAGATACCGTCTTCGGATAATATGAATTACCAAAGAAATTGGAGGGCCGCAAAGACAATTCAGAAATTTCCAAATAAAAAACGAATAAAAATTAAAGAAAAATTGATAAATAACTATACAGGTAAGGAAAACACACATATAAATTTAAGAGATTTATGAAAAAAAAACAATAGTACAAAAGGCGAGCTAATCTCTTAATGAGATGTCTTATAGCATACCCGCACGAAAAAACAATTTGTGTATGTTGCGGTAGATTAAAAACACTTTGCGGGCCGCACAATCACAAACTGAGGACCGCATGCAGCCCGCGGGCCGTGCGTTGGTCAGCTCTGATATATTTATATATATATATATATACTAGCTGTTGCCTGCGACTTCGTCCGCGCGGACTTCGTTTAACGGCTTAAGTTCATTTCGAAAAAAAGATCGCTACCCTCTCCGGAAGTAGCACGTGCTACTACTAAAGTACTAAATAATTTTGGGTCACATGAGCGTAGTCACGGGTTACAGCTAGTATCATAAAGAGTACGTGACTCATTCAAGTACAACAAATTATAATCTACAAAGCAAAAGCAAATTATAATTATAGTCTAACAGTAACATACAATATATGGTGTACCACTCTTGAATTGCGCATGTAATGAGAAAGTGAGTGGGGAGTTAAGATTGAAAGAAAACAGGTGTAAAAACGCAAAAGGGTATGTAGATTTAGACGTATAGAAGAATAATAACGAAAGATATAGGTACCATGTAAAAATGAGGGTACCAACATCTACCAGTGGAGACCAAAATTGAATTATCAGAGTGCTCATGGTCGATAAAAGTTAGTGGTAACTCCAAAGTAAGCGTGTTTTTGTATGAAATGTTAATTAGGGAAGTTTTTTATATATTAACATAGCAAACAAGTATATGGGTCTCCTGATGGAAAGAGACAACAACCGCCTATTAACACTAAATATTTTTATGGTGCGTTGCTATATGGGTGGCGAGATGGTAATGACATATGTATAACTTTACCGACTACCTCACCGTTTTTTCCCACCCCAAAACCAACCGTTTAGCTGGCAGACGGGGGAGACAACTCTAACATAAATTAATCGAAATATTGTTTTCACAAACCTACAGTATTTTCAAAAACCTATCCAACGACACGCCATACTATGGGTTACACGAGAAAAAATCAACATGCCGACTTTACATGTTGATAAGCATAAAATAATATTTTGCAAGAGATATGTTACCACTTTGTTGCCGTGATTAATATGTATATTCATACCAAATTACAGCTTTCTAGGACTAAGGATCTTGGCGCTAGACTGCGGACGGAAAGTCATAGCGAAACTATGAAGGTTCTTAGTTTACTTTGGAACCCCAAAAACTAACAATTCTTAAACTTGACCAATACTACTTGGAGTCAACTACCCATTTTAGCATTCGGCAAATGGTGGGAATTCTGAGTATTTACTGATGATTGCTTCACTGTATCCTACTCAGTTCCCAGAATGGTGCAGGTGTAATATTTTTACTCCTAAATTGTATTCAACAACATTGTGATCGACCTAACCTGAGACTGCATTCACACGGCATTGTCCTGCATTATGTGCACAAAGTATGTCATTATATTATGTATTCGTTAAGACGTATACTGCAAAAAACGTGCATGAGAATGCCGTGTGAACCCAGCCTAAGCCGTATTCTAAATAAAATATGTAATTATGAAAATACCTCCATTACAAAAATTATAAAATTTATGCAACAACATAATTCAGAGATTACAAAGATAATTTGCCGGTACCTAGCGTCATTACACGTGGCTACAATGAATGATTGCGTCGCCGCTTGCTTCACTTTCCTCATTCATACACTGACCATTTTATTTCACTTTAAAACGGGACATGTTGTAATGAATTATTTAGTTTTGAGAATAAACAAGAAAAGGTTTCCCTCCGTGTTGGTTACGGGCTCCTTTCAAGAATATGCCAAATGCCGTTCTGCTAGGCAGGACGTAAAAGGCGACCGATTGGCTATGCGAGTCACTGCCATCGTAACTACTAGGTGGTAGAGCTCTACATTGTCTCACCCAGGTCTGCGACCACCGCCTTACTTATTCCTGCTGCAATAACGTCAGAGCTTGTCACTGTCGTGTTTCGGTTTGGAGGGTAAGGTATTCAGTAAAGTTACGCATGTGGCATTAGACCTCGCCATAAGATATAAACGCGCCATTAGCATCTTTGGTGTCTATGTGCGATAGTTGACTCTTTCCATCAGGAGATCCATCTGCTTGTTTGCTATCTTATGATATAAAAAAGTAAAGTGAGGGGTCTTCGTGTTCTCGTATAGGCCTTGCTCTATTTGAAGAATAAACCATCTGCCTTCCTTCCAAACAATTTGTGAGACAATGACTTTTGGAGATTTCATGAAAGGTTAGGCAAACTTGCCACCACCATCGTGACAAGTAGATTGTGGAGTCCAGCAACGTGTTACCCGGGTTACCCATTCTTACAAAATTGTCGAGTCTAAGCTTGGAGGTTAAAGTCATAAGGTAAACTTAGCATGTGGCATTTCACCCCGATATTCTAAAATCCATCAGATCTCCACGATTTGGCATCCTAGGAAACTTTTCTGAGTATCTTACGATGATGTCAGTATATCTGCATGTATGTGTCTATATTAACCTCTCATAACTTTTCAATGACTTGACTAATATCAAAACGCGATTAAGGGGATTTCCAAGGGAGATTTAGTTCCACCAAACTTAGACTTTCTGAAAAATTGAACCAATTTAGTCCAATTAATCATCAGAAATTTAAAAAACACAATAAAATCGGTAAAAAAATCTTTTTAAATAATTTCCAGACTAGTAATATGCCAATTGATTTTAAAATGTAATCAGCTCTTTTTATTTCAAAGCTGCTTCAAACGTTGTAAATCAGATCAAAATCAGTTAATTTGTTCGGAAGCTACCGTTGACGAAAGATTATAAAAAGTTTTTTTCGACATAGCTTCAAAATTTTGAAACTAATTTGTTGCTGACAAACAACATTTCAGAGCTCAAAAATTAATGTCGTTAAAAATCAAAATCAATTATTATTTATTTATTTATTTAAGTACTTTATTGCATATAATGTTACAAAGGCGTAACTTAATGCTATTAATCATTTTCTCACAGTTTACCTTCACCAGTTTACCAGGAAAAGCTTGGGTAGTGCATAATAAGTTAATTACGAGTTATTAATAAAACTAAACACTAGATACCAATTTATCATAACTAACCTATTATTAAAAATATTCTACAAAAAATCATATAAACATTATAATAACCTCAGTATACATAATACATCAATCATCGCGTTCAAAAGTTATAGCTTTCAGTAGTGTCGTTTTCAACAAACTTTAGATTTAGAGCACAGTTAGCGCTCAAAAATCTATGCTTAGGTATATTTTTGACTGCTTCGATTTTAAAATACCTCAACTTACTTCAGTAGGTACTACATCCCTGGATTATACTTCGTGTAAGATCGAAGAAACTGGAACAGTCCCATACGAAAAGGAATATATGGTCACTTTACTCATGTAACACGCTTTAAGATACTGTGTATTAAGTTTTACGCGGCTGGCTTGTAGAGCAAATTTGCTCCACTTTCAGATGATTATACTATGTTTCCAAGCGCTAACTATTGATAGATACAAATCGCGATTATCATAATCTATACATCTATAAAATAAATAAAATTGGAGTGTCTGTTTGTAATATTAAAATAACCGGTTTGAACTAAATGCATATGGATGTATACACGGTACACATATCAAAATAACCTTTTTTACGATTTTTGTCTGTTTGTCTGTTCGTCTGTCATTCTGTCTGTCTGTCTTTCTGTTTGTTCCGGCTAATCTCTGGAACGGCTGGACCGATTTTGACAGGAATTTCACTGATAGATAAGGAATTTCGCTGATGTAATAAGGTGTAACTTAGGCTATTTTTTTAAAAAAAATCCTCACGGACGAAGTCGCGGGCATAGCTAGTATAAAATAAACACGAATATTGTGAAGTCGGTTTCCTTGTGGTGTAGGCAGAGAACATGGAACTTCAATAGACGCACGACTATTCGAAATTTTGCGACATGAGTAATGATCGATGGCAGCATTATATTGACATGTAACAATTATATCTTAGGCGTATTTACTTACATAAATGATATCAACAGATATCTGAGCTTATCCAAAGTATGCTTAACCAAACTCCAATTAGTTAGCGCGGGTTCAAATTTTTTTTAGTCTGGGTCCAACCTGGAACGGGTCTCTTGGTCTGAACCAAATAAGCTTACCAATAGATTACTAGGCAAACATTTTACAAAATTTGCAAACAATTTAAAAGTATCACGATATTTACATTTTATTATATTAAATAATACTACATTAATTAAATGAACTAGCGACCGCCCTTTGGTCAAAACTCGACTATAGACTAAACAATAAAATCTCTTTAAAGTTTGACTGTACACTTTAGCAGCAAATAAACTAGTATACATGTGTTTATATTATCATGTGTGTCACATGAATGTAATGCTTGTGATATTTTTTTATTACAATATATAAAAATAATAGATTTCCGCTGTTGTCCGCAATGTAAACTTTAATTGTGCCAAATTTCATACTCCACCGTCGTTCGCATGATTGTGTTAAAAAGGGTAAAAAGGTTTTGCTTCACGTATTAATATATTATATATTATACAATAAATCTATCTTAAGCAGTGTTTACACTGGTAAATAGCAGTATATTTCAAAACGATGATCAATTTTGGACCTCCGAATGGCATTCAACACAATTTTTGAGTTGAGAAAGTCGTTTCAGCTACAAAATCGATTGACTGAAAAATGAAAAATAAATTTAAAAAAACACGAATTTAATTTTTTTAACTTCCCGCTAACGCAATATAATTTTTTGGTGAAATAGTATTTTTTTAATATAACTTCCAGATTTATACAATGAGTACAAAAACCAATCAGTTCTATCTATTCCTTAAAAAACTACGTCCAATGTATAAATTACATCAAAATCGGTTTATCCGTTTGGAAGTAATCGTTGGCAAAAAAAATTAATAAAAGGGTTTTTTCGACATAACATCGAAATTTTTCAACCAATAATTATTTGATATTCTACGATATCTCAGTACATCAAATACAGTTTCAAAATCAAAATCTAATCTAATTTTCAAAAATTACGGCTTCTCAAATATTAAAATTACGTTGTTTTTAGCAAACTTACTTAATATTTTTGAAATAACTTTCAAGCTAATACACTGATTGACTTAAAAATCTTATCAGATTTTCTCCTTTAAAAACTGCGCCAATCACCATTAATTGCATCAAAATCGGTCAATTTGTTTGGGATTTATCAATGATGAAAATTTTTGAAAAAAATGTTTTTGACAGTGCTTTGAAATTTTTCAACAAACGAATACTTAACTAAAGCAATATACGAGTATTAAATCTCAAAAATTGAGTTGAATGTCATTTGGAAAGATCAAAATCGATCATCGCTTCCAAAATATACAGCTTATCAAAAATCAACATACTGTCATTTTTAACAAATTGATGTTTATTTGAAAAAAATTATGCTTATAGTTTGAGCTTAAAATATTTTAGCGGGAAGTTTTAGAGATGGCCTGCAGGGTCCACCCGTTCACAGATTTTTTTCAACGAATTAAGCAATGTTGACCCAGTTTACGCTATTTGAAGGAGGTTTTTAATTGGAGAGCTGATTAGACTGAAATCAATCGGTATATCAGTCTGCAAGTTATTTTAAAAAGTATGAAGTAAGTTGTTGTAAACAACATAATTTTAAAATTTGAAAATTTGGAAGTTTTAAAAACTTGATTCGACTTTGATATTTGAAACGCGCGTATTAGTCTAGTCAACAAGTTCAAAAACGTGTTAAATAGACATAAAGCTCCTAAAAATATGTGCCATAGCTCATTCGATTCGGAATGACGTCTAGAAAAATGTTTTTTAAGGGTATATTAGCACATAAAAAATTGCGATTGTTATTAACAAAATAAGATTTAAAAAAAAGGTATTTAGTTTTTCGTTAATAACTTTTAAAATAATGATATTTAAGGAATTTTGAAAAAAGAACCTGAAAGAGGAGAAAATTTCCAATAAAAAAGTCCTGACTCCCGGAACTCTATCTATATTATTTATAATTTTTTTTTAACGCTGAAAATAGGGCTCCGCGAGGGCGTTACGGCATAGGCGCGCCGCCTAAAAAGCCGGTATATCACCTAAAATAATTTTTTTTTAATATTAAATAACAATTTAAAAATTTGAATAAATTATAGTGTAATCTAGACACTTGAACGAAAAAAACCTCGGTGAAAAAAAAAATTTTGTCGATTTTTCAAAAAGTTACACCATTGTTAATTAACTAATTTTTTTCCAATCTCTGTTTTTATAAATTACGGTATAAAAGTTTAAATAATTGGTCTATAAATTTTTCGCTTCGTGGAGCTCTTTTTGTTTAGGTACTTAATAAAGTTATGCAAAAAAAAAATATTAAAGTTAATTATTTTGTTAATTATAATTTTTTTAAACTAACTAAAAATGAAATTTCTAAAAAAAGTTATCAAAAAAAATTTTTTTTTGGTAATATATTATTATTGCTGTTTTCGCACCTGATATAGGTATTAATTAACATTGGAAAAAAAATTTTTACGTCATTTGTTAAAAAATTGTTTATAAACAAATAGACTATTTTGGGATTTTAAAAAAATTTTTTTTTATCTTATAGCATAGGTGAAACGATGATTTTTTTAAAAAAAATTTTTTTCTTAAATAATTTTTTTTATTGTTTATAATCGTTTTTTTATATTTCAATTGTTTAAATAATTAGTTAAGAAATTATTTTATTCTTAAAAATCATCATTTACCCTTTTCAATGGAATAACAGAGAAATAAATAATTTAATTGTTTATTAACTTAACAATTTGTTATAAACAAATAATATTAACCGTTATATTTTTTTTCGAAAACTTCAAAAAATTACAAAAACAATCATATATAACAAAGTTAAGAAAAAAATTTTTTTGTATTTTTTACAACACTTAAATATTATACAATAATGAAATTACAGCCGTTACATAATTTGTCAAGTTAAAAATTGTTATAACTTTTAAACTATTAGAGATAGAGTTCCGAGAGTCAGGACTTTTTTATTGGAAATTTTCTCCTCTTTCAGGTTCTTTTTTCAAAATTCCTTAAATATCATTATTTTAAAAGTTATTAACGAAAAACTAAATACCTTTTTTTTTTAATCTTATTTTGTTAATAACAATCGCAATTTTTTATGTGCTAATATACCCTTAAAAAACATTTTTCTAGACGTCATTCCGAATCGAATGAGCTATGGCACATATTTTTAGGAGCTTTATGTCTTTTTAACACGTTTTTGAACTTGTTGACTAGACTATATTCAACGCAGTTTTTTAATTATTTTATAAGGTCAAAATCAATTGATTAAAGACGTTTATTTCAATATTTTTCGCCAACAATTACTTGCGAATAGATAAATTGATTTTAATGCAGCTTGCAGTATTGCATGCAATTTTGCAAGGTTAAGAGCTCGTTAGATTTTGTAATTAATTGGTCAATCAATCTGAAAATTTATTTTTAAAAATACTGTTTTTTTTTTTAAAGTTTCTCCAAATATCCTGGACCGAAACAGGTACAGATTTATACAAAGTCTAAGTTTCATGGAATCCAAATCGACTGCCATTAACCACATTTCAATCGGTTAAGCTGTTCAAAAGTTATGAGATGGTTTATATTCACGCACATACATACTGCCGTCATTGTAAAAATAGTGAGCAAGGGTTCCTAGGACCTCAAAACGTGGAAACCTGGCTAAAACTTGATTTCCTATAATCGGGACAAAATCAATAACTTCCTTTGCGGGCAGCGGGAAGTTAATAATTCATCAGAAGAAGAAGCAGGTCTTCAATGGCGAGCGATTGGCACTATCATCGTGGTGGTGGTAGGTGGTAGAGTTCTGCATTTTCTCACCAGGGTCTGGTACAACCGCTTTACCTATTCCTACTGCAATAGCGTTGGTGCTTGTCATTGTCGTGTTCCGGTTTGGAGGATAAAGTAGCCGGTAAAATTATGCACGTGGCATTAGACCTCGCCACAAGATAGCAAATCACCATTAACATTTTTGGTGTCTATAATCGATGGGTGACTCTGTCCATCAGGAGACCCATCTACTGGTTTTCCGTTTCATGATATAAAAAAGAAAATTATTAGCGGAAGAAGTTATTTTTTTACTTTGTTTTTTAGTGTTTTAATTTTTTTTAGTCTGTTGAAAAAATTTACAAGCACCATCTCCCTTGTATTTACCATAAATAGAAGGCTATATAGCATAAACCATTCTATAACCTTAACATTTATTTAAGAATGAAAAAAATTTCGTAATTATTTCTGTTTTACTCTTAGGTACAAAATATGTAATTTAAAAAATTACTCTCGAGCTAATTGCCTCGGAGCAGCGCATTAAAAGTTAATTAAGGTAACAATAAAATGCTCGAAGCTTGATCTTTATCGCTAACCTATGTAACGAACCGAATAATTATATTATCTTTCAACAAATATGTACGAGTAAAACGTTACAGTAACACTGTTTATTATTGGAATCTACTCAGTTCGACTACACGATATTAAATCAATAAATACTCGTTTATACCTAGGGTCTGCATTGTCACGTTCGGGTCTGGTCAGGGATGCATATTTGACCGATGTTTCATTTTAGAAAAAAATCAATGTCTCGATATCGATGATTTTTAAGAGTGATGTTGCATCCCTAGGTATAGTCCAACCACCGTACCTATTATAGCCGCAGTAGCGTTAGCGTTTGTCACTATTGTTTTCCGGTTTGCATCTGCCATGTCTGAATCATCTTGCGTGCCCCGAAAGAGTAACTGAGATCATGTAGATTTGGACGCACACTATATCTGACATTTCATGACTAACATACAATATTTTATCATAATTTATTTTCAATTAATTATGATTAATCTGCCATTTTGTTCGATAACTCGTAACAATTTTGTGAATCGCAAATGAGTAACCAATTCGATAGGTTTCTTTCAATCAGCACCCAAATATCGTGTTTTTTATTTTCAAATTTTCAAACGGGCCAAAATTGTTTTATAGTTAACACTCAGCTATTCCGATTTGTCGTAACTATTCAAATATCTTAAATTGCTCTACTTTTTCAACAATAGCATCGACTTTATCCGGCATGAAAATCTGGACTAAAAAACGCTTGAACCACGTTTGTGCTACTAGTCTGCGCAATAAGTTGAAAAGTGTCTAAAATAGAGATACAGCTCTTAAAATTATGTGCGATAGCTTATTGGATCCGGAATGACACCTAGAAAAATGTGCTAAAAGTTATAAACAAAAGATGAGAAAAAAATGGCATTTCGTTTTTTGCCAATATTTCATAAATTATTAATATTTAAGAAATTTCAAAAAAAGATTCGGAAAGAAGAGGAAATTTTCAAGAAAAAACTCTCAGATCTCGGAAGTCTATCTCCATTATTTATAATTGTAATTTAACGCTGAAAATGGGTCTCCGCACGACATTTTTAGGTTGCGCGCACAGCCTCAAAATCGAGTACGACACATAAATTAATTTATTTAAGGTGAATATTAAATATTCTTTTTTAAATTTCAAAAAATTATGATGTATTTTAAATACTATAAAAAATTTATTTCCGTTAGAAATTTTACTTAAAATTAATTTTTCAACAAGTTAAACGATTGTTAACTAACAAAATTTTCTCGTCTTAATTGCAAATGAAAAAAAATGTTTAAATAATTATCGTAAAAATTTTTCGCTTCGTAGAGCCTTTCTTATATACATACTTAACAATATCACGCCATAAGAGTTAAAAAGATATTTGCTTATTATAATTATTGTACTTTAACAGAAATTGAAAAATCCACGTAATGTAGGTAAGTAGCTGGTAAACTTATGCATATTACATTAGACCTCGCCATAATATATCAACGCATCATTAACATCTTTGGTGTCTATAGGTGATGGTTGACTCTTTCCATCAGAAAACCCATTTGCTTGTTTGAAATAGCCGCAAGTATGTCGTTACCGGACTTGTTATATACACACATATGAAGTAGATTTGTAAGGTCAGGTTATTTCGTAAAATATTTTATTCGTTTCACATTCGTAATGAACACACAAGAGCTTGATTAATTTAGTTAAATTATATAAACTCTTCAGACACAAAGTTCTCAATTCTCAAGGTAGTTCACGCCCCGCTGCATTCAAGGGGCTTTGACCAGATTATGTGACTGTCTATGTATAATGCTGCGGCCGCACTTGCGTCTGTCGTCACAAGGCTTCGTGCGATGACACGATACATGCAGATGTAACCGGCTGCAATCGACTATCGTCGTAAACATTCAGACTGCGTTTGCCTTATTCTGCGGTTGGCAGAACCGCGCGATAGGTTATACCGTCCGTCAAAAGGTTTTAGCGCGCTAACATATAGCGCTGCGTGGATAGACTAGCATTGTTCATTTTAGCGGTTGTTTTCGATCGAATCGAACGTATGCGGGTGGTTGTGTAAAATGGAGTCTAACGATGAAATGGTGAGCTGAGCCCATCATACGTGATACGGAATCCTAAAAATGTGAGTCACAAAAAAACATTTAATAATCAATTGTTATCACACAGTAGGTAATAATTAAAATAAAGGCAGTCGTCGTCCATAGTTACAGGTTTGAAAATGTTTTTGATCTTGGATTATTGCACGATAGTTCGTGTAAAATATATAAATAATAGACGCAAGTGCGGCCACAGCATAGGAAACCATAAACGCTAATAAGATCTTTATTAGATTGTTCAAGACACTTTTTACACGCTTTTTATTAGCTTCACCTGTATGTTTGTATGTTTGTATGTTTGTTTGTAACCGACTTCTTTGGGCGCGATTTTGACCCACTTTAAACGGCCAGATTTCGTTCAAACTTTGTAGATTTATCGAGGACCGATGACAATACACTAATTTGATAAAATTATTCCATTTTTAACCGACTTCAAAAAAAGGAGGAGGTTCTCAATTCGGCTGGTATATTTTTTTTATGTATGTACACCGATTTCTCCGAAGTTTTTGAACCGAATTACGTGATTCTTTTTTTGTTCGATGCGCAATAGTTTCGAATTGGTCCCATAAAAATTTGATTCAGATAGGCCCAGTAGTTTTTGTTTTATGAGCATTTTTTTATTTATTGTACCTATCTCGATGTCTGAAATCAAATCTCGCAAGTAAATTTGATCCACTTCCCGGTTACCGATTGAGCTGAAATTTTGTATACGTATGGTAATTGAATGACAATGAAACCTTATTATGACATGGAGCTGATCTGATGAATCTGAATCGGAAGGTGACCACAGGAACTTAATAATTAAATGGTTAAAAATCGGTTAATAACAAGACTATTGAGTTTGGACTCATTTGATTCATGTTGATGAGCACTTTGGTGCTTGGTGCTAACTAGGATCCTGCAGGGTTCGATGATGAAGCAAGAAGGTGACCATAGGAGCTCAGCAATTAAATAACACAACTCTATCGAGTTTGGGCTCGTTTGATTAGTGTTGACGAGCACTTTGGTGCTTGGTGCTAACTAGGATCCTGCAGGGTTCGATGAAGAAGCCAGAAGATGACCATAGGAGCTCAGCAATTAAATAACACAACTCTATCGAGTTTGGGCTCGTTTGATTCGTGTTGACGAGTACTTTAGTGCGGGTGGAAACTAGTTATAAAAGGAACTACTCTTAACAAAAGTCTTTGTTCTACGTCTGTCAAGTCGGTCAGTTCAAGAGGTAAAGATATAACTTCCATGTTGTTCCAGTAGGCCTGAGAAGGAACTTGTCTTTTTTTATGGTAGTCGAACAAAAAAAAATCAAAACGTGCTTTAACTAATGACGTCTGTTGTTTTGGATATAATAATTTCTTACAGATTGTACATGGTACTTCAGCATATTGATTTATGGTGGTTATAAAATTACGCTCAGTAATTGAACGAAGTCTTTGTGACGTCTGACGCGCTACCGCTAGGCGGTTCTCATGTGGCTGAGCAGACTCGATTGCTGTACGGTTTCTTATCACTACTAATCCACGAGCTCTCTGCTCGGCGGACTCCTTAGCTATACGCTCCTCAATGAGACCAATTCTATGAGCCTTCTGCTCGGCAGACTAGTTCGCTAGTAGTTCTCTCGCTAGTCGCTAGTTCGCTCAATAATGAGATCAACTCTAATAGCTCTCTGCTCAAAAGACTCATTCGCTAGACGCCCTTGGATCTTACCGAGTCTACTTCTACCAAGGCTGGGCCAAAGCGGGTTTACAAGCATGGGCCAGAGATAGACAGCATTGCGCCAAGCATGACCCATATCTGGCCCCGTCGTATTGTCCTGTATGGGAGTACGACAGGAACGCCTTGCACACTTACACACACACACATACATACACACACCACACACACACACACATACACACACACACCACACACACACACACACACATATGTCTATAAGCGTGTAAGTAGTTCCGTGCTTCTACCGCGGCACTCGACTAGGTATGCGCATTCGAGTTTGCAACAGTGTCTGTGCATATAACTTAGATTTCACGAGCCACGAAGAGTCCGCCGCCGTCTCTGTGACTGAGTTTAATTGACTGAGTAAAAAAACAAAAAAAAAACAAAATAAATGTACATAATATTTATAGATATAGATATATCACCATCCATGTTAACTTTACATGGATATATATATATAGATATACAGTCTTGTAGTTTTCGTTTTTTATTAATTGTAATTAAACGACACTGAATTTATTAGCCGTTCGCATTCGATGATCTACAATGAAGAATGTTAACTAATTTTGATTATTAGCACTCCATATTCTCTGTGAAAAATAAAAAATACTAGTGAAAGAATTACTTCGATTCGTCAATTAGTTTCCGATTTATGCCCGGTCCCTATATCTGCAAAACGACTCGTTTTAGTGATAAATAGTAGGATTTTCTACGAGGCGTAAGCTAAAACTGTTCCTAAAAAGCACGACTCTTATGTCAAATTACCAAAGGTTCGTTGCTAACGGGTGGGAGGGCTGCCAGTTAAGGTTTTACTGTGTATTGTATGGAAATGACAGATTGGTATGTCCCTATAAAAAATATAATGTCATTAATCTGTCAAAATTTCATCATCCGTCATTCGTATAGCTACCCCCGGATTTCGGCCGGTTGAACAATAATTTAAAAAATATTTAGCGTGAATTTACCACTTCAAGCTCAGAAAGTGACACGGAAATGCTTTACATATTATCAGACTGGTATGTGACGTCTAGTTCCGACGAAAAATCAACAATCAGAGTATAAAGGAAAGAGTGGAAACTACATATAATTCCAGCTGCGGTTTCAGCTTGATATAACGGCAGAAGAGCAATTATTGTCTGAAATATATCCCCATTTACGAATAACAGGAGCCAGGTAGATATTTTTCTTATTTCCTAGCTGACAAACTTTAATTATTATTCGTAGACTCTTGCAAGATAAATAAACTTTCATAGTTCTTCGTATTTGTTCAAAAAATCATGGAATAATCTCCATTGCACCAGCTGCTATTGACCCTCCGATTGCATGCGATAGGCACAGTGTTGTTGACAGAAGACTTTATTGGTGTGACAGTCCTGCGCCAGGCGGACAGTACGTGATATCAGCTTTGCAATAGCACATTTGCAATCGGACTACATAAAAATCAAAAATGATACATAACAAGGACGTTGCCAAATAGCCCGCTTTCCTCGAGTACTAGTTGCAATTGATGGAACACACGTTAGAATATAATCTAGTATAATTTGTGCAAATTTGAATAAATATAAGTCATGTTGGTCACCTACTTCGCCTACGAATTACTTTAATTCACAAGCCAGCCAATCTTTGTCATTGTAAAGCAAACAAGCAGATATCTCACCCGAGGAAAAGATAAACTATTGCCTATAGTCACCAAAGTTCTTACTGATGCTGATGCACTGCTATCCGTTTGGAGGAATGGCAATGCCACATGTATAAATTTACCAGCTACCTTACCCTCCGAACCGAGAAACGAAAATGAGAAGCATTGGCGCTATTGCGGTAGAAATAGGTAAAACGGTGGTGCCATATACCCTGGTGAGGAGTTGCGGAACTCTACCACCATAGTCATGACCTGAAAATCAATCTTTTTCGAGTCTTTTACGAACTACACGACAGATGGTCTATTGTTCAAAGGTGGTATTGAACAATATGGGAAATATAAATAATAATAATTTCAGGCTAACTATAATCACTAACATGGTAGAGTTCTACAACATCCGCACTTACCTAATCCTGCCGTAATAGTGTCGATGCTTGTCACTGTCTTGTTTCACTTTGGAAGGTAGTAATCGGAAATGAACCATAAATTTGACTTCAACCCTTGCCATATGGATAGCAAAGCACCATTAAAATAATAGGTATTAGTACTGGGTAACAATAATATAGGTACCTGGTATCTATAGGCAATGGTTATCTCAAAGATATGGATCATAGCAATTTAAAAATTAAACTGACTTCAAATATGTGTCAACTGTACCCATATCACAAAAAACCTTACCTATTCCTGCCGCAATAGCGTCAGTGCTTGTCGCTGTCGTGTTCCGGTTTGAAGGGTAAGGTATGCATGTGGCATTAGACCTCGCCACAAGATAGCAACGCACCATTAACATCTTTGGTGTCTATGGGTGATGGTTGACTCTTTCCATCAGGAGACCCATCTGCTTGTTTGCGAAATTTATTATACGTGATTGGACAAATCGTTGAAAATGTTTAATAACATTGTATTTTTTATCATTAATTCTTTATTTTTCAGCTTGCAACAATGAAGCTGGATACGCATACGGTCCGTACAAGAATGCAGGAAGGCAGACGAAGAAAACAGATTTTTAATGTTTCTTGTATAGGAACCCCTTTGGATTCTAACTTTTTTACCTTATTGTTTGTCGTGTTAGCGACCACAACGGCAGACGTTCTGTGAATATTTCAGGGGCTCATTTATTTCTATTTCATATACAGCCTTGAGACAAAAAGTGGGGATATTTATAGGATTTTGTTTATCACCTCATTATGAATAAAACCAAAGTGCTTAAATTTGAAGTTTTATTTTATAACTTATACTAAGTTTAACATGCGAAGAAACTATAATTAGGCCTTAAGAACTAGCAAGGAAACAAAAAATTGGAAAAAAGAAGCACAACTAAAAAGCAGCTTAGATCTCCAACACAAACTCTTCCACGGCATAAGCATTATTTTTCAACTATTATAATTTCTTCGCTTTAAGCTTAGTCATGGCGATTTCACTATTTCAGTTTTACGTAATTCTATTCCAAAATTGCCGTATTTGCTCGGTGGCCATATTTAGCTATTGCAAAGTTTTGTTCCTGGCGTCCATCATTCATTTTGTAGTTCTCTCCTGTGTTATTAAAGGAGACATAGTTATTTTAAAATTAATTTAAACTACATAGATAGAAATTTTAAATGTAGATAGCATCTTTTCTAGTTTGTAAGTTTTGGCTCATACTGCCACACAGTCATGCATTTGACGTTTCCCCGTGTTGGTCCGAGCTCCCTAGAAAAATAGGCCAACTGCCGTTCTGCCAGGCAGGTCGTAAAAAGCGGACCGATTGGCTGTTCGAGTCACTACCATAGTGGCTACTAGGCCTTACATATTGCGTATACAATAGTGTGAGTGCTTGTCAATGACCTGTTCCAATTTGAAAGGTAAGGTAGCCCGTAAGCTTGTGCGTGTGGCTTAGACCTCGCCACAAGATAGCAAGGCACCACTAACATATGTGGTATCTATAGGCGATGGTTGACTCTTTTGATCTAGAGACTCGTTTACTTGTTTGCTATTGTATAATTAAAAAAATATTAATTAATAATATAATTAAAAAGTGAATTAGTTAACATAAATATTGACTACAATAATTTAAAAATATACACACAATAAAATAAAGTATACCTTCAGCCGAAGCCATGTACTGTATAGACTATAGAACATACCCAATATTCATAATGTATAAGAACTGATAAAATCAGATCTAAATAGTTGAGTAATGAATAAATAAAAAATGATTTGAATAATTTTTCCGAGATTAGAGTTCTACAACGTCTCACCTAGGTTTTGTGCCGTCGTTTCACCGATTCCTGCTGCATTAACGTTGTGCTTGTAACGTATGTTCCAGTTTGAAAGGTAAGGTAGCTAATAGCTAATAAGTATGCATTCGGCACATCTACCTGCCACATGGATTGTAATGCAATTGTTACTTTCTTGGTGGTGGCTGTCTCTGAGCCATCTGAGATTAGCCAAAGAGATATCTGCCATTCTACAATGTAAACAAAGTAATTCTTGTAATATATATTATACCTTTAAGTTATACTGAATTTTGCTGGGACATTTTCTGGTTTTGTTTTTCTTAAATTGTTCCATTTTGGTTTTAAAAATTGTGCTTCTTGTAAAAATGTGTCTATAACATTAGTAGATCGCATCAATTTTATAATTAATAAATTATTTTGAAAAAAACAGTTTGAACTTTGATGACGGCTAACGTCAGTATTGTGAACCATTTCACGCTTATGACACTTTCTTTGATATTGAATGATAAAATTTTTCCATTGATTATTTGTATACATCATTTATATTTCGCATTAAATGCATACACGGCTATCCATTGTATCTAGCTCTATACTTTACATCAATTAGTTTATAAATAGGGCTTAATTTTTTCGAGACAATTTTAAAACTTTCTGAATAATGGAACGCAGTGAGGGCCATCCACAGATAACACACTATATTCGAGAGGGCCATCGGTAAGCAGTCAAGCTACGGATGCTTGTCGTAAATACATAGTCCAAAAAACTTGTGGGACAGCATGACAGACCGTTTTATTACTAAGCTAGTTACGAATTGTTACTGTTACGAATGACAGTTTGTAGATTATAGGAACCCGGCATTAGAAGTAAAATAAGTTGAACCGCACGACGCTGGCTGCCGTTGACGCTGTGACGTCATCGCATAACACGCTCAGTCTAGTTCGCTCGGCACTCACGGTCGCGCGCCCGTGCCGTCGAAAGTGTACCTCAATACTTTTAAAAATGTCCAATCCAAATAGTAGGAAATCATGTGTTGTGCCTAAATGTAAAAATACAACTACCAATACGCCGGAAAAATTGTTTTTTATAGTTCCAAAGGACGTTAAAGTGCGAAAAAAATGGATAAAAGCTATGAAGAGGTTAGATCCATTTGGAGATAAAAGTACAGTTTATTGTTGTGAAGACCATTTTGACGTAAGTATAGTGATAATATTTTGTGTAACTAGGTACATGAATGATAATAATTATTTTCATCTTACAATGAAACAATTTCTAACCGAATTAGTCGCATGTTTATTGATTTTACATTGGCAGGAAAAACGTTAAATCAATAACTACGCGATTAATCCGGTTAAAAATAGTTTCATTATAATATACAGTGATCGTGAATACCTAAGACATTACTATTATAATATTTTGTAGTTTACATTTATTTAATACCTATAAACATAAAATCTGGTCAGAGGTACAAAACCTTTGGTGTCAGAACTTTCCGTTATGTTTCTACATAGTATTACATAATATAATAATATTTTGAGAACAATGCAGCTGTTTTGTGTTATCCTTTGTTTTCTATACAAGTTTTAATCTATACTAGACTCTGCCTACTGCTCTGCTCGCGTAGGCTAGGTGTAGATGTCTAATACGATTTTTCTTGTTTTAGATTGAGAATGATATGGAGAACTATATTAAATATAAGTTGGTTGGGGGAAGAATTAAACTAAAACAGGGTATAGTTCCACACAAATTCAAATGTCAACAGGAAAAGAAAGATAAACCTCAGAGATCTGCAGTGCAAAAACGTAATCGTATAGAATATTTTGAGAAACTATTAAATAAAGATGAAACTTCGGCATTAGGAAAACCTGAAGAGATATTTGTCGCTAGCTGTGAAGACGAAACAGTAATAGAAGATCCATTAAGATTTGGAAATAATGAGCAGTGTTTAGAAATATCAAAAAAAAGTAAGGGAGTGCAAGTAAACCTGAAAGCTAAAGGTGTCCATAAATCAACCATAACTGTTAACAAATATTTAAAAAAAGAGAAGAAAATAATATTTTCACCAGATGTAGTATCTTTTGGTAGTATGAACGACACATCTTCAAACGCTTCTTTACACGAAATGTTTAACCTTGATCAAGAATCAAAGAATCCAAATGAAGATTCAGATTCGGAACCGGAATGCGAAACACTTTTTTTTAGAAACTATATGCAAAAGGCTGCTCTTTTATCCATATCTAGAGAACCACAACTGTTGTTAGGTTTACCTAAAGAATGCTATTTTTGTATAAATATGTTATTCGAAACAACAAAATGTACTCCGCGAAATATAATGATAACTTTAAAAAAAATACGCTTGTATCAACCTAATACTATTCTGGCCTTGGATTTTGGTTTGTCGACTAGTTCTGTTACTAAAATCATAAGGGTAACTGTTCCGGCTATAGCATCTGTACTTAAATCACTTGTATACTTTCCACCTTCATCCGATGTCCAGATGAATTTGCCTATTCCATTTAGAAAAAATTACAATCAGGTTCAAAGCATTATCGACTGTTTTGAGATTCAAATCGAAAAGCCTGTTGATGCCGTAAAGCAAGCTCTTACGTGGTCCGATTACAAAAACTGTAACACAATAAAATATTTAATATCAATAACACCCGACGGGTTAATAAATTTTATCTCACCAGGGTATGGTGGCAGAGTAACAGATTCATTAATTTTTGAAGATTGTGGTATTTTGCAAACTTTACCTGAAGGATCAGCAGTATTAGCAGACAGAGGTTTTAAAAATATTGCGCATTTGCTACAACAAAATAGACATACTCTGATCAGACCTCCTAGCGTGGGCACTAAAGTAAAACCGACCAAAAAAGAAGTTTTAGAGACAAAAAAAATTGCAGCGTTACGGATACACATAGAAAGAGCTATCGGCCGACTTAGATTCTTTGAGTTTATAACGCCACACGCTTGTGTAGATCTAAAGCAAGTTGACCTGCTAGATTCAGTGGTGATTTCTGCATGTGGAATAGTTAATCTTCAAAGCAGTCTGTTTCATTTAAAGTAACTTCCTATTGTTTTAAGCAAAATACATATAAGTATATTTCATTGTATTAAAAACTAGCGACCTGCCCGCGGTTTCACCCGCGCAGCTTTTGTTCCCGTGGGAATATCGGAAAGGTTTATACACTTAAACCTTCCTCAAGAATCAATCTATCTATTAAAAAGAACCGCATCAAAATCCGTTGCGTAGTTTTAAAGATTTAAGCATACATAGGGACAGACAGAGAAAGCGACTTTGTTTTATACTATGTAATGGTATAAGATTTTGAGGTTAGGTACATTTCATTTTCCACCAATGTTTGTGTTATTTATAGAGTTTTAATAAAACTATATTACATTAGTATAATGTTATTTTATTAATTTGTCAAAAATATTTTCCTTCCAAAACGTTACACATTTTTCAAAAAGATCATCACAATATTTCTTATTGTAAACTACTTCATGCACATCAACATTCCTTGAGGTTTCAAAGTCAACGTGTGCAATACAAAATAGGGCTTTTCTTTTTCCGGTCATTTGCATTTGTGTTTGTATCTGAGCATAATATTTTTTGCCTAGTTTACCTTTACTATAATATGTAATAAAAGTGTTTGCCTTGGTTGGACACTTTACTTCTATAACGCAATCATCAGTAAGCCCGTCAGGCGAGGCACCAATCATAGGCCACTCATTCATTAAAAAAAGACCAGATTCCACTATCTTTATATTGTGTACCTTCGCGACTTCCTTTATGACATCCTTTTCTAATATTTTTCCTCTTTTGATAGCATTCGTTTCATTAAAAGTTACAGCACCAAATATTTCTTCAACTAAAGAGCCATCTTTTGTTGTACACTGAGCAGCTTCGTGCATTTTTGAAGCTGTTATACGTCCGTAGCGCATCTCACGCCACAAACTTGAATCTGATTGAGCTATTGTACCCTCTTTTACTTGAAGACATCTTGATTCCGTCATTTCGTTCTTACAAAATGTTATAAAACTTTCGACGTCAAAATGAACACAGGATTTTTTGAAACAATTAATTAAATAATGAATAGATATCTTTTCAACTTCTTTTTTTTCACATATAAAATGTGAAAGAGAACACTGTATTTGAAGTTCTCTAAGTTTTATTGCTACTTTGTCAAATAAAATATTTCCATTCTGACCGGCTAAATGAAGGTTTATACCGCTTGTACCAAAGTCTTTAGCTTTAATCATTTTCAGTGTGGTACCAATACTTGAGAGCTTAGATTTTTTCCAATAACACTTGGTAGCAGTCGTTGAAGGCTCCTCGCTTCGACGATGTAGCCACATTAAAAATGCTATAGTATGTTTACAGCCACCTCTGCTGGCGGCACAATCTTCGCAGGTTACATTTAAAACTTCTTGATTCTTTTCATTGCATTCTAAACTGCAATGATAAGGTGTGGTACGTACGCGGTGTTCTGGCGTGATTCTACATTTAACTGTACATACATCACCTACTCTTTTTACTTGAACATAACCAATCGCATCATCGCCATAACTGTCTCTTGCCGATCTGAAATAAGTTTCAAATAAAAATAAATGGCCTTACGTATTTTGTTAGTAAAAAAAATACAAAAAATGTTTAGTACATCTGTAACGTTCAACCCATTACATCTGCATCCTAGGTACCTTAATATCCTACTTCCTACTAATATTATAAATGCGAAAGTTTGTGAGTGTGTGTCTGTTGGTTATCTTTTACGCAAAAACTACTGAACGGATCTGGGCGAAGTCTGGAATAACTCATAGGCTCCTTTTAATTCTGGGAAAGTGTACAGTTCCCGAGGGAAACTCGGGCGAAGCTGCTGGCGGAAGCTAGTTTGCAATAAATCGATGTAGGTATGTATTTATTTAAATTAAGAAGAGCGGTACCTATACACGTACATATACCTACGTCTTACGTATCTATCTATAGCTACAAAACTAATGCATATTTGTTGTCTTTAACGTAAAAATTTAATGGTAGGTAGGTACTTCTACTATTTAAGTTGCATTCTTTCATTACGACATTAGTTGGGTATTTTGTTTTGATAAAATAATTTAGAACAGATAAACTATTAAGCATAAGTAGTAGCAAGGAAAGTTTTCTTACCTTTGCATTTTTATTCCTCGCATTTCGGCGCCAACGAAATCACTATTTGTTGATAAATAATGCGCAACCATTAATCCATCTATTTTAGGTAAATTATCCGATTGCCCTTTTTCGAATCCTTCATCCATTTTATTAATAGAATAATATTTACTATTAAAAGACTATTAATGTAATATACGCGGACGAAAACACAACAAAATACTGCGCAAGCTATTATACCTACTATACTATAACCGCTGGAGACTTGATTTGATACTGAGGCGCGGCGCGTTATGTCATGACGTCACAAGCGGTCACATGGCTGTTAGCGAGACTCGATATTTTTCGAAACTTTGAATGCCTATAAAATCAAAACTACTAGGTATTTTTTACTACAACAAAAACTAGTGTATTTGTATACATACAGGCTTTACTGAGACAAAATTGCAAGCGATTTGGAATACCTAGTAACATTCTTCATTGCCGATTAGAATTAAAAAAAATAACTCAAATAATTGATTTTTTTATAAGTTACAGTGTTTCCGAAATTTCATACATGACGGACAGGAAATTTTTTGACCTATTTTCATATTTTTTTCCGTTTGTATTGCACTAAATTAATTTTTAGCAAGTATAGAATTAATCTCCGTTAAATTATCTCGACAATAGTATGCAAAATATCTTGATTCCTTTAACTAACAAGGCTATAATACTAAAAATAGTTGCCAAAATAAGGCGAAAAAAATTTCCGAAGGTGGTATCAAGAGTCTTCGCAACCGGCGTGTTTGTATGAAAAGAGTGATGAATGTGGAGGAAGCAAGACAAGCCTGCAAGGATCGTGATGTATGGCACTTGGTTCTCTCTGCCTACCCCGTAAGGGATCTGGCGTGAAGATATGTGTATATGAAAAAGAAATTTCGATCGTAAAGCACTCTCTGATACTTCGCATCATGAGTCGTGCAATAGTTTAAAATTAAAAAACAAGCTATTATAAATAAACCAAACTAAAAAGTAGAAAATAAATAATAGTTTAAAAAAACTAAAAAACACGCTTTTTATAGAAAACCGAACTACAAAATATAAAATAAATTTTAATAAATTTAAATTAAGAATAGTGTTAAAAATTTCAATAATTATAAATTAATAATAGTGTGAATAAAAAAAAATAATTTTATTTTAAAAAAAGCGTGGGGTGCTTTTTAAGATATTACCGAAATGATAATCACTCTACTCATATGTGTCAATAAAATATTTATAACTATTGACACCATGCACCCCACGCTTTTTTTAAAATAAAATTATTATTTTTTTATTCACACTATTATTAATTTATAATTATTGAAATTTTTAACACTATTCTTAATTTAAATTTATTAAAATTTATTTTATATTTTGTAGTTCGGTTTTCTATAAAAAGCGTGTTTTTTAGTTTTTTTAAACTATTATTTTTATTATTTATTAATTGCGCGAACGGTGAAGTTTGAAACTTGCCGCAGTTAAAGTTTACATTGCAGAGAACTGCGGAAACCCAATTTTTTAAAATAATATAGTGATATTAGTAACTATTATTATATTATTTTAAAAAATAATTATAAATAATAATTATAAATAAACATTACACACACTAAATTTATGTGACATACATGATTATACACACATGTTTAACATTTCCTTTACGGCCGAAATCAGATGTCAAACTTAAAAAAGATATTATTGTTTAGTCAATGGTAATTTCGGCAACAGGCGATCGCTAGTTAATATTAAAATACCATAATTTTCTATCAGGTTTGATCTATTTAAATACTTTTCAAATGAATTTTAGCTATACTAAAATTCATTTAAAACTTATTAAAATAGTTTAGTACAAAACGGACCTTAATATAAACAAATCTAATAGATCAATTAGGTTAATCTTTGTTTTAAAAAACACTTAGATTGTATTCCTTCAGAAAATTTGCTTTAACGAGAGAATTTTACGACGTAAAACGAACGTTAAATTCGCTAAAGGAACGTGTAATTTTATGTTTTCTTCTTAATTACAAAATTAAGATTCAGAAACGTGGCAATTTATTATAAACAACGGTAAAACGTCTACTTCTATTAAGCCATTTGATTGCCCCGTTGCTTAGCTTAATGGTTTCTAAGTTAGACTAGACTGTTAATGGGCCATAAGTTCTTTCTACGACGAGAAATAGCGTTTGTGTGATAAGCGTATATATTTCAAACTAGCTGCCCGCGACTTCGTCCGCGCGGACTTCGTTAACTCCGCACAGCTCCTCCCCCGTAGGTGATAGCTTGATAATATGTAGCCTATATGTTGACCCGACCTGTTAGTAATATTCATGCAAAATTTGAAGTAAATCCATGCAGTACTTTTTGAGTTTACCAAAGACATACATACAGACAAACAGACAAAAATTCTAAAAACTATATTTTTTGCTTCGATATCGATTGTAGATCACGCCCCAAGTATTGTTTTAAAAAAATATTCGATGCACAGTTTTGACTTTCCTACGATTTTATTATATGTATATTTGGGAGTCTAAGTTTTCGTAAACTATAATATACCAGTTATATTTTTTCAAATTTTTTTCTGAAATTATAGGATAACAAACAAGCAGATGGCTCTCGTGATGAATCGGGAAACCCTCTCCTATAGACAACAAAAATGTTAATGGTGGGTTGATATCCGTGTGGCAGGATGGCAATGTCATATGCATAAGTTTGTCGGCTACTTTACCCTCCAAACTGGAACATGACAGTGACAAGCACTGACTCTATTACAGGAGGAGTAGCTGAAGCGGTGGTAACAGACCCGGACGAGTCGTTCCAGAATTCTACCACGTAGTATTAAAAAAATAACTATGGCCACGCCCGTATCCCCGAAGAGGTAGGCAGAAGTACAAGTGCACCCACGATTAGCCGAATATACTTTGTCGCACAATGTGAGAGGTGGCAGCCTATCGCCAACCGGGCACTCATCTAATCCCGGGCAACGTTGTTTATTTTAAAAAAACTGAAAAAACTGATTTTGAATTGTCCGACCCGGGAATCGAACCCGGGACCTTATGATGGTCAACTCCAACACCGGACCACTAGACTACAGAGGCAAAGGGGAGAGCTGCAGTTTTACTGCGTTAAAAATTATGTATTTGTGTAATTTTACCTGACGCAACCACAGAATACTTAGAGGCTAACAGAAGTCAATGTCCCATACAAGTAATATTCGAGCATAGCACACATAGACACCTCTCACGGACGCGATATCTCGGACTGGTGCGGAACAAACTGTCCCGAAGCATTCCGAGATATCGCGTCCGTGAGAGGTGTCTATGTGAGCGTTGCTGGAATATCACATGTATTTAGATTGACTACTGTTGTCTCCAGTATACTGTGACGCAACCTACACCTATGCTTCGATTTTAGTTATTTGTTTATGTAAAGGTTGTTTGAAAGTCTATACTAATATTATAAATTACGAAAGTTTGTTTACAAGTTTGTTAAATAGTTTGTAACTAGTAATTAATTCAAAAACTACTTAAACGACTTGGAAATTTCTTTCACTTATGGAAAGCTACACTATTGGGGAGTAACAAAGGTTACGAAGTAGGTTACTTTCATCCGACTTAGCAAATGAAGCAAAATTTTTGGGGTTGCGTGACCGAAGTCGCAACAGCTACTATACTAAATAAATGTAGTACCATAAATCAAGCGATACAGAAGAATAAAATCAGATAGCTGTATTTAAATCACCATATATATAGTATACTAGCTGACCCGGCAAACGTTGTTTTGCCATATAAATAGAAATATAATAAAAAATATACAAAAAATAGGGTTGATCGTAGAGGGTTGAAAATCAAGGGTTGTATATATTTTTCAATGCTGAATCATAAAAAAATAAAAACAAAATTTTTTGTCCATAAAATAAATAGTCCAGAATAAAAAAAAATATTCTGGACTAGCTGTGTCCGCGACTTCATCCGCGTGGAATTTTTCAAATATAAAAGTAGCCTAAGTTACTCCTTATTAAATCAGTTATCTGCCAGAGAAAATCCCGTCAAAATCTGTCCAGCCGTTTCGGAAATTACCCGGAACAAACAGATAGACAGACAGAAAGACAGACAAAAGTGGTAAAAAATATTATTTTGGTATGTGTACCGTGTATACCTACTTCAATATGCATTTAGTAAGAAGCGGTTACTTTAATATTACAAACAGACACTCCAATTTTATTTATTTGTATAGAAGATTAATAACAAGCTGAATTTATGTAAACAGCTTCGTTTTGACGAAACGCCGCCTTTTCTATCTTCAAAAAATCTCGAATCGGGTAACTAATATAAGTTAGATAAACAAGAAAACTTTAGTATCGGACTAAGAAAAGTTTCAACTTTACGTGTAAGACAAAGTTACCCGATTTGACATTTTTGATACGAAAGATTGACGTCTTGTCAAAACAAGCTGTTTACAAAAATTCACCTTGATAATAATCAAAAATAAAAATGGTCCTGGGGCCACGGTCTATCAAGTAGGTGGTTGGCCGTATAGAAAAAATGTAATCATCCATCGCCAATAGATACCAAAGATGTTAATGGTGCGTTGACATTCGTGTGGCGAAATTGGAAGATCATAGACATCAACGGCTTACTCTCCAAAACGGTACGCGACAGCGAAAGTACTGACGATATTGAGGCATGAATAGGTAAGAAGGTGGTATCAAAATTCAGTCGAGACGTTGCAGAACTTTGCCACCTTATTAGTAGTCACGATATTAGGCACATTTGCTCTCCTCTTTTATGAAATGCTTAGCAGTTAGGCAGTTGATATATTCTACAAAAAGCGTAGATCGATAAAGGACTTATGTATTATAATTATATAGCTACTATGTCATTATTTATTCATTACTCGGTTACTAATATCGGTAGCGTTTGCAACAGTTCCGTTTCCTAATAACGCATTTACTCAACGTTGCAATTGGTCAATGAATAATAAGTAGGTAATACCTACTGAGAAATGAACATATTTCAAGTTGTGTTTAATAAACATGAATGGAGTTTTTATGTTAACATGTTCGACTGTAAGTTTCATCATAGACTCTATTAAAAATCTCTTCTAAGGTTGAAAATAGACTTTTACTATTTTAACATACTAGCCGCAGCGTGCAACCCGCTGCATCACGAAAGTTTTTGGCAAATCCCGCGAAATCACCTATTTTTTCCGGGATAAATAGTAGCATATGTGCTATTCCAGGTCATCTCCTCTTTTTTTCCAGGTTCCAGGTCATTTCTCCTGCGAGACCGAACCACGGCTTAGGGTGACGTCGTGATTTGCGAGGCAAGAACTTACTGAAATAATATCAAACAGTCGTTCGAACTATTGTTAGGTATCCCCCGAAATAAATGTTAAAAGCAAACTGTAAAGGAGATTGATGAGGTCCCATACAAATTTGGCCTAAAACGCAACACATGATGATGGCTGCTTACCGTATTGTAATACATTATTAATTTCTTCTGAAATGTAAATTGTATCACGGACACTTTTCAAATTCTAGAATTCACGAAACTTCTTCAAAGATTAATATTACTTGATTTTACAATTGTTACATTCCATTTTAAGCAACTGACATCGCAATATGTCGTCAACACAAATATAATTCATTTTTGTATTACTTATCATGAAAATTATTTGATTTTAACCACTTAAATGTTAAAAAACGATAAAACTTTTGTTTTTATAAAATGTTTGTTACTCGCTCACAGTCACAGCGTAAATAGATAACACTTGTTTTTTTTTGGTTTTTTTCGGATGATACTATACGGCCTTCTATGTTGTAGATTTCGATTATAATAATAAATATTTTCATTTTTGTTGCATTTTATACAATAGTTTGTTTAAAATTTTGCGTCTATCTATCCAATATTTTTATAATTTGTTTGGTTGGTCAGAAATAAAAGAAAGTGTTAACTTTATGGCAGAGTAGAAAAATCTTTGCTTGAATTAGAAATAAGAAAAAGCGTACAAGTTTGATTAGTTTCATGACTTTCCGACTAAAATCCTTTTAAAATTAATTTGCTATTAAAAAGTGTCCGTTGAATTCTAATATTGACTTATTATGAATAAAATTAATTTAATAATTTCGGCTGACGCTATAATTCTTGTAATCCATTTAGGCCGATCTCATCACTCTCCGTTAGCATAGAGTATAAGAAAAAGTTCGTTCACACGGGTATATTTCTAAATATTGACACGCATTTTTTTTTAATATTCTGTATATCCAAATAATTCACTGTAAAAATCTGTATAAAATATAAATGTAATATGTAAAATCAGTATATTTAAGGAAATGAAATTAGCGTGTACTATGACTTGTTTACATCTAAGTTTTTTGCAAGTTATTTGCAGAACTTTCGAGAACATGGTGGAACTTTTTGTATAAATAAGGACGTGCCGGCGAAAAGCAAGTTAGTTTTATAAAATGATCATAAACGAACGGATAAGGAAAGGATACAGTAAAAGTAATGCAGCGATTTTGTGTGTATACGGAAATTGTATTCGTTTAGCGATTCGATTTGGTTGGTTAGTTCTAGTATGAATATAAAGACAGTGCTATTAGTGTTAGTCCGTACGAATTACGTAAATAAACTAGGGTTTTAATATAAGTGGTATTTTATTGCACAATAACGAATTGTAAGCTCGTAACAATATTAAAATATCTTTTAGGATTGACTTTAACCACAAACAAAATAGTTCGTTTTTTAGAATGTGTAATGTTGTTTATATTAGTTTTATTTATTTTTAATACATGTTATTTCAAAATATTAGCTTCTGTACTTTTTCTCCATATAAACTTTAACTATATTGACACATTTCATACGTCTCAGTACACCCAAAAAAGTATATAAAGTTATCGCTCCACGTATCCTCACACTATATCCATATATAATCATATCATATTTCAATTTTATACTAATCTGTATTATAATATTACGAGTATAAATGCGAAAGTTTTAATATTTGGGTAGATAGACAGATGGATGGATTCATTAGTTTTGGCGTGGTTGAGTAACAAAACTAATAAACGGATTTAAATGAAATTTAGCACACAGGTAGATGATGGCCAGGAATAACACATAGACTACAGCAATTTATCTCGAGAAAATGAGTTGTTCCTGGATTCACCAAAAACTCTTATAATGATACGGGCTGCACGCTGCACCTAGTATTATTAATGCGAAAGTATGGATGGATAGATGTTTGTTACTCTTTTACACAAAAACAGCTAAACCGTTTTGGATGGAATTTAATTTACGTACAAATAATGACCTGGATTAGCACATTGGATACTTTTTAATCCTGGAAAAATAATTTGTTTCCGTGCAATTCACCAAAAACTTTAATGCCAGCTAGTATTATAAATGGAAAAGTCTGTCTGCCTGTCTGCTACGATTTCATGGTTAAACCGGTGAACCAATTTTGATGAAATTTATAAATGATATAGTTGAAGACCTCCGGTCAAACATAGGCCACTTTTAAAAAAATCAACGTCTAATCATGTTATTTCATAATTAAGTGATAGCTGTAAACACAGAATACTAGAGACTAACAGAAGTCAATGTTAAACAAAAGTAATATTCGACGATAGCATACATAGACACCTCTCACGGACGAGATATCTCAGACTGGTGCGGAACAAACTGTCCCGAACCATTCCGAGATATCGCATCCGTGAGAGGTGTCTATGTGTAAGTTGCTCGAATATGACTTGTAAGTTCACTTCTGTTAGTCCCCAGTATTCTGTCCTGTAAACCCGTTTATTCGCATTATTTGTTTTGGTTACCAGTTTGTATTTTATTTATTCATTTATTTCAGAAATGAAGCAGCGATTTCACTAATATAAACATCAACAAGAGTAGATTAAAGATAAGGGCAATACAAGATACATTATTTTAGTTATCTATACATATAATAAAATCGTAGGAAAGTCAAAACTGTACATTGAATATTTTTTTAAGAATACTTGGGGCGTGCTCTACAATCGATATCGAAGCCAAAAATAAAGTTTTTAGAATTTTTGTCTGTTTGTCTGTTTGTCTGTTTATCTGTTTGTCTGTATGTATGTCCGGGGTAAACTCAAAAAGTACTGCAAGGATTTACTTCAAATTTTGCATGAATATTACTAACAGGTCGGGTCAACATATAGGCTACATATTATCACGCTATCACCTAGCGGCCAGGTGCTGTGCGGAGTAAACGAAGTCCGCGCGGACGAAGTCGCTGGCAACAGCTATTTATAAATATAAAAATCGAAGTAGGTAGTTTGTAAAACTCCTCATTAAAATATATCTACCACAGAATCCCGGAAACTAGTCTCCGGTATTCTATGTATCTACTAAGACATGATATATCTATATACATTATTACATCCATAATAATGATACAATGTATTATAGATGGGAAAGTGTATGTGTGTGTGTTTGTTTGTTCGTCTTTCACGGCGAGACGGAGCGACGAATTGACTTGATTTTTTTAAGTGGAGATAGTTGAAGGGATGGAGAGTAACATACTCTTTTTTGTCTGTTTCTAACCCCCCACTTTATATTTAATGCGAGCGAAGCCGCGGGCAAAAGCTAGTTTTAATGTAATGTACATTATATTTCAGTGAATATGTGTGTGTGCGTATTTATATGTACATGCATGAATCATGTTTATGTGTATGTTTTTGAGAGATTCTGGGGTAATCACCCCAGAAGCTGGTGGTGGTGGTGGTGGTGGTGAATAAAAGGTATCTAACGTTACAAATAAATGAATATGATTGATAGATTAAAATAACATAAAGGCATAGGCATTTCTTGTTGGAGAAAGCTAAAATGAAACAATATACGAGTGTATTAAATTACGTAGAAACCACTAGAAGTAAATAAAACTATTCACCATGAAATGAACACAGACCACTTTATTTGAAATACTCAATATTGAGATAGTTCGTAAAAGCAAACTCTTATAATACATCGATAATTTTGAAGACACTAAAGCTTAAGATTTTATGATTAATTTTACCCAATGTGTTAATGTTGGGTGAAAACAACTTTTCCCAGTATAATATTTGGGATGTTTAACATAATGAAACCCAACAGAATTTAGTATTGTGAAAATATGTCATTTGAACGCAGTTACAATGTGACAAATATCGTTTAAATTTTCGTATCTCTGGAACGGTCTTTATTTACCGAATTTATGAGAAATCAGACAAACAAAATAATATGAATTTTCCAGTCGTTTAATGAAATACGGAGTTCTAAAGTAACAAACAGTTGAAATGAGAACCTCCCTATTTTTGGGAAGTTGAAATAATAAATAATAGTTTAAAAAAACTAAAAAACACGCTTTTTATAGAAAACCGAACTAAAAAATAGAAAATAAATTTTAATAAATTTAAATTAAGAATAGTGTTAAAAATTTCAATAATTATAAATTAATAATAGTGTGAATAAAAAAAATAATTTTATTTAAAAAAAAGCGTGGGGTGCATGGTGTCAATAGTTATAAATATTTAATTGACACATATGAGTAGAGTGATTATCATTTCGGTAATATTTTAAAAAGCACCCCACGCTTTTTTTTAAACAAAATTATATTTTTTTTATTCACACTATTATTAATTTATAATTATTGAAATTTTTAACACTATTCTTAATTTAAATTTATTAAAATTTATTTTCTATTTTTTAGTTCGGTTTTCTATAAAAAGCGTGTTTTTTAGTTTTTTTAAACTATTATTTTTATTACACGCTTTTTATTAGCTTCACCTGTATGTTTGTATGTTTGTATGTTTGTTTGTAACCGACTTCTTTGGGCGCTATTTTGACCCACTTTAAACGGCCAGATTTCGTTCAAACTTTGTAGATTTATCGAGGACCGATAACAATACACTAATTTGATAAAATTATTCCATTTTAACTGACTTCAAAAAAAGGAGGAGGTTCTCAATTCGGCTGGTATATTTTTTATGTATGTACACCGATTTCTCCGAGGTTTCTGAACCGAATTACGTGATTCTTTTTTTGTTTGATGCGGAATAGTTTCAAATTGGTCCCATAAAAATTTGATTCAGGTAGGCCCAGTAGTTTTTGTTTTATGAGCATTTTTCTATTTATTGTACCTATCTCGATTTCTGAAATCAAATCTCGCAAGTAAATTTGATCCACTTCCCGGTTACCGATTGAGCTGAAATTTTTTATACGTATGTTAATTGAATGACAATGAAACCTTATTATGACATGGAGCTGATCTGATGAATCTGAATCGGAAGGTGACCATAGGAACTTAATAATTAAATGGTTAAAAATCGGTTAATAACAAGACTATTGAGTTTGGACTCATTTGATTCATATTGACGAGCACTTTGATGCTTGGTGGTGACTAGGATCCTGCAGGGTCCGATGATGTAGCTAGAAGATGGTCATAGGAGCTCAGCAATTAAATGACACAACTCTATCGAATTTGGGCTCATTTGATTAGTGTTGACGAGCACTTTGGTGCTTGGTGCTAACTAGGATCCTGCAGGGTTCGATGATGAAGCCAGAAGGTGACCATAGGAGCTCAGCAATTAAATAACACAACTCTATCGAGTTTGGGCTCGTTTGATTCGTGTTGACGAGCACTTTGGTGCGGGTGGAAACTAGTTATAAAAGGAACTACTCTTAACAAAAGTCTTTGTTCTACGTCTGTCAAGTCGGTCAGTTCAAGAGGTAAAGATATAACTTCCATGTTGTTCCAGTAGGCCTGAGAAGGAACTTTTCTTTTTTATTACACGCTTTTTATTAGCTTCACCTGTATGTTTGTATGTTTGTATGTTTGTTTGTAACCGACTTCTTTGGGCGCGATTTTGACCCACTTTAAACGGCCAGATTTCGTTCAAACTTTGTAGATTTATCGAGGACCGATGACAATACACTAATTTGATAAAATTATTCCATTTTTAACCGACTTCAAAAAAAGGAGGATGTTCTCAATTCGGCTGGTATATTTTTTTTATGTATGTACACCGATTTCTCCGAGGTTTTTGAACCGAATTACGTGATTCTTTTTTTGTTTGATGCGCAATAGTTTCGAATTGGTCCCATAAAAATTTGATTCAGGTAGGCCCAGTAGTTTTTGTTTTATGAGCATTTTTTTATTTATTGTACCTATCTCGATGTCTGAAATCAAATCTCGCAAGTAAATTTGATCCACTTCCCGGTTACCGATTGAGCTGAAATTTTGTATACGTATGTTAATTGAATGACAATGAAACCTTATTATGACATGGAGCTGATCTGATGAATCTGAATCGGAAGGTGACCACAGGAACTTAATAATTAAATGGTTAAAAATCGGTTAATAACAAGACTATTGAGTTTGGACTCATTTGATTCATGTTGATGAGCACTTTGGTGCTTGGTGCTAACTAGGATCCTGCAGGGTTCGATGATGAAGCAAGAAGGGACCATAGGAGCTCAGCAATTAAATAACACAACTCTATCGAGTTTGGGCTCGTTTGATTCGTGTTGACGAGCACTTTGGTGCTTGGTGCTAACTAGGATCCTGCAGGGTTCGATGATGAAGCCAGAAGGTGACCATAGGAGCTCAGCAATTAAATAACACAACTCTATCGAGTTTGGGCTCGTTTGATTCGTGTTGACGAGCACTTTGGTGCGGGTGGAAACTAGTTATAAAAGGAACTACTCTTAACAAAAGTCTTTGTTCTACGTCTGTCAAGTCGGTCAGTTCAAGAGGTAAAGATATAACTTCTATGTTGTTCCAGTAGGCCTGAGAAGGAACTTGTCTTTTTTTATGGTAGTCGAGCAAAAAAAAAATCAAAACGTGCTTTAACTAATGACGTCTGTTGTTTGGGATATAATAATTTCTTACAGATTGTACATGGTACTTCAGCATATTGATTTATGGTGGTTATAAAATTACGCTCAGTAATTGAACGAAGTCTTTGTGACGTCTGACGCGCTACCGCTAGGCGGTTCTCACGTGGCTGAGCAGACTCGATTGCTGTACGGTTTCGTATCACTACTAATCCACGAGCTCTCTGCTCGGCGGACTCCTTAGCTATACGCTCCTCAATGAGACCAATTCTATGAGCCTTCTGCTCGGCAGACTCGTTCGCTAGTAGTTCTCTCGCTAGTCGCTAGTTCGCTAGTTCGCTCAATAATGAGATCAACTCTAATAGCTCTCTGCTCAAAAGACTCATTCGCTAGACGCCCTTGGATCTTACCGAGTCTACTTCTACCAAGGCTGGGCCAAAGCGGGTTTACAAGCATGGGCCAGAGATAGACAGCATTGCGCCAAGCATGGCCCATATCTGGCCCCGTCGTATTGTCCTGTACGGGAGTACGACAGGAACGCCTTGCACACTTACACACACACACACACACACACACACACCACACACACACACCACACACATACACATATGTCTATAAGCGTGTAAGTAGTTCCGTGCTTCTACCGCGGCACTCGACTAGGTATGCGCATTAGAGTTTGCAACAGTGTCTGCGCATAACTTAGATTTCACGAGCCACGAAGAATCCGCCACCGTCTCTGTGACTGAGTAAAAAAACAAAAAAAACAAAATAAATGTACATAATATTTATAGATATAGATATATCACCATCTATGTTAACTTTACATGGATATATATATATAGATATACAGTCTTGTAGTTTTCGTTTTTTATTAATTGTAATTAAACGACACTGAATTTATTAGCCGTTCGCATTCGATGATCTACAATTGCCGATTAGAATTAAAAAAAATAACTCAAATAATTGATTTTTTCATAAGTTACAGTGTTTCCGGAGTTTCATACATGACGGACAGGAAATTTTTTGACCTATTTTCATATTTTTTTCCGTTTGTATTGCACTAAATTAATTTTTAGCAAGAATAGAATTAATCTCCGTTAAATTATCTCGACAATAGTATGCAAAATATCTTGATTCCTTTAACTAACAAGGCTATAATACTAAAAATAGTTGTCAAAATAAGGCGAAAAAAATTTCCGAAGGTGGTATCAAGAGTCTTCGCAACCGGCGTGTTTGTATGAAAAGAGTGATGAATGTGGAGGAAGCAAGACAAGCCTGCAAGGATCGTGATGTATGGCACTTGGTTCTCTCTGCCTACCTCGTAAGGGATCTGGCGTGAAGATATGTGTATATGAAAAAAAAATTCTCTCTGATGCTTCGCATCATGAGTCGTGCAATAGTTTAAAATTAAAAAAACAAGCTATTATAAATAAACCAAACTAAAAAGTAGAAAATAAATAATAGTTTAAAAAAACTAAAAACACGCTTTTTATAGAAAACCGAACTAAAAAATATAAAATAAATTTTAATAAATTTAAATTAAGAATAGTGTTAAAAATTTCAATAATTATAAATTAATAATAGTGTGAATAAAAAAAAATAATTTTATTTAAAAAAAAGCGTGGGGTGCTTTTTAAGATATTACCGAAATGATAATCACTCTACTCATATGTGTCAATAAAATATTTATAACTATTGACACCATGCACCCCACGCTTTTTTTTAAATAAAATTTTTTTTTTTTATTCACACTATTATTAATTTATAATTATTGAAATTTTTAACACTATTCTTAATTTAAATTTATTAAAATTTATTTTATATTTTTTAGTTCGGTTTTCTATAAAAAGCGTGTTTTTAGTTTTTTTAAACTATTATTTATAGAAAATAATAATTAATATTATAATAAAAAAAATATAATTACACCGGTTCTCCGTGGAGTAAGCAGAGTAAAGCAGTGTATAGAAAAACGTCGTGTATTTTGTAATTAATTTGCGATAGCCCATAATTTCTTTATTTTCCAAACCTGCTTACCTCGTTTTGGTTCGGGCCCCCTTTGAAGAATCCATCTGCTGTTCTACCAGGCAAGTCGTAACAGACAACCGATTTGTTATTCGTGCCACTACCATGGTGACTACTCAGTGGTAGAGTTCTGCTACGTCTTGCCCGGCTTCGTTACCATCACCTCACCTATTCCTGCTGCAATAGTATTAGTGCTTGCCTCCGTCGTGTTCAGTCGTGAGCTGTGAATGAGATTTTGTGTTTTCGAGAAAAACTTCAATAACACTTTTGCTTGACCCAGGAATCGAATCTGGGAACCTGCGCCGAATGGGCTAACCTCTAAACCACGAGACAGTGGTAAAAGAAGAAATCTAATTATACATTAATATCAATATTTACGAATTAATTTTTCAGTCTATGAATTTCACCAGGGAATATTCCTTAGTAACTGATATTATAAATTAATATTCTTTCCCAGCTCTAAACATAACATTTCCTTGAAACATTACGAAAATACAAAGGAAAGAAATTTTAAACAATAAAGAGACAAAAAACATCCCTTGGGAAATTATCGTAACGTTTAAAATAAAAATTTACGACGTCAATTGTACATTTAAATAATGTATGAAGTTAGGAATTAGACGGGTTAAAACGCTTTTAAATATTTAAATATAACTAGACTTTAGATAAGACTTTTTAGAGTTCCAAAGTACACAAGGATAGGAACCCTTATAGATTTTAAAAAAATCAAGGTAGTAATAAAAATAAAGTTTAAAAAAAGACGTGTGGCACTCGGAGACTGCCGTGGTAAAGCTATTGCATAGCATTTTTACACGCTTTTTATTAGCTTCACCTGTATGTTTGTATGTTTGTATGTTTGTTTGTAACCGACTTCTTTGGGCGCGATTTTGACCCACTTTAAACGGCCAGATTTCGTTCAAACTTTGTAGATTTATCGAGGACCGATGACAATACACTAATTTGATAAAATTATTCCATTTTTAACCGACTTCAAAAAAAGGAGGAGGTTCTCAATTCGGCTGGTATATTTTTTTTATGTATGTACACCGATTTCTCGGAGGTTTCTGAACCGAATTACGTGATTCTTTTTTTGTTTGATGCGGAATATTTTCTAATTGGTCCCATAAAAATTTGATTCAGGTAGGCCCAGTAGTTTTTGTTTTATGAGCATTTTTTTATTTATTGTACCTATCTCGATGTCTGAAATCAAATCTCGCAAGTAAATTTGATCCACTTCCCGGTTACCGATTGAGCTGAAATTTTGTATACGTATGTTAATTGAATGACAATGAAACCTTATTATGACATGGAGCTGATCTGATGAATCTGAATCGGAAGGTGACCACAGGAACTTAATAATTAAATGGTTAAAAATCGGTTAATAACAAGACTATTGAGTTTGGACTCATTTGATTCATGTTGACGAGCACTTTGGTGCTTGGTGGTGATTAGGATCCTGCAGGGTCCGATGATGTAGCTAGAAGATGGTCATAGGAGCTCAGCAATTAAATGACACAACTCTATCGAATTTGGGCTCATTTGATTATTGTTGACGAGCACTTTGGTGCTTGGTGCTAACTAGGATCCTGCAGGGTTAGATGATGAAGCCAGAAGGTGACCATAGGAGCTCAGCAATTAAATAACACAACTCTTTCGAGTTTGGGCTCGTTTGATTCGTGTTGACGAGCACTTTGGTGCGGGTGGAAACTAGTTATAAAAGGAACTACTCTTAACAAAAGTCTTTGTTCTACGTCTGTCAAGTCGGTCAGTTCAAGAGGTAAAGATATAACTTCCATGTTGTTCCAGTAGGCCTAAGAAGGAACTTTTCTTTTTTTTATGGTAGTCGAGCAAAAAAAAATCAAAACGTGCTTTAACTAATGACGTCTGTTGTTTTGGATATAATAATTTCTTACAGATTGTACATGGTACTTCAGCATATTGATTTATGGTGGTTATAAAATTACGCTCAGTAATTGAACGAAGTCTTTGTGACGTCTGACGCGCTACCGCTAGGCGGTTCTCACGTGGCTGAGCAGACTCGATTGCTGTACGGTTTCGAATCACTACTAATCCACGAGCTCTCTGCTCGGCGGACTCCTTAGCTAAACGCTCCTCAATGAGACCAATTCTATGAGCCTTCTGCTCGGCAGACTCGTTCGCTAGTAGTTCTCTCGCTAGTCGCTAGTTCGCTAGTTCGCTCAATAATGAGATCAACTCTAATAGCTCTCTGCTCAAAAGACTCATTCGCTAGACGCCCTTGGATCTTACCGAGTCTACTTCTACCAAGGCTGGGCCAAAGCAGGTTTACAAGCATGGGCCAGAGATAGACAGCATTGCGCCAAGCATGGCCCATATCTGGCCCCGTCGTATTGTCCTGTATGGGAGTACGACAGGAACGCCTTGCACACTTACACACACACACACACACACACACATACACACACACACACATATGTCTATAAGCGTGTAAGTAGTTCCGTGCTTCTACCGCGGCACTCGACTAGGTATGCGCATTAGAGTTTGCAACAGTGTCTGTGCATATAACTTAGATTTCACGAGCCACGAAGAGTCCGCCACCGTGTCTGTGACTGAGTTTAATTGACTGAGTAAAAAAATCAAAAAAAAAAACAAAGAAAACAAAATAAATGTACATAATATTTATAGATATAGATATATCACCATCCATGTTAATTTTACATGGATATATATAGATATACAGTCTTGTAGTTTTCGTTTTTTATTAATTGTAATTAAACGACACTGAATTTATTAGCCATTCGCTTTCGATGATCTACAATTGCCGATTAGAATTAAAAAAAATAACTCAAATAATTGATTTTTTCATAAGTTACAGTGTTTTCGGAGTTTCATACATGACGGACAGAAAAATTTTTGACCTATTTTCATATTTTTTTCCGTTTGTATTGCACTAAATTAATTTTTAGCAAGTATAGAATTAATCTCCATTAAATTATCTCGACAATAGTATGCAAAATATCTTGATTCCGTTAACTAACAAGGCTATAATACTAAAAATAGTTGCCAAAATAAGGCGAAAAAAATTTCCGAAGGTGGTATCAAGAGTCTTCGCAACCGGCGTGTTTGTATGAAAAGAGTGATGAATGTGGAGGAAGCGAGACAAGCATGCAAGGATCGTGATGTATGGCACTTGGTTCTCTCGCCTACCCCGTAAGGGATCTGGCGTGAAGATATGTATATATGAAAAAAAAATTTCGATCGTAAAGCACTCTCTGATGCTTCGCATCATGAGTCGTGCAATAGTTTAAAATTAAAAAAACAAGCTATTATAAATAAACCAAACTAAAAAGTAGAAAATAAATAATAGTTTACAAAAACTAAAAAACACGCTTTTTATAGAAAACCGAACTAAAAAATAGAAAATAAATTTTAATAAATTTAAATTAAGAATAGTGTTAAAAATTTCAATAATTATAAATTAATAATAGTGTGAATAAAAAAAATTAGTTTTATTTTAAAAAAAGCGTGGGGTGCTTTTTAAGATATTACCGAAATGATAATCACTATACTCATATGTGTCAATAAAATATAACTATTGACACCATGCACCCCACGCTTTTTTTTAAATAAAATTATTTTTTTTTTATTCACACTATTATTAATTTATAATTATTGAAAATTTTAACACTATTCTTAATTTAAATTTATTAAAATTTATTTTCTATTTTTTAGTTCGGTTTTCTATAAAAAGCGTGTTTTTTAGTTTTTTTAAACTATTATTTATTTATTAACTCATGCAATTACAATTACATATTTATTTTATTTATGCAGTATTTTTTTTTCTTTGTTTATTCATATTTAAAACACTTTGTACACAAATACGAGTACAGATATCCACTGTTGTACGTAGATGATAAATACCTATACACCTATAATATACTTTCTCACAAACAGCTGATTACGGTAGTTTTCCAATACAACTAATGCCACCTAAAGGCGGGTTGCTGAACTAAAGAGGCAAGCGTGATTCATTCATGATTTCAAAAAGTCATTAAAAGTTCTGAGTGCTAAGTTTGAGTTTTTCTTTTCGCATTCGATCGTGAGCGCGTTTCGAGTTTACTAGGAATTTGTACACATATTATACGAAATTGATTTAATACTTTGAACTGGTTTTTGAATTCATAAATAGTTTAGCTACAGAACGATTTCGGCGACCGTGAATCGCAATTGGAATATTTATCAGTGACTGAAAATGTTGAAATTTAATTGATTTAATACTCTTATTTTTTAATACCTTCATTAAAAATATTTCCTTGCATAAAAAATATCGTAATTATCAATATTTTCTATTTCTGTTTATATTTTTAGTAAATTTATTCATTCAATACCTCCCTTTATATTCTCTACGAAAGTGCATTCTTTCTATATCATAACATAACATATAAGCAGTTAGCTCTCCTGATGGAAAGAGATAACCATCGCCTATAAACTTTTTCCCGTGTTGGTCCTGGGCTTCTTTGAAGAATAGGCCAACTGCGATTCTGCCAGGCAGGTCGTAAAAGCCGACCAATTGCCTATACGAGTCACTACCATCGAGGCTACTAGGTGGTAGAGTTCGGCATTGTCTCGCCCGGGTCTGGTAACACCGCCTTATCTATTCCTCCCGCAATAGCGTTAGTGCTTGTCACTGCCGTCTTCCGGTTTGGAGAGTAAGGTAGCCGGTAAACTTATGCACGTGGCATTAGATTTCGCCACAAGATAGCAACGCACCATTAACATCTTTGGTGTCTATAAGCAATGGTTGACTCTTTTCATCAGGATACCCATATGCTTGTTTGCTATCTTATGATATAAAAAAGACACCAAAGATGTTAATGATACGTTGTTACCCGTGTGACAAAGTGTTAATACCATTTGCATAAACTGCCACTTACCCTCCAAACCGTAACATGACAATGACAAACTTTGACGTTGTTGTGGTAGGAATAAGTAAGTAAGGAACCGAATCTGGGCGAGGCGTCGTGGAACTCTACCATCTAATAGTTAGTAGTGACACAAATAGCCAGTCGTTAGCATTTCCGAACTATCTGGCAGAACAACAGGTGGTATTTTCTTCATAGAAGAACAATACGGGAAAATATGTAGGTATATAGCAACTAGCTGACCCGGCAAACGTTGGTTTACTAATATCGCTATTTATAAATAGCGATATTAGTAAACCAACGTAGGTTGATGGTAGAAGAGCGAAAATTTAGGGTTGTATGTATTTTTTAATAAATGCCACATCATCTATATACATATAATAAAATCGTAGGAAAGTTAAAAGTGTACATGGAATATTTTTAAAAAGAATACTTGGGGCGTGATGTACAATCGATATCGAAGCCAAAAATGTAGTTTTTAGAATTTTTGTCTGTTTGTCTGTATGTATGTCCGGGGTAAACTCAAAAAGTACTGCATGAATTTACTTCAAATTTTGCATGAATATTACTAATAGGTCGGGTCAATATATATGCTACATATTATCATGCTATCACCTACGGGGAGGAGCTGTGCAGAGTAAATGAAGTACGCGCGGACGAAGTCGCAGGCAACAGCTAGTAAAATAATGAAAATAAAAAATTTGTCCAAAAAATAAAAATAATAATTTAGGGTGGATTACTCTTATCATTTAGGGGTATAAAAATAAATAAGGGCCTATTCCCAGAGCTACATATATTCAGTAATAAACTTTTATCAAAATCGGTCAAGCCGTTTCGGAGTGTGGTAATTAAAACTGTGACACGAGAATTTTATATATTAAATAAATTATTATGACTTTCGTGGAAGTTCAGAAATGGAAATTCTGCTTTAAATATTTTATATTTACCCAGTAAACGATGAAAACCTAGGTTTTCATCGTTCACTATATTACCTAACATATTGATAAGACTTTAGTCAAATAGGTATAAAAATGCCCTAGGCACAAGCCCCTTCGTGATTCAGTCGAATGCACTAATGTGTAAGCAAGGTTGACTTAGGTCAGATTATTAATAGTTATTGAACACAGGCGAACACATCGAATGATTATAAATCAATGAATATTTCGAAAGATTACACAACACAACTTTTTCACAAATCAACAAAAATTATGCATGTGGCATTAGACCTCGCCACAAGATAGCAACGAACCATTAACATCTTTGGTGTCTATAGGCGATGGTTGACTTTTTCCATCAGGAGACCCATCTGCTTTTTGCTATCTTATGATATAAAAAAAGATACTTTTCTTTTACTCTGCTTGTTTTTTTTATTTCAGATAATAGCAAATAGCAAATAAGCAGATGGATATGGTAAGAGTCAACCATCGCCTATAGAACGGGGAAAACCTTGTTACTCTCTTATGGTTAAAAGAATCGAACGGTAATCTAGTTGGTCATGCGAGAATTACCCTTCAAAATCGAAAAACCAGTTTACAGTTATAGAACATTCGTTACGTGACAAAAGCGTAGATTATTTCATCTTGTTCCAAATTACGCATTGTGCAATATAATCTCGTCCAATCAGCAAGTCAATTTCGATAGTTAGGTGTTCGAGAAATCGGAGATCTAATGGAATGGAAAATATCTGTTTACAAGTATTGAATGCTTGTTAACAGACATGAAATCGACAGATTATATGGATTATTGCGAATTATGTTTTATACTTACAGCGTTTTGATTAAGCTGGTTTTACATAATGTGATCTTTGCATTTCGCTACCAAATATTGAAAGCGTGTTTTGCAAATAATTAACCTAGTTACTAGCTATAAAAAATCGTGTTTTTTATATTATTCGATAGCAAGCAAGCAGATACCTTATAGAACAAGAAACCATCGCCTATAGACACCAAAAATATTGAAGGTGCGATGCTATCCATGTGGCGGGACGGTAATGCAACATGCATAAATTTACTGGCTATCTAACCTCCCAAACCAGAACACGAAGGTAACAAGCACTGACGCTATTGCGGCATAGATAGGTAAGGCGGTGCTACCAGACCCTGGCACAAGTGCACCGGTTTTTAACCGGTGTGCCGAGGCACACAACCATGCTGCGTATAATACGTTCGAGTGTGCCGCGATTTGTAAACCGCATTGAAATTTAAAACCGTGAGTAAAAAAGTTTGTGAGCCATCATGGGACACAATACACTTGATAACTAGTTTTTTTTAGTATAGATAAGAAAGCGCTTGTCCACGATCTCACCTGATGGTAAGCTTAGATGCGGCCTAAGATGGAACACGCTTACCTAGAAGGTACCTGTTTACTAGTCTACTTTTTTGCAGTATACTATGACTTTGAAAATGTGTGCGAATGAAAAAAAAGTTTGAAAACGCTGGCCTAGTGGTTAGCCTGTTTAGCTCAGAATGCTAAGTGTAAGTTTTTCTTTTCGCATTCGATCGTGAGCGCGTTTCGAGTTTACTAGGAATTTATATGTGATTTGTACAGCGCCACCTAGTGGTAAACTGGTTTCTCACGTTTACCACTAGGTGGCGCTGTAAAAATCACATACAAATTCCTAGTAAACTCCAAACGCGCTCCCGATCGAATGCGAAAAGAAAAACTCACACTTAGCACTCTGATCATGAGGTCTCGGATTCGATAACGCAATCGGTTCAGGTTATGGAAAATAAAAAACAATTCAAATCAAAAGTCGATAGATGCGGCCGTGGAACAAAGGCTTCCAAGTCCTAAAGTAAAAAAGCCTTCGCTGTATTAGGCCGTACATTTTGCCCTACAACCAGACATTATCTTCTTTAAATTGCCTTTGTAGTCTAGTGGTAGTAAGTCTCGGGTTCGATTCCCGGGCAGTTCAAAATTATGTCTTTTTAGTTTTCTGATAAAGAACGTTGCCCGGTATTGGATAAGTGACCCACACCACAGTATACTGCAGACTAACAGTAGTCAATCTACATACATGTGATATTCGAGCAACGCACACATAGACACCTCTCACGGACGCGAAATCTCGGAATGGTTCGGGACAGTTTGTTCCGCACCAGTCCGAGATATCGCGTCCGTGAGAGGTGTCTATGTGTACTATGCTCGAATTTTACTTGTATGTAACATTGACTTCTGTTAGTCTCTAAGTATTCTGTGCCCACACGTTGTGGGACTAAATACCTTCGGCTAATTATGTATGCACTTGTTGTGCCTCTGCCTACCTCTCTCCTATCCTCTGCCTCTTAGTGTCTATGGGCATGAAGATACATTTTTGTCTTTAATAGCCAAATATATTCAGCATTGCTTACACAAAGGGATTTTTACTTCTCCCGGATTTTTGTCCCTATAGGATTCACAAGCACAGCAATGAGCTGCAGTGTAAATCATATCATAAATAAAAATATCATAGACTGGGATCCCAGGAACATTTTTTTTATTAATAATTAATAAACTGAAGTTTTGTGAACAGCTTCGTTTTGACGAGACAACCATCTTTTCTATCTTTCAAAAATCTCAAATCGGGTATGTAATATAGATAAAAAGAAAACTTTAGAGTAGACTAAGAAAAGTTTCTACTTTACGTGTAGGACAATGTTACCCTTGAATAACAATAATAATTAGCAAGCTGTTGTGAGAAAATTAGGTTGTTATTAAATTGATTATCAATTTAAACATCTCATAATTCCGAAACTGAGTGGAGGACTCGCCAGAAAAATCATCGAATGTGTAGGACAAAAGTTTCACCGTGTTTTTCATTATATAATCAAGCGATTAAAGTCGAAAAACAATTATTGTTATTAATAAATATTTTTCCTTCACCGAATCAAATTTTTTTAAAGCCCCATAACGTTATTATTTACCCAATTTGAGATTTTTCGAAGATAGAAAAAATGGTTGTCGTCAAAACGAAGCTGTTCACAAAAATTCAGCTTGTTATTAATCAAAAAAAATTTGTTCTGGGATCCTGGTCCAACATAATATCTCTGCCAAACACGCGTATAGAGCTGTATAGGTAGGTACATGTGTTTGACATGTGTCGTGTCGTATTTTATAGGCGAAACATTTTGTATTAAATTGAATTTTTATTACAATCAAAACACGAGCAAGCTTGAAAATATTTATTTATTAGGGTATAGCGGTAAAATATTAGCATGTTACCTTTTCATTATTAGTTCTATCTTATTATTAACACCCACTTGCGTAACTTGTAACGATAAAGGGTCAATATAAATGTGGTTTATATTATACATTTTTAAGCTACCGTGACTTTTTTCACAAAAACTATTAAAGATTAAATGGATCTAATAGCGATTAGTTGATGAAATATTTTTTCAATATAAGAAACAGATTATTCTCCTAATAAAAAGAGTCACCCATCGCCTGTAAACACTAAAGATCTTAATTATGCGTTGCTGTCTTTACGATGGGATGGTTATACCATATGGATAAGTTTACCGGTAATGACATCAGAAAATATTGCGGCAAGAATAGATAATGCGGTGGCAACAAGCGGGTCGATATGTTGCGGAACCTTAGTTACCACCTAATCATAGTCGGGACTCGAGTGTCGTAGGGACCTATTGGATTTTGTAGATTAAATAATAGGTAATATAAAAGGTAATAATAATGTTTTTGATTTCAATGGTGGAGAAAAAATCTACAGACAAAAAAACCAGTGACATGGAAACACTGAAGCGCATCAGATTAAGAGATGGTGGGTTAATTGCTAGTTACATTTTAAAAAATCTGACGACTCAAGTGCAGCTTAAAGAAGTGGGAGGGTCACGAAATTGCAAAGGAAATGTTGTCATGACATTCTCGAGCGCATCTGATTTTTCTTTTGTTATAGAGAAACTATGTAAGGTTAACAAAAAAAAAATATAATCTGATAATTTACATAAGCCGAAGTTATCTTAATTTTCGATTTTATTCCACCCTAGTTACTCGCCTCTATTTTAAAAGCTTATTATTAGTGTCGAGCCTCAACAGAATGCGAGGTACCTCCCCTATGTTAATCTGATGCGCTCGATTAAATCCCAAAATCCCCTCTTGGTTTCCCCTACTATTAGTCATAACGACGTTAGTGGCACTTATGAGTCTGTTTTAGCCATTTACGAGATGCCTAAGGCAGTTAGTCTATTTTTCAAAGAGACGCAGTCAACATGGAAAAAAAAAACAAATTAAAAGTAGGTAAACATCTGTATGTAGATAAACGAGATTTAATATAAAGTTTCTACGCCAATGCGAACAAATTAACCTGAGATCCTACCTCAATAAAAACCAAGGACTTAATTCCCAAGTTTAATAAGGATTTTTATTGCTCTATAGAGCTTTATTACTTTAATAATAGTTCATTATATTAAACAAAAACCTTTTCAAATTAATGTAAAATTTACTTTTACGGTACAGTCTTCTGCCATCCATCTGCCTATCGCATTTTTTATATCAAAGGATTTTTATTGGTCTGTAGAACTTTATTACTTTACTAATACATACATATCTTTACGCCAGATCCCTTACGTGGTAGGCAGAAAGAACCGAGGGCCATACATCACGATCCTTGCACTCTTGTCTCGCTTCCTCCACAGCGAATAATACTTTACTAATAAATAGTTCGTAATATTAAACAAAAATCTTTTTAACTTTATATAAAACTAGCTGACCCGCGCAGCTTCGTCCGCGACCATATTAACATGTCGTCGAAGTAGTTTTTAAAAACACATTTCATCCCCTAGTACAGCCCCTCAGGGGCTGATTTTTGAAAAAAAAATACCATGGCAAATGGCAAATTTCATGAAATCAGTCCAGCGGTTTAGCCTTGAAAGCGTCACAGACAGACTTTCATATTTATAATATTAGTATGGATTTACCTTTAAGGTACAGTCTTCTGCCGTCCATCTATCGCGTTGTGATATCAAAGTGTTTTTATTGCTCTATAGAACCTTATTACTTTGCTAATAGTTTATTATATTAAGAGGACACCGAGCTTTTTAGAGTGAATCTTTATTTTGGCTTTCTACAAGACTGGGGGGAAGTGGATGCTTCTGGCTAGAATGGGCGATATGATTGCGGATTTTGATATCATTAAATTAGCACCTTTTCCTCAAATCACCTTTTAATCATTAAAATTTGTACACATTAAAAAAATATAAAGTGTATTAGTTATAGAGAACATCTTGTTTTGATATTATATAAAAACTGATGGCCTGCCATTGAGTATTTGCGCCACACTAAGGGTTTTCCTTTTTGTTCCATGGTAACTTTGAATTTTTTTTCTATCGAAAAAACTACAAGTCATCATGTTTCCAAGTAATATAATTTATAGCGTAAATCGTTAAGTATCTTACTTTTGAATTGCATAGCTAAATCTTTAATAAGAACGATATAACAAGGGATTTACCGGACTCATTTATTTCTAAATTATGTCGGCGCAGCCTCAAACATAAACCTTTTTAGCTTAATGTAAAACTTACATTTACGGTACAGTCTTCTGCCGTTCATCTGTCATTCCTTTATATCAAAGGATTGTATTGCTCTATAAAACTTTATTACTTTACTCATAGGTCATTATATTCAACCAAAACCTTTTTAGCTCTAATTTAGGGCGCTGTTAACACCAAAAACGCGCACTCTGTCTATTTCTATCGGAGTGAACGAGACCGCACTATTAGTGTAACTAGGCGGCTAGGTCTTATAATAAATAAATAATGAAATAAAAAAATGTGTAGATTATTTGTCAAATATGATTCACTAGCGGTTTAGGTATAATAATGATGCCTTCATGTTTTTAATTGCAGACCCATAGGTATGTCAGAAAAATAAAGATATGGAACCGTTAATGATGATTTTAAGACCAATCTTCGCAATTATTTTCTTTCGCCCCAATTTTGTTCAATTATGTATCGAGTCCGGCCATGGTCTTTTACATATAATGAATATTAATATATATTTTTTGTGATGTGCTTTAACATGTAATATATACATATAATAGAATTTGTCTTAAAAAAACTACTTAAATAACATCATTTTCAACAAATTAGATCTTGTCAGCCTCTTAACACCTTTAAGATAAAAGCTTCTGCCGTCCATGTACGCCTCTGATTTGTCTGATTTGATTTGATCTGTGCCCGCGAATTCGTCAGCTTAGAAAAAATTCTAAAATAAAACTAGACTCCTTGTTACCGTGGTTTAAAAGATTGACAGTCTCGGAGTTTTACCCGCATAATTCCGGTTCCCGCGGGATTTCCGGGATAAAAATTATCCTATGTCCTTTTTGGGATTTCAAACTACCTTTATACCAAATTACATTCAAAATCCAAAGAAAATCCAGTGGTTCAGGCGTGTAAAGATAGACAGACAGAGTTACTTTCGCATTTATAATATTAGTAATTAGTATGAATTAATAATTAATATCTGATTATTTATATTTAATTATATTTTATTAAGCAATATTTTAACGAAAAGTCAGGTAACTTCTTATAAAAGGACATCGTTTCACATCACTTTAGTAATTCACATTTTTTATATTTTTTTATGTATTAAAAGGTTTAATTAAAAACCCAACGAAAACCCTGATCGTCATTGTAAACTAACCTTTATGTATATTAATTGTAAACGTAAACGTTACTTTGAAAGGATTGGGAACAATGAACGCCTTGTAAGCATAATTATACATATTTATGAACAGTGAGCTTCTAAATTAAGTAGATTTCATATTATTACATTTAATATTATCATAAATGAGCCTAAATTGTAGGTATAATTTATGGCATAAACAAATAGATAACTCGAAATTATTAATTTAAAAACCTTAAACATATGCCTTTATGTTAAACCTACCTTCCTGACACGTGTGCTTCATTTGCAAAGAAAAAGAGAACTACTTATAGGAATCCTGCAGCCTCAAGTCAGTGTCACCATGTCATTGCAATGTCATTAAAGTAACAATACCAAATGTCGTATCCATCAGACCTATACCAGTTGCTTAATTCTTTTCATCAAGAAGAAAAGAGCTGGTCGCCTTAAAACGGCTGGGCTGATTTTAATAAAACATGTTTAAGAACCACAGCAAGAGAGCTCGCTGTCAAATAAAAAAACCGTATCTAAATCGATTTACTCGTTTAGGAGCTGCGGTATTATAGCGGTCAAATACCTACCTTATTTTGCGTCGAGGGTTAAAAAATATAACATCACATAGGTTTTCTGAGAAAGCAATTTGCAATTCAGTAGATTGCACATTACACTACCTTCGTCGGTGACTTACCTAATATGCATATTATTATAGCTCCAATAGTAAAATAAATATGAAAACATGGTGTGTGTGTGACCGTACCAATTTATATGAAACTTGGTAAACAGGTAGAATATACCTAGACTAAGACGCAGGCTACTTTTTATTTCGTAAAAATACATTGTTCTAGTGGTAAAAAAAGCGTATAAAAAATCGAACTGCGTTGCTTGCGAAAGCGAAAGATTTAGCAAGTATTAAAGAAAGCTAGGATTAAAGAAAGCGAAATATTTTTATAAGTACAAGTTAATACATATAAAAAAGCAAAAGATTTTTTATATGAACAAGCTAGTATTAAAGAAAGTTTTTATATGACCAAGCTAGTATTAAAGAAAGTAGTTTTTTATATGAACAAGCTTGTATTAAAGAAAGCGATTTTTTTTATCTAAACAAGCTAGTATTAAAGAAGCCGAAAGTTTTTTTTTTGAACTAGCTAGAATTAAGAAAGCGAAAGATTTTTACAGAATAAACCAACATCTGGACAGTAAATATTAAATATAATAAATCGGTTCAGAGTGCTAAGTGTGAGTTTTTCTTTTCGCATTCGATCATGAGCGCGTTTGAAGTTTACTAGGAATTTGTATGTGATTTGTACAGCGCCACCTAGTGGTAAACTGGTTTCTCACGTTTACCAGTAGGTGGCGCTGTACAAATCACATACAAATTCCTAGTAAACTTCAAACGCGCTCGTGATCGAATGCGAAAAGAAAAACTCACACTTAGCACTCAGTAGTAACTACCAGAAATTTCTTACTTTTTAGCAAAACAAACTTACAAACTTTACCTTAATTATATTAATTTTGAAATATTATATATTATTTTATAGTATATTGAGGAAAATTACCAGACCATTTTTTTCTATGACTACAATCACTTTTTGTTGTGTGATCGTATATACAATACGTAGGGTAAGGAACAAATTAAACACGACTAAAATTACGGGAAAAGTTAATTAAGTACAGTACCCGGCGATAAATATTGCACATCGACCTTTGGAAAGAGACAATCGGCTAATTTCGGCTTCGTAGAGCGTTATCTCTGTTGCACAAAATACAAACAGTCCGGTACCTATTAGGAGCAGTTAAAACAAGTATGATTTGCTTCTTTTGATATTTTTATTCTTTGTATAAAATACACTAATTTTTCTATAAGTGATGGCTTTAGGTTGGGGTAAAATAAAATAAAAAAACATTTTTACATTATGTTTACGTATTTAATTATTTTGGAACATTACAGCTTTAGTGTACATAATAAACACCATTATACCTATTGCTAAAATGAGACATTGCAATAAAAATAATAATAATTCTAATTCTCAATTACTTCCATTTCACTATCTGTGCTCTCAAACAGGTCAATATCACTGTCACTATCAGCCGTATTTATTACTAATCTATCAGTGTAATTGTCTAAACTGTGTTGAATGCTTCTATATTCATTCTCACATTTGATTGCATGATCGCAAACCTTTTTCCACACTTCAGCGCCGATCATGTTTACTTCTTCAGTCAATAATGTTTTTACTGTAGTTAAGTTCATACCCACATTTCTAGAGGCTACATAGCCTTTCAGTTGAGACCATATATTTTCAATTGGATTAAAATCCGGATGATATGGTGGCAATCGCAACACAGTGTGCCCATGTTCGGCAAGTATTTTGTCCACAGAAAACTCTGTATACCTCTCCTTGTGCTGACATATAATAGCGTAAATCTGGGTTTTTGTTAATTTTGGATCAACTGGAATTTCATGTCTGTTTAACCAGTTGATCATTTCCCGTTTAATGGTGTTTGAGTTGGGGGGTCTCTCAACATACTTGTTGTGATAGGGTGCGTTGTCGATAACTAGAACAGAATCACTGGGTATATTTGGGATTAATTGGTTAACCAGCCATTTCTCATAGTTATCGTTATTCATTTCATTGTGATAGTCACCTGTAGTGTCCGTGGATTTATACGTTAAAAAAGCACCGGGTACAAAGCCTTTTTCATTTCCCGCATGAACTATTATCAAACGTTGACCTTTTGAAATTGGCTTTTTTACTCCTTTTTTCTTATCGTCACTCCAAGATTTCCCTTTAGTGTGGGATGCATGTATATATGACTCATCCATGTAGACGATATTTTTTCCTGTTTCGCGAAATTTGCGTATTTTATCAAGGTATTCCATTCGTTTGAGACTAACGTCGTGCTTTTCCATTAGAATTTTTCGATTATCTTCCATTTTAGTGAACTGAAATCCCATGTCATGAAGTATTTTTCTCAACGTTTTTTCAGACCCATTGTAATTAATAGCTTCAGATAACTTAGCTTTTAATGATTTTATTGTTGGCAGTTCATTAAATCGTAAGTGAAAATTATACACCATTCTTCGAACAACATCGTAATCAAAATCGTCCATATCCAAACGAAATTGCTTTTTTGGTCTCCCTTTTTTTGGAGTGCTGAACTTAATTTCAGTCGAATGTGTTTCAGTACTGACTTCGTTTAATATATTGTTCAAAGTTCTTCTTGAAATTCCAGTGGCATTTGCAACTCGCTCTTGAATCTTCTTAAAATAACAACTTACATTTTCATCTACTTTTTTTTTAAATCTATCAGCTTCGCTTACAAAGTATTTATAAACATTGTAGATAATTTCACGTGACTGACCTCGTAAAGGTTTCCCTCTTTTTCCGAAAGATGCCATATTACAACTTTAAATTATTTAAATTTGTGGGTGTTATCAACTCTAAATATATATTTTTTTTCGGGACGCGACTGCACTCTATCGTACTTGAACAACGACTGACTAAACGTCACATAGGTAGTGTGGGACAGAGATAACGCTTTACGAAGCCGAAATTATCCGATTGTCTCTTTCCAAAGTTCGATGTGCAATATTTATCGCCGGGTACTGTACACATTTTGCTTCCAACATGCGTACAACGTAATTTTCTTTCTCGACAAATTCTGGCACAACCTCTGATTTCAAATAATGCTATTTTGAAATTTTATGAAGGTATTGTTTTACGATGTCGTCACATTTATTTTGTCTGAAACGAGCGTAAATTCGCCAGTTATGGATATGTGTAATCAGGAAAACAAATAAATAGATATATTCTTTTTTATAGTATACAATAGCAAATAAGCAGATGGCGATTCTAATAGTATAAGATAATTATAGCCGATAAATACGTTAATGTTGCATTGCTATACGTGTAGCATCTTTTACATTTGGCGCAACATCACAACCACCCAGATAGCAACGCACAATTAACATGTTAGGTGTTTATATGCGAAGGTTATCTCATTTTATGTGGAAAACTATATTGTTTTCACTATCCTACAATATAAATAGAAGCATTAATTCACTTGCTACTTAACTTTCACAAACGGAAAGAGACAATGACAATCACTGACATTATCGCGGTTGGAATAGGGTAGATGGTAAATGGTAAGGTACTAAACCCGAGTGAAAGGTTTTAGGTAAACAAATAAACAGATTTTCCTTATGGAAAATATAAAGATCGCCTTTGAACGTAATTGATGCATAGCAATCCATGTGGTAGGAGCACAATGCCATATATTTAAGTTTTTTTTTAATATCATAAGATAGCAAACAAGCAGATGGGTCTCCTGATGGACAGAGTCAACCATCGCCTATAGACACCAAACGTGTTAATAGTGCGTTGCCATCTTGTAGCGAGGTCTAATGCCACATGCATAAGTCTACCGGCTACCTTACCCTCCAAACCGGAACACAACAGTGACAAGCACTGACGCTATTGTGGCAGAAATAGGTAAGGCGGTGGCACCAGACCCAGGCGAGATACCGAGACCGAGTTTACCGTCTACCTTATCCTCCCAACGAAACGCAACAAGAAAATAACAAATAAAGACGCTATTATAGCTAGAAAGATAAGGCGGTGGTTACAAACGCAAACAAGACTTTGCAGAACTCTAGCATATGGTTAGTGATAACAATGGCAGAAAAATATTTTATACTACACCTATTCGGAAAGCACATTAGTTCTTACTTGAAAAACGAGAAGAAAGTACCTAATTCCAAGCGAACCAATATGCGGGCGACAAAAACGTATGGGATTTACTTTCTCCCCTTGGGGAGAAAGTAATTTTCTCCCCTCCTTTAACTTTTTAAAATTCATAAGTTTGTATCTCGAAGCACATCAAAATGTTACTGGCCACTAGCATTTACTAAGGAAACTTGGCAGTATGTGCTTTATTTCCTTCTCAGGCCTACTGGAACAACATGGAAGTTATATCTTTACCTCTTGAACTGACCGACTTGACAGATGTAGAACAAAGACTTTTGTTAAGAGTAGTTCCTTTTATAACTAGTTTCCACCCGCACCAAAGTGCTCGTCAACACGAATCAAACGAGCCCAAACTCGATAGAGTTGTGTTATTTAATTGCTGAGCTCCTTTGGTCACCTTCTGGCTTCATCATCGAACCCTGCAGGATCCTAGTTAGTACCAAGCACCAAAGTGCTCGTCAACACGAATCAAACGAGCCCAAACTCGATAGAATTGTGTTATTTAATTGCTGAGCTCCTATGGTCACCTTCTTGCTTCATCATTGAACCCTGCAGGATCCTAGTTAGCACCAAGCACCAAAGTGCTCGTCAACATGAACCAAATGAGTCCAAACTCAATAGTCTTGTTATTAACCGATTTTTAACCATTTAATTATGAAGTTCCTGTGGTCACCTTCCGATTCAGATTCATCAGATCAGCTCCATGTCATAATAAGGTTTCATTGTCATTCAATTAACATACGTATACAAAATTTCAGCTCAATCGGTAACCGGGAAGTAGATCAAATTTACTTGCGAGATTTGATTTCAGACATCGAGATAGGTACAATAAATAAAAAAATGTTCATAAAACAAAAACTACTAGGCCTACCTGAATCAATTTTTTATGGGACCAATTCGAAACTATTGCGCATCAAACAAAAAAAGAATCACGTAATTCGGTTCAAAAACCTCGGAGAAATCGGTGTACATACATAAAAAAAAATATACCAGCCGAATTGAGAACCTCCTCCTTTTTTGAAGTCGGTTAAAAATGGAATAATTTTATCAAATTAGTGTATTGTCATCGGTCTTCGATAAATCTACAAAGTTTGAACGAAATCTGGCCGTTTAAAGTGGGTCAAAATCGCGCCCAAAGAAGTCGGTTACAAACAAACATACAAACAAATATACAAACATACAGGTGAAGCTAATAAAAAGCGTATTAAAAAAGTAAGAATCGAACGTTTTTTCATTAGATTTTCCCATACACGCTGTAGGAAAAAAATTATTTCCGAAATATTCACAATAAACTTCAATCACGTAAATCTAATTCTTATGTAAACTTTAAAATTGAGTAAAACTATTTTCAACTTACCGACACGTTTCGTTGATATTTGCCTTGTCGAATAGTTGAAAGGCACATAAATGATCTCGTTCGTAGTCACTGCAAGCTCAGATGGGAGTTGTTCCGCTGAATGCACTTCGTCTAAACACAGCACTTCGTCCAAATTACACTTGTCACTATTCACTGTCGTAAAGTCACGACTCAAGGGATTTAATTCCTCGTGTTTACGTAAAGCTTTATGTTCTTTGTTTTTGTAAACTAGCTCAGCTACACCTTCTAAATCTTCTTGACATAACTTATCTGCTAATACTTTAATTTTATATACACCTATTGGATTAATAGCATCTATAATAAAGTCTGCACGTTCACCACGACCTATACTTATTGAACTTACTTGTTCTTGCTTTAATAATTGTCCATCTAGAGCTACTAAATTAAACATATGTTTTTCAAATATCACTTTTATTGGACAACTTCTAAATCCACCACCATACAAAAGTCGAAATCTGTATCGTTTCCCAGATTCTACAAAAAATTTTGCTATGGGAGCATCAGGCGACTCCGTTGTATTTCCTTTACCGTTAATGAGTAATGATTCTGCTGTAGGTATTTCTGTTAACACCCTTGCAAGTGGTCCCATTGAAAGACCCCATTCTGCGACAAACATTGTGTGTTCAGTAGCATCTACATCATACGCATTCTTTATTGGATCCAGTCTTGGAGATTGCCTCACTATAAACGCTCCAGCTAAACCATCTGTAGCATCTGTGGCAGAATGTGCGTGGTACATGTGTGTACCTGATGCAGAAGCCCTGAATTTGTATTGAAATGTAGTATATGCTGATTGTGGACACTGTGTGAGCATTGGTGCGCCATCCATAAATGGAGTTTCTTTTTGTGGCTGACCACGCCAATGTATTGAGAGAGCATGAGGTGGTGCCCGGTGAACAACATCAACAACAAGAATATCATTTTGGCAGACATGGAAGGCTGGTGCTGGCAGCTCCCTATTAGCGGTGAGAACGCCACGCTCTCGGCCATCTGCGGTTATACACATGGGTGGACATATGCTACCATTTTCTATGCAGCTGTTGCATGACCTAGAAAAATAATAATAATTTACTTTCCCTTGACATAGAAAATTATTATCTAGTTAGTTATTAGTTGAATTTAATCTAGTTTCTAGTTAGAGGCCGTTGCGGTTATGTAATTCATATAAATCAAACTGACACAAGTGTTTATCCGTGGAATACTTAAAAAAAAATTAGCCAAATAGACGAATAATTTGGCCTTTTTAATGCATTTGTGAGTGTCAGAACGCGGCCAGGTTAGGTCAGGACAAAATACTTAAAAAATCGTTTTTTATATCATAAGATAACAACAATCAGATGTTTCTCCTGATAGACAACCATCGTCTATAGACACTGTATAATAATTAACAGGCAAATCGCTCTTTCGATGGCAAAAAAATCCTTCAGATATCAAGGATGTTGTGGATGATGTGGATGTCATAGTTCCCATTCGAGTAGTGGGTGTGTAATTCTACATACAGTATAAGGTTATCAGTTACCTTACAATCATAGACAAGTATATAATATTATGCTTACAATCGAAATCAGTCCGCTTAGACAAACCGCGTGTGCTAAATCCGGTTAAACTAGTCAAGGTCAAGACAAGTTTGACTAATAAGAAGAACATATCTTGTTTATTCGACGCGACGCAACGAGGAAGCGTTTGTCATGACATTAAACGAGATATAAGTTCTTACTAGTCAAACCTCTCTTTTTACGAGGTGGTAGAGTTCCGCATTGTCTCGCCTGGGTCTGCTACCACCGTCTTACTTATTTCTGCCGCAATTGCGTCAATGCTTGTTTCAGTTATTTTCCAGTTCGGAGAATAAGATAGACGGTAAACTTATCCATGTGAGAGACCCCATCACAAAGATAGTTACGTTACATTGGCATCTTTGGTGTTAATAAGCGATGGTTATATTTTTCTATCAGGAGAGCCATCTGCTTGTTTGCTATCTTATGATTAAAAAAATCCTAAGCGGGCTGAAAATGAAAGTGAAAAACATCTCCACTATTGCTGCAATAAATGGTCAAGCGGTGATACCTCACCCCAAGCGAGACATACAAAAACTTAACCACTGATTATACGTGCATGACGTAAATAAATTTATCCAGCGATATTATTATCATTTTCTTGGGAATTACAAGCCATACCGAGATAGTACTTTTTGATTTATTTATAGGTATTATATTTCAACTTAGAGACAGTTTAAGTTTTTTATAATTTTTGTATAAAAAACTATATCGACGACGTGAGTAGTAGTAGGCGAGTGGATTAATCGCGGACGAAGTTATACGGATTTGCTAGTATAAAATAAATACAAATAAATTTATTTGTAACCAGAACAGGCATGTATAATAATATGAGTGTCGATGACACACAATAGTGCCGTTCAAGTCAACGCCCTCGTTTTTTATGTCATAATATAAGCAAACAAGCAGATGGGTCTCCTAATGGAAAGAGTCAACCATCGCCTATAGACACCAAAGATGTTAATGTTGCGTTGCTATCTTGCTACGAGGTCTAAAGCCACATGCATAAGTTTACCGACTACCTAATCCTTCAAACCGAAACACGACAGTGACTCGACATTTAGACCACTAGAGATCGTCTAGTGGTCGAAATTGATCTGAATATCAGGTAACAATCTTTATCTATATTCTATATTAACATTATAAATGCGAAAGTTCAGATATTTGGATGGATTGATGGATGGATGTTTGTTATTCAATCACGCCAAAACTACTGGACGAATTTTGGCGAAATTTGGCACACAGGTAGATGACAACCTGGAATAGCACATAGGCTAATTTTTATCCTGAAAAAAAGAGTTGTTCCTGCGGGATTAATCACAAACTTGTGTCAGTGTGTCCGGTTGTGTTGTGTGTGTCATGTTGTGTCATGTTGTGTCAGTGTGTGTGTGTGTGTGTGTGTGTGTAGTGGTCCGGTGTCAGTGTTAATCACATGAGATCCCGGGTTTGATTCCCGGGTCGGGATGTAATTTTTCAGTTTTCTGATAAAAACAACGTTCCCGGGATTGGATAGTGCGCGCTTGGCGATAGGCTTGCCACCTATCACATTGTGGGACCACGTATTGTCGGCTAATCATGGGTGCACTGGTTGTTCCTCTGCCTATCTCTTCTGGGATACGGGCGTGAAGATATTTTTTATGACAATGAATGGTCATATCTAACAAAAAAAAAATATAATAAAAAGATAATATAGCGTAACTACAAAGAAAACCTCAACAAAATTGGTGCAGTAATATCCAAATGCGGCAAATCACTGTTTGTAAACAATGAACGTCAATGCGTATGCGATATTCGAACTTAGTATTTTTATTGGATAATTAGGTCAAAACTTATGCTACTATTTTATTTACGAGAATCGAGTATCAATCAACAGTCTGACTGGTTGACTGGTAAAACCAACCTGTATGCAGTTTCAAAACTAAGTCAGACTTGGTAGTAGCAATAATTAAATTAGTGATGTAACGTACACTAAACATAATAACCATGTCAGTGTTTTTATAATCTGCAAACAAGTAATTATGTTTTAAATTATACGAAAGGTCTCTGCCACTAATATTACAAGCGACTCCGACTAATTGACGAAGTTCAGGTTCAATTCCCGACTATGACAAGCATTTGTGCGACGAGTTTAATATTTGTATTTATTATAATACTAGCTGCAGCGTGCAGCCCGCTGCATTATAAAGTTTTTGGCGGATCCCGCGGGATTACCTATTTCATCCGGGATAAAAGTAGCCTATGTGCTACTCCAAGTGATCATCTACCTGTGTGCCAAATTTCATTCAAATCCGCTCAATAGTTTTGGCGTGATTGACTAACAAATGTCCATCCAAACATCCATCCAAACATTTAAACTTTCGCGTTTATAACATTAATAACATAAATTATTACACTATAGCATAGCACATATATAATAATTTTCTACGATTTTTAAATAAATTAAATAAAATATATCGCTAGGTACAATCATTTAAAAATAATTGAGACTATAATTTGACTGAATTCTATCATCATATTTAAGTGTTACCATTTTATAAAACTTTAATTACATTTTCATTAAAAAAGTAATAACTTTATATATCATAATTTTCATTATAAGTAGCAAATAAAAATTCTCCCTGTTTTTTGTATTAAAGAATAGTTAATGCTAATTTATTTTTTGTTCTTTTAAGTACCTATAAAGTGTTTTTACAAAATTTTAGCTCAGAAGTTTGTCAATCTAACTTAGATTTCTGAGATTAGCAGCTGTACTGAAGACACCCAATGACAAGATAAATACCTAACCACAGACTACGAAGGAGAGAACTGATGGTTTACGTTAACCTTATCTAAATTCCAACTTTATTTAGCTACTATTCCCCAAGTTAAAAAAATATTTACTAAATGCAGATAAGTTAAGGAGTTGATATAGAATCTTAAGGAATATATTAAACTTTAAGGTATTAACTAAAAATAACGATGTATGAAGTCTTGCCCGTGTTTGCCGTCGTTTGATTCCTACGAGGATACATTGCTATTGACGCAATTTACTTGCACTCAGAATGAAGAAGAACAAGAGGAAGATTTAAGAAGAAGAAGAAGAAGAACGAGAAGAGTTTAACGGTTACAATTCAGACGAATAAAATTCACCACTTTTTTTATTTACATCGCTTTTTATCTTTTCCAATATTTACAAATTTCAGTAATTTTGCAATAGTTTCAAGTTAAACAGGATAACAACTGACCGGTGGAGTAGGCCTAAGGGGGAAACTACGAAAAAAAAACGCGCTAGATACACTACATCATAGGTGGTGTGGAAACGTGTGCATATTATGATGATTGCAACTTATACAACTTTTTGAATTGTTATATCTCATTCTCTCATTTTTTTTACCTTTGAACTTAAATAAAAAAAATCCATACAGGGGACTGATGGGGAACTTTCAAATTTTATTTTTAATCATATTTTTAACAACCTTACTGATTTTCAGCTTGATGGGAATTTATGTAGCTTCGAATGTTTAAATTGACCGGATTAACTAACCACGTTTCTACGTTATCAGTTCTGGTGCCAAATAAATAATTATTATTTATTGTATACTAGCTTTGCTCGCGGCTTCGTGGAATAATTTTTAAAGACAGTCCTGAGTTTTTACCCACATAGTTCCCGTTCCCGTAGAATATCCAGGATAAAATATATCTTATGTCCTTTCTCGGGTCTCAAACTATCTTAGTACCAAATTTCATCCAAATCGGTTCAGTGATTTAAGCGCGAAGAAGAGGCAGACAGACAGAGTTACTTTCGCATTTATAATAATATTAGTATGGATTTCTAGGTTCAGTATCTCTTTTCAACCGACTTCCCGAAGGAGGAGGTTATCAATACATCTGTATGTTTTTTTAAAATGTAATTTACCTCAGAATTTGGTCATTTAAATATATGACCAATTATCAAAATTCTTTGTTTGTTTTTGAGAGTATACCTCCCTTGTGGTCCTATTTTATTTCATGAAGATCTGATACAGGGTTGAGGAGATATGAGAAGAGGGAAATCGATTGCTGCAGTTTTACTGCGTTAAGAAAATTCAAAGGAGCCCGGACCAACACCAACACTGGCGGTTGATTCTATAACAAATCTACAAGTATATATTAACACATGAAGGAAAAACTTTGGATCCCTTTTTAAGATAATTGCGTGAATGGTGAAGTATGAAATTAGGCACAGTTAAAGTTAACATTAACTGTGCCTAATTTCATGCTCTACCATATGCTGCATCATATGAACTGCAGAAACCTAATATATTTAAATAAAATGCATTAGAAATACATTAATTTAATAAAAATAAACATTACGCACACACCTTTTGAGTGATAAACACTTAGATGAAGGAAACTACTACTAGATATGAATTAAGTAAGGGAAAACCGTGTAATTTTGTTCCAAGTAATGGCGGACTTATAAACAGCTGTTTACTGTCTACATAACAATTTATAAATTACATTGCAAATGGGCATGTTACTTTAACAAGTAGTTTTTATTTTAGATTTAAGGTAAAGTACACACTAAAATTGTAGCAAAATGCAAATAAAAGCTCAAATCAATTTAACACTTTAACTGTCCCAAGCATATTTCCGTCCCCATCACCAAAATGTCCAATAATTATATTACTTTTTTTTATCATAAGGTAGCAAACAAGCAAATGGATCTCGTGATGGAAAGAGACAACCATCGCATAAAGACACGAAAGATGTTAATGGTGCGTTGCTATCTTGTGGCGAGGTCTAATGCCACATGCATGAGTTTGCCGGCTACCTTACCCTCCAAACCGGAACACGACAGCGACAAGCACTGACTAGCAATAGCTTGCGGCAGGAATAGGTAAGGCGGTGGTACCAGACCCGGGCGAGACAGTACAGAACTCTACCATGATAGTGACTCGCATAGCCAATCGGTTGCTTTTTACGACCTGCCTGGTAGAACGGCAGTTGGCCTATCCTTCAAAGGAGCCCGGGACCAACACGGGGAAAAACACATTAAAACACATTTTAAGTTATTACGAGGTCACGTAAAACATTGTATCCTTTTTATCATTTTAATCTGTCTATACTGTCTAATTTAGGTTCTTACTACATCTATTTATCCCGTTGAGGTATTATTTACAGGATGATAACTGCAGTAGAGCATTATATGTAATGCACGAACGTATCAAGCAAGGTCTTCAGTGCATTACATCTAATACATGGACAGTCAAAGTGTTAATATTTTTTAAACAAAAGGTTATTTGACATTTTACGTACATTGACAGCGTATTTTAGTAATGGCGTATTAGCTGCAAGCTGTTTAAGGTGTTATTTTTTTAAATGATTTAAAATTAGAGCACTGACAAAAATTTTGTAGCTTTGTCTATTATGAAAATTCTAACTTGTTAGACAGAGATAAAGCCATTATATATTCAGCGTTAGAATGCATGCAATTTTATAATTTTGATTGTTTATGACTCGGATGAATAGTAATAGTTCCATGGTTTATGAAAATTAATGCCAAGTCCTTATATTTCTCCTGTCAAAGGATATACATGATATTAAACAAACGCGTACCTATAGGTACTATATTTTCTTGACGGCTAACGTCAGTTGTCAAACGTAAAAGATTTTATTGTTTTGTCTATGGCTGATTTTCGGCCACAGGCGATCGCTAGATTATATAATTTCTTCTGCTTCTAGTAGCTAGTAGCTGCATTGTTGACCATATTTACGGTTTATGAAACAAAAGCAAATGGTCTATTCTAAAAAGTGGCTCGAGCCAACACTTGTTTTCATTCACACTATTTCTATTCCCAGAATTATTTGTGAATAGAAATTTATAAAAAAATGAGAAACTTACTTGCTATACGTTTTATACACCTCGATGACCAGTTTCACTCTGCAAATCATAGGCCAGTCGAGTTCGTGGCATTCGCGATCACAATTTTCAAAATATTCCTCTGCAAATAAAAGAAACGTTTTTTAACTTGAATACCTAATCTATATTAATAATCTAAATGAGAAAGTTTAGATGTTTAGATAGATGTTTGTTACTCAATCGCGCAGAAACTACTGAACGAATTTGAATTAAATTTGGTACACAGGTAGGTAATGGTCTGAAATAGCACAATTTTTATCCCGGAAAATTAGGTGATCCCGCGGGATTCGCCAAAAACTTTTATAATGCAGCGGGCTGCATTCTGTAGCTAGTGTTATATAAATCCTTCCAACTGTTTTAGCGTAAACAAATTCTCGAAAAGTTTTGCGGCCATGATCGTACCAGATTCGTACATACAGACATCCGAACCGAATTTTTTTACAATCAGTTTTTAAAAAATACAATAAGTGTTTTTAAAAAATATCAAATACGTTAAAACAAGTGTTTTTTTCGATATACCTACGTATATTCATATTATTCCCAAAGTGCAATATAAATAAAATAGAGACATTTTTATTAATAATAATAATAAAAAAGAAAAATTATATTAGAAAAAGTATAAAGTGCCTTAAAATTGCGTCATATTGGTAGATAACACGGGTCAACAAAAAAAATTTTTTTTTCTGAGTCTGTTATTTAGTGACCATTTTCTGATTATATAAATCGAATAGTAAACAGAAACACTATTAACAATCAATAAACTTTGCTTTTATACTTTATAAAATGAAAACTAAATGTAAACTTTATTAGATAAAAATATTTTTTCATTCTTTAGTTAAGCATAAGTAATCAGAATCAGAGGTACAGAACTCAGACTCAAAATTCATGTTGACCTGTGCAATTCGAAATAACCTGAAGTTAGCCGCTACCCGACTTCTTATATAAATATGACATTCCCCGTGTTGATACTGCCTCCTTTTGAAGAATAGACCATCTGCCGTTCTGCCTGGTAGGTCGTAGAAGGCGAGCGCGTGTCAGATAGAGTTCCGCAACGTCTCGCTCGGCTATATGGTACCACCGCCGCACCTAAAGTTTATCATCGTGGTGGCCCGGTTTGAAGGGTAGGTTATCGGGTAAATATATGCATGGAGCATTGCCATCCCACCACACGGATATCAACGATTCATTAACATCTTTCGTGTATATAGGCGATGGTTTCCATTTCCATCAGGTGAGCCATCTGCTTGTTTGCTATCTAATGATGTAAAAAAAAAATGGTTTGCTAAGTTGCATTAAGGTTTCACAAGTAATTTTCGGACGTTAACTAGGACCAGTAGCAGAGCAATAGGGAGAGCTAGGGCAATGGGCCCACCTCTCGTTCCCACCACTGTAACTTCTGTAAACCAGAATCAACAGCGGCAACCGTCCTGATAACCACTGAGTTGCGAGCTCAGGGTGCCCTGGGGGGAAAGCTAAGCTGTCTTGGAACCCGCATCGAATTTAATCAGAAGTGTATATAAGGAGTAGGAAAATACATGCAGTTTCCCTCCCTTTACAGCAGGAGACAGCGTAAAAAAAGATAAAGCAAAAAACTGCTAAGAAATGAGACGTTTTCAATTAGGTTGAACCTGATTGCTATTGCACCACGGTAATTTAGGTATTTGAAGTCCTACAAAAATGGCCTACTTAATTCTGCTTCCAGTAGTACGTATGACTAAATTGTTTGAAGGCACGGAAATTCCCACGTGTTGCTACAAGGTCGGAATAGTAGATTACCCCGGATATACATCGTATACTATCAAGCACTTGGTTACGTACGTTTTGCCAGAGATTACACTGCCAATGAATATGATGTGCAGTTTTTTCATATTTACAATTTATGGCGGAGCATTCGCAAAAAGAAGAAGGAACTAATTTGAACAAGAATAATTTAGCTTAAAAATTACGATGACTAGTAAGGAACTGTGCAACACAATGATCTATTTCTAATCGTTCACTGTCGCAGGGGAAAAAATTATATATATATATATATATATATATATATATATATATATATATATATATATATATATATATATATATGTATCTCAACAAAATATAATAGGGAGGGTTAGGGAGTTCAAGCCCCAAACCTTGAAAATTTTGATTATTTCCTTGACAAAATCTACCTTCAGCTGAATCAAGCACCCCCTCCCCCTCCCAAATAAAAATTCGCTAAATCAAGTCTTCCCAATCATTCCCAATACAAAAATTCTAGATCCGCCACTGACTAGGACCTTAAAATTGAGTAAGTGACACTGCAATGACACTTGACAAATACTAACTAGATACTTTACGGTACAAATAAATGGGCGTGCTAATATTTTATTTGATCTAAGAAGAACATACGCACAGCGAACTTAATATATAGGCATAACAACCGTAATAGTTGTCAAGGTAAGTAAGAATCAAACGTCAGATCCCGTACAACTGGACCAATGCCGACAGGCCCCCTTTCCCACTGAACATTCTGGGCACGTGGCCAGGGCCCTGCGATCAATAAGGGTCCCTAGTTTCTGTTAGATCGCTAAACGGTAACCGATATTTATTACCGAAAACCATATTTATTTCTAAAAAACCAGACGATAATAACTGACTTCAATATCTACCTACCCACTTGCTTATAAGTTGTTGCTCTACTGTATGTCGACCAAAAATCAGATTTTTCGCATACAAAATACAAATTGCGTCATTACTAACAGTGCTCTGTCAAGGTCACTATAACCTTGCCCTATTATTCTAATGTGCCCAGGGCCTCCAGTTGGCGAAAGCCGGCTCTGAATGCCGAAATTACTTATAGATCAAAGATATTTTTTTGGAACTGAAAAAAATAATTCATCAAAGTCAGGACAACAATACCCTTTCTTAGTTTTATTAGTCTTAATGATATTATTAAATTATGCTGAAATCACAAAAATAACACCAGTGAAATTGTATACAATACTAGCGTGACCAAAAAAATGTTTTTGGTTATGCGAACGAAATCTCGCCTATGTCACTCCCGGATAACGTAGCTTTTTAAAGGTGAAAGAATTCTTAAATCGGTCGAGTTGTTTTTAAGTTAAAACGTTACAAACAAACAAAAAATCAAATCTTTATAATGCAGCGTGCAGCCCGCTGTATTATAAAAGTTTTTTGGCGAACCCCGCGGGATCACCTTCTATTCCAGGTTACCATCTACATATGTATGTGCTAAATTTTATTCAAATCCGTTGAGTTGTTTTCGCGTGATTAAGTAATAAACATCCATCCAACCACACATCCAAACTTTCGCTTATTATTATAAATATGTGGTTGACCGAGCTTTGCTCGGTTTTTCACATACTCATACCTTGGGAACCGAGCTTTTCTTGGACCTGGAACCTTGATAAATCGATTCCTTGACCCGAAAAACTCCTAATTTATGACTTTCATGAAAATCGTTGGAGCCGATTCCGAGATTCCAATTCTATATATACAAGAATTGCTCGTTTAAAGGTATTAGATAGATTGCAGATTATCAAATCGTAAACCATAAATTTAAATATTTTTTATATCATAAAATAGCAACTGATTCAGAGAGACCCCTACCACTTATGGACGCCAAATATGTTAATGGCATATTGCTATCCGTGGCAGGATAAAATCCACTTGCATAATCATAATTCATATTAGCTACATTGCCCTCCAAATCGGAACATGACAGAGACCAGCAACTTTTACGGCATGAATAGATAATGCGCAGTGGTGTAACTATACCATCTGGGGCCCGTGGCAAATTCTTTTGATGGGGCCCTATCAGTAAAAATCGTCACGTTGTACTTAGTTTAATTTTAATAAACTTCGAGATTTTCAGCGTAGTCAATTACACGTACAATGTAAAAAACTATTTTTGAGCTCGCGGCCTTTTGGGCCGGGGCCCTGTTGGGTCGGGGGCCCGTGGCATTTTGCCAGCCCTGCCACCCTATTGTTACGCCACTGATAATGCGGTAGCACCGAAACCGAGCGAAAAGTTCTTATTATTTATTGATAGAGTTTCTCTAAAATGTAACTTCCGAGTAAGTTAAAGTATTTTAAGCTTAAAATAGTCAAAAATATACCATAGCATAAAATTTTTAACTCTCCGATCTCAAAATACTAGTACCTATATTAGAAGTGACAACATTTTAATTACCTATTGAAAAGGTGTAACTTTGGAAAGCAATGATACATTTTGTTCTAGGTATGAAACGGTATTCAACTCAATGGTTTGCGATAGGTAATCCATTTTTTTGGCAACTTTTTGAAGCTCTTTAAAATACCTCAAAATCTATGGGCCGTCAAATTAAATTAATCAAAATTTTAGGAAATCTAAATTTTGTGGAGCCTAGTCAAATACGGTTAAACGCATTTTGGTCACGCGGATCAAAAAACTATGAAAGGTTTACATAAGTGCATACACATACAGGCAGTCTGCACTAACATCATTTTTAAAAAAGTCAGAGCATCTTCTTAGGAGCATAAGTTAAAACCTGAAAACGAAACCTGAAAATATTTTCTTTACTTTTCATCGTTTACACTTGGTGAATTGTGTAGCAATAAGCCTGAAAACTTTCCTAAGTTTTAAAAAATTTTAGCTTTCATAGCGGGAAGCTAAAAATAGGAAATCATTTTTTTAGGAACATTGATCACCTTATTACTAACATTTAAACAAACACGTAACCATCACAAAAACAAAAGGCTTGACTGCTTAAAAACTGAAATAGGAAATACCTTTGTTTTGTTTTATTTCGCGTAGTAATAAAAGCAAACAAAAATAATCCCAAATTTGGAAAAAACATGTTTCTATCTTACAATTAAGACGCATCTACTATCTAAGGACACCAAACTAAAATATTCATATATTCGAAAAACATAACCATCTTTCTGACGCAAACAGGTAAAACTAGGCAAATTGATAATATAGATTTAATTACAGAGGTTCTCAAATTATGCGCTTTTTGACAAACTGCATTTTATCATTACTCCCTTTTCCTTTTTGTTTTGCCGAATTTTTAAACGTATTTCAATATTTTGAATTCGAATTCGTTCATTTTCTTAAAACTACGCACACATCGTTATCTTTATAATAATACACTTAACTCCAATCAAATTTTAAATTTAAGATCGTAACAAACAAAAAAATATATCATACCTACACATAACCTATAAACCTTATAACGACGAAGTGCCTGTTAGAGTGGATATCAAAACAATAATTAGAATTATATCGATCGTAAGCCGACACAAGAAGAATAAATGACTATTTAATGATACCTGGCATCGGTGTAAAGTATACGACGACGATAACCCCAGCTATTATTACTCCCACTACAAATATCCTCTGCAAGGACATCAGCATATAATTAGGTTTTTTTAACACATCACTCCTTGATTCCAGATGCTTTTTCTCTAACTCCATGGTTAAAGGCTATTTAATCTGTGGCACAAGTTTAACTGTCACGACATTTTATTTATAAAAACATCGATGTTTACGGCTTTATTCGCATCATGCCTTACGCGACTACGCGAGTCTACCATCAATGGCAACTGGCAACTTACAACTGAATACAGTCGCCAGTCAGTCGCGCGTTGCAACGTACAGCCTCGAGCAATGAAGGTAACGGGGTTCCAATTCGGAAGTGAATTACAGAACCTGCAACTCTCACTCTCTGCAGTGTTATGTAAAGCTTATGCAATTTATATTAATATTAATACCCCAAAGTAACCTCATCCAGTTTCTGAGGCTTTATTGTTCGATATAGACGTTGCTCAACGTGTGGAACCAATTATTAAAGGTCTACATTAGGTAAGAAATGACCTCAATTACAGGTTAATGTATATTGAACTCATGAATTGTGATATATCGTATATGTATACATATTTGAAATATAAAAATACTCTGACTATGTTAGTTTTAAAATTTATTTGCGGGGTTGTCACATAAAAAAGAGAAAGTATATTTGCAACTAGTAGAGTTTGATATATACAGTTTTTATAAACGCTACAGGCTAACCCACCAACTTTGCCGGTGGTTTTTTTATATCATGCTGACACCAAATATGTTAATGGTACGTTGCTACCCGTGTGGCGGGATGGCAATGCCACATGTCTACCGGCAACCTTACCCTCCATACTGGAATACTACAATGACGAGCATTGACGCTGTTATGGCAGAAATAGGTAAAGCGGGGGTACCAAATACCCGGGGAGACGTTGCGGAACTTTACCACCCAGTAGTCACGATGGTAGTGACACGTAAAGCCAATCGGACGCCTTTTACGATCTGTGGTAGGGAGTACTTAGTATTTGCAACCTAAAGTAGCGTAGCGCTATCTAGAATAGAATAAAATGTAGTTGACTTGGACGTTGCGTACGTCACTTACATCGTTTATATCTTAAGTCATCCATCGGCCAGCATCTATCAACTATCGCCCGTTGCACCGTAACGAAGTCCGTGTCAGTAGATCTGTTTATACTTTATAATAATACACTCACAGCTAAACAACCGACTGTGCCTAACGTGCGCACTGATTCAGTGATTAGACAACTATATTGCGGAATATAATTTACTGTTTTCTATGAAAGCTGTTTGGCAGAACGGCAGTTAGTTTATTCTTCAAACGAACCCGGACCAACATGGGGGAAAAAACATGCCATCAAGGTGAAAATTTCATACAACATGTCACCCCCTATTTAACCATTCAGGGGATGAATATAGAAAATAAGCAATGTTTACATGTGTGTTAGATTATACCAGTAGACAAATGCTGATCAAAAGAAACATCTTTGAACATTCGCTGTTTAAATTAAATACATTCACTGCTATTCAATGATTAGTCGACTGAAGACAGGTGTTGATTCCCATCACTACATTTGTCAAATTTAGTGAACGTCCATAACTGTTGCTGACAGCTTTATAAGCTTTCCGAGTCATTCACTACCAGCAGACTAGGGATGCCTATAATTTTGTACTTTAAACGAGCAATTCTTGTATATTTCTAAAATTAAACTATGCCTCAGCGGCCAAATTGCACAATTAACTGCTTCGACTCTTGTTGAGTAAACAGATGTATCCCTGTATCCCCGACTTCCCATTTCCTATATCTCCAAAACCCTGCGTCAGATCTTCACCAAATTAAAATGAAACCACACGAGAAGAATATCCTCCCAAACAAATTTTCAAAACCGGTTCATAAATGGCCAAGTTCTGAGGTAAGAAACATAAAAAAACATACAGTCGAATTGATAACCTCCTCCCTTTGTGAAGTCGATTGAAAAGTAAAAAAATATTTACGTGTGTTTATGTTTTTGTTACGGATGTTAGCCAATGCTATGAATACATAGAAATATATATTAATACTAAAATGTGTAATAAACACACAAACTCATAAATACAAAAACGCATATATATCGACACAAATGGAGTTATCGTCGTCATACACTGTCGTCGCGGAATCAAACTCGAGCCCCGTTGGTTGCGTAGTTACAGTCACGAAGCAGCGTTAGCCGAATATTACAATACTAACTCACTGGAAAGGGCGAATCCAGGGGTCATAAACCCCTCCCCCCTGGACAGGGGTCTAGATATGGGTTTGTTAGGAATAGAGTCTATCATAACTGAATCTCAAATAAATGTGTGACCCCCCTAAACCGAAGGCTGGACCGACCCCCCCTCAAAGCGAAGGCTTGATCCGCCCTTGCTCACCGGTGAACTACAATTCACTGATTTAATTATTAGCAAATGATCCATAGAGTTATATTGTTAAGTACTCAGGTTCGTAATTGTAAGAAAACACCACTTATATTAAATCCGTGTATTTACGATACATACAATACACAAGACAACACAATGTAATACTGAAATACACTTTACACACTATTCACTCACTGTACTATCTCTGACTACACAATAAAACATTTTTCGCTTCGCACTGATCACTTGAAGTATCGCTCTCGATCGCTTGATAAAAACTGTCTTGTGTTTGTCAACATATCTCTATTTATAGCCAGGGTAAAGTTCTACCTGGATCCAGAAAAATCTAAATATATCGGGAAACAATGAATCACTTCTTATCGTAAACGTGTTATGAGTCATAAATCCTAGTACACGATACTTTCAACCTTATGCTATATCCCACAAAGTCCATTATGACATAGCAGGTCAACTATTTGTTTGTCAATAGGAGCAGCTATTTCTTTCTTTTATTTCTAGATCTCTCCAGCGCTCCAATTCTACACGTTTCTAGATTATTCCTAACAATATTGTATGACTAAACTGACCATATTGTTTTATGTGAACTACGGAAGCAATTATTAATAGCAATGATGTCTGTAAGATTACAGATTGTAAAGTAAGGAGAACCGAAATCAAATATCTAGGTCTACCAAATATTTTGAACATTTTGAAATCATTAAATATTTTTAAAACGAATTTTGCGTTTTAGATCAGATTGTCGATAAATTGTATACAATTTTTAAATTTTTACGCCGGACTGTGTATATTTTTCAGAAAACGGAACGTTTTTACCTCGTTGAACGAGACTTCAAAGCAGAGAAGTATGGTCATCTTAGAAATGACTGGGAATGACCCATATCAACGCTGATTATGCAAAATGATTCACCGCATAAACTGTCTAATCACTACATAGTATAAAACAATGTCGCTTTCTCTGTCTGTCCCTATATCCCTATGTTCCTATGTATGCTTAAATCTTTAAAACTACGCAACGGATTTTGATGCGGTTTTTTTTAATAGATAGATTAATTCTTGAGGAAGGCTTAAGTATGTAAACTTTTCTGACATTCCCACGGGAACAAAAGCTACACGGCTGAAACCTCGGGCAGGTCGCTTGTTTTATATAATTCAAAATGCCAATACAAGAATGTCATCTGCGGAAAGTCTGTGATTTTACCGCTACAATTTTAGTGTCTAGTGGTCCGGTGTCGGAGTTGACCACATGAGATCCCGGATTCGATTCCTGGGTCGAGCAATTCAAAAATATGTTTTTTCAGTTTTTTGATAAAAACAGCTTTGCTCGAGATGGGAAAGTGCCCGGTTGGCGATAGGCTGGCCACCTATCACATTGTGGGACCAAGTATTTTCGGCTAATCGTGGATGCACTTGTTGCGCTTCTGCCTACCTCTTCGAGGATACGGGCGTGAAGATACTTTTTTTAATTTTAATATTTTAATTTATTTATTGAAAATATCTCCTTAAGTTTTTTTAATTTCTCAAAATCAGTCTGATTTTGCCAAATCAGTTTAAATGTTGAAGAAGTCTAAGTTTCCCCCGCGTTTCGATCGGTCAAGCTGTTTTAATTTAAATAAAAAATAATAAAATTATGAGAGGATTAAGAAACACGCATTATGTTAACGTCATCGTAAAATAGAAGTCTTTTTTTAGGTAAAATGACAATCTTATTCAGAACATTTTTCAGGAAGCAGAAAAGTTTTCAGGAAAAATGACAACCTTATTTAAAACGTTGCCCGACATGTTTAGAAAATTGCTGGTATCGCTAAACCTTTGAGGCACAGATTATATATTTATTACTTTTATAAACTGAAGCGACAATGTATTTATTCTATGATTGAACGAGCGAGCAAAGAGAATCAAGTCCTCGATTCCAGTGGAACAATCAGTAAATTATTGTTTGTATATGTATTTCGCAAAAGAGAATAAATTATAATATACCACCATATAGTCGTCTTATCACTGAATCTGCAAATACTCTCATTTTTTTTAATAATAACTCACGGGACAAATTACACTTACTGATCTAACCCCAACGTAAGCAAATTATTTGCTTGTGTTATGGATGTTAGTCAACGATACTAATACATAGAAATACATATATAAATACTAGAATATATATAATAAACACCCAAACCCGGAAATACAAACATTTATGCTCATCACACAAATGCTTGTCCCCGTCGGGGATCGCACCCGAGCCTCGTTGATTGCGTAGTCAGGGTCTCTAACCACTCGACCAACGGGGCGGTACATACTTCCTCACATGTATATAAATGTTTATTCAAAGATAACTCAAGCCTATCAATGATACAGTAATGTCAACGCAACAAAACTTCGACAACCGACTTCGTATTTTCCTGTATTTCTGGAACTGTGCATCCGATCTTCACCAAATTAATACGGGACTACCTGGGAAATACAGTGGAAAGTGGCCGGTAAACATATGCATGTTGTATTTCAACCTAATACACAAACGGTAGATTACTATTTCTCTTTGATCATTTGGTTAAGATAGCAAATCACTAATGGTTGTCGAAAAAAATATATTTAATAAATGTTTTGTCAAGTAAGTTTGTAACAATTTCATGTTTTCACACATTTTTTTGTTCATTATCCTTCGCTATAAAACGGATTAAACCAAAAACGTTACACAAAGAAAATAATTGGGTACACTGTCCAAATCTAGTGGACATTCAAGAGTCATTAGTATTTCGCGACGTCCTCATTTTTGAATAATGCAACAAGACCAAAATTTGTTATGAAAAAATCTTGGAACCGGCGTTTCGTCACTGCAAAATAAATACAAATTCTCGTTAAAGTTTCATCAGTGAGTATACACCGACCGTCCTTGGCACAGTCTACATACCTACACCTTACGCTTTTACTAGCATACAAACCGCATATAAATTCGAAACTAGTTTCCGTATAGATACCTACCTATATACGTCATTGAAACTTGTTTGATGAATGTTAATAAAGAATAACATTGAATAAACGAGAGATTTTATATATTTAAAGTTTATTTCTAAATTCTAGATCCGCCATTGCTCCTGTATGTCTGAATCCCTGAATCAAATCTTCACTAGTTTATATGGGAGCAAAGAGGAAGATTACCTACCCTCCCAAATAAAAAGAGTTTAAACAAAATACAGCCGATTTCAAAATCTCCTATTTAGGAAATTGGTTGAAAAAATATCCGTAGTTGTATTCATTTCTAAACGAGTAACTTGTAAGTTTAAATTAATTTATTTTTAACCGGCTCAACAAAAAATACCCGTCGTTGTAATTATTTCTGGACGTATAGGCTTAGTTTATTTTTTTAGTCGACTTCATAAAAACCAAGTTGAAAGTATTTTTTATCACATTTAAAAGCACATACATTATATTTGTTGAAACTTTTAAAATTGTATGATTAAATTAAGAATTTCATTTAATAAAGTATACGATCCCCGTTTCGGTCCGGGCTCCTTTGAAGAATAGACCAACTGCCCTTCTGCTAGGCAATTTGTGAAAGGCGACCAATTGGCTATACGTGTCATTACCATCGTGACTACTAGGTGGTAGAGTTCCGCTATGTCTCGCCCGGGTATTTAGTACCACCGCCTTACATATTCTTGCCGCAATAACGTCAATGCTTGTCGTTGTCGTGTTCCAGTGTGGAGGGTAAGATGACCGCTATACTTCGCCATACGGGTAGTAACGCACCATTAACATTTTTGGTATTAATAGGTGATGGTTTCCCTTGCCATCAGGAGAACTATCAGCTATTTGTTTGCTATCTTATAACATAAGAATAAATAAATAGGATACGTATAGGAATTTTTAAGTGTTTTGGAATTCTTCAAAATAAGTACTCACCTAATGCCTATTGTAAATAAAAAGCACAATACAGATATATAGACAGAATAGTAAATACAAAAAATATATAAAACCATCGCTGGACAAATTACACAAATTGATCTCACCCCAAAGTATTTTTAAGTTATTTTCTTGTAGATGTAGAAAGACATACATATATAAATACTTCAATAAACTCCCTAACTTAAAATACAAACACTTATGTTCATCATACAAATGGTTGTTCATGTCGGAAATCGAACCCAAACCAATCGATTGCGTAAGTTAGTTCAGGGTCCCTAATCACTTGACCAGTGAGTAGCAGGGCAGGGCATGAAAACTTTGTCTTAGCACCAATTAATTCATATTATGTTTGAGCTATTTATATATTAAGCATTAATCTTATACCAGTAACAAGATATTATTATTATTATTATTACCGATAGGTAAGCGCTTGACCTCGATCTCGCCTGATGGTAAGCTAGGATGAGGCCTTAGATGGAACGCGCTTCCCTAGAAGGTACCTGTTCATTCTTCTCTTGAAGATCCCCAGATTGTATTCGTCGGGGAACACAGACTCAGGAAGCATGTTCCAGTCCTTTGCGGTTCGAATAAAAAATGTTGAGTCGAACCGCTTTGTCCGGATACGTGGAACATCCACCATATGGCGATGCCTAGAATCTGTGCGCCTCAACGATCGATAGAAAAACGGGGATGGCAGAATTAAGTCGTGCAATTCCGCAGCGCACTCTCTCTAAAGTGTATTCCATAAAAAACCTATAAACTAGCCACTCTACGTCGATGAGCGAGGTTCTGGAGTTTTTTGCCTACCAGATCGTCGTCGTTTATGAGCCTCTTGGCACGCCTCTCTGTCGTTTCAAGTATATTTGTATAAAGATAGTCATGAAAGTGTAGAAAGCAAAGCAAATCAGAATAGACTGAGGTGTATGGAATTCGACTCTCTCTGCTTGCACCGTCAGAGGTCTGGCGTGAAGATAATTTATTATTGAATTAACTACAAATTACAAACTTTTTAAGAATAATTATTAATTTGTAGTGCAAGCAACTTTACATCATACTTAAACCCACCCTTGCTTTACAAAATATATATTACTTTCTATTTCTAGTAAGAAATGTAGCTGTGTGTATGTATATATATATATATATATATATATATATATATATATATATATATATATATATATATATATATATATATATATATATATATATATATATATATATATATATATATATATATATATATATATATATATATATATATGTATATATATTAATGATGGGCCGAATGTGGTTTGAACCGAATTCGAACTTCGGCCGAACATTCGGTGAAATTACAAAAATTCGGCCGAATTTCGGCCGAACTTCGGTTTAATTTTGGGGCGCTTTCTTAAAAGCGACACGTCGTGACTTTGTTACGAATTTGCTTAAAATTTAATTATTTTATACTAGCTATTTACCTATTTTACTATTTACTACTAGCTTTTATATTGCCCGCGACTTCGCTCGTGTAAAGTAAGAGAAAAAAGTATCCTATGTCACTCCATCCCTTCAACTATCTCCACTTAAAAAATCACGTCAATTCGTCGCTCCGTTTTGCCGTGAAAGACGGACAAAAAACAGATACATTTTCTCATTTATAATTTTAGTATGGATATATAGGATATCGTTAATGGGTTTCGCGACGCACGTGAATTAATGACGTAACAGCAAAATTTTGATACATTGAGTTACATTGTTCCAATTTAGGCATTGATCTTTATTTTTAACTTTCTGCTACGTAGGTATATAGATAAGGAAGTTACTGATTTTCCCCCGATTTTTGAAAATCGAGTTTTCATCGAGTATGTAGTTCAAAAACATTTTAGACCTCAAAAATTTCGTTGAATGCCATTTGAAGGATGAAAATCGATCATCATTTACAAAATATACAGCTTTTTAAAAATGAAATTGCTGTCATTTATAACAAAAGTCAGAATTTTGAACCTTGAAAAAAAAATGCTAACAAAAAAATATAGCTTTTGTTCCTTTGAGCTTAAAATACCTCAATTTAGCGGGAAGTTTCAAGGGTCAACTGAATTACCTATTTTTTTACCTTTTCTTCGACATTTTTTAAACTACCGATTTTGGAGCTAATAAAACCATTTAAAGGTAAAAATTACGTTGAATGCAATTAAAAAGATCTAAATAATCATGTTTTAAAATATATGCATCTTCATCTATATCAAACTTTTGATTTTCAACTTCCCGCTACGTACCTATGGAACATTTTGTGACTATTTTCGCGATGACGTCAGTATGTCTGTATGTATGTATGTATGTATATGTGAGTGAGAGAGAATGTATGCTTGTATGTATGTGTGTATGTAAACATTTTATAACTTTTGAACGGCTTGACCGATCCAAACGCGGTTAATGGCATTGAATTAGATTCTGCTCAACTTGGCTTCCAACAATTTTAACCAATACGGACTAGAATATTTTGATAAATTTTGAAAAAATCGCAAAAAAAATTGACGAAACATTTTTTTAATATAACTTCCAGAATAATGTATTGATTGAGTTTTTTTTTTTTTCGAAAATTCAAAAAAAAAACTTTTTTGATATTGCTTCGACATTTCTGAGTCTGTAAATTACGTAGCTATAAAAACATTTTAGAGGTCAAAAATTGCGTTGAATGCCATTCGAAAGACCAAAATCAATCATTGTTTTTAAAATATATAGCATTTCAAAAATTTTGAAATTACTGTCATTTACAACGACTTCTACGTACTAACGAATATTTGTAACAAATTTATGATTTTTGAACTCTGAAAAAAATCTGTAATGTGCTAAGATATAGATAAAGATCTAGCAGAAAGTTTCAGGAATGACCTGCCGGGTCAACCGTTTTACATATTTTTTGAACTCTTCGAAATCAAAAATCTATGCTGAAGTTTTTCACTTTTGTTTTTATGTTTTTTTATTTAGCGGAATGTTTCAGGGATGGCCTGCTAGGTCAACGGTTTTACGGATGTTTTTTCGAAAGTATAGTATAGCCTATGTTACTCGGGGATGATTTAATATCTTTCTGATGGTGAAAGATTTTTTCAAATCGGTTTAGTAGTTTTTTAAATTAGATGATACAATATATAAAAATATAGAATACAAATTTTTCCTCTTTATAACATTAGCATAGATTTCAAGCAAATTAGTGCAAAAGATACTTTCTTCTAGTGCCGAATGTTCGGCATTTAAACCGAATTTCGGGCGAATGTCGAAGTTCGGTTCAAGCTGCTGAAATTCGGTTGAACCGAATGTGAAACAAATGCACCCACGATTAGCCGAAGGTACTTGGTCCCACAATGTAATAGGTGGCCAGCCTATCGCCAACTGGGCACTTTCCAATCCTGGGCAACGTTGTTTTTATCAGAAAACTGAAAAAACATATTATTATACAAAATATATTTATACTAATATTATAAATGAGGAAAGATTTGTATGTAAGTATGTTTCTAACGAATTGGTTTTTAATTATTAAAATTCTTTCACCATTTGAATGCTACATTATCACTGATTAATATAGGCTATTTTATATAATAGTATGACCTGCATTTACTGAACGTTTATCACAAAATGTTTAAAAAACAAATGTCCACCCGTGCGAAGCCAGGACGGGCCGCTAGTATTATATATAATATATAAATATACACACATATATTTATGAATTTTAATTGTATTTTACAAATATTGTATAAATTGTCTTTTATATTTTGTCTTGAACTCTTTACATTTGTGTTTGTTGACGTTGACAAGCGTTCTTAAATGTACCTACGTCGAATAAATGTTATTTGATTGATTGATTACCAGTAATATCTTGCGATGGTAACACTTTTCATTTGCCGTTCCAATCACAACGTTCCTCATCAAACCAGCCTACCATCTCCATCCATCTTGTGGATAGCGAAGTAGAGCGTAGGGCGGCGCTACCATCAGAGTGCTAAGTGTGAGTTTTTCTTTTCGCATTCGACCGTGAGCGCTCTCTTTCGCGAAAGAAAAACTCACACTTAGCACTCTGAGGAAGACTCGCGAAGTAGGTGAAATATTCAAAAACCTGTACAATAAAAAGGCTCTAGCCCTAGGGCCTAACAATATCACTAATAAGGTAGTTAAATACCTCCCTCCCCCCCTATACATATCTAGTACGCATTTTTAATGCACTTCTAGCCAGTTGCGCGTTTCCGGACGACTAGAAAGAATCCACGTCATACAAATACACAAACCGGGAAAACTCTGAAATGACATTAGCAGTTACCGTCCCATTAGCCTAATCAATACGTGAGATAAAATCTATATCATATTATCTCGCCTTAAAACATTTGTTCACGAGAAAGGTCTCATAATAAGTTCGGTTTCCAAGCAACTCTCTCTCTTGAACTCATCAATTAGTATACCGACTCACAGAGTACATTTAAAACGGTTTAAATACAGCCTCAAAGCTGCAAATTCCCATCGGTGCTCTATTTTTCTATGTCGCGAAGGCGTTCGATAAGAACTGACATAATCACCTAATATACAAGCTATACCAAATATGAGTGCCGGACAGACTCGTACTCATCATACGAGAGTACCTAACAACCTATTTCCCCGTGTTGGGCCTGGGCTCCTTTGAGGAATAGGACAACTGCCGTTCTGCCAGGCAAATCGTAAAATAAATGTTACAAATATTCACGGGATAAATTACACTTACTGATCTAACCCCAAAGTAAGCAAATTATTTGCTTGTGTTATGGGTGTTAGTTAGCGATACTAATGCATAGAAATACATTTATAAATACTAGAATATCTTTAAAAATACCCAAACCCGGAAATAATATTTATTCTCAATACCCAAATGCTTGTCCACGTCGGAGATCAAACACGAGCTCCGTCATTGCGTAGTCAGGGTCGCTTGCCACTCGACCTACGGCGCGGTAAAAAACGACCAATTGGCTATTCGTGTCACTACCATCGTGGCTACTAGGTTGTAGAGTTCTGCATTGTCTCGCCCGGGGCTAATACCACCGTCTTACCTTTTCCTGCCACAATAGCGGCAATGTTTTGTTCCGGTTTCGGGGGTAAGGTAGCCGGTAACCTTATGCATGTGGCATTAGACGTCGCCACACGATAGCAACGCACCATTAACATCTTTGGTGTCTATAGGCGATGGTTGACTCTTTCCATCAGGAGACCCATCTGCTTGTTTGCTATCTTATGATATAAAAAACCACCAATTTCAATTCCGTGTAGAGGGTTTCCTCTCCACCCAAAGGCCGATCACAACAGTGGTCCTGCAGGGCTTTCTACTGTCACCTCTATTATTTTCCCTTTACTCGTGTGACGTACCACGTGAGCCACACGTAGAGCTCGCGTTGATCGCCGACGACTTTGCCCTCAATATGTACGTCCAATTTTTCTGATGTTACAATCACCAAACGGTTGTAGGCAGCGGCCAGCGCCCTTGGCGATTTGGCTCAGAGAATAGCGTATCAAAAATGCAGCCGTACATTTTCGCCACGGTCAACAATCACGACTACAAAGGCACGGTCACCGGTGTGCCGTGAAAACTTTAATAAAATGATAATTGTGCCGGTGAAACCATAAGATTGAAAACATATGTAGACAAATATTAATTACTCTTCACTTACATAGTGTAATCAAAAAAAAAATTGGTGAATGGACAACAATGGAAATTTTTAAAAGCAGTATTACCAGTTTTTTTTATTTATATCATAATAATTCTTTCGACGGAAGTACTGAATTATATTTGTCAAATATTTTGACTTTCGGGTAAACTCTGTGGAGAGTTGGCAATTGTTTGCTCGAATGAGTACATTTAGACAGTACTAGCTGACCTGGCAAACGTTGTTTTGCTGTATAAATTATTATACATATAAACCTTCCTCTTGAATCACTCTATCTATTTTAAAAAACCGCATCAAAATCCGTTGCGTAGTTTTAAAGATCTAACTAGCGGAAAGCGACTTTGTTTCATACTATGTAGCAGACAACAATATACTCGTAACGGAGCTACGTAGTGATAGGTATTCTGTGAGAACATTTGACAGATTTTGACATATGTCACATGCTCACATTTTTACGATTTGACATTTGAATTGAGCCAAAATTCAAAAACTGAATAGTGAATATTGTTCTGTGCTGAATAATTTTGATTCAAATTATGTTGATAATAATTGTTCGCTATCGATAAATACTCTTTACTTTACCAAACTTTTCCAGTGATATAAAAATCTTCAAGTAATATTTTGTATAAAGTATGGAAATAACAAATAAAAATTTTGTGCAAGAATTGGAAAACATAACCAACAATTTGAAACGATCATGTTTTATTGGTTTCGATGCTGAGTTTACAGCTATTTTATCTGGAGAAAGTTTTAAACACAGGTACAAAAAAAGCTTAATAAATAATATCAGTTGTTATAGGTAGATCCATTATCACAGTATATTAAAACTTATTAGTCTTACAGAAAAACCTGCATTATTTAACTTTTATATGCATAGAGTAAGAGATCAAGTCATTTATTTTTTTACATAATTTAGACAAAATTCTACCTTTAGTACAATAAAGTACACTGACAAACGGTGAAAAAGTTTTATAAATATAGGAAGGCATACAAGCTTTTGTAGTTGCTTATCCCAGTTATGTTCCAACTTAGAAGATATCTGCTCTGTAGGCTAGTGGTCCGGTGTTGGTGTTGCCTTCATGCGGTCCCAGGTCAGACGATTCCAAAATGTGTTTTTCAGTTTTCTCATGAAAACAATATTACCAATGCTTGGATAATCCCCTGTTTAGTAATAAACTTGCCACCTTTCATATTGTGGGACTATTTTCAGGTAATCGTGGGTGCACTGGTTATACCTCTAAATACCTCTTTGGGATTATGGATGTAAAGATTTATATTTGGAAGATAATATAGTAATAAGGGTTGGGTTTGGAAACGTGCCGCATTGATAGAGGAAATCCGAAGCTATGGGGGGCTTCTAGAACGTCTTCTGATAACCCCCCGTTAGTTTTTTTGCCGGAGGCACGTATTTAAAAAAAAAAAAATTCGTGTATTTTTAGGTTAGGCGCGTAAATATTTACGATAAACTGTACCCCGCCCGTGAGCTTTGCGTTCTAATTTTTTTTATACAAAGATCTTTATTTGCTAAATCTTTACCCTACCCCTAGAGTGTTTTTAGAAATCGTGAAGGCGAGGAGGCAGCAATGGTGCCTGTGCTTTGTTACGTAAAGGTGGAGGGGCTGCACTTCCCGCAGTGCTGTAGCACATGTAATCCGACTAGTATTTATATCAAGAAGTTGTGTTATAGAACCTTAAACCATATTTTTAAGTAACAAAGTGCATGTTATAGAAAATTAAGAAGAACCTAACTTCAACATTAAAAAAATAAAATCTATATATACATATATAAAAATTAATTGCTGTTCGTTAGTCTCGCTAAAACTCGAGAACGACTGCACCGATTTGGCTAATTTTGGTTTTGAATTAATTGTTAAAGTCCAGGGAAGGTTTAAAAGGTGAGAAAATGTAGAAAAAAAATAAGAGTAGTTGAAAAGGCCGGGTCAGCTAATAATGTAATAAAAATGTCTTTTTCGGCCAAGGGGGTAGGGGGAGGGTGACTGTGATTATTTCTCTCGTCTCTCTTATTTTTTCTCCAGTTCAGTAGCATAATTAAAAAATTTTACGCCATTTTGTATGGCAGTGTTATGAAAGAAAAAAATTCATTAAAAAAACTTTGTATTTCCGGCAGGGGGTTTAAGGAGGTTTGAACAACCCTTCCCTCCCCCCCCTACCCCCTATTGATGCGGCACGTTTCTAAACTGTTACCAATAATAATATCAGTGGAAAAATTACACAAATTGATCTAACCCCAAAGTAAGCAAATTACTTGCTTGTGTTTTGGGTGTTAGTCAACAATACTAATACTCTGTAACATATATGTATGTAATAAAAACCCAGTTCCAAAAATACAAAAATCTATTTCTAATCACACAAAAATGTGTCCCTGGACGTTTAAAAATTCAATTGTAAAATCCAAACCACGAAGTACCTATGCCATCTGAAGTATCTATATATTAACAGTTATGTATCTAATGTCTAAATATTAAAGTATGTAAAAACTTATGTTTAAGCAGTCACCAAATATGATAAAATATAATGCCAAAAAAATCACTATAAACTGCTAAAATAGTAAGTAATTACCAGAATTTAATCTCCACTTTAGTATGAAATTATAACTAATAAAGTTATAGCCTGCTCACCTATATAACGCAGTATTTCTAAAATAATCGCTGAACAACCCAGAAATAGTAAACAATCACCAAAAATGTTAACGCATTATAATTTAAAAGTTTATACAAATACTAGCTGTTGCCAGCGACTTCGTCCGCGCGGACTTCATTTACTCCATGCAGCCTCACCCCCGTAGGTGATAGCATGATAATATGTAGCCTATATGTTGACCTGAGCTGTTAGTAATATTCATGCAAAATTTGAAGTAAATCCATGCAGTACTTTTCGAGTTTACCCCGGACATACATACAGACAAACAGACAAAAATTCTAAAAACTATATTTTTGGTTTCGATATCGATTGTAGATAATGCCGTAAGTATTCTTTTAAAAAAATATTCAATGTACAGTTTTGACTTTCCTACGATTTTATTATATGTATAGATGTTACATATTTTTATCCTATAAAAGTAAACAAATGCAGATTAATAATTTTTTACCTAAAAATTATAAGTGAATTCCTAAAGTTTGACCTATACTACCAAAAATGTCTACTAAAGTCTGACCTTCTTAGGGCTTTAAATAAAATAATGGCTACTAAAAGAAAACATTATTTTTCAAGCATTTATTAAATCTTTTTTAAATAAAGAAATACATTACGTTATTTAAAAATAAACTTAAAACTTAATAAGGCAGTCCTTTGTGTAATTTTAAAATCCTAGTGAAGGACAATCTTCAAAAACGTAAAAACTCAGTCCTACTTTTGTAATCATAGTTATTTTAAAATCTTAATGAAGAATCAGTCTTAACAAAAAAAACTTAAAAACTTACTTTGTGTAGTTATTTATAATTATATAAAAATTGTATTAATAATATTTATTGGAAAATACTAACACTACATAGTATAAAACAAAGTCGCATTCTTTGTCTGACCTTATATCCCTATGTCCCTATGTATGCTTAAATCTTTAAAACCACGCAACGGATTATGATGCGGTTTTTTTTATAGATAGAGTGGTTAAAGAGGAAGGTTTATATGTATAATAACATTCAATATAGAGTCGAGAAATACTGCCATTTTTGAGTTTTCTGATGTCATGTCGTAAATAATTTTTTTTTTTTTTCGCTTACATTGCAAACGCTGGCTAAACCCTACGAGATTTATCAAAACTTAGCATTTGTACACCTTGAAACGGTCAACAGAAAACTCGGCGATGGTATATGTCTATCTCTTATGGATAACCCACAATAGCATTTTTTTTTCATTTACTTTTTACGAGAAATAATGGCTTTTTTCGAAGCAATTTTAAGCAATACAGCACTAATCCTTATCCAATTAAATACCCTAAATATATTGCTGCATTAATATAGAGCAATATGGCCGTTTACAGCATGTAATTAAAATGAATATTTTCGAAGATATTACAGATTTAATTTAAAATGCAGGGGCATAGCGGTTGCGGGGTTACTGGCCGGTAGACGGCGCGCGCGTGGCATGTTCTGAAACCGCTGGGACACGTGTTAATTTTCGGATAAATAAATCGACGGGTCCCAAGAACAAAATCGTATCTACAAAAATTACCAAATTACAATATGTTTGTTTGTGAGAGAACATTGTAGATAAGATGATGTTCACTTGAGTATTTCCACAAAAAAAGACCAATAAATATAAAAAGTATATTGTAGCTTTATGCGTGTTTAATGCAAATTTTATTATAAAACCAATTTAGTCTGATCTCTCCATAAGATTTTGTTCTTGGGACCCATTGTTAATATAGGACTTCAGCTGAAAATCTATTCTCAAAACTTATAGCTTTTCAAATTTAAAATTACGTTGTTCTTAGCAAACTTACTTAATTTTTTTTAAATAAGTTTTAACTTTCAAGTTAATTTACCGATTGACTTAAAAATATTATCAGCTTTTGTTCTTTAAAAACTGCGTCAAATACCGTTAATTTAATCAAAATCGGTCAATTTGTTTGGGATTTATCAATAAAGAAAATTAAAAATAAAATGTTTTTAGACATAACACCGAAATGTTTCAACCTATCGTTTTCAAATATACAGCTTTTCAAAAATTAATAATTCCGCCATTTTTAACAAAATTGAACTGAAAAATCTATGCTTATAGTTTTTACTCTTTCGAGCTTAAAATACCTTTATTTAGTGAGGAGTTCCAGGGATGGCCCGCAGGGTCAACCACTTACACATTTTTTCGCCTTAATAAATCGCAGGGTCAAACCTTCAACGTTGCAGGCTTAGATTTGAGCGTTGACTGTTTTTCACATGGTCAACTTATATGTCGCTCTTTCAAGAGTAACCTCTAAGGAAAACATGTTTATATTGTCTAATGACAAGAAAGCTGTGAACGTTGTATATAAAGACATTTGTAATATATTAATGGAAAAAGTAAAAGAAATAGGTAAAATGTAAAAACTAAAAATGTAGTACCTATATGAATTTAGATGTTCCAAAAATAGCAGGAAATTTAGATGTTCCAAAGATAGCAGGAAATCTTAATGGTATAGGGAAAGGGGAATTGTTTGCGGGCCACGGGCAGTAATGAATAAATCAAAACTACTGCATCGATTTTAATCATTTATTTTTACTGTGTGACTTAGGCTGTATATTTTATACCCGTGCGAAGCCGGGGCGGGCCGCTAGTGTATTATAAATATTTGTTATGAAAAGTGACAAATGTATTACCCCAATAAATTTCAAGTCACTGTTCGCGAAGCCAAATTGTATTACAAATATTTATTATGAAAAGCACCAAATGAATTAAAAATATATATTAGCCAAATGTATTAAAAATATAAATTAGCCAAGCGAATCCTTGTAATACAAATACAAAAACTAATAGATGTGTTATTATGCCTGGACGAGATGTCAATGTATTTATATAAGGAAGGTAAAAATGGTATGAGTAACTGGTAGATTCTAGGTGTTATTTATGTGTAACCAGCGCCACACCCAGGTGCGTCACACAGACTCCCTCTATATAGCCAGATAGCAAAGGGAGGTTGGAACTTTTAATCGTGAGGCGGGTTGATTGAGCAATCACTTATCAAAAAATAAATTAGTTCAGGATCTGAAAGGCAAAATCGCACAATAAGGCAGGAGATGAAATGAGAAAGGCTGGCTCGGATGGATGGTATGTATTGGTCTCTAAGTTAGAGTCGCATTTTATAATAAGTTACGAACTAGAATTATGGTAAGAGAGTTTAAAGTTCATAGTCATACACTGCTTCACAAAATTGTCACGTAAAAAAAAATGAGTTCATACCGGGAATCGGCAAACCTTTACTGCAACTGCAATCTGCAAACCTTTACTGGCAGGAAGATCCTAGGCCTCCGGAAAATTGGACATGTGTCAGATGGTGTCCGTGGATATCTCTCCGTCGTGCTCGGTATAATTGGGGGTTCTCGTTCTAGGCGATCTTTAACGTCCCCTTTTTCCTTTCCCAAGTATATTTTTAGATAGATGTTGAATACGTGTATGAATAAATATCACATTTTTGATAAAATTATTAAAAACTAATACGGCACGCATTTTGACAGTACTGTCTTTCAAGTTTTCCGACTAAATTTAGGCGAAACTGTGCCCATTCTCTATTTTAAAAGTTTTAAATATTTTAGACAAAACTTAGCTGAATTACATTTTGACAGAAAAGCCAGGTGAAAGAATTTGACGTTATGACATTGACAAAGGGTTGCCATACGTAAATTGTATCTACGCCATTGAAGGATGTGTTCAGCACAACTCATAATTTAACAGTCTCAATTGACTATACTAAATACAAAGGTTATTTTGTCCGAACATCATAACGAATTATTAGGTAACGGTATTCACACGTTACAAAATCTTATTGAAGAATCAGTCTTTAAAAAATATGAAAACACATTTTTCAACAGACAAGTAGTACATTTTACAGCAAACCTAATGATAGGTATATATGGGTAGCAATAGTACAAAAATTTGCTTATTGAAATTTGGTGATTGTTTACTTATTTTGAGTATTGAATATATTTTGAAGCGCATACATGACTTAAATAGCCAGAATTGTAATATAAGGTATCATATTTTTGGTACAGATTTAATTTTTTTGTGCTTATTAGTTATACATTATTTTGGGTAAGGCATTGCATGGTTAAAAATTTTCTTTGGTAGTTATTATATTTCATCCCGTATGTAAATATCAACAGTTATCTATTATCAGATAAGCTGTCTGCTGCTTTGTACATAGAACATGATATGTTAAAACATAAGATCTTGTCTGATTAGGAAAAACTGTTTTGTTTGTAAGAATTTCTCTTCTTTTAAGAATGTCATGTGATAATGTTTATTAAAGTAAAATCAAACTCTTTGTAAAGTTTTTTTGTATGTTAGGATAGTAAACGAGCAGATGGCAAATGATAATAATAATATCAGTGGACAAGTTACACAAATTGATTTAACCCTAAAGTAAACAAATTATTTGCTTGTATTATTAGTATTAGTATTACCTTTCTTAATAATATCTGCAGGCATACAAGCAAGTGGGCCACCTGATGGGAAGTAGTCAGCACTGTCCGCAGACATTGGCAACACAAAAATGTTGGTTACCAATTCAATGCCGGCTTTTAAGAATTTTAGTGACCCTCCTCTTAAAAATCACAATGTCAAAGTAACTCGGAAAAACCGTGTGAGGTAGGCTATCTTAGAGTTAAATTGTCCGTATAAAGCAGGTAAGAGCAAATCAAACAGTCGTAGATGACCAATCATCAATGTGGTTTGGGTGGAATCTCTCACTACAGAGTGTAGTGCGATAGCGGAGCGTGGATTTCAGGACTATATAATCATAATATACATAAAATACTACATAGAAATACAACCCTATTATATAATATTATTTATTAATCTTCTTATATATAAAAATGAATTGCTGTTCATTAGTCTCGCTAAAACTCAAGAACGGCTGAACCGATTTGGCTAATTTTGGTTTTGAATTAATTGTTGAAGTCCAGGGAATGTTTAAAAGGTGAGAAATATAGAAAAAAAATAAGAGTAGTTAAAAAAGCAGAACAATGTTTGCCGGGTCAGCTAGTGATATTATAAAAACGAATGTAAGTGTTTGTTATGCTTTCACACGAAAACTTCTTAACAGGTCATCATGAAACTTATATTTTTGGAGGTATTAGAAGTAGCATAGAATACTTTTTATTAAAAAAATTTATCTTAAATGCCAGCAAAGCCATGAGTAAAAGCTAATGTTATATTAATACTGAAACATATTTAATAACCAAAGCTAGAAAATATACTTCTATGGTCATCACACCAATGCCTGTTCCTGTCAGAAATCAAACCCGAGCCCCATTATTGCGTAGTCCCGTACACTAACAACTAAACTAATGGAGCAGTCATATACAGTGTTATACTGCTATAGTAAATTAATAAAGGGTTGTTCAAGCGCAATAAATATAACAATACCACCTATCCACCTCAGGTGTCTCCAGGAACTACCAGTCCAGAACCACTGGTCTAAATATTTTAACTTTGTTACACATCACATCATCTATGTTAATATTATAAATGCGAAAGTTTGGATGTTTGGGTGGATGGATCTTGTTAATCATGCAAAAACTACTGAATGGATTTGATGGATGGATGAAATTTGGCATACCAGTAGATGATGACCTGGAATAGCACATAGGCAATTTTTTATGTACTAAAAGTCCCGGGTGTTTCCCGGAAAAATGAATGGTTCCTTTAGGATTCATCAAAAATTTTTATCAAGCAACAGGCCGCACAGTGCAACTAGTTTTTTCACATATTAAATGGTTCAGTTTTACTTAAAAACCCTTTTCTATTTGAATACTAGTTTGTGTAACAAAAAGTTTATCTATATTTTCAGATTATTTGATACAAATGAAGAGCGGTATAACCAAATCAAAAATGAAGTTAGCAATATGATCATGACTCAAATTGGCCTGACCATGTTCCAATTTGACAGAGAAAGAGAGGCATATACAGCTATTGGCTATACCTTTCACCTATGTCCACAAGTGTGTGGCAAAATTAATCAAAGTTTTATTTTCCAAGCTTCAACTCTGCGATTTTTGTGTAAACATAACTTCAACTTTAATAAGGTAAATTGAGTTGACATAATTGTTAATTAATTAACCAAACTTGAAATTAGAGTTCAACAATTTATTTACCATCTGCCTTCCAGAAGTTTTGTATCATCTTTAATTTTATTTTAATAAAGTTTTATGAGAATATCACCCGTCTTGTTCTGGCTCCTTTTGAAGAATAAACTATCTGCCATACTGCCAGGCAGTATGTAAAAGGCGAATAATTGGCTACGTCAGCCACTGCCATTGCGGTTACTAGTTGATGAGAGTTCTGTATTGACTCGGCCGGGTCTGGTTCCATCGCATTAGCTATGCCTGCCTGCATGCTTGTCACTGTCATGTTACAGTTTAGAGGGTAAGGTTGCTGGTAAATTTATGCATGTGACATTACTATCCTGCTACAAATATCAATGCACCATTAACATCTATGGTGTCTACAGGCAATGGTTGACCGTTCCATCAGTTGACCCATCTGCTTGTTTGCTATCTTCTGATTTAAAAAAACATTAAACTTATGAGTTTATTATGTTGAAATAAGACTAAGCTGTAAAATAAAATACAAGTGTTGATGATTGAGAGGAATGTACATTAAAAATAAAGCCCTTATTACAAACTAAAGTGTTTATGCTGAGTAATACTGAAATGTTACTCCACTGAGTTATCATGGTATAACACAGATATCAAACTTTATGTTATTATTATTTAAATGTAGATTGAGCTATCTCCATACTAAACAAACTACCTATAATATAGGTAAGTTGACAATATTAATACCAACAAATATCTATATGAACTGAAATATATCTAACTGTTCTCACTATTTCGTTCACATGACAAAAGTCATTACTTCCATTTGCTTGATTGGGTAATAAAGTAGAATTTGTCACTTCTGGATAGTGAAGCTTTCTGATGCTAAAATAATTTTTAATTTTTAGTTTTTGAGTTTATTTGTTACAAACATACAAAAATACAAATGTTTTCTCTTTTTAATATTAGTAAAGATGAGCACCTATACATTAGTTTTTTATTTATATCTACATCTTATCTACATATTATTAGTAATTTTATTTGTTAATTTTAGTTTATCTATGAAGGGCTGCCATACCTGAATAAAGAAGAAGAATCATATCTGCGCAAGCACTTAGAAGACAAAACATTGTGCAATGAACTATTTCAGAGTTTAGAAATTGAAGATGAGAAGAAAATTCAAAGTTATTGTTCAGAAATTTCAAAGTAAGTACATAGTTAATTATTAAAATAAATTTACCAGTAAACAGTTCCTTTAATTGGCTTTCTTAATTTTTCAAATGCGCACTTTACACATTTGAAAAACTTGACTACAGGAGTGTGTGTGTAGTACACTGCCTCTTGGTCTAGAGTTTAGCCTATTCAACTCTAATTAAGGTGTTTGATCCCATATAGAGAAAATATGTTTGAAGTTTTTAGTGAAGTTTTTTTGTCAATTAAAAATTTCAGTAGAAGCTCTGAATCTGGTGGTGGTCAACACTCCTGTGTCTTGGATCAGCACCTAAAGCTGCTGATCCTGGTAATAGCTATATATCAGCAATAGTTGTTATCAGGTCTGTAGAATCACTACCCAACTCACCAATTGACAAACCAGTAAATCGTGGACCAGAAAAAGACATGATCAGCCCTGGATCTAATATTGGAAAATAAATATTTTTTGAGGGGAACACCCATACAAGAGATGTGATTTTTTTCTCAATCTTAATAACAACTGGTAGTATGTCTACCGAATAACAACAACTGGTAGACAATTTTTAATGTAGCTCAGAAACTAGCTTATATCTAATATTTACTCAGCCTTACTTTACATAAGAATTATTTATAAAACATTTTTTGCGCATATGCTACTATGCTGCACATGTTATACTATTCCTTTACTCGAATTTTAGGTGGTTAACAAATAGCGAAGATGGAACTATGTACATAGATGTAGACAACCCAGTATTGCGATGTATAATACACAATGAGGCCAGACAGAGGTTTCCTGATGTGCTCACTACAGATAGCTTAGGTAATAGTAATCAGGTAATTTGTGCTAGCTGCAGCTTGCTCTTTATATTTTTAAACTCTACGTGACAGGAACAAGCAGTTCCAGTAACAGGAAAAGTATATTTATTCTAGAAAATGATCTACTTACCCTTAACTTTTTTTCCTTTCTTGTTCTCACCCGTGTTCTATTGACCATCTGCCCTTCTGCCAGGCAATTGGTAAGAAAAAAATAATTATGTACAATTGAATACACTTACCATAGCTCTGAAGATGCTGTAAAAACGAAACCAGTTGGCGATTTAAATAAATTAAAAAACGTTTTGTGAAACGGTACAAGTATATTCAAGTGTACATAATTACAAATCGATATTCACCAAATGCCGACGACAAAAAGTATAAAATATAGAAAAAAATGGCTTTACATGCTCATCCGAGGCATGGGAGTGGTATTATTATACCACCCACAAGACTCTTAGTTGCTACTGATATAAAAAAAACAAGCCCGCTGAGATTCTTCCGCCGGATCTTCTCAGTGTGTGGCTGCGTTCCGATATGATAGTAATTGTAAAAATCGACTCACAACATTTTTAGTTTAATGGTAAATAGTTATAATTTTAAAATATTTGCACACCATATCATGGTAGAATATGTTGGTAACTTAATCAAATTTTAATAACTTGTAACTCCCATATTCTGGCAAATAAATTATTTCTTTCTTTCTTTTTCTTAAAAATTTTGGATTAGCACACTTTCATATTACTCTACGTGTGGGCAAAAACTTGTGTAATTACTTGATTGTAACTTTACACAAAATGTTTACATGCCTCTCCCTGTGTATGTATTTAAGCGATTAGTTAAACATGCATGAGCACACGCAATGTAAACATGCATGCAAGCGAGCATTGCACTTACCTAGTAACTCAACAGATTTTCTATACATAATGGAATTGTTGTTATATGAGGACCCCCTCCCCCCAGGTTTGCCTCCTGAGTGTATATTGAAATAAATTACTTTTACTACTAGATGATAGACGTAGTTTTGTGATGGTACGTTCCGGTACGATTACACTGCCCTATTAATTCCCATTATGTTTTGTTTATTGTTGCCTAATTACTCCACTGGTAATCGTCACTGTCATGTTCCATTTCGTGCTTAGACGTTACTGTGAACTAACCACAGCAACGACTAAGCACGTTTGAAGCAAAAGGGAACGCACGAATTATAAGGTACTGGCAGAATCATCTTCAGTAGATAAGATGGGCATTGCCATTGAAAAGAATTGAATTGAATTTTTTAAAATTTCTTTGCTTTCAGGTGCTTATTTATAGGAATAAAAATGTAGAGGGTGCTGTGAATGCGTTAACGGAGAAACTTGAAAAGGATTTAATGAATTATGTTTTGGGATTTTCAAAGGTCATAACATTACTTTCATCAAGCAATAAACCAATCATTGGACATAATTTATTCTTAGATACAGTACTTATCCACAATCAATTTATCGGACCTTTGCCCAGAAGCTATATGAAGTACAAAGAAAATATCAATAGTATGTTTCCGAAGATGTTTGATACAAAGTATATGTCTCATGAAATGAGTAAAAGACTGACTTTTGATGAAGTTTGGAAGTCGAATGCACTTCAAGAGTAAGGGGTATTATTATTTTTAAAGATTATAAATAAATAAGATCACGATGATTCACTGGGTGGTAGAGTTCTGCATTGTCTCGCCCAGGTCTGATACCACCGCCTTACCTATTCCTGCCGCAACAGCGTCAGTACTTATCACTGCCGTAAGGTAGCCGGTAAACTTAAGCATGTGGCATTAGACCTAGCCACAAGATAGCAACGCACCATTAACATATTTGGTGTCTATAGGCCATGGATGAGTCTTTCCATCCGGAGACCCATCTGCTTGTCTGCTATCTTGTGATATAAAAAACAATGAATGCGTGGTAAGCAGAGTGAACCGAACGTCAATAGACGTTCCCTTTGATAATGATTCAATAGACAACCAATGCCTATGGACACCAAAGTTGTTCGTAGTGGCGGAATTCTAATTTTCGACAATACATACAAAAAAAAAACAATACACACAAAAGAAACAAAAAAGAAAAACATATGCGTGTGGCATATGTTTTTCTTTAAAAAACCCAAAGTAAGCAAATTATTTGCTTGTGTTATGGGTGTTATTCAACGATACTAATACATAAATAAATAGTATTATATTACATACATAATAAACACCCAAACCCTGAAATACAAACATCTATGCTCATCACACAAATGTTTGTCCACCATGTGACGTTGGTGCAAATCATATTTCAAATATAAAAAAACTGGTGAACCTTACTGTAGTAAATAGCTGTAGCAGGCAGCCTGCTGTATTATAAAAGTTTTTGGTGAATCCCGCGGGAAAACTCATTTTTCCGTAATAAAAAGTATGTCTATGTGCTATTCCAGGTTATCATCTGCATGTGTGCAAAATTTCATCCAAATCCGTCTACTAGTTTTTGCGTCATTGAGTAACAAACATCCATCCATCCATACATCCAAATTTTCGCATTTATAATGCATACTAATATTATATATTTTTTATATCGTAAGGTAGCAAACAGATGGATCTTCTGATGGAAAGAGTCAACCATCGCCTATAGACACCAAAGATATTAATGGTGCGTTGCTATCTTGTGGGGAGGTCTAATGCCACATGCATAAGTTTACCGGCTACCTTACCCTCCAAACCGGAACACGACAGCGACAAGCACTGACTATTGCGGCAGGAATAGCTAAGGCGGTGGTACCAGACCCGGGCGAGACGATGCAGAAGTCTACCACCTAATAGCTACAATGGTAGTAACTCGCGTAGCCAATCGGTCGCCTTTTACGACCTGCCTGGCAGAACGGCAGTTGGTCTATACTTCAAAGGAGCCCGGAACCAACACGGGGAGAAATGTGAAGCTAACTCTGTCTGTTTGTCTCTTCTTCACACCTAAACCACTGAACCAATTTGGATGAAATTTGGTACAGATATATTTTGAGACCCTAGAAGGACATAGGATAGTCGTTATCCCGGAAATTCCACGGGAACAGGAACTATGCGGGTTTTATTTCAGAATTTTTTCAACGGGAATAAAGTCGCGGGCACAGCTAGTATTAATATAGATATGAATTCTGTTTGTAATATAATATTAATAACATTTTGATTTCTCAATGTAAGGATTAATCGAACAATGTTTAAGGATACTACTTCATTCTTAAATTTGTATTTATTTTTACAGTCTGTATGAATACTTTGTACAAGGAAAGTGTAAAAAATTAGAAGTTGGCACTAATTTTGTGCACCTTAGTACACCTTTTAATGTAAAACAATCATACCATGAAGCTGGTTGGGACTCATATTGTTCAGGTAAATTTACCCTATTTGAAATATTTCTTTTTTTATATATCATAAGATAGCAAACACGCAGATAGTTCTCCTGATGGAAAAAAGCGGGACTTACTCTTCAAGCCGCATTGATATAAAAAACCCAAGATACACAACCAGTGTCTCAAAAACGTCCTCCAAAAATGAGCGCACAATTTTAAATTGTGCGCTCGTTTCAAATAGAATCGCGTCGGTCGCGACACGGGCAATTTTATTTCTTTTTGTACATTGCTTTGTAAAAACAATTATAAATCTTGTGCTTAAGGTTGGATATGCAAAAACATATGTTTTTGCCAAATCTATAACTACTTAAATGAAATTAGGGACACTTTTGAGTGTCAGTTTTGTTCGGGACTGTGCATCTTGGGATTTTTATATCAATGTCAAGCCGGAACAGTAGCAAAGATTGTCGCTTGTGCGACAGAAATAGGTGACGCGTTAGTTTATAATGTCATATGACATATTTTCCCGTTTTAATCCGGGACCGCTTTGTAAAATAAACAATCTGCCGTTCTGCCAAACAGTTTTAGTTCCGGAAATAATCACTTAAGCTATTACATAGATACGGTTTGGAGAGTGAGATAGCTGCTTAACTTTTCCATGGAGCATTACATAGTACATACCTGTCACGTGGATAGTAATGCACCCACAAAACACATGAATACTAATAGACAAGGCATTGGTAAGAAAACGTGTCGCCGCGCATATGAGCAAACGCACCTATCACTGTCAAAAGTATCGCACATTTGTAGATATATTTTGAAAAAATTTAAATAAACCATGTTGTACCGACTATCGTACTGAATGAGATGACAAGGTTTAAAAAATAATCTTGGCGTGATTTTATTTAATCGGTAAGTAGTATAACTCTGTATTTCTGTGTGTGAATGCAAGCTACACTAACAAACTAAGAAATTGTTTTGAAAGGCGTATCCATTAAACCCGTGAACGCACCCTTCACATCCTTGGTATCTATTGGCAATAGTTACCTCTTTCCTTTAGAAGATTCATCAATTGTTATTCTATAAATAATAAAATTTTATGTTAATAATTAATATTAATATTTATCGCCTCTGTGGTCTAGCGGTTCAGCGTTGGCGTTGACCACATGAGGTTCCGGGTTCGATTCCCGGGTCGGGCACAAAAAAAAGTGTTTTTTCAGTTTTCTGAGAAACACAAAGTTGCCCGGGATTGGAAAGTGTCCGGTTGGCGATAGGCTTGCCACCTATCACATTTGTGGGACCAAGTATCTTCGGCTAATCGTGGGTGCACTTTTTGTACCTCTGTCTACCCCTTCGGGGATATGGGCGTGAAGATACTTTATATAGCAAAAAAATTTAAAAGCACGATTAATTTATGATGATCCATACTTAATATTATAAGTGCGAAAGTAACTCTGTGTGCCTGTCTCTTCTTCACGCCTAAACCTGAACTGATTTGAATAAAATTTGGTTCAAAGATAGTTTGAGATCCGATAAAGGACATAGGATATTTTTTAATCCCGGAAATCCTACGGGAACGACGGGAACACGAAAAACCCCTGGAATGTCTATCCTTTAAATCACGGTAATAAGGCTTAGGCTACTTTTATTTAAAAAAAAATTCCACACGGTAAAAATCACACGACGGTTGCCGCTGTTGATTCTGGTTTACAGAAGTTACAGTGGTGGGAACGAGAGGTGGGTCAAAGTCACCGGAAAAGCTAGTATGATATATTTATTGGTTCTAACATATTTCTCAAATGACAGGGTACTGCTTTATCAGACTAAGTCACTGGGCGGCGTGTGAGCTTCGAGGGAAATATCGGCCTTTAGGACCGGCTGAGAAGTTAGCAGCTGTGTCCAATTTCTGTAATAAAGTTAACGTTATACGTGGAGCAGTGCCTTATATGGTAAATTATTCATTATTTTAAAACTACTTCATTTTATATATACATTAACATGGAAAAAGCTTTGTATCCATTTTTACAAAAATTGCATGGACTGCAGCATATGACTTTTGGCACAGTTAAAGTTTATATGGGGAAGAAGTGTTTTTAGGGTTCCGTACCTGACATGGAAAAACTCTTATAGATCACTTTGTTATCCATCTGTCCATCTCTCAAGACCCTTGCTCAGGAACATGTAGAGGTATCAAGTTAAAATTCATATCAAATACTCAGGTTTACGGTCCCTCTCAGATGTGAGAAACACCAAACTTTTAAGTCAATGCAATCAAAATATATAACTGTTTACATCGCATATTTTGCGATTTCAAATGGGGAATCAAAACCTATACAGTACTTCTATGTGTAGTTAAGGTTACCTACAAGTAAGTATATACAGAACCCTCGGTATGCGAGTCCAACACGCACTTGACCGTTTTTTAATGTTTGTTACCTCAGAACTCGATCATTTATGAATCAGAAACCGACTTCGAAAATTCTTTTTTTTAGGAGGGTAGACTTCCCGTGTGTTCCCGTTTTAACTTGGTGAAGATTTGCCACAGAGTCCCGGAGATACAGAAAATGGGAAGTCATTTGCTGCAGTTTATCGCGTTAAAAAAATTATTCTTTTTTTATAGTAGAGGGGGCAAACGAGCAGGAGGTGCACCTGATGCTATGTGATCACCGCCGCCCATGGACATCCACAATACCAGAGGTCTTGCAGTTGCGTTGCCGGCTTTTTAAGAATGAGTCAGCTCTTTTCTTGAAGGTCCCTAAATCGTATCCATTCGGAAACACCTCCGCCGATAATTAATTATACAACAGAGTAGTGTGAGGCAAAAGTGTCAAGATAAACGCACGATTGTGGATTTCCATATATCGAGATAGTGAAGGTAGAATGACTCAGATTTACACAAAGAAGAAACATTTTTATGGCTATTTGCTCACGCATTCACGATTTTCAACCGATGAAAAAACGGAGGAAGTTCTCAATTCAATGTATATATTTTTTTTATATTAGATCACGCATAACTTTGTACAGTCCAATTTTGATAATTCTTTGTTATTGGAATGGGTTAACCCCGAAGGTGGTCCTTTTTTTAAATTCCAACCATAAGGGTTTGTAAACAAGCGGTGATTCTTCACTCGCTGGTTTTAATGTATGTCCACCAATGACCACGCATAACTTTTTACAGAGTGATATATTTTTTATGTTAGATCACACATAACTTTGTACAGTTCGATTTTGATAATTCTTTGTTATTGAAATGGGTTAACCCCGAAAGTGGTCCTTTTTTAAATTCCAACCATAAGGGTTTGTAAACAAGCGGTGATTCTTCAGTCGCTGGTTTTAATGTATGACCACCAATGACCACGCATAACTTTTTACAGATTGATATATTTTTTTATGTTAGATCACACATAACTTTGTACAGTTCGATTTTGATAATTCTTTGTTATTGAAATGGGTTAACCCCGAAAGTGGTCCTTTTTTAAATTCCAACCATAAGGGTTTGTAAACAAGCGGTGATTGTTCACTCACTGGTTTTAATGTATGATCACCAATGACCACGCATAACTTTTTACAGAGTGATATATTTTTTATGTTAGATCACGCATAACTTTGTACAGTCCGATTTTGATAATTCTTTGTTATTGGAATGGGTTAACCCCGAGGGTGATCCTTTTTTTAACTTCCGACCATAAGGGTTTGTAAACAAGCGGTGATTGTTCACTCACTGGTTTTAATGTATGATCACGCATAACTTTTTACAGAGTGATCCGATTTAGATAATTTTCCCCGTGTTGGTCGCGAGTCCTTTGAAGAATAGCCCAACTGTCGTTCTGCCAGGCAGGTCGTAAAAGGCGACCGATTGGCTACGCGAGTCACTACCATCGTGGCTACTAGGTGGTAGAGTTCTGCATTGTCTCGCCCGGGTCTGGTACCACCGCCTTACCCATTCCTGCCGCAATAGCGTCAGTGCTTGACACTGTCGTGTTCTGATTGGAAGGTAAGGTAGCCGGTAAACTTATGCATATTTCATTAGACTTAGCCACAAGATAGCAACGCACCATTAACACCTTTAGTGTCTATTTCCATCAAGAGACCCATCTACTTCTTATGATATAAAAAAAATGTTATTGGATAAAATATACTCCGAGGGTTGTCTCATATAATTTTAAAAAAAACACTACTCTACTTGTTTGTTATCTTATGATATAAAAAAAAAATATTTTATTGGATAAAATATACTCCGAGGGTTGTCTCATATAATTTAAAAAAAAACACTACTCTACTTGTTTGCTGTCTTATGATATAAAAAAAATATTTTATTGGATAAAATATACTCCGAGGGTTGTATCAAATAATTTAAAAAACACTACTCTACTTGTTTGCTATCTTATGATATAACAAAAAATATTATTGGATAAAATATACTCCGAGGGTTGTATCATATAATTTAAAAAAACACTACTCTACTAGTTTGCTATCTTATGATATAAAAAATATTTTATTGGATAAAATATACTCCGAGGGTTGCCTCATATAATTTAAAAAAAAAACACTACTCTACTTGTTTGCATCTTATGATATAAAAAAAATATTTTATTGGATAAAATATACTCCGAGGGTTGTCGCATATAATTTAAAAAAACACTACTTGTTTGATATCTTATGATATAAAAAAAATATTTTATTGGATAAAATATACTCCGAGGGTTGTCTCATATAATTTTAAAAAAAACACTACTCTACTTGTGCTATCTTATGATATAAAAAAAATATTTTATTGGATAAAATATACTCCGAGGGTAATCTCATATAATTTAAAAAAAAACACTACTCTACTTGTTTGCTATCTTATGATATAAAAAAAAATATTTTATTGGATAAAATATACATCGAGGGTATTCTCATATAATTTTAAAAAAAAACACCCAAAATGGTACGAAAATAGAGGATGATTGGTTTTTTACTTACTGAATTTATTGTATGACAGCCCATAATTTTTCGTCAGTTTAATTATTTTTTTTGAATGATGTTATGTATAGCGCCATCTTATTACTGTAATAATCTGTGTTGTGTAGTGGAAAATCGAGGAACTTGTATTGTTGCCTACGGATGACTGATAATCAACTGCTACCGTAATATTTTGTGAGATGGCGCTTATAACACACCAGCTGTGTATAAAAATTCTAAAATAAAAGTCCCGGAGTTTTATTCGCATAGTTTCCGTTCCAGTGGGATTTCCGGGATAAAAACTATTCTATGTCCTTTCTCGTGTTTCAAACTATCTTCACACCAAATTTCATCCAAATCGGTTCGATGGCTTAGGCATGAAAAAGAGACAGACAAAGTTACTTTCCCATTTATAATATTAGTATAGCCGAATCGCGAAAGAATTTCTGTCAGTCTGTATCTTCTTCACGCCTAAACCACTGAACTAATTGCAATAAAATTTGGTACAAAGATAGTTTGACCCTCGAGAATAGACATAGGATTTTTATCCCGGAAATCCCACGAGAGATCATGATTGACTAACTGAAGGATACAAGAGTTAATGACTCTTGTATCCTTCAGCTGATCAGTCTAAATTAACTGTAGCCTAGGACTCACACATTTCTTTTAATTATGTGAAACACAAACCTCTGTATTGATCTGGGTTCCTTTGAAGAATTGACCAACTGCCGTTCTGCCACGCGGGTCGTAAACGGCGACTGATTGGCTATACTTGTCCCTACATGCACCATCGTGTCTAGTAGGTGCTAGAGTTCCGCAACGTCTCGCCCGAGTATTTACCTATTCCTGCCGCAATAGCATTAATGCTTGTCATATCGCGGTTTGAAGGTCGTAAGGTAGCCGGTAGACTTATGCATGAGGTATTGTCATCCTGCCACGTGGATAGCAACGCACCATTAACACATTTGGTTTCTATTGATGGTTTTTCTTTCTATAAGAGGAGCAAGCTGCTGGTTTGGTATTGGGTTGACCCTGCAGGCCATCCCTGAAACTTCCTGCTAACTTAAGATCTATTTTATCGCACTATTTTAAGCTCAAAAGAGTAAAAGCTATAAGCATAGATTTTTTAAATTCAGTAACTTCCTTATCTACATAAGTAGCGGGAAGTTAAAATATTAAAAAACTTGCAAATCTGTTTATACCATAAACAAACACGTAAAGATCACTCTGAACGTTAAAACGGATGGTGGATTATTGGTTTTCTTGGCAGTAATATTGATAAACAATAGATCTCAATGTATTAAGTATACATGTTCCCGTCATCATACGCTTTGATTGTTTCAGAATCTAGTGGGGAGTGATCCGCCTCGTCATCGGCCAGATTTACTTCATGTCAAGTCAATCAAGGAGCGCGTTATAAATATTGGAAAGGTACTAACAACTCTTATTGACTTGAATAAATCAAATATGAGGTAATATTACTTAAGCCTGCACCGAGCTAATTTTAAAATAAATGCGTTCGATAGATCCCTTGCTACATCGTTCTTAGTAACGGTTTAGCTATGCAATTCATAAGTAAGATATTTAAGGATTCACGCCATAAATAATAGAAATTGAAAACATAATAACTTATAGTTTCCTTAAGTTACCTCTGAACAAAAAGGAAAGCCCTTAGTATGACGTATAGTCAACGGAAGGTCAGTTTTTAAATAATAGCAAAACAACATGATTTCTATAACTTATACAGTATACACTTTATATTTTCAAAACGTGTACAAATTTTAATGATAAAAAAGGAAATATCAAAATCCGCACTCGTATCGCCCATCATAGTCAGAACCACCACGCTTCCTGTAGTACTACTGTAGAAGGCCAAAATATCGATTCGCTCTAAAAGTTCAGTGCCCTGTTAAACACAGTAAAATTGCAACAACCAAATTCCGATTTCCCAAGTCTCAAAAATTAATTGGGGCCACGCGGGAAGTATACCCTCCCAAAAAAAAAACATTTTCATAATCTATTTGTAATTGATCGAGTTCTGAGGTAACAAAAATTTTAAAAAATACAACCGAATTTAAGATCTTCTCTGATTTTTCAAGTCAACAAAATCAAAGTGATACGCTAATTCGGGCTTCAATTTATGTTTGACCCATGTTGGTTTAAGCCTATTTTGAAGAAAAGCTAATTTATCTTTCTGCTAAGTCGTTCCTAAGGCGAATAAATGGCAAAATGTACTATAATGATCGTTAGGTGATTGAATTAATGTTTTATTTGAATGAATATATACAGGCTGTTTTTTTTTTGGCCGTGGGACCAATTGAAGGAGTGTATTTAGTATTCGATTCTGAGCCCAAATATCTATAAAATATATGACCTTAATTTGTGACCTAATAAACCCATAAAATAATGAAATCATTTTCCCATAGATGTACTGACGTCGCGCGGCGTGGGTCAGTGAATTACTAAAAAATGACTACGTTAGCACAAATTACCTAATGGTTACTGTAGCGAGCGCCATGCCGGTCACGGGACCCCCTCCCCTTCAGTTGTATCAGAGCATCGCGGCTTCCGGATGTGTTTCTATGTAATGCAATACCTCGCGTATTTTTGTGATAGTGTTTGACTAATAACAACAATGTCATATTGTCAGTGTTCCAATGAAGAATAATAGGATATGGTACGTGCCTATGCGTAACGTAATGACTATGTGTCCCATATCGCCAAATAAGGATGAATAATTCAACAATTGTGATTATTGTAAAATGTTAATAATTAATTCATCAAATTCGATCATTGTGAAAAGGGTGATTCCATTTACGCCAGAAATACTAAGCTAAATATTAGCTATGAACACCCTTAAAACATTTCTTTCCCCCGTGTTGGTTCCGGGCTCCTTTGAAGAATAGACCAACTGCCGTTTGCCAGGCAGGTCGTAAAAGGCGGCCGATTGGTTATGCAAGTCACTACCATCGTGACTACTAGGTGGTAGAGTTCTGCATTGTCTCGCCCGGGTCTGGTACCACCGCCTTACCTATTCCTGCCGCAATAGCGTCAGTGCTTGTCGCTGTCGTGTTCCGGTTTGGAGGGTGCATTATACATGCACATTATGCATGTGGCATTAGACCTCGCCACAAGATAGCAACGCACCATTAACATCTTTAGTGTCTATAGGCGATTGTTGACTCTTTCCAACAGGAGACCCACCTGCTTGTTTTGTATCTTATGATATATAAAAAAAATCTTATTATTTAGTGCCTAGGTATTTTTGCCTCCCCTTCCTAATGTAACTAAACCAGGTACAAAGTTCGAAGGGAAAATAAATTACAATTCACTCTAGCTTAAAAAAAGGTGGTAGATTACGTTTACATTATTTACGTACCTACTACTGATTTTGTTATGATGATTCGTGAATGGTGAAGACTAACGTAACGACTATAACGACTACGATAACCATGAGTTACAAGACTTTTGACAATATTTCAATTACTGTTTTCTTGGTTATTTAACACATAATTTTTTAAATATGTTTATTCGGTATGTATAAGCGTAAATTTTCACGGGTTTGATTCCGTTCCACGGCTAAAACAACAGCCTGTATACACATGTTGTTACAATCACTATTTAATTTCCCCCGTGTTGGTCGGGGCTCCTTTGAAGAATATACCAACTGTGTTCTGCCAGGCAGGTCGTAAAAGGCAACTAATTAGCTGTACGTGTTACTACCATCGTGACCACTAGGTGGACGAGTTCCGCAATGTCTTCCTCGGGTATTTGGTATCACCGCCTTACCTATTCATGCCGCAATAGCGTCAATGCTTGACATTGTCAAGATCTATTGTTTATCAATGTTACTGCCAAGAAAACCAATAATCCACTATCCTTTATAACGTTCAGAATGATCTTTACGTATTTGCTTATTATACATAGATTTTGTAAGTTTTTTTTTTAAATTATAAAATAGCAAACCAGCAGATGGAAAAATAAACAGTGGCGTGCACAGGATTATGAGACTGGGTATGCGGCGGAGTATAGATTTTCTTATATAGATTTTTAGCGTAGCCTCAGCCACGCGACAAATCTCTAAGCCGGAAACCATGCCAACGGAACATGTCTTAGATGTACTACTATTTATCTACATCTTCTACGGTAACGCAGAAAAAACAGCGGTCGGTCGTCGCTAACTAAAATATTATAACAAGTAACTACTTACCTAGTCAACTGTATTCTAGGTATGTTTCCATGTTCAAGGTTCTTGTTATTTAAAATAGGTACTATTTCCCGATGTAAATATTTCGGCCACCTCAAATATCTTAAGCAAGTGAGTGATGGTTACAATACACGTCCCTTGCAAGATATCCGATGTGGCCTTTAAAAGGCCGATTTTCATGTGATTCGCAAAATATATAAATACACTTAATAATAATAAATAAATAAATAATCACGGGACAAATTACACTTATTGATCTAACCCCAATGTAAGCAATTTATTTGCTTGTGTTATGGGTGTTAGTCAACGATATTAATACTTAGAAATACATACATAAATACGTTTACATACGTAATAAACACCCAAACCCGGAAATACAAACATTTATGCTCATCACACAAATGCTTGTCCCCGCCGGGGATCGAACCCGAGCCCCGTTGATTGCGTAGTCAGGGTTGCTAACCACTCGACCAACGGGGCGGCCAAATAATAAAACTACGGATTGGTAAAAAACAAACAAACTACTCATTCATTTATAGATTAAATCTATGCGCCTATCCTTTTTTAAATATGATTTTAGGATATCGTCATAGAAAGTTGGACTGCGTTTTAATTCTATCAATAATGCCTTTTCTATAGAAATCGTGGAAAGCTCTGTGAGTCGTTGTTGATTTTGTGTGTTTCTCAAATATGTGTGGATACGTTTTAAACACGAAAATGAACGCTCTGCCGATGCGCTGCTTGCTGGGATAGTCACAATGAATTTCGCTAATAGTAACACTTCAGAAAAAACTTTATTTAAATTGTCCTTATACAAATTTTGAATAATACTAAATACACAACTATTTGCAAATTGAGTTGATCTATAAATACAGCGCAATTCATTTTTTAATTTATCAAAATTAAAATTTGCCTGATAATTATTGGTGAACTCTCTGATTTCATTTTCAGGGAAATATTCACTATATTTTTTAAAATTCTCACAAGAAAGTAGCTCAATAAACTTTAAATTTTTAATGTTTTTATAGCGATTTCTTAATTCACTGACTACATTATCAATTATTTCAACAAAAATTCGCCGATAATGTATTTTTACATCATCGACATTGCGCTTCTCTTAGGTGGTCCGGTAATGTGAACGGCGGCATCATAATAGATCTCGAACTTCTCTCTGAAATGTTCCAAAAATGACTGTAACTCTTTTATCTTTGTTACGCAATACGCGATGTCACTAGTTTTTTTTGCAAAACATCGTACAGAATATCAGTTTCTGTAAAAATATCTGCGAAAGATTTTAAAAGAAAATTAAATTCAAATTCTTTCATAATAAATAAAAATGAACTGACTTGTGTCAGTGTTTCACCATCCCAGTCTTGTGTATTTTCGTACATATTTTCGAACAATTCTAGGAGGTCGGTGGACGCATTATTAATTACATTAACCGTGCGTGAGTGATATATCCACCTTGTTTCCGCGACACGAGGCAGCTTTTTCATATCGGCAAAGTTGTTATAATGGGCCATTCGCTTTGTACTGGTGTGAAAAAAAGCCGCGATTGATTTTATAATACTAAAAAAGCGTTTTGTTTCAGCAACTCGTTCAAACGATTTCGATAAAACTAAATTTAATATATGTGCTGAACACCAAACGTACATAGCTTGTGGACATTTTTGTCTCACCAAAGCCTGCACACCATTAATTTGTAAGGACAAAACTGCTGCCCCGTCATAAGTTTGTGCGACTAATTTGGATAAACAATCGAACTCTTCTAAAATTTTCAAAATTATAGAACTCAAGGTTACAGCGGTCCGATCCGCGCTCACATCAACATATTTGATAAATCGATCTACTATTTCAGAATCATGAAAATATCTCAAAACTAATACTAATTGTTAACGGCCGCTAACATCAGGAGTCTCATCTACCATGATGGCGACAAAATCGGACTGTTTAATTTCGGCTTTAATGCGATCGATCATCACAGATGCAACGCTCGAGATCAAATCATTCTGCGTACGGTTCGACATACCCGTGAATGAGGTACTTGCACTCTGTAAATGGGTTTCTAAAACTCCATCATACTTGGCTAATAAATCTTCTATTTCTAAATAATTACCCCTATTCAACGACGAAACTGACTCATCGTGGCCGCGAAAAGCTAATTCTTGTTTTCCCAGAAAGCAAAAACATCGATCAGCCTTTGAAAAATGTTTATATTGCGATCGACTTTAGCATTATGCCTCTCAATATCTACTCGTAACTGACTGTTGATACTCATTTCAATACGAGATTTACCAAAAGTATTTAATTTTAAGCAGGTCTCCAGATGTTTTTCTGTATGGTCATGCTTCTTTGCCGCGGAATGGAAATTATTTAAATTTGAATATCCAGAATTAGTCCACACTGTATTAGAATTACTAAACAATATGCAAGGAAAACAAAATAATTTAATCGTATGGAGACAACCACACAGCCAGTCATACGTTTCATAACTTTTAACATGAAACTTGCGAGTTACATTTCCTTTTTGCTGGTTTAATTGTGGTAACTCGGGTATACACCTACCTTTAGATACGATTTGAATCTTTTCACTAAATGACAATTGTGAGAACTTGTTACTTTTAATTTTTAGTAAGCACACATTATCAAAACATACGTCACAATCAAATAACATTTTAAAAAATCAAGAAACGCGCTAGATTAAACAAATCACTTATTATTTTAGATATATATAACTGTTTACTTTAATTATTTACTGTTTATTTAATTTAATTTACACACTTTCAAATGTTAAAATAATAATATCATTAATATATATTTTAAGAAAACATATACAATAATAAAACATAATAATACACAATGCATATCACGTATCACATAAAAATTTAAAATGGCTTCACTTTTGTCAATAACATTTCAACAAATAAAACCTTACTAAACAAAAATGCATAATGTGAGCATACATTTTGTCAATAATATTTCGTCTATTATCTTTACCCGGATTATAGAACAAGGCCGCATTACCTGCTTTATAAAATAGAATCATTGTGTGAGTGAGCCAATTACGTGCGGATAGGTAATTATGTCTCGCACACATTTACAATGTGAAGCAGAAGCTTGGCGGCAGGACTTGGGCGTTCAATATTATTTATCGTTTAATAAACGCCTGGCAAACATAATGTTTGAGTGCTGTGCTTGCAAATAGGTGCTATTTAAAAATATTAGGCGTTTTTAAGTTATTATATTTTGTTTATTCATTTATTTATAAGTCATCTAAAACGTATGAACGTTTTATTAAAATAAAGGTAAAGCACTGCTTTTCTGCCTATAAGGAGCGCACGCGCCTGAAAATAAATCATCACCTATAGAGACCGAAGATGTTAATGGTGCATCACTATCCGTGTGGCGGGATGGCAATGCCACATAGATAAGTTTACCGGCTACCTTACCCTTCAAACCGGAACACGACAGTATCAAGCACTGACGCTATTACGGCAGGTTAGTAAAGTGGTGATAGCGGACACGGGTGGGACAATGCAGAACTCTACCACTAGTAGTCACGATGGTAGTAACACGTATAACTAATCGGTCGCCTTTAACGACCTGTCTGGCAGAACAACAGTTGGTCTATTCCTTAAAGTTATGAGAAGTTTACAAAGTTACATACAATCATATTGTCTTCATTGTAAAATTATCGGAAAAATTTGCTAGGACCACAAAACGTGGAGATCTGATGAGGACTGTTTTCGAAAATTGGAGTGAAATCAGTAATTTTTTTATAGAGGGATTTCTCTTGTAGAATACCTATATTATACATCTCTTGTAGAATACAAAAGCTTATGAGTAAGCGCAACAATGTTAGTAATTTGTAGAATCCAAAATACACTAATACTTAAAGAGCTGAACCGGGAATCTATTTACGTATCTTATCGTTTAATGTGTAAACGTAATTACGACGTGTTATCAAATTTAAAATATATAAATATAATTAAAACTGAAGTGTCCGTCTGTGATTTCAGAATAACTAGGTTTTTCAAGTGCAATGTGTTATTTTTTAGATACAAGTACCAAAACAACCATTTTCAAAAGAACAGGGATAAGCCTTCATACATCGTTATTTTAGTTATTATCTTAAAGTTTAATATATTGTCGCCTCTGTGGTCTAGTGGTCCAGCGTTGGCGTTGACCACAGAGGTCCCGGGTTCGATTCCCAGATCGGGCACATAAAAAAAGTGTTTTTTCAGTTTAAAGACGCATATAAAAACACTTAAGGAAGTTAGTAACAACGCCATTATTTTACGAAACAAATTTGCGACCAATGTAGTTATCTCGATTCCCGATACAATGTCGGTAACACGCTGAATCCAAAATGCATTACATAAAGAGCTCAACGATCTATTTCCGTATTATAAACACGATTACTCCCGCGTTGTCTCAATCCCGCGCCAAAATTGGAGTCATCTGTTATTGCACGGTTATGGTATAATAAATGTCATCTCGTGTAAACACGGGCGCTTTTGGCGTCCAACGCTAGCTTATTGTGACATTGGATCGTAATGTTTATATCTTGCGAAACACGGAAGGAAGATGCAACGTTATCTTAAAATAGAGCTCCATCGTTTTTAATGAGCTAGTATACGCTTGTTAGATACGTAGAAACGTACTAATAAATGTCTAATTGACATACAGTTTTTTTGTAAGAATATGGGTGTTACAAGCTATTAAAATTAAGGTATATTATGTAGTTACCAACAAATTGTATCAAATATGGCGTGCAAAAAATTTAAGATATGTTATTATTTAATTATACAAAAATTTTAAAATAGATATGGATATATACATACATACATTTCTTCGTGCCATACATCACGATCCTTGACTTGACATGATGCAGACTTGTCTCGCTTCATCCACATTGATTACTCTCTTCATATAAACACGCTGGTTGCGAAGACTTGACACACGCCAGTGTCAGTCAGTAATGTCAGCCTTGATCGTCCCCGGTACCTACATCCTTCCACACTTGCATTTTATGTCTATTTTATTAACGTTTCATCTATCATTCTTTCTTCATTTCCGAAATAACGGAGCATGTCATTTTTGATCTTTACTGCAGCTCCAGGTCAACTTTATCATGTCATTGCAATATTTTTGATGTAACAGAATACGAAATTTCATATTGATTAAGCCTTTACCAGTTGCTTTATTGCTTTCAAGTAGAAAATAGTTGATAACCTTGTGCGGCTAGACTGATTTTAATAAAACTAGTCACCGGTTCAAACCGGTTCCCCAAGAGTTTCGGTGCCACAGATAAACATATACATACATAGCGGTGAAATTCGTTGCATCCGTTTTTTGCGTCGGGGCTTAAACATTACCTTAGAACTTTTTTTCCCCCGAATTGGTCCGGGCCCCCTTTGAAGAATAGATCAATCATCTGCCGTCCTGCCAGGCAGTTCGTAAGAGGCGAACTATTAGCTATGCGAGTCTCTACCATCGTGGCTATTAGATGGTAGAATTCTGCATTGTCTCGCCCGGGTCTGGTACCAGTGCCTTACTTATTCCTGCCGCAGTAGCATCAGTGCTTGTCACTGTCATGTTGCAGTTTGAAGGATAAGGTAGCCGGTAAATTTATGCAAGTGGCATCAACATCCTTAGTGTATATAGGCAATGGTTATCTCTTTCCATTACGAGAGCCACCTGCTCGTTTGCTATCTCATAAAAAACGTTGCATCAGATGAAAATGACTAGAGAAAAAGATAGAAGCTGATTTGAACCGCTTAAACACATTAAAACGTAACGTCAGAAGAAAGTGACTTGATAAAGATATGGAAACTTATTTCAACCGCTTAAATTAAAACGTAACATCAGGATAAAGAGCTGGAGCTTATTAGAGTCACTTAAATATCACATTAAAACATACCATCAGAGGAAAGTGACTTGAAAGAGATAGCAACTTATTTGAACTGCTTAAACATCACATCAGAGAAAGAGATAGAAACTTATATGTACCAAATAAAGGAAGTAGAAAAATGTCGAGAGATCGCTTTGAACTTTGAACATTGTAAAAAACCCGCAAAGGCAGAATGGCAGATGGTGTATATATATATATATATATATATATATATATATATATATATATATATATATATATATATATATATATATATAATAGGTATTTAATATTTCTTGGCTTGTACGCAAACATCCACTCGCAAAGCTGTTATGTAATCTATTATCTAATATAAATGAATCATGGCACGATTAAATCATGAACTACCCTATATATCGTACGCTATCTCGAGAGTTACAACACACCAGTGTTTGACAAACATGCCGGGAAAAATGCTGACACTGGCGCCGTGCCAGATCATACATATACCGAACCCCACACATCTATAACATGCACATTCTGTTCCCAGTTAAAACAGATTGATAATACCCAAGTGTCACTAGCGGAAAACTATTTTCGCACAGAGCACTTCAAACTCGCCATTTAATTTTTTTAAACGTCTCAAAAGCCATTTTTCACGTCTTGTCAAGGTTGATTTAAGGTTAAGATATAAATACGATTTGGGTACAATGTCGCGTCTGTAATCGTTAGACCATGGAGCTGAAAAGCTTCAACTGAACTTGAGGTGGCATTGTTACGACAATAGATGTGGAGATATTTTTGAAACATTTTGATCGTTGCTCTGTGATCGACGTTTCATCTAGAGCAATTTTTCTAATCGAATATTTCATTAGGTTTTTAACTGGCACGATTATCAAACGTCATATCTACATTAATACTAAACATGAAATAACCATGAAATGAAAAAAGAGTAGCGAAAAAATGTAACATTATATATTTAATCAGTGTGTGAACCATGTTTATCTATGCTCTTTCATAATTTTATATGTAACTAGCTGTTGCCTGCGATTTCGTCCGTGCGGACTTCATTTGCTCCGCACTGCTCCTTCCCTGTAGGTGATAGCGTGATAATATGTAGCCTATATGTTGACCCGACTTGTTAGTAATATTCATGCAAAATTTGAAGTAAATCCATGCAGTACTTTTCGAGTTTACCCCGGACATACATACAGACAAACTGACAAAATTCTAAAAACTATATTTTTGGCTTCGATATCGATTGTAGATCACGCCCCAAATATTCTTTTAAAAAAATGTACAGTTTTGACTTTCCTACGATTTTATTATATGTATAGATTCATTTCTTTTCTGCAAAATGTTGGGAGCGATAATCAAAAAAGTTCTCAAAAATGATATGTTAATCCGAGGCCCCTGTAAAAACTTTTCCGGCTGTAAAAAATTGTAGATTAGCAATAAGATATTTAAAAAGATCATTTTAAAAAGAGACCAATTGTCATCCTGCCAGGCAGATCGTAATAGGCAAATGATTAGTCTGTGACTATTAGGTGGTAGAATTTTGCGACGCCTTTCTTTTTAACACTACTGCCTTATCTTCCTCCTTGTTCTGATTTGGAGAGTATGGTAGCTGGTTAACTTATGCATGTGGCATTACCTTCCCACCACCGAGTAAAAAAGCACCATTTTTGGAGACTCTCTTTCCATTAGGAGAGCCATCTGCTCCTTTTGCTATCCTAGGCAATATGAAATAAATAACTCTTTGTGTTTATTGTTTTAGAGGAATTAGAGGATTTTTAGATAAGTATGTCGAATACTTAGGTCACACTATAAGTTTTGCGTAACTTAAAAAACAACATGTTATATCCAAAATATTATGTTTATTGCTTTTCAAAATAAACTCCTTTACATTTTAAACATTTTTTCATGCGATCGAACCATTTTTTAAAACAGGAGGACCACAGATCTGAAGGCATGTTTTCTACGTGCTAATTGAACGCTATAACTGCCTCTTCGGAATTGGTAAAAGTAAAACCTCTCATAAAATCTTTGATTTTGGGGAAAATACAGAAATCACAGGGTGCTAGGTCGGAGCTATGCGCAGGATGAGTGACGAAATGTACTTTGTCGGAAGCTAAAAATGACTTTGTTTTGTTGGCCGTGTGTGAAGAAACGTTATCATGGTGTAGGAGAACGCGGCTTTTGGGTCGTCTTTCGCGACCTTTTTCTAACACCCTGGGTAAACAAATAGTAGAATATCACTCAGCGTAAACACTCTGGTTCTTCAAGTGGAATTGTACAGATGGGACCCGTAGCTGAGAAAAACAACGCGATCATTTTTTTACCAACGTTTTTCGCCTGTCTCACTTTTGTTGGCCTGTTCTTATTTTTAAGCACCCGTTCACAAGATTGCTGTTTTTTTTTGGGGTTAAAACAATAAGTCCACGTTTCGTCTCCTGTGACAATGTCATAAACAGCATTAGAATGTCCGTGGTCGTACTTTGGTAATCCGGGGGTTCTGTCTCATAGGTAATCCGGGGGTTTTCTTCAATTAACCGCTTAACAGTAGCCACATTATTTTCGTTGACGGCAGTTGAAGGCCGCCCTTCACGAAATTCGTCATTTAAGAAACTCTACCTCTCTCAAATTCAGCAAACCGTCGCCTCACGGTGCTCAAACAAGGTGATTCTCTCCCAAAATCATTTTGAAGACGAGCGGCACAGTCTTGCGGAGAAAGAGAACTTTTAAAATCATAAAAAACCATCGCTATAAAATCTTTTTGACTTAATTCCATTTTCGTTGCGTACATAGAACTTTGATGTGTGATAAAAAAACAATTGACAAATCATTAGCCGCCAATTGTTTTTTTTTTTATTACTAAGAAGGTTGCAACGTTTTAAAAATATAACATTCGAAATTCAAATAGTTCCGATTAGCAAGAAGTGCAAAATTTGTAGTGTACTCCGTATAACTTTAAAATAATTTACAAAATAGTAATTAGCTTTTAACTATTCCTTGGTACAAAACAGTGCGATTTCTTGTTTGGTGCTTACGATAATGCCTGATAATAATACATACTTATTATAATGTTTTATGTAAACGAAATTAAAGTTTTGTATTTGTACAATGGTACCATTTGAATATGATAGCAGAAGTGAATCAAAGTTTCAATAAATTTTTTTAATATGTATATGTAGGAAGTGGGTCAGATATTATAAATAAAATGCGGATGTGGTGATATAACAGCTCTTTATATTTTGTTCAACTCGTATTAAATATCAAAAATAACATAAGATCACTATTAAAGCTTTCCATTATTTAATGACTAGTTCTCGTTTAACAATTCCAAGTAACTTAATTATTCCTTATTACAAATAAGTCATAATTTAAGCAATAGATAGTCAATTATAAATTGTACTGCGACTAATTTATAGTTGACAATAATAATTAACTTGTTTGCACAAATTAATTATCCAAGAGTCAAGGATAAGCTACTAGCAAGATACAACAAGTGTACCGAGCCACGCCAGAGCTAAGACTGCCCGAACGGAGGGCGCTCTGAGCCTTTTATACAGGTAGCAAAACAATTTGAGTAGTAGGGATATCGAACGATGCGCTCGGTGGCTTTAGGCGTACACCTGTTGTTTACAATATTCTTGCATTTGATGACGCGGACGCCGTCACGGCCATACTGACATGCACACGTCCTCGTGTGCGCATCTTTATACATCTGAGGACAAGGAACGCCTCGTTCATCCTGACATATCTTTTAGAAAGCTAAACGTAATCTTATTTTTTTACAACTCTATAATTAGCGTGATCTTTAGCAAAATTGTACAATAGTGTGCTGGTCCGGCAACCCCTTCAGCAACTACAACTATTAAACCCCTCTCTCTTTTCGTTTTGAAACCGGAGACTGGATTCTAACTAAGCTAGGAATCCCTCTCATCAATTAAAAAAACCGGAGACTGGACTGTACTAAGCTCCCTCTCATCAGTTGAAAACCGGAGACTGGAGTTTATTAAGCTCCCTCTCATCAGTTAAAAACCGGAGACTGGAGTGCACTAAGTTCCCTCTCATCAGTTAACACCGGAGACTGGAGTGTACTAAGCTCCCTCTCATCAGTTTAAAACCGGAGACTGGAGTGTGCCGTCATCTTCCTACATTTTCTGATAATTTTTTTTTAAATTTTTCAATTGATTTCTTTTCATAGTTTTATAAAACTCCCATTTCCTTTAATTATTATTATTATTATTTTTGCTTTTTTTTTACTTACATTTTTAGTGATATTTTTTTTTATCATCATTTTACAACATTTTTTTTTTCGTTTACTTTATATCGTATTTTTTTGCTGATGATGCAGCCTCATGAACAGTGCCATTAGTTATTATAAGATTAGAGAACTTCCTTCGCAGGTAATTCGAAGATATTGAAAACTCTGACTGTTATAACTATCTACAATATACACTGCAGTTCTATTAATACTGTTTGGACCAGTTTCATGAACAAGATCATTATCATGAGTATACGCCGTCACGTCATCCTTGTTATAATTTTCATTTAGGTACCTCAAGAAACCCTACAGGAATATGGGGAACTTCGCAGAGGCTATCATGGGCGCACTTGTTTTCTAAAATTGCGGTAACTTTTAAAGAGCCCTTATATTTTGAATCAAGTTTCGTTTACAAAGACAATGTTATCTACACTAAAAGGTTTAACATTTTTTTTAACTCTACTCAACCGTAAAATATCCGATTGGGCTGATTTTTTGATTCTATTGGATACACTGGATCTTCAAAGCTTGTACATACTTTTGCGAATTTTAGTTAGTTGCCTTGAATACCGAATGTCAAATCTATGGGGGTAAATCCAAATACCTTATACCTAATGTTGTTGAGCGAGTGTTGAATATTACCCAACCGCTTTTGCCATAATTTGTCAGAGTTATACTCCGCTATCATTATTCAACCCTACAAGATTTGCATCACACGTTCAGACTGACTGTTAGCTCTTTATGTGCCTGTCGCAAGAAGATGTAAATCTGTATTGTTTTTTCTTTAATATTAATTTGAGTTCAGTTGGTAATAAACTTTAAGATCGCTTATTAACGGTCTAGGGTCAACTAAATCAATTTAAGTTCGCTGGTTTTAATTCAATTAAGTTAAGCATTTGATCTATTGAGTGGAAACTACATCAGGACAAGCTACTACTTAAATTCTTGTTCATAAAACCGTTCTCCTATAAAGGAATCACAAGAGATTTGTTTGATATGGCTACATTCTGAACCAGAGTCAAATATAAAAGCTAATTAAATTTCACTTAGTGTAATACACCATGTGACGCTCTGGAACAGATGTTGACTGGTTTTCTGTTTTCGGAACTCGAAGTGGCAACTTCTTTCATCTTGTAGTGCATCGGACAAATGGAAGCTATGTAGCTGGGCCGGGGTCACAACATACTTAGTAGACCACTGGTGGTTGGCCACTGGACACGCCACCAGAGGTAGTGGTAGATGACCTGCTTTCGCTGCAAGCAAAAATTATTTGAGATAAGTTTCTGTTTATCACGGCAATCGCGTTGTCACGATGTTCGATTTTATCACAAAAACTTCAACTTCCTCGAAATGCAGTGGTGCTCTTAAATCGGTTCATATCTACGTCTCAAAAAAAGAGATCTTCAAGTTAAATAAATATAGCTTGCCAAGACAGCAGCTTGCGAAGTAGGTGACGGCATGACTCTTGAGTGAGTAAGTAGGTACAATAATTTGATCAACCACGTCTAATTTTTTTCTTTTCTATAATAATTTTACTTAAGGCACACTATCTAGTAATGTACACTACAAAAGTGCTATGAGGAAGATGAAGTGTCTTTGGAACGACTGAAGCATCTCATTAAAAACAAAGCAGAGACTGATTCGTACGCTGGTGTTCTCCATATTTATGTACGGCACAGAGTCATGGACACTAAGAGCTGCAGACAGACGTCGCATTGATGCGTTTGAAATGTGGTGCTGGAGGAAAATGTTACGTATCCCTTAGACAGCACACAGGACCAACGCCTCCATACTAAAACAACTTGGAGTAAAGACCAGACTGTCTTCTACGTGCCTTCAAAGAATTCTATAATACTTCGGCCACATCTCTAGAAAGCAAGGAGACAATCTCGAAAAGCTAATCGTGACCGGAAAAGTAGAAGATAAAAGACCACGTGGTCGTACTTCTATGCGATGGTCAGACCAGGTTTGCACCAATCTCATGTCTAAAATGTTTTATGATGCTCTGCACGCCGCTGAAGATCCAGTCCAATGGCATAATATTGTGCTATCAAGAACGATCTAATGAGGAGGTTAGGACCCTCAGTAATGAAGAATACGAAGCTAGGACGAGGACACCAGTTAGTCATATCGTCTGCTTCATCAGAATCAAAGTATATCAACTTAATGGGAGTAGATGCATTTACAGAACGTGAATTAATATTTTCTGCTATTTTTCAAAGAATAGTTTCCATACCACAAGCGAAAAAAGAAATTTTCTGTTCTACCTAATTAACCGAAATAGTTTGATGCTGAAGTGGGAGTGAATCCTATCCCACTTCTGATGTAGGAAGTGGGTCAGATATTATAAATAAAATGCGGATGTGGTGATATAACAGCTCTTTATATTTTGTTCAACTCGTATTAAATATCAAAAATAACATAAGATCACTATTAAAGCTTTCCATTATTTAATGACTAGTTCTCGTTTAACAATTCCAAGTAACTTAATTATTCCTTATTACAAATAAGTCATAATTTAAGCAATAGATAGTCAATTATAAATTGTACTGCGACTAATTTATAGTTGACAATAATAATTAACTTGTTTGCACAAATTAATTATCCAAGAGTCAAGGATAAGCTACTAGCAAGATACAACAAGTGTACCGAGCCACGCCAGAGCTAAGACTGCCCGAACGGAGGGCGCTCTGAGCCTTTTTACAGGTAGCAAAACAATTTGAGTAGTAGGGATATCGAACGATGTGCTCGGTGGCTTTAGGCGTACACCTGTTGTTTACAATATTCTTGCATTTGATGACGCGGACGCCGTCATATACAAATGTGTATTCCAAGGGATATTTTTTTAAATTAATTTAAACAACGTGTAATTATGTGCTTATCCCAACGCTATTGTATGGAAGTGAGAGTTGGGTATGTCAGAAAGGACATGAAAGTAGAATCAACACGGTCGAGATGAGGTCGCTAAGAAAAATATGTGGTGTGACACTCGCGGACCGGGTTCGTAATATCGAAGTGAGAGAGAGGTTAGGTTTGAAAGAAAGTGTCGGTGTAAAGATGAGAAAGGGCATGCTCCGTTGGTTCGGACATGTAGAAAGAATGGTAGATGAAAGGTTAAGAAAACAGATATACAACGCGAATGTGGAAAGATGTAGGTACCGGGGAAGACCAAAACTGACATACCACGATCAGATTGATCGAGTACTGTCCGAAGGTGGTGTCAAGAGTCTTCGCAACCGGCGTGTGTGTATGAAGAGAGTGATGAATGTGGAGGAAGCGAGACAAGCCTGCATGGATCGTGATGTATGGCTCTCGGTTCTCTCTGCCTACCCCGTAAGGGATCTGGCGTGAAGATATGTATGTGTAAAAAAGGTAGAACTTTATTCTAGTTGATCTGTATTCGTCACTTCAAAAGACAAACAAAACATTTTCAAACTCAAAACCGTCTGTATTTTTTATCAATTTGACCAAAGCTCTTTGACCAAAACCATTGATTGGTCCATATTAATACTGCCCGGATAATCAATATGGCCGTAACATTTGTCTGCTCTTGTGTTTGTGGTTAGTCTGTTGTCAAAATTAGAATGATAAGAGAATTATGAGTTCTTAAACTTACATTGAGATTTTATTGTTTAAGGTTATGTTTTAACAGAGTGATAATTTGTGTACCCTATAGGTAATTTTCTAAAACATACTTTTGCTTTAACATTAACAGAATTACGGTCGAGTTTCTAGCAGAGAGCGATCGCTAGTCCTATATAGTAAAAAATAATAATAAAAGCCTTTTTAAAATAAAATATCTTCACGCCCATATCTCCGAAGAGGTGGAAAAAGGTACTACAATTACACCTATGATAAGCCGAGGATACTTAGTCCCACATTGTGATAGGTGGCAAGCCTATCGCCAACCGAGCACTTAACCTACTTCACGCCCGTATCCCCGAAGATGTACCATGCCAGATGTACAACACGTGCACCCACAATTAGCCGAAGATACTTGGTCCCACAATGTGATAGGTGGCAAGCCTATCACCAACCGGGCACTTTCCAATCCCGGGCAACGATGGTTTTATGAGAAAACTGAAAAACACATTTTGGAATTGCCCGACCTAGGAATCGAACCCGGGACCTCATGTGGTCAACTCCGACACCGAACCACTAGACCGCAGAGACATATTGGGATATTTGGCGCTTCTTTATTTTCTGAAAGTCCAATTACCAGTTGCCAAAGGCCTCCTCCAACCTACTCTATTCTGATCTCTCTCTGGCTAATCTACTCCACGTTATGCGCGCCACTTTCCTGATATCATCGTCCCATCTTTTTGTGTCTGCCTCATTTCCTTTTGCCTTCCCTTACTACACTACTACTACACCTGTGTGTAACCATTTTACTCCACTTGTCCTTTCCTCTAATCATGTGTCCCGCCCACTTTCATTTTAGTCTTTTTATTTTTAGAGGTACGTCCTGTACCTTGGTCTTTTTTCCTGATGTTGATGTCTTTTATTCTATCTCCTCTCTTCTGCCATGCTTCTCACCATTGCCCTCTAGCAAATGGTAATTCTATTAATTGCTTGATCGCTAGTCCTACTATCCTACTAATCCTACTTCCTACTAATATTATAAACGCGAAAATATGTTTGGATGGATGGATGGATGTTTGTTACTCGTTCACGCAATAACAACCTGGAATAGCACATAAGGAAAAATAAGTTGATCACATGGGATTCACCAAAGACTGTTAAAATGCATTGGACGCAGCTGGTACATGTACAAATGTAAAAATTAAATCTTGGACTGGACAAATTAAACAAATTGATCTAACCCCATAGTAAGCAAATTATTTGCTTGTGTTATGAGTGCTAATCAACGATACTTATAAAAACAAATACATATATAGATACTGTTATATGTTTAACAAACACCCGAACCCAGAAATACAAACATCAATGCTCGTTACACAAATATTTCGAATCGAACCCGAGCCCCCTCGATTAGCAGTTAGGTTCGCTAACCATTCGACCAACGGGGCAGTTCTAAATTAGTTACTTGTACGGTCTGATATATTTTTTGTTTGCAGGTTACGTCTATACTTGCAGGACTAGGCTCTATCGATGTAAAACAATATGGAAACCGCACTGCATTGATTGCTGCAAGCACGCATTATACGTAAGTTTTTTATATTTTTATGTCATTGGATAGCAAACAAGCAGAGGGATGGAAAGAAATAGTTATCGCCTATAGAAATCAAAGATGTTAATAATGCGTTGCTATCTGTGTGGCGGGGTGGCAATACCACATGCATAAGTATACCGACTATTTGCCCTCCAAATCGGAACACGACATTCACAAGCATTGACGCTAATTCGGCAGAATTACGTAACGCGGTGGTACCATATACACGGGCGAGACGTTGCTAAAATCTGATCACGATGTTAGTGACACTTTTATCCAATAGTTCGTATTTTACGAAATGCCTGGCAGAATGGCAGATGCTCTTCAAAGGGGGCCCAGACCAACGTGAGGGATGTCAGGAACAGCACGGGGAAATATTAGAACGTTGCGGTTTTAAATTCACTATTCTTGTGGCATACTGCTTTTGTTTTACCAGCAGTCATTTCAAGTCAGAATACGACCGTGAAACTAACGAAATTTCGAGTAAATTTTTGCAATTTACTCGAAATTGAAGCCTGGACGGCCTAAACTGACTTGAAATTCGTGTTTAGCGGGTCGAAAAACATGCCCGTAGATAGGTGGCGCCCGGTGCACAGACAACTTTTTTTTGTGCCGGTGTATAAATAAGTGGTATTTTTTTCCTAAGTAAATAAAGGAAATATTTAATAATATAATCGCCTCTGTGGTCGAGTGGTCCGGTGTCGGTGAAGGTCCCGGGTCGGGAAATTCAAAATGTGTCAGTTTCCTGATAAAACAATGTTGCCCGGGACTTAATAAATGCCCGGTTAGCGATAGGCTTGTCACCTATCACTAGGTACGGCATATTTCACGTATCACTGGTTATATCACTCGTTATAAAATAACTCACGTGTCACACCATTTATGTGCATCGAAACCGTCCGTTATATATAACTCGAGCGTGATTTAGGCCAAGTTACTACTTAAGCTTATAATTCGCAGAAATCTATCGTGCGAAAGACACAAAGCAACAACAGCAACACCGTGCCACCAGCTAGAAGAGTGAATTTGTTTTTTATGTTATTTCACTTCACTAATCATAACATACAGAATAAAATGCACCCACTGTAACAATAATCGCTACTAATGTAACGGTCGTGATTTATCACCCGTGTTATAACAGTGACAAAAAACAAATAACTTCACGACGTAATAGTGAAATAAAAGTAGCTATGAGTCCCATTACTACCTACTACATTGTGAGACTAAGTATCTTCGGCAAATCTTGGGAACACTAGGCTGTACCTCTGCCTACCGCTTCGGGGATACGGGCGTATAGAAACTTTTTTAAATATTCAATTATGTTAAAAAGTTAGCAAATCTAAATTTCAATTGTCAGGTTCAACACTATTCACCACCTATTCCTGCTATATAAGCGTCAGTGCTTATCACTGTCGATTGAAGTATACTACTGATTTGGAGAGTAAGGTAACCAGTAATTTTAACCTGCTATATGGATGGCAACGTACTTTGATGTCTATAGGTGATAAATGGATGGTTATTTTTCTGTTAAGAAGCCATCAGCTGTTCGCTATCGTATAATATAAAACAAATGCACCATTCTAAGCCCCTCTGCAAATATAACCTGTTCATTATGTACTTCCACAAATACAGTTCTGGGGAATAATGGCGTTACACTACTGACGTATTTATTATTACAGCCGCAGTGTAATTACTTGTCGCAGTTGCTTGCCAGATAATATAACTGGTAAATTAACGCACGAGTCTCTTCGATATAGTCCGCCCTTGTTCTTTACTACATAAGGAATTTACTTGTTCGCATTTTATACCGAAAAAAATATTTAAAAAAGTAATATCTAAGTTCCCAGAATATTGTACCGCTGTTTTAAAATCATAATAATTTAACAAATTTATATATATTTATATATATTTTTAGTGCTGACAGAATATTGAAACAATTTAAAAACGACAGAGAATATAGGATATCGCCATTTAATAAGTTTCGGCATTCAACTGCTAGTCGTGTAGCCATTTGGTAAGTTCTTATTATAATTAATTTTTATTGAAAAATATATTCTTGCACTTTATGTCCTACAACACCGTCAATATATATTCAAGCCAGGTATCTTACGAAATATGCAGAGAGATCAGAGTGCTATAAATCTCGAACCTTGCAGATTTAGCTTCCTCCACATTCATTACTCTATACAAACAAGCTGGCTGCGAAGGCTCTTGACACCACATCTTATGTCCAATATTTCCATATATCAATCTACGTTCTCTACTACTAATTATGTTTCCTGCAAGAGGTGTAGATATTTTCTCTTTATCTTTCCCTATCTCTCTCTAACTTATGCATCATACACACATCCTTCACTAAGTTCCAAAATGCTATAATAATGTATTTAAAATAAATTTATTTGTAAAAATAATCATTAACAAAATTTGTTTCTATGTACGATTGAGATAAACCTGTCCACTTATAAAAGTGCAAGTACCTAACTTTTTGGAAGATTATAAGGCATAGTACCTACAATTACATAAAAGTCTAGGTGGAGTTCGTTTCGTGAGTGTATTCGATAGAACATGAGGCAGCAACACAGTGGATGCTAGCTGGTTGTAAATGCGAAAGTTTGTTTGTTACGCTTTCACGTCTTAACTAATTATCCATCTTAGAATGTTGTATACACGATGTCGAGTAACACAAAAGGACGGACAAAAATATATTGTTTCTGAAACATGGGAAAATAACGTAACACGAGAAAACTTGCGGACAAAACTCAGTAAGAATTTATTATTATAACTGTTCAAGGTTTTTTATACATAATTTTCATTAGATAAACAATCAGATGGCTCTTCCGATGAAAAGAGGTACCATCGCCTATAGACACCAAAGATGTTAATGGTGCATTGCTATCCATGAGGCGGGACGGTACCATAACATCATGGTAATGCCACCTACAAAGGTTTGCCGGCTACCTTATTCTCCAAACCGGAATACGGCAGTGATAAGCTTTAACGCTATTGCGACATGAATAGGTAAGACGGTGGTACCAGACCCGAGCGAGACAATGCAGAACTCTACCACCTAGTGGTAAACTCTGATTACTACTGTGTCTTACTACGTCGTTTACGAGAGGAAATAAAAGAAAAACGGCCAGGAATGCTCAAAAGAAAAGTCCTGTTTCATCAAGATAACGCCCATGTTCACACGTCTGTGCAATCAATGGCTGAAATCCACAATGGTGGCTTTGAACTATTACCGCATCCGCCTTATTCAACTGATCTAGCACCGGCAGACTTCTTTCTGTTCCCTAACCCTCCCTAAAAAGCACTTGGGAGGTCAAAGATTTTCGACAAACGACGAAGTCAAAATAGCAGTAGATTTCAACGGTCTAAATGCATCGAACTTGATGGTGATTATGTAGAAAAATAAAAATATAAGTGATTTAGTACCTATGTGTTTATTTTCTTGGTTAGGCTGAATACTTTTCAATCCAACCTCGTAGTAGGTATAACCATTTTAAAGTATAAAATAATTACTCGTATAACCGTATTTTGAAAGTATGAAATAATTTATGGAAAATAAGTATGAAATAATTTTGAAAGCAAAAAATAATATTAAAACTATCGCAATAACGCTTTTAGAATCCCAAAAACCCTAAGAAAATATGCATATTTCTTTTCGTCTATTCAAAACCCCCACGTCACGTCTTCCACTGTTATATTTTATTCTAAGACCACGTTTTATTAAGGAATACTGATCCCAGATATTAAATATGTCTAAATGTTATCTTAATGTCATTAGACGAGAAGAAATACGGCCAGTATGCCCCTGAAGATGCGTGTATTTTTGTCGTGCGCGTTTATGTCGCGGCTAATAATAGACGTACATTGCGAACGCTAAAGACCCATTGCGTCAAATGCATATGGCAATAACAAATACACGCATTTTGTGCGTGCAAACGGGCTTAGGCTCACACGATGTTAAGTGATCATCACTGTCCATAGATAAGATATCTATACCAGAGGTTTTGCAGTTGCGACGCAGACCTTTCACAAAAGTATTAGCTCTAATCAATTTAAATTAAATAACAGAATGTGCCGATATACGCCCTTGATATAAAAATACTCTATAAATTTCCATTAAGTTTTTGATTGGTTTTACTTTTTATATACAGGTTGTTTCGTAAAAGTCTGTACATACTGAAGGAGAGAGTTCTGTACCCGTTTTTGATACCGAATATATTGTATAAAACATGGATACTTAAATTTTGTCTTAATTATCCAATAATAAAATTTATGTAAAGACACTTGCGCATAGATATTATTGAAGTTCGTTGTCTATATATACAGTGATTTGCTGAACTAGGCTTTTTAGCACTTGCGCGATAATAGATTTTTACATATTACCACACTAATTTCGTTGAGGTTTAATATTGATGTAGAACAATCTAGATAAAAGAAACTGTTATTTTTCTCGAAAAACAATAGTGTTACTAGAATAATTTAGATAAAAAGAGAGAGAAAAGAGAGATGAAAAATAATGGTTACAAACTGCAATGATTTTAGTAGTAAATAAACACGGTTTTGATATAAGTGGTATTTTATTACACAATATCGAACAAGCCGGTAACACTATGTAGTTAAGCGATATTCTCTTTTCACCTCTGTGGTCTAGAGGTCCGGTGTCAGAGTTGACCACATGAGGTCCCGGGTTCGATTCCTGGGTCGGGCAATTAAAAAATGTTTTTTCAGTTTTCTGATAAAAACAACGTTGACCGGGATTGGAAAGTGCCCGGTTGGCGATAGGCTTGCCACCTATCACATTGTGGGACCAAGTATCTTCGGCTAATCGTGTTGTACCTCTGCCCACCTCTTCGGGGATACGGGCGTGAAGATACTTTACTCTTTTTATAATGTTTTATCGTATAACCAATGTCTATCCTGTTCAACAATAAATATAATATACAGTATTTTTTCATTCAACATGTATATTGTCCTTATCTATAACAAATAGTATGTAATCATGTAATATAATTATCAAAGTTTAAGAAGCTACGTATTTATAAGCACTGCGCGTTCAATTATGTGTGTTAATAAAATGCACAAGGCAAACAAGTGATGCATGCCACATGTATAAGTCTATCGGCTACCTTATCCTCCAAAGCGGAACACGCCAATGACAAACATTGACGCTGTTTCGGCAGGTATAGGTAAGGCGGTGGTACAGAATACCCATGCGAGACATTAGAGAACTCGACCACCTTGTAGTCACAATGGTAGTGATACGTACAGCCAATCGTTCGTCTCTGACGAACTGCCTGGCAAAACGGCAGATGATCTATTCTTCAAAGGAGCCCGGACCAACAACGAACCCCCGGTTCGTTGTTGGTCCGGGCTCCTTTTGAGGGGGTTAGAATGTTAGAGAATCTTACAGAATAGTCTGCGTGCTTGCTATTTTACACTTCTTAAAAACCTCCAAACTTTAGACATACAGACATACATATCGTCACGCCAGATCCCTTAAGTGGTCAGGAGAGAACCGAGTGTCATACATAACGATCCTTGCAGGCTTGTCTCGCATCCTCCACATTCATCACTCTTCGGCTGCGAAGACTCTTGACACCACCTTCGGACAGTACTCGATCAATCTGATCATGGTACGTCAGTTTCGATCTTCCCCGGTACCTACATCCTTCCACATTCTCGTTGTATATCTGTTTAAATTAACCTTCATCTACCGTTCATACTACATGTCCGAACCAATGGATCTATAACTTGAACGTTTACAAAAAAGCAGATTAACGATTTTTAACTGATTAACAATTTTTAGAATTAGCATCTGTGGTGTCTATAGGCGATGGTTGATTCTTTCTACCAGGAGACCCATCTGCTTGTTTGCTATCTTATGAAAAAAATAGAAAACATTTGCGCAAAAGATTTTTGTGTAAAAATGCTCATGAAAGTTGGAATCCACATTATATCAGGTCCTTTGTTTTTATACAAGCTGCCTCTTTTTTAAAATTCTACTAAATTTCCAATCTTGAACTGGTTTCAATCTTAATATTATTATATGTAAAATAAGGCAATTACTATTTCACAACGTCGTAAATAAACGACTATTTAAAACTTTTAAGTAACTGATGAAATTTGCAAATTCTTTTTTGTGGAACCGCTGACAATTTTACAGCTAGTTAATCGACACTTCTTGTAGCACTTATGACAGTAATAAATATCTGTTTATTGGCAACAATATATATTTTTCTTAAAAAAATATATACATAGAGTGTGGACAAGCTATATGTGATAAGAAAAATATCGTCGTCTTTCTCAGCAATAGAGATAATTGTTTATTATCAAGACAACACCAGCAAACGTTGTAGATAGACATTAGCTAGGATTGAAAATGTTTCGTTCATATTTCACATTTGAAATTTTAATTTTTTTTTCACCTTATAAAATTTGTATGGTCCTTTGTCATAAGTCCTTATAATAATTATAAATGTCTATCTGCTTTCCCAAAGACTAATGTATCAAGAAATTCCAAAAAACTTTTTCTCATGATTCGTTATTCGGTATTCGACCGAATAGTTCGCAATATTTGGCCGAATACCGAATACCAAAGAAGGTTTTTTTTTATCATAAGATAGCAAACAAGCAGATGGGTCTCCTGATGGAAAAAGTCAATCATCGCCTATAAACACAACAGATGTTAATGGTGAGTTGCTATCTTGTGACGAGGTCTAATGCTACATACATAAGTTTATCGGCTATCTAACCCTCCAAACCGGAATACGACAATGACTAGCACTGACGCTATTGCGGCAGGAATAGGTAAGGCGGTGGTACCAGACCCGGTCGAGCCGATGCAGAACTCTACCACCTAGTAGTCACCATGGTAGTGACGCCGAGTGACTCGAGCGCCTTTTATGACCTGACTGGCAGAACGGCAGTTGGCCTATTCTTCAAAGAAGCCCGGGACCCACAATACCAAATAGTGGAATCGGGAATACGAATAGTGACCGAATATTCGTGGCAACTCTAATGTTTACGACCAAACATATAAACTATTGATATGCATCATTCAGAATTTATAAACGAATTCGTTATTAGGGTTTTGTACCTAAAAGGTGTCAACGGAGTCCTGTTGCTAAAGCTCTTGCAAGTGTATGTCTGATACGGGGCTGTATCTTTTGAACTGTCTTAGTTTACATTTGAAATGTTCGCATATTGCATAACAATATGGCTGCCACAGCAACTTAATGTTACCCGTAGCTGTAACGACTTCCATTATTTGCAACTTTATTACCATTATTAATATTATTATTATAAGAAACGCGTTTTTTCTCAACAAATTATTACAACGCGAGCATCTAAATACTGCGTAGTAGCACGAAATTCATTTTGTATGAATCTGACTCACGCTTTACGGTTCTATTACTTGGTTGGAAAACGGCAAAAAATCGTGTTGTTGCGATATTTGTGGTAATACAGTTCGCTAAATCGCGAATCATATTTATTACTACTTTGTTGCATAATAATGTACAATGACTTAACTTATTGCTATTGAGCATTTTTTGACACAAAGATGAAATTGAAGTTTTTATTTTGCAAAATTTCCACGAAACCTTATATGGAACTGCTGTGATGCAACTGAAACAAAAGGTAGTGTAAGGAATGGGGCAAACTTATCAAGGCCTGAAAATTAAAGAGACCCAGCGGCACAATAGTCCACCCAAGTCCACCACACTCTCTGCCACGTCAGTAGCAAAGCCAGTAATACACAAATTATGTACCGTTGAGAACAGTCAACGGTAGTCAACGGAAATTTTGCAAATTAAATACCTTAATTTCGTCTTTGAATTATGGAATTTCGCAAAATAGCGCCTGAATCTATAATACGTTTTCTCATAATTTGCCTTCCGTGATGTTGGGAGAAAAGGCTTAGATACGACACAATAAATTAATTACGAGCTGTTAATAGAAAATTTAATTATGCACAAGATTAGGAGGTTAGGCCTGAAATAAAGTGTCAGTATAAAAGTGAGAAAGATCATGCTCCGTTTGTTCAGACATGTAAGATAGAATTGTAAAGGTTAACGAAACAGATATACAATGCGAATGTGGAAGGATGTAGGTACCGGGGAAGACCATGACTGACATACCATGATCAGATTGATCAGGTACTATCCAAATGAGTTGTCAAGACAAATCTGCAAGGATCGTTACAAATGTTACTCAGTTCTCTTTGCCTACCCTGTAAGGGATCTGGAATGAAGATGTGTATATAAACTATACACTGTATCATAACTAATCTATTATTAAGAATTAAAAAAACAAAATAAATCGTAAAAACATTAATACATACAAAAAAGACAAATATACATTCAACGATACGGGCAAACACGAAGGGCTTCGTGCTTCATGCAACATATATACACAAAGACAAATATACATACGACGATACGGGCGAACACGAAGCGCTTCGTGCTTCTGTCAGTTTTCGCAGCGACTATTAATATTAAATTTGTTTTACCATTTCAACGCTGCGCATCGCTAAATAAAATGGTACCTAGTATTATAGACCCATAATTTCGCCCGAACTATTGTCGGCCGCGTATTTATGGCCACTGAGCTTACCGTAACACGAGTACAAAGTTTTATTTAGACCGCATGCCACAAGTATTCACCCGAAAATATAGTTCCGAAGTAAAACATATTTTATATGTTTTGTACAATGCAACTTAACAATATCGTGTGCCAACAATTTGAAACAACTAAATCGTATCGTTTTTGTTTACAGGAGCAGCGCTTTGATCACCAGTGGGATATTTTTGTTTTTACTGCATAAAAGAGTAAATAAGTGATATTGACCCGTTTTGTTAGGTCGATCTGTTCAATAAACGTCATATAGTTCTGTAGTCTAAACATGCCGATCGCTCAATTTTATTCTCATATTGTTACTAAAACAATTACTCCAGTTGAATTAAAATGAGCGATACGAGATTTTACGCTATTGCCCATGTTGTCGATATTTTTTTTTTACGCTAAATCTAAAATTTGAAGCAATTAGCCGTTTCATGTGTTAATGTGTGTGTAATATTATTAGACAAATTATAGTAAAGTATTATTAAAAAACAAAAATGTACATATACCGCCAATTCGATAAACCCGAAGAAGTAGATAGCGATGCAATTATTACACCACGGACAGTATCTCAGGGGTTCTATAATCTTACAGATAATAAATAAATAAATAATACAACGAGAAACATAGGATCTACAATCCTACTTGATTAATATATTTGATGTTTAAAAGTTGGAGCCCAAACTTGGAAACCTGACTCCAGCTCTCTTAACGTCGGTACAATACATGTACTGACATATATAACAGATAGCCAACCTATACACAAAACGAGCACATATTGACTGATAAAAGATTGTACAGTATTTTTTTGTAATGAACTTAAATACTTTTGTCTCCGTGTTGATTTCGGGCTCCTTTGAAGAATAGGCCAACTGCCGTTGTGCTACGAAGGTCGTAAAAGGCAACCGATTGGCTATACGAGTCACTACCATTGTTGCTACTAGGTGGTAGAGTTCTGCATTGTCTCGCCCGCGTCTGTTACCACCGCCTTATCTATTCCTGTATGGAACATTGACTTCTGTTAGTATTCAGTATTCTGTGGTTTGGGTGTCTCATCGCTTTTTTTCGAGCTACGCTATCGCAAGAAGTATTAAAATTTGCGTAATTTTACACAGATTACGAAAAAGGTAAAAAACTAGTTTTGCAAATAATTTTGAGGACTCTACCCTGCTTTGAAATTTTCAAATTTTCGCTTTTCACAGGCCCTAATCAGATGCAATGAATTCATAAATCAAGATTATAATGTGTTTTACTATTTTAAGATCAATAAATTAAAGCACAACAAAACAAAACACAGCTTATATATCCGATAGCAAAAATTATGAATTGATACCTATTTAGTGTGTTTTGATACGTACTTAATTTAGCAAAGATTGCAATCTTGTTATAAAAAGCGGTGTGAATTATAATTTGTGAGGCCAATGTTACCGTTTTGACACAATATCTGTTTACAGATTGTTTGTGACTGTGTGAGAAAGAAAATCAACAATTTCCAAGCTCTTATCTTTTTGTCATCTTTTGAAGCTATAATAACGTAAACTTTTATTATTAGAAATATGTCGAAGAACCAGCGGTGAAGTGTTTTGGTAGTCTAATCCTGTGTTTAGTTTTTCTAGCTTTTATGATTCATCTCGATATTAGCTCAAACTGAAGATAGATAAAACTGATCACTAGATTTTCAGTATGCATAAAAACTATTTCTTATAATTACAAAATCTATGATAAAGCTCAGCTTTTTCTATAAAAATCTAAAGTAGGTACCTAATCAGTTGAAAAATATGTTTCGATTTATTGTAGAAAGGACATTATACTATAAATTTTCTTATTTAGTTTTTATGTTAGCCCGAAGGTTGACTGGGAGAGAATGCATCTAGCATTAAGTCCGCCTTTTGTACAATCTAATTTAAGTGTTCCTACAATGAAATTGAAAAAAAATAATAGGTATACTTCAATTATATAGTTGAAAACCAATTTCAAATTTTCTTGTTTAAGTTTCATAGTTGAAAGCCTGCGCCAATATTCCAGTTTAATATGTTACCCACGCAGGAGTACAGAAACTACTTGATATTTATTTCAAAGGTTCCAGAATATTCTCTAGTACCAAAAGTGCGATCATCTAAGTTCAAAAACAAAACAATACACCATTGTAAAAGTATTTTTACATACTCTTAAGTATTGAATCATACCACCTTTTTTCATATAGAAAAAAAAACTAACTTCAGTACTCTAAAATTTGATTGGGATTATCAAAACTATTCATGAATTGTAATTTATCCGTCCGCTTAAGTTACGCAACGTCAGAAGATTATATCGCCTCGTTTTCTTGTCATTGAAGACATTATTTCTACTAATCACTGTTGCCGACATCTGCACACGATTCGACTTAATACGTCAATAGTCGGATTATAATAACGTTTACATACGTCGCGATCGATTGCAATATTTAGCTTTGTCCTATTGGCTTATGACATAATCACTATTCATATTGTTTCACTCATCAAAATGTAAATAGGATAATATTTGATAGAAAATTTGACAAATTACATAATGTCTCTGTGGTCTAGCGATTTCGGATTCGGTATAGCTAGCTATATGAGGTCCTAGAGTTGAAATAATAAGAATTGAAATCTCAATTCAAAGTTCAGAAAATTTGAAAATCAGTGAATCGTTTTTCAATTTCTCCGGAAAAATACCCCGAGACTACATATGTTGTAGTTTTGTCGATAGGTTGACCGCCTGTTACAACGTCATAAGTCATGACGTATAACTTAAACCGTTGGCTTATCGTGAGTGGTTCCACTCCCGCCCACCACTCTAGAAATACGGGCCTGGCGGTATCTTTTATACAAATTTAGTCAATTTCATTAAATATGAATAAAATTGCTCAAGTAATACGGGTATTCATAAATAAATCGTTTTCTTTAAGCCTGAAAATGTTTTTATTTTTCCTTAAGATACATACCTAAGTCATGTCGAAATAAAAAGGTCCAAAATAATATTGATCTGAAGCAGTGGTTCTTAACCGATGGTCCGCTGATAGTGTTTTATTTATAGGTACAGAATAATCCTTCATTCATGTGAAAATATTATTTTCCGTGTTGGTCCCGTGCTCCTTTGAAGAATAGGCCAATCGCCGTTATGTCAGGCAGGTTGTAAAAGGCGACCGATTGGCTATACGCGTCACTACCATCGTGGCTACTAGGTGGTAGAGATCTGTATCGACTCGCCCGGGTCTGGTACCACCGCCTTACCTATTTCTGCCGCAATAGCGTCTGTGCTAGTCGCTGTCGTGTTCCGGTTTGGAGGGTAAGGTAGCCGATAAATTTATGCATATGGCATTAGACCTCGCCACAAGATAGCACCATTAACATCAGAAATCAGAAATACTTTTATTAAATAAAACTTTTTACAACATACAACACAGGTCAACATATTTTTTAAAACTACTGCCGGATCGGAAACGCGGCCACACACTGAAAGGATCCGGCGGAAGAAACTCAGAGGGCTTGTCTTTTTTTCATATCATCTATTTTTTTTACAATATCACAAGATTACAAAAAACATGTATGAGATCGGTATGAAGAGCAATTAATCCCAGCAATAAAATAACATTTTTTGTCTCTAAATAATCTGAGATTTTATACTATCCTTTTTTACACAGTTTTGTTTTAACACATTTTTTAAATTTATTGACTGGTAGATTTCTTATAGGTTCGGGAAGTTTATTGTAAAAGCGTGTACATTGCCCCATCAAAGAGTTTCTTATTCTGTGGAGCTGAGATACATGCATAACAAGATCTTATTTGTTACTTGTATTTAGTGAATGGACGTCACCGTACCCATAAGTGACAAACAAACCTCAAAGAAAAGAAATAGTTTTTGTTCCAATGAATACTAGCCGAGTAGAATGTTTTAAGGCTAACTTAACCGAAAAAATTGCCAAATTTATATGGTTCTTTGTTTAATTTAATTGATACAGAATATAGTCGGGTATTCACTTCAAAAATATTATCATTAAGTAAACGAAGAGATTTTAGTGAATGGGCAACAGTGGGAATTTTTAAAAATAGAAATCACTTATTTGACCTGACACTTATTATGAAAAATCTTATAACCACAGTGTGGAATTTCAAGAATATGTAAAAAGTATTCCAAAATTTTTAAAAGGACCTGTAATACAGAAAAAACCCTTCACATTAAAATTATTATTAAACAATCCACAAACAAAATTAAAGCTACTTGGAATATTGTTAATAGTGAAACGAGTAAAACCAAAAATTTCAATTATGTCTTCCAACTGAAATCTGACGGAGTTAACATAGATTTGGAGACTGTAACAGAGTTTAAAAAATTTTTCTCCAATGCTTCGATTTTAACAAAACCTCAGTTCATCAGTTAGTACTGCTGAATCATTACTGAAGCAATGCATAACTAAGTGCGATAAAACTTTTAAATTTTCATTCATTGATACCAAAGATAATATCTTAAATGCATTGTAAACATTAGAACCGAAAAAATCTTAGTTATGGGGATATTCCGTTAGAATCATTGCTTCAGTAATAAATCTTATTGCACCATATTTAGCTCTAATATTTAATTGTTCTGTAATACATGGTGTTTTTCCTGACTTAATGATATTTAGCAGTTATTCTAATTTTCAAGTCTGACTCTAAATGTGATCCTTCCAATTTTCGGTCTATTTCGGTCTTGCCAACCCTAAGTAAAAGTTTGGAAAAAATGTGTAAGTGGTTGACCCTACGGGCCATCCCTGAAACTTCCCACTAAATTAAGGTATTTTAAGCTCAAAAGCTGACACTCAATTTTTGAGATCTAAAATATTGCTTTAGCTAAATAATCGATAGGTTGAAAAATTTTATTTCAAATTTTCTCAATTGATAAATCCCAAAAAAATTGACCGATTTTGATTAAATTAACGGTATTTGACGCAGTTTTTAAAGGAGAAAAGCTAATAAGATTTTTAAGTCAATCGGTGTATTAATTTGAAAGTTATTTAAAAAAAAATTAAGGAACTTTGCTAAAAACAACGTAATTTAATATTTGGAAAGCTATGTTTTGAGAATTATATTCGATTTAGATTTTTGAAACGGCGTTTGACGTAGTTTTTTTAGTACAAAAATATAGTAGAACACTAAAATTATTGGTTGAAAAGTTTCGAAGTTATGTCGAAAAAACAATTTTTTCAAAATTTCTCGTCAACGATTACTCCCAAACGGATAAACCGATTTTGATGCAATGTATGTATTTGACGTAGTTTTTTAAGGAATAGAGCTGATTAGTTTTTGTACTCAATCGTTACATAAATCTGGAAGTTATATTTAAAAAATACTGTTTCATCAAATTTTTTTTTGGTGTTTTTTCAAAATTTCTCAAAATCTTCTGGACGGAATCGGTTTAAATTTTCAGAAAATCTAAGTTGAGCTTAATCCAATCGAATGCCATCAACCGCGTTTCGATCGGTCCAGCCGTTCAAAAGTTATGAGATGTTCACATACACACATACATACATGCAGACATACTGACTTCATCGTGAAAATAGTCGGAAAAGATTCCTAGGACCTCAAAACTTGGACATCCGGTAACATTTTGATAAATTTAGATTATTTCAAAATAAACAATTCGGTTTTACGAAGGGTCGCTCAACCATAGATGCTGGCGTCGAATTATTGAAAAACGTTTATGAAGCCTGGGGGAATTCACAGGATGCACTTGGAGTGTTGTGTGATTTGTCTAAGGCATTTGACTATGCCGATTATAACATCTTTATCAGGAAATTACACCATTGTGGACTTCGAAACAAAGCTCTCGATCTTCTGTTTTCTTACTTAAATTAAATAATTCACAGGGTTGATATTAAAGGGAAAAGGTCCGCTGGTGCTGCTGTAACCATGGGTGTCCCGCAGGGCTCCATATTTGGTCCATTTTTGTTCCGGATATACATAAATAACTTTCCTTACTACGTAGGGGATAAGCATGGAATCGTCCTTTTTGCGGATGACGCTTCACTTTTATTCAAAATAAAAAGACGAAGTGATAAGTATGACGAAGTAAATAATGCCATTTCAGAAGTTGTATACTGGTTCAGTACGAACAATCTTTTATTAAATGGTAACAAAATTAAGCGTGTTAAATTTTCATTACCTAATGTAAGGCATGTAGATACCAGCGCACAACTGGATGGAAACAAACTGGATCTAGTGGATTCCACTGTGTTTTAGGTATAACTTTAGATAAGAAATTACAATGAGGACCGCACATTAATAATTAAGCAAATAGATGATGAGACAGTTAACTGATGATGACACAGCAAGAATAGTATACTTTAGTTACTTCCACAGTATTATGTCATATGGAATTCTTTTTTGGGGAAATTCTGCTGAAACAAATACTATTTGTATTGCAAAAAAGAGCTATTAGGGCAATTCACAATCTTAGCCCGAGGGTTTCCCTGAGAGAAAAATTCAATGAAATTAATAATCTAACTGTTATATCCCAATATATATTTGAGAACTTCATGTACGTTTGTAAAAATGTTTGCTCGTTTAAACTGACACTAGCGAAACGTTAGTGATGCAGCTATTAACATCCTTATAGTCACTCCTGATACAAATGGAAAATATGAATGTTGTTCTTTACTTCGGCATAGACCCAATCTGATGGGTATTCTACAGATTTTTGAGAAATTAATGTAACCATCTGAATTTTTTATGGAGTAGGCACAGTGACAACGTCTAACGAAACTTCTGGTCATCACGATTCACCCGTGTGACGGCTGGTGAAAATTGGTGGGAAACCACTGCTCAACCCGAAAACCAGCAATCTGGTCGAAATATTTTGATTTTCCCCATAAAAATTTGCCAAACGTTATTAACAGGGCTTCTTAAATTATAGAAAATTTGGATATATTACCTAAGTAATGCAAATAACTAAGCACTAATTCAGTGTACAAAATTAATAAAATCTTTTCTTTTGTTTTCTTTTCTTTTTTATATATCAGGATAATAAACAGAGGCTCTCCTAAGGGAAAGAGAAACCATCGCCTATAGACACCAAAGATGTAAATGGCGCATTGTTATCCATGTAGTAGACTGGTAATGCCACATGCATAAGAGTGCCGGCTACTTTACCCACAAAACTGGTACACGAAATTGACATACACTGACGCTATTGCGGCAGGAATATATATGGCGTTGGTGTCAGACGTTGGAGTCACGATGGTAATGACACGTTTAACCAACGAACTGCCTGGCATAGTCTATTCTTCAAAAGGAGACCAGACCAACAATGGGGATAAAGTCTGGCGAACAGCGTCGAATTGGCCATATAGTCAAGATGGCATTTGCCTTAGACTGCCCGGCCCCTCCACAAGTAGTCGGTAGAATAGATTGCCCCTGCGGGCCCAGGGGATCAGATAGTTCGGCTAAACAATTAGAAAGAATAGCTAATAGTATCCTGTCAACGAAAATCTAATCTGCAATTGTGGAGAGCCACCCATTCTGACCAAATTACCAAATTTTTATTTTTTCATTGAAACAATACACTGACTAATTGAATTAATAAAGAGATACTAATTGTCTAAATCACCCAATTGGTAAAAACGAACACAATCTTCTCCAAAAAACATACGTGAACATTTCATCAATTTTCAAACCTTCCGAATTGTTTACTAAATCTTATCACTTTGAAAGTACTATTAAAATTTGAAGTGTTTGGATGAGGTGGTTCTCTCTATGGCTAGACACAACGTCCATTAGTGCATTCAAAATACTCGTGTTTATTTATGACAAGTTTACAATCGGCAAAAATTGATCCGATGTAATGTACACAAATATTTTTTGCTCGTACATTGATATGTAGTAGACGATTGAGTACGGATGAAACAATTTTGTAACAATGGTAGTTTTTTATAATCCGGGCTATAAAAATATAACATAGCAAACAAGCAGATGGATCTCCTAATAGAAAGAGACAATCATCGCCTACAGACACCAAAGATTTTAATAGTGAGTTGCTAATTTTGTGGCGGGCCCTTAAAGCCACATGCATAAGTTTACTGACTACCTTACCCTCAAAATCAGTATACGACAGTGATAAGTACTAACGCTATTACGACAAGAATAAGTAAGGCGGTAGTAACAGACCCGGGAGACAATGCAGAACTCTTTTGAAACTTGTTTGTATGTCACCATATTCCGTCAGAATATGGGGCATACAAACATGATAGAAGTATTCCTCTGCTTCTAATAACTATCCTGCTTTCACCTCCTCGTAACCGTCTTTGTACTTCGACTAGTATTTTAATCCTTTGTAAGTATTTTTTATGCGTACTCCTGGCATCTAAAAAACAAAAATAGATAAAAAATGTTTCAACCTCACCCAAAATAAAACGTTTCAATCGTTCCAACTCCTACGTTAAAAAAATCATAATATAAATATTTACGGGACAAATTACACTTACTGATCTTACCCCAAAGTAAGCAAATTATTTGCTTGTGTTATGGGTGTTAGCCCACGATACTATTAAATAGAAATAGGATAAATACAAGAATATATTCAAACCAGCGATTTAAACACCCAAACCCGGAAATACGAACATTTATGCTCATCACACAAATGCTTGTCTCCGTCGGGGATCGAACCCGAGCCCCGTCGATCGCGTAGTCAGGGTCGCTAACCACTCGACCAACGGGGCGGTGTTAATAATATAAATATAAAATCACTGTGCCATATTCTACAAATCCTTATTTCATGCAAAAACAAATACTCAATACTCACACTTAAATTTAATCGTACCTAATAATAATTGGAAATATACTTAAGAAAAAATAATAACTTGGTTAACAAAACACAGTATATTCCCGAAAAAATGGCTTAGGCGCACGGAGAATGTCGTAATACTGGGATTCATGTTTGATTTGAACCGATCAACTGCTTCAATTTCTCCTTCGACACCACACCATTCTGTCAAAGGTATGGGAGGTAATCGTATTGTTTCTACCGTATCCAGTATTTCATACCAAAATATGTTGGTAACGTTGAAGAAAAAGTTTTGGGTTTTGCATACCTTTAATACTGGCCATGGATTTTGCGTAGAAATTGGTAATGACTGCTACATATTTTTATTAGGCTCGTAGGTATATAGGCACTGTAAGAACATAATCTTCGGCATAATATTTTTCTACCTAATTTAGAACATTAATCTGTTGAAGAAGCCTTAATCCCGATTGAAAATGAGGTTGGCGGTGATGGTCATCAGCCAACAACGTGAATGTCCTACTAACATTATGAAAACCCCTCAAGCAACCTGGTGTTTCTTAACCGCATGATCTTGTGAACCTGGTGCTTATTAATATTTTTCTTTCCATCGCATATCAACAGCAACGTGTTCAACACATCCTCACATTTCTTAAAACCATTTCTTTTCCCATGTTGATATGAGCCCCTCTTTGAAGAATAGATTAACTATTTAACTGCTAGCCTACTCGGAATACCTGTCACTAACATCGTGATCATTAATAGTAGAGTTCTACAATGTCCCGAACGAGTTTCAGTATAACTACCTTAGTCCTCGCCTATTTCTGCAGCAATAGCGTCGTTGCTTGGCGCTATCCTGTCCCGGTTTGAAGGCAATGTAGTCAATACGCGTACGTGAATCTTTTTAGGGTTGCGTACTTAAAAGGTAAAAATGAAACCCTATTACTAAGCCTCCGCTGTCTGTCTGTCTGTCACCAGGCTGTATCTCATAAACCGTGATAGCTAGAAAACTGAAACTTTCACAAATTATGTACCTATTTCCGTTGCCGCTATAACAATAAATACTAAAAATATAAAATGAAAATATTAAGAGGGTCCCCATACAACAAACTTAATTTCTTGCCTTTTTTTGTAGATGATGGCACGGAACCCATCGTGCGCGAGTCCGGCTCGGACTTCGCCGGTTTTTTCCCAACGCCAAGAAATCATGTAAGATTTTGAGAGATAGGTACCAATCAATCCCAATCCCGGCTTTGGGAGATACCAATCTGACAATTCTGATTTTCACAGGCGGTGGAGGTACAAAGCTATACCTCCATCGTTTTAACTTGACAAACTCAGCAAAGTGCGCATGTGGTTCACAAAAAACTAAAACGGGGGACCACCTACCACTACGATCATATGTCATATGTCATGATCATACATCATTGGTGTCTTTAGGTAACAATGTTCTCTTTCCATCAGGTGAACCATCTGCTTGCTTTGCTATCTTATGAATTTATATAAATAAAAAAGTAAATACCAATTTTAATTAAAACACTTATTTGAAATTTGACTCTTTTGGCTGGACTAAACATTATCTAAAGTGTTCCCGTATTACAAGATGACAGAGATAATATTGAACTGACATGGCCGCCAAAAATTACGTTTATTTCCGACAACATGTTTAATGCTATTGTGATCAGATTTCAAAGAGACCCAACATTTTATAACACTAAAATTTTAATTTAGAATTTAAAAACTACGATGCCTGTCATTTTTATAATTGGCCCGGTCAGTTTTCTCGCCGTCCTTCGCTGCCAAAGAATATAGGTATTGCTTATTCTGTGTTTACTGCTTTCTACAGCCGTGTTGTTTCGGCTCCTATAAAATCAATAAATCACCTCATTACTGCTACTCAAAAGGCACGAAAAGACAAGAGAAGGCTAATGCGTCTTCCTAACATCGTTCCTATAAACTAATTGGTAAAGTTCTGGAACGTCTCACTCGAGTTTTGGTAGGTACCACCGCCTTAAGTATTCCTGCCGCAATATTGTCAATGCTTGCCGCTGTCATGTTATAGCCCTTCTACACAATGGGCCGTGATGGTCGACTAAAGGCATGCACGTTATCGCAGGGGGCATAAATGTCTTTGATGTGACATCATCGGGCATAATCGAGCACAATCGCCAAGGTGTCGGTACGTCAAAGGAATGATAGCCCATGATTGCGTGCGCGTCCACTCAATCGCCGATTAATCAGTACATAGTTGTCTCAAACGTAGTGATTGTATACTCTTTCTCTCTCTCTCTCTCTCTCTCTCTCTCTCTCTCTCTCTGGTACATTCTAGACGGTGTAGTCATTAAGTAAATGATTATAAGAGCTAAGTAAAAATAGTTCTGCAGCCGCGATCACCACGCTATTCATTTTCAGCTATTTTCGATAGACGTCATAACATAACAATAGACAGTTAGGTAGTAAATGAGCGTTCACGATTATGTGGAGACTGGAGGGTAGCCCGATCATGGCGGCGATGCTAGACGATCATTTGATGCCTATAATATATATAGTATAGCCTATAAACTTGAACAAGTGTTATTACAATTCCGCCACATGGATAGTAGCGCGCCATTAACATCCTTGAAGTTTATAGACAATGTTGTCTCTTTCCATCAGGGGAGCCATCTGCTTGTTAGCTATCTTACGATATTAAAGACTCCTCTTATAACTATTTACCTTGTAGCAAGTTTACAATAAATAAGTAATTATTTATTAAGTTTACAATAGCATGCAAATTGCAATTCTAAATGCATTGTGTTCCAAAAAACGATATATTTTTCCATTACTAATAATGCAATGTATTTGTGAAATTATAGATTTAATATCAGACCCGCGCATCATTGTCCACGAATAAATTAACATGTCTTCAATGCAAGAAATTTCATTTCAAACCCTATTTCACCATTTAAGGGGATGAATTTCGAAAAATCCTTTTTTATTACTCGTCTACATCGTATGAACAACTCTTGTGAAAATTTTAGCCTTGGTGCAAGGGTTTAGTTTAGGCTGGGCGTTGATATGTCAGTCAGAGAGTCAAGACTTTTCTTCTTACATATACCTACAGATGTGTATTAAAAACGTAAATAATATTGGAAAAACTATCGAATTGGTTACTTAATTTTTTATATTGGTTGTGGCAAAGTGTCATTATAATTTTGGCAGTAATAAGTAAGGCGTTATTTTTACGCAAATTGTTTAGTTTTCGCTAATTTTGCCTTGCTAGTTTTACAGACGCGCTTAGTGTGGCGTCTGGACTAACAGAGGAAAGTGCGGGCGGGACCAGTGACGGATTCAGAATATTTTAAATTTTCAAAAGGAGGGGGGGTTATTAATCAAATTTTTGTTTGGGGTTGATTCAGCTGACAGTAGACTTTATCAAGGTAACCATCAAATTTTTCAAGGTTCTGGTAAAGCCTGCAGCCCCTAAGCCCCCTGGATTAACTCAGATCCTCAGGCGCAGGTTCAATCCCCAGATCGGGGGAAAATGTTATTAGCTGTTTTTTCGAAACTTTCTCGAAGATCAAAAATTTGAGTAGGAGTTCGGAGTCTGACGGATGGACCACTTCCGTAGCTCGGATGAGCACATAAAGAGCTTCGGCAAACTCTCATACATCATAATATCTGACTAGCATCTTTAAATGAGAAATATATCATAAAATACAGCACTATTTTTGAGTATTGATAAACAAAGGTGTTTTCCTTGATACCCAGAACTTAAAGGATTTTAATTTTAAATGTCTTAGATGTTGCCTTGTATGACGGTAGTAAGTAATATGAAAATTTAAGTACTTATTTTCAAAACGGTAACTGTGAATAATATTGACAAACATATTGCAGCTTATGAACAAAATCGTGGTTTTACATTAATTGCGATTGAAACACTATATAAATACAAAAAGCAGCAGAAATTAAGCAAATTAGGTAACAATTTTAAACGATGTCTACGCCGCGTGTATACAAAATACTTTATAATATTATCTAAACGCGTGTCTTACCGTCGTCGTACGGCACAAATAAGAGTTGTCAGCATGGATTTTTTTAAAATACTGAGTCAGTCTAATTAATCTATGAAGAATCGGTAGAAAATTCATAAGATATTAAAAATATATCATTTTAGACTCTTAAACATCACTGTTTATTGAATTTATACAAAAGTAAACTCCAGCGCGAGCGGTGTAAAATACAAACGTTCTGTAGATACCTAACGCCAATTTTACCCTGTTTTGTAAGAAATATTTTAAATATAATCGTTTTAAATATACTTTTCTTAATATTGCTAGTATTTTTTTTAAAAGCATACGCATTATAAATAATTTTATTTAGAAAAAAAATTATTTAGAATACAAAAATATTCTACTAATCTTAGCGAAAACATAGAATGGCAACATTTAGTTAACTGCACAAAACAGAATATTATTTGATTGTAGTCAGTTTACTTCCCTTTAAAATAATATTTTAATCTGGGAGATAAAGCTACAGTTTTTAATTTTAAAATATGAAACAAAAAAAAAATAATCGCATTAACATAATTTATATTTCAAGACAATACATTTTTGACGACCTTCTTTGTCGGTCCCGGTTGTCTCTAGAAATAGGCGATAATAATTATCGTCTATTTATCAGGTCGGTATAATGGGGCGATGTGGATCACCACTCATCTCGCAAAGCGACAAAACCTGTGCATCATGGTGAACCGTAAAGTCTATAGACGTTCGGTTAACTCTGTCTACCCCAAAAGGGAACCGGCGGGAATTTATTAAAACAAATTAAATTCGCCTGAACATTCTTATTGGTACCGGCTTCAGTATAGGTATATGCTTTGGGTTTGACCCGGAGTCAAACAATTCATATAATTTACATAGACGAAAATATGACTTACATGGATATGATTTATACCAACACATCCCCACCTGTCATATATTCCCATTAAATTCGCCTCAATGTTCTTATTAGTACCGGCTTAAGTACATATATATGCTTTGGGTTTGACTCGGAGTCAAACAATTCATATAATTTACATAGACCTGAAAATATGACTTACATAGACCTGATTTATTACCAACACATCTCCACCTGTCATATATTCACAATACCATTGGCTAAACGTAATTTACTATTTGCACCTCTAGCTCCTCTTTAAGGATATGAACGTAAAAATATTTATTTGTACTAGTTAACATTTGTAAGTAATACTTCGTGTACAAGCGCGGGCAATAAAATTGAAATTTTCTGCCATTAAACTTCTGGCCAAATCCTAGCCTTTGTTCTTTATGAGGTTAGTCTAGACATTGACTCATATTATTCAGTATGCACTTGTAGCGTACATACTAATGTATTTCCTAATGGCATTCGTACTTTATGTGTATGCTTTTCGGCTGACTTCAGATAAATAAAGCAAGTTCCCAATTCTTCTCAATCACTTTTATGTATATTGACTTTACACCCGATGTTTCCATATACACATGTGTTTTATATCGATGATAAAAATAACAATTATTTATTGTTTTATGATACCAAAGGAGTATAACTTTTTACGTGAGTTCGTATAAGTACAGAGTGCTAAGTGTGAGTTTTTCTTTTCGCATTCGATAGTGAGCGCGTTTCGAGTTTACTAGGAATTTGTATGTGACTTGTACAGCGCCACCTAGTGGTAAACTGGTTTCTCACGTTTACCACTAGGGGCGCTGTACAAATCACATACAAATTCCTAGTAAACTCGAAACGCGCTCACGATCGAATGCGAAAAGAAAAACTCACACTTAGCACTCAGATACATACACATTTCAACTGATTTTCCGTGTTGGTCCGAACTCCGAGTCCCCTTTGTAGACTAGGACATTTGCAATTCTGCAAGGTAGTTAGTAAAAGGCGAACGATTGGCTATACGCGTCACTACCAACGTGACTATTAGGTGGTAGAATTTTGCAACATCTCCGGCAAGGGCGAATCCAGCCTTCGGGTCAGAGGTCACACATTTGAGATTCAGTAAATATAGGGTCTAATGCTTAGTTTGCAATAATATATCCATACCTAGAATGCTGCCAAGGGGGATCATCATAAACCCCATGACCCCTGGATCTGCGCTTGATCTCCGGTTTCACCCGGGACTGGCACCTCTTTGCAGCAGTAGCGTCAATGCTCGCCATTTCTTTCTGGTTTGGATGGTAAGGTAGCCAGTAGACTTATCCAAGTGCCATTATAATAAACATTAACATCATTGATGTATATAATTATGCTATGTTTTCTCCTTCCATCAGGAGAACCATTTGCTTGTTTGCTACCGTATAAAAGAAGGTTCTCAATTCGGGTGTATTTTCTTAAATGTTTGCCTCAGAACCCGGTCATTTATAAACCGATTTTTAAAATTCTTTTTTGTTTTGTTTAAGAAGACATTTTTCAATTAGTCCCATTTGTTGAAAATCTAATTCAGGGCTCTAGAGACAGGTACAGGAGAGAGAGATAATTTGTTGCAGTTTTGCTGCGTTTCAATTATTTTTAATGTCAAATGCGTTTGAACTGTAATAAACTCACGGTATCATACCCAGTTTTTTTATATAGAAAAGGGGGGCAAACGGACAGGAGGCTCACCTGATGGTAAGTGATCACCGCCGCCCATGGACAACTACACTACCAGAAGACTTGCAGTTGCGTTGCCGGCTTTTTAAAAAAGAGTAGCTATTTTCATACAGGTCCCTAAGTCATATCCGTTCGGAAAAACCCCTGCAGGTAATTGGGTCCACAGAGGATTAGTGCGGGGAAAATAGTGCCTCGAGAATCGCAATCTATTTTTCTCGTACCAGTTTAAAAGCTGCTTCTAAGTTTTAAAATGCGTTTTGCTTGAGGTGGGCTTTGTTTTTAATCTTTATTTTCATTTTTTGAGAAGCATTGATGACTATGTCTTGTTGGGAAATACATTTATCATCAACCTTATTCTTCTGTCTCTTGCAAAAAGACAGTGCTGAGCATAATATATCCTTACAAAATTTTGGATTTATTTGACAAAGGCAAGCGACGTATCTACAAAGGCATTTTATGTGTCTCAGTAGTGTTGGCGTAATTACATTATTATTTGTACGTAGATCGGATATCGCGATATATCCAGATGATCGCGAATCCGAATAACTGAGGTCCGAATAATCCAGCTTATACTGTACGTAAGAAACTATTCAAAGAGCAGTCAGCTCATTTGTAGAGTTCACGGGATATATTAAACTAATTTTGGTTTAGTGAGTCGCCTTATTGACTCGGGTCATAAGATAATGGGTTTAATTCCGGGCTTTTATATTTGATTGGGGTTTTTTCTTTCTGGAAAAATCATAACAGCAGCTTGACGTCTAATTATTGTATGCTAAAACTCTTTTGCATCGAAATATCACGAAAAGTGGATGGTATTGGGTATTACAAGAATAATATAATAAAGGTAAGGTGATATGGATATAAAATGAAATAGTCGTCAAAGTTGTAATCGTCTCATCTCTTTGTCTGTGTATGCTTTAGTCTTTTGCTGTGTCCTGAGACTAATACACTATCCTTTTTTTTCTTAATACTTTTAATTAAGTTCACTTCCGTTCGCTAACCGATTCCAAAACTGGTATTTCAGTTCAGAATCTGGTGGTATCGATGATAGTAACACCTTTGCCCAATTGTTCGCTTTTTACAAAGTGCGTGGCAGAGAGGTTAGTGGGAAATTTAACAATAGATGCCTAGACAAACACCGAGACTAACATTAGAGGAAGCTTTTTATTCAAATTACGGAGAGCGAGGTAGTTCGATTGGCACTTTAAATTCTTTGTAGGCATTTATTTAACCTTGGTATCGTGCATATTGATTTAATTTGACAGACACTGATAACCTTATCTTAATTATATGTATAAATGACTTCACACTTTGCTTGTCCGCTATGGCGTCCTAAACTACTGAACCGATTTCAATGAAATTCTGTAAATAGGTATATAATATTTGGTCCAACTTAATAAATATGATAATATTTATCTCAATAAACTCCCCCCCCCTTCTTCAGGTACCCCACCAAAATATTCAATACAAGTGATTTGTATAGCAAAACAACGGTTGCCGGGTCAGCAGATAAATAACCTATAGGTAACTACGTTAGCGTGGCTTATTTCATTCATATTATTGTTAGGTTTTTATTTAATAAAGCAGGATTTTGCCCGACATCGTTGTTGTGCGAATTAAAATGATTTACTCTGGTAACACAGAGCTTGCACGAAAACAACAATGGCGGGTAAGACGGGTTGAAAACTCGGACATTCAGTCTCCTGCATCGATCAGTGTAACACACACTGGCCTCCGTTTACAAGTAAGATAATATTTGAATACTGCAGAACGTGCATAAGCAATTTAAGGTACATGTATTTGTTAATTTATATTATATTTAAATTAAATTTCAAAGATAGATAGAATTAAAAGATAGAATGTTAAAATTACAATGAATAAGGATTTTGGTTACATTAGACAATGTAAAAGAAAATATAAAATTGTAAAAACCGATTACGTTGTTTTAATTAGAAATTAATATTTAATACAAGGGCAGAATCTGGCCATTGCCCATAGGTATTCTCTCATGCACCATTTTAATTGTCAAATGTAGGGTATTGATTACATTTCAGAAGTGGTCTACCCACAGTTTACACAAATCAAAGGTTACGTTATATAACTAGATTATCAAATATTAATTAGTGACATTCTCTCATATCGATATTTTATATTTCGTGAGTCTCATTTCATATGTTTTTTGGTTAATAAAAAGTAGACTTATTATAATTTTTGCACACTGGCATTACCGGTAGACTATTTCAAAATACGTAACACCTTTGTAACCTTTCTATATTTTAAAGTACCAAATATTACTTTAAAATCGATAAAATTTAACAGTTAATTTATTTTCCTTTATTTTTCTTGCGCTTGTAATGGTCTTTAAAAAAAAACTACGTTGTTAGATATGTAGGTACGAAGAGTATACTATTCTTTGTCGTTTCAAGTTTCAGATAATTTAAATACTTGAAAAATCACTCGTAACACTGGAGCGGTGACGTGGTAACGAGAGAATGAAATAATAAGTGCCTTGCCGTCAACGAAGCCCGTCTTCCTCGTGTAAGCAGAACGTCTTTTACTACGGATGACCGAGTATGAGTGGAGTTTGATACGACAGGTAACACTACTTTGCAAATTCACCAGGAAACGAACTTACTTTGATACTTCAGCAAAGAGGATTATTAGGAAACATAATTAGATTTCCCAACAAGATGGCTGTGAAGCTGTGAACTGTTAGGCAATTCGTCACCGCGCAGTATCCGTTTTTATGACCACCGCATATATTACGTTTGATTTAAGATATTAAATGAATGTTTTATTTAAAATTAAGATGCTCCGTAGATTGCATAATTTAATACAGAAGACAAAAACAGCTGGAGGGTTAAATAAATGTGAAAATCATGCATTAAGTGTTAGTGCCGTTTTTCGTGATGGAGTAGATGACGATTCTGGTTATATCTGGAAAGTCATTCGTTTTACGATATAAAAAAAAAATAATAAGTAATGGAAAAAAATGTTCTTTTAGTAACAATTTCACTAAAAAAAAAAATTACTTGGCTGAGCCTAGAATAATCGGATTTATTGTTAAATATTCCTGTTTAACTTTGTAATGGGGTAATAATTATAGTAGTCAATTTTAAGTGCTACTATAAAAATGATTTTCAAAAAAGGGGTACCTTGGAATATCGGTTTAGAGATGTCGCATATTACATTGAAGGTATATATAGTTTAAGGGGTAAAAACTAATATTTTTTGATTATTGTAACTTTGGCTGAAGCACACCTGTGCAATAGTTATATTTTTTTAGTCTGCCCTAATGACTTCCGTGAACTCTATTACACATAAATAAATTTTACTACATAGGTACTGAGTACGTGGATGATTGGCAATGTCAAGTACATTTTAGAATCTATAGGTTCCAATGTATCATGTGCACTGATTTTAGTCCTGGGTCTGACGTGGTATTATTTACAGCCCAGTCTGGGTTCGGCTCAGAGTATAAAAGTTCAGCTGACTGATTAATTTACTTTTAAGTCTACTACAATATCTAAGTCAGTGTAGCTATCTTTATGAGCCAGATTCAAAATTTGATACAATCGGTGATGTTTACATACGATAAAGAAAATTTTGAAATAATAGTACAGGCAAATTTGACTTTTGATTTATTAAAATATTGTTATTATAGTTACAAAATATTTATTTCTTTTAAGGTTGATTAGTTGAGTGACAATTCTAATATTTGAAATTACTGACAGAAAAATATAATTATTATCATAAGTAGGTTCTCTGCGCATCGCATTTTGAATATTTGTCTTAAAAACAATTTCACTCGTGATTCAATTAGTACGAAATTAGGTTACAATGCATACAATGTTTTTGGCAATTATACGTCTCGTTGAATTCTTGGAAGACTTATAGGAAATTGCACAACTTTATCTTGTCTTCTTAATATAATTATGAAAAGGAATGGCACAAGTGGATGAGCAATTTGAAAAACAAATTATCTGAGCTACTATTGCCTATGTATGACCCAGCGGTACAAGTTGAACTACTTGTAGATGGGAGTAAACTAAGCAACGATGGTATATTGCTCCTGAGATGGTGTGATTTAAAGTATTGCCATCTAGTAGTTTTCTTTAGTGTTAAACATCGTAAAAATATATCTGGAAAAAATATAGGTTTTTATTTGTAGGCATTGGCAGTTAATTGTTTTACTAAACCCAAAATACAGAGTATATGTCCTGGGCCTACTGTATAGAATTAAAACTGATTGCAAAATTCTGTTTTCAACATTTATCAATACTGAATTTGTCTCTCGTATAACAAGATGGTATGGCAGCCTGTTATAAATGTCTGTGTAGTACATGATATCAACCGGAAGTAAGAATTATATTATAGACTAGCTAACCCGGGAAAACGTTGTTCTGTTTTTTTTTTAATACTATTCAATTTTTTTTATGTATATTTTCTCACCTTTTAAACCTTTTACTGGACTTCAACGATTAATTCAAAACCAAAATTAGCCAAATTGGTTCAGCCGTTTTCGAGTTTTAGCAAGACTAACGAACAGGAATTGATTTTTATATATTAGTTCGAACAACCTTCACCAATTAATTCATAGAAAACTAAATTTTTTTTGGCGGCATTTCGAAATGCATAGTATTTAGGAAACCTCATATCTTTCAGATGATATCAAGAATAACAGATAGAAATAATAATTAAATCTATTATGTAATAGAGAACATAACTTATATTAGGCTCAACGATTGTATAAAAATAAAGCTGTATAGGAAGGAAAAAATTTCGTCGATTGAAATATAAAAAAAGGGATAATAATAAATAAAAAAAGGGATAAAAATAAAAAAAAAGGATAATACGGGCACTATTAAATTTATGGCATCGGGAACATACTTTTCTGTAGTAAAATGCTTAACTGGTCACAAATTTGTTATATGTATAAGTACTGTGACTTAATCTCGCTCGCTCGAATTTTAAAATTCGGTAGTGCAAAGTCCAAGTAACGATGAAGGGAAATCGGATTCATCAGGTATGAACAGCACTAATTAGATTATCGGTAAGACCCTTCGGATGCAATATAAGTTATTCAATTGGTCAATGCGATCTTTTGCACTATATACCTGAAGAAAATTAGAGAATAGCTAGACTATATATAACACCAACTTAACTGTCATAAGGTAATAGGTTTGCAACGATAACGATAAGTTTGCAATTTGCATATTAATGCATCAGATTAAACACATGGAACTTTACAATTGAGATAGCAGTTTTTCCTCCACGCTTTAGCGAGAGAGATCTAATGGAAATCACGAAAATTATGTTCCATTAGAACGGCAAGAATAATAAGGACTTTTATACTTCACATAGAATTCTTTCAAATGTTATTAGATAATGAACCAATATGATATGATAAAGTTGATGAATACTAATTCAATGAAAATGAAAACATAGCGAAAGTATAAGGGTTCCTAGTTTACTTCGGAAACCTATAAAGGGTAATTTAATGTTTATTTACTATGAATTCATGGATTTTATTGGTTACACGTATATATAAAAATACTTCAATGGGAGAAGTGGTCGTGATTCAGGGCGAACACGATTATTATGATAACATTTAAGATATTTTGGTTACAGTGGTGAAACCCGGGAGGTTCACTACAATATTATGGATATTACTGATATGTATTATACTATGGTTTCGGTTGTGGAAAATGATTTGCACCAAAACTATAGATAGAGGATTAAATATATTGTTGTGAGTCGGAAGCCACAATAATATATTATGATTGAAAAATGTACGATAGTTACGTTAGTAAAACCCAGGAGGGTTATAGCAGTGTTAGGGATGGATGGATAGATTATTTTATTTAAAGACTAGCTGTTACCAGCGACTTAGTTTGCGCGGACTTCGTTTACTCCGCACAGCCTCACTCCTGCAGGTGATAGCGTGATATGTAGCCTATATGTTGACCCGTCCTATTAGTAATGTTCATGCAAAATTTGAAGTAAATTCATGCAGTACTTTTGAGTTTACCCTGGACATACATACAGACAAACAGACAAAAATTCTAACAACTATATTTTTGGCTTCTATGTCGATTGTAGATCACGCCCCAAGTATTCTTTTAAAAAAAATATTCAATGTTCAGTTTTAATTTTCTTACGCTTTTATTATATGTATAGATTATCGATATGTATGATACTACATATTGTTTTGGTTGTCAAAAAGAAACTCGCCACTAACAAAAAAAAAAACGGTCGTGGGTCGGTAGAGTCGCGATAGTAGAATAAATAAATAGAAATTTATTTATTTTATTAATAGGGTTGATTGTAATATATGAATATTATTTAATTTGAAAAAAAAATATAGTTCTTGGGTTAAATTGGATATGTGTATTGGATAGTTATGATGGGACTGGAAAAACTATATCTATATATTGTAATAAATTGTATACATGATAATAAAGGACACGATCAGTTGATTTTACTGAGTTTAGAATTAAAGAATAGAATTATATTAAAAATAAATATGTGACAAAATTTATATATTTATTTCTATTATAATACTAGCGACCTGCCCGCGGTTTCACCCGCGTAGCTTTTGTTCCCGTGAGAATATCGGAAAGGTTTATATACCAAAACCTTTTCCAAGAATCAGTCTGTCCGTATAATCCGTTGCGTAGTTTTAAAGATTTAAGCATACATAGGGACGTAAGGACATAGGGACAGACAGAGAAAGCGACTTTGTTTTATACTATGTAATGATTGGTCTTATCGGATATGTATGTTCTGGAATCTGCCAATTTTATCTAAGGAGATTCTGATATATGTAGCAAAATTATAAAAGAAATAAAATACATACATATCGATTGTTTGAGTTATTTGGTAAGCATTAAAATTTATTATGAAATTATTTTACATCGAGAAATACCAGTAAATGTCAGAACAATTTGAAAAAAAAAGATGTTAAAACACCAGTTTTGTAACATAAAAGGATTCAATAATTTAAAATATGGTGTTACTGTATTGCTTTGAACTCTTACTTCTTTTTACTTTCACATGGTTTACTTAGTCTGTTGTGACATAAAGTTCTTACTTACTAGAGAATACGAGAACCTTGAATTATAAAGAAAAATATTATTTATTTTATTAATAATATGAAAATTTGTAATATAGTACACACTTTTATTGGCTTTGTTTTACATCATTTTATTGCACTGTTGAATGATATTTTTGTATATGTATTAAAATTCAACCTAATTTAATTTACAATCAGTGACGTATTAGAACTTTGTTATTAACGAGTTTTGAAAGAACTTAAATTTAATTAAAATATGGTTCAATTTATGCAAGAAAACAAAATGAAATTGTTTAAAACTTAAGTGTAGATCGATTGTAATCCTATATTGGTTTAATTATTAATTGTAAACCTGCTTCATGTAGATTTCCATGAGGTAATATTTGTAAACAAATATAATTATGATAGCTAAATAAATGACTATGGAAATGGTTATGAATATGCAATGTTCTAGTGCATTCTCCAAACAACATTGTAAGGCAAAGATAATAAAGAAATAAAATAGTTCTATCTAACAGTAAACATTTAGATATTAAAAACAAACAACTTTCATCAAAGAAATTTGTATGTGGTTTTTCGAAAATTTGCTTTATTCATTCAAAGAATATTTTTTTCCTTATAAAAAGGGAACCATAAAAGGTGTAATCTATATATGATACAAAAACATTGTAATGACTAATAGCTCTGTTAAGTAAATATCGATGTAAGAAATAATGTGGATGTAGTAAGTATAGTCATATATTTAAGATATTTTTCGTTTAACGTTATAGTTCAAACGTAATAATTGATCAATCGTAATTATTGACTATTTAACTGCTATAATTTATTAGGTTTATATGTATGGTTTTCAGTCGCTAGTAATTATTAGCATACAAATATGTAGTGAAATTATTGCATTAAAACATAGTAATTATCATTCTTGCAAATCTCCCCGCTGAGTAGAAATCAATCGAACTTTATTGAAGAAAATATTAGATGTAAGCCAAAAAAAGGATTTTTGTAAGTGTAGACATATTTAGATATTTTTCGCTTAACATAGTTCAATTGATATAATTTGATTGATTATTTATTTGATCGATTATTAAATTGTTATAACATATTAGGTTCATACAAAAAACGTAAAAAAATTACGTTAAAAAAAAAAATATTACGTTAAAACATTGTAATTAGCATTCTTGTATGTTTAATGTTTCGTTTATTTTTTAATTCAATTTGAATTATTGGTCAATTGTAATTATTGATTATTAATTGTTATAATGTATTAGGTTTAGATGTATGGTTTTAATCACTAGTAATTAGTAGTATATAAATAACTTGTACTAGCGGACAACATATAGCGGAACATTGAACCTTTCTTTTAAGAATTAAAATGTTCTATGCAATGTAATAAATAAAATAAAATAAATGAGAAACTAAAACATTGAGGAGGCCAAGTGTTAGGTTTTGAAAAACGAGCGTGCATGAGGACATGCACGAGGTCAGGATGGTCGAGTGTTAGGTTTTTATTTAATAAAGCAGGATTTTGCCCGACATCGTTGTTGTGCGAATTAAAATGATTTACTCTGGTAACACAGAGCTTGCACGAAAACAACAATGGCGGGTAAGACGGGTTGAAAACTCGGACATTCAGTCTCCTGCATCGATCAGTGTAACACACACTGGCCTCCGTTTAAAAGTAAGATAATATTTGAATACTGCAGAACGTGCATAAGCAATTTAAGGTACATGTATTTGTTAATTTATATTATATTTAAATTAAATTTCAAAGATAGATAGAATTAAAAGATAGAATGTTAAAATTACAATGAATAAGGATTTTGGTTACATTAGACAATGTAAAAGAAAATATAAAATTGTAAAAACCGATTACGTTGTTTTAATTAGAAATTAATATTTAATACAAGGGCAGAATCTGGCCATTGCCCATAGGTATTCTCTCATGCACCATTTTAATTGTCAAATGTAGGGTATTGATTACATTATTATAACATATTGGATGTGTTCAGCGAAATTTCAAATTCCTAACCTCAAATATCTGACAAATAGTCAGAAATCGGAGCTAAGATTTCCGCCGGAACACTATATAGATATTTAGAAACTTTATAATGCCGCATTTTACTTAGTATTTCTCGACGCCAGTAATTCTGACACTTCTTTTATACATTTAAAGATTTTGATACAAACAGGCTGCGCGGAAACCTTCTAAAATGCACACAATAAAATTTTGTTTAGGTGCTCTGACTATCTAACCAGATCATGTTATGAGGTTGCGTCGAACACACCTTATAGAATAGTTGCTACGCAACCATATAATTATAATATTTATATGAGTTATATTATTCTTTTTACATTACTTACTACAGGAAGTACATATTTCATTGGATTGGATGGATTGAGTTATGCCAGTTTCTGCAATAGTAGCGTTGTAAATCAACGGAAATTGTACACGTCAAAATGTTTTCATAGCCTTAATTCCACCGCAAGCGCGGCAAAACTACGACATGTTTGATGTTATTAACTGTTATTGCCGTGATTTGAGCGCCAAATTACCTAAGCAATTAAATTCGTTTCAACACTTCTAAATCTTTTATGTTTTTTTAATCGCGAAGACGATTTATAAAACGTAAAAAATTTGGCGTTTAAAATTAAGACTTAAATTATTTTCATATTAAATAAAACATAATATTACTGTACTCAAAATATAATTACGCACTTTATCGCATCACAAATATTATAATCATTATAATGCCGTAAAAAATACATACTTCAAATTACCTTGTTAATAAATGTGGAGTAGGTACTACAGGGCAGTATTTTAGAGTCCTTGTTATTTTTAATTTATATTAATGATCTTTCTGATAATATAAAACATGATTGCTTTTAATTTAATAAAAAAACTTGACAATGTAAAAATTTGTATAACTAAAATAAAATAAGTTGAACTTCAGACCTACCATAGTAACATTACTAAAACTAAAATATATTTTTAAATAATATAAATATGATGATTAATTATATATATATAATTATACAAATTTATAGGAATAGTTATTAAAATATTGAATTGGAAAGCATATATTGAATCTCTATGTAAAACGATTAAAAGATTTGTCTATTAAGACATAGACAAATCTTCCAATCGTAAAAGAAGACTAAGAGTAGGTAACATAAAAGCCTTCTTACCGACATACCGTGGATATGTTTCATCTAATTTACAATACAAAATTGTCATTTGGGAAAACTATGTTGAATTGGTACGAATTTTTAGAGTCCAAAATAAATGTATTTGAGCAATATATGTTGTTAATCAATTACATTCCTGTAAACAAAGTAAAGATAAAAAAAAGAAAAAAACCATTTTCCTCTTAGAGACTTACCTTAAGGTTTCTTTGCCATGTTTGTATATTTTGAAAAGATGCGTATTTGTAAAAAAGCTCCAAAAACGATTTAAAACAAATGCAGAATTCACTGGTAACTAAATTAGTAAGAAATTATATGTGTCTAATAAAAAACTAAATATTTTTACAAAAAATGTATATTTTATGTCTATTAATATAATACAATCATATTTCTGATAGTCTGAAACCAGGTCGTAAAAGGCGGCTGATTGGCTGTGCGAGTTACAACCATTGTAGCTACTTAGTAGTAGAGTTCTGCATTGGCTCGCTCGGGCCTGTTACTACCGCCTTACCTATTACTGCCGCAATAGCGTCAGTGCTTGTCACTGTCGTGTTCCGGTTTGGAGGGCAAGGTAGCTGGTAAACTTATATATGTGGCATTAGACTTCGTCACAAAATAGCAATACACATTAACATCTTTGATGTCTATAGGCGATGGTTGACTCTTTTCATTAGGAGAGCCATCTGTTTGTGTGCCATCTTTAAAAATATCTGGTTTCTGCCTGCCGACTGGCCTGTAGTGCGGTGACTAGAGAGAGTAACCACCGCGTCGTAACCCCTCTAACTGCATGCACAAATAGTTGCAGTGCGATCTAAATGCTTAGTAAAAGTCGTGATTTGAGACAAGTGAAGTCGAATAAAGTAGTTGCTCGCATTTTTTTTAACCTCTCGAAACATTGACACGCAAGGGACAATTTAAGCACCAGCACTCATCACTCCCCTTTTGGCGGAAATAGCGACTCGGGCGACTCGTTGGAAAAAAAACTTTTTTCTACAACTAAGACATATTTTATCACTCTGTAAACGACTGTGTATCAATTTATATATTTTCTGTCTATTAGGGATCAAAATAAAGTAATGGACAAAGTAGTTTTTATATTTACAAACAAATATTACAAAAATCACTTGAAAAATAATGAATTTCTAAATGACTTTATTTTTAGTTCTCACGATATATTTCTTACAACGAATTATCCAAATAGAACAATTAAACGGCCTTTCTAATAAAAACAGTACTTACATGAGAGAAAAGCCATAAGAAAACACAAAATTCAATTTTATACCACCAAAAAACCGCTACCAAACGAACAAAAGTAACTGAAGAAAAATAAATGACAATAGATGTCCGTTTACGAATTTGACATGACAGATATTTTATCATAGAATAAAAGTCATAGACTTTTTCTTACAACATTAGTCTTTATAATTAGAAATTAAAGTTTAAATTCAAATGCAAGCGAAGTAAAATTTTACCTTAAGAGTGACACGGACACGGAATTGTCATACATAATATCTAATATTGCCACTTTGATAGTCGTCGAGTGATTAAGCGGGACACTACCATTACGTACATATTTCCAAATTGGCATTGTGTATTTATTTTGTCGATATCTCATCTGCCAATCTTTATCGACCTTTCACAGCCAACCCTATAGCTCGAGTTGGTTGCTACCAACTACAAATACTTAACCTAATACGAATCAATATGGATTGGGTGCGATTCCCGACAGGGACAAACAATTGTGTGATAAGCATTGATGCTTGTACTTCTGGGTTTTAGTGTTTATTAATGTATGTTACACTAATTACATGTGTATTTCTGTCTTATTATCGTTGAGCAACACCTATATAATTAGCAAATAATTTGCTTACTTTGAGGTTAGGTTAGGTCACTTCGTGTAATTTCTCCAAGTATATTTATTTATATGTCCGAACCATTTATCCAGCTCTTTATGGATAATCAGAATAACCTGAATGTTGATAGTCATTTTTCCCATGTTGAGACTCAAGAGAAAATATAGCTGTAAAAGACAAAGAAAAAGTGGCGAAAGACCAGCAAGAAATAGGCGTCTCCAATTTATCTGAAATGGCTCAACTAAGGCCACACTAGCATAACTATAGTGTAGTGTGCAAGTATAATTTTATTATTAACTACATTGAAAAATCTGTAATTAATATATTTGGCACATTAATTTGAACACAAACTATGACGCTTAAAATTTTATTTATCACCTGTCATCCTATTTAAATAGTTTTTAAATTAATTTAACAATAGTAAAGGTCATTAAAAAAGTATTTAAATACCTAATTTGGTGCAAGCGGATCTTAATATTAAACTTTTAAGTAAAAGATAAAGGTTAATAAAAGCCAATTAAAACGTCAGACACTAATGTCTGTATCGTAATTCTACAATGTAAAGAAAATATCACGTAAAAGTCACTTTATCGTAAGTTTTATGGTAGTAAATTTTATGTCAGCATTAAAACAATGTTATTCGTCCAATCGCGTAAACATGTGGTTTATTTATTGCGGCTTACAATGATATAGCTCACGTAAGTTAATCATTATTATTAATGATCAAGGATGTTTTGTATATTGGCACCTTGCAGTGCTTCCAATACTTAGATTAAAATTTGATGCGTAATTCTTGGTTAATTGAATAATTTAATACAGTAATGAGTAAAACTGCGAAAACAGACTGTCCTGAATCAAATCTTTACCAACTTTATATAGGATCAAATCGGAAATTTGCTCTTTTAAACAAAAAAATAATTTTGAAAATCCGTTTATAGTAGGTATATGACTTTGCCCGGATTTTATCTGTTAGCCCGGATTACCTATAATAAAAACATACAAAAACATCCGAATTTATAAGCTTCTTCTTTTCCTGAATTCGGTTAAAAATAACAGAAATTTAGTTGGCAATCCGGACACATTCTAATGTTAATTTTCTGTGAGAACTTTTTTAAATTAAAAGAATAATAGAAAATATTTCGTTACAGATGGTCTATTTTCAAATAATTTGCATTTAATTTTAATAAAGATTCTGAGGTTTTAAAAAGTGTAAATATTATATTTACTCTGAAAGTTATTTTATCCTTAAAGGTGATCGTAGGTAGTTTATTTGAAGGCAGGCAACGTCATCATTTAAGCCGGGAAGAAATGATTTTAGCGAAATAATTGTTATGTGATGAATTTTTATCAAGCTGCCACTCAAAATTACTGCTAAAATTTCATTATTAATAGATAATTTTTGCCTATTTCGGGCAGTGTTTCACTCATTATATCGAGAGAAATGGAAAACGGGTAGGGAAACCTTTGCCCCCCTGCAATGGGACGAACAAGTCTGATCATATTATTATTAGTATTTCGCCTAGTTAGTCTGGATCTCATTGAAAGGAGATATCATATGCCAGTAATTCTGCCAGAGAGTTTTAGTAGGCAGAAATATCAGATGCATAAATTTACCGGATTGTTGTAAATTTTAATATAAGCAACTTATTATAACGAAAGCAGAAATCATAAACAAATAAGAGTATTTATTGAAATACAAAAGCCTGGCGCGCACTAGAGAAAAATAGCATTGTCTGTATTCTAAGTATGAAAAGGTACCTGCATGCAATCGCAACTTCCTAGTACCGGTAAAAATCCCCGGCATCAAAAACAAAACTATTTTGTCTTACGTATGTGATAGCCCTTATAATATTCGGAAAAATACGATTGCAGATACTTGAAACGTACAATGCTGATTCATAAATAATTCGATAAATCAATGGATCGAGCACACTGGACGAACTGGAATCATTTCTGGAAATCTGCTTTGATTTAAAGAAGATGGTAGGAATATATCAGCACTTCACGTACACTGACTTAATATTCATCTGACTCACCTACATGTGATCTGGTTATAATCCGAGAGCTTGTAAACCAGAGTGTTATACATCGGAAAATTTGAACCAATAATTATTTTAGAGCTTATGTGCGTAGGTCACAATATAAGTTTTGCGTAACTTATAAAAACAACATGTTATAACCAAAATATTATGTTTATTGCTTTTCAAAATAATCTCCTTTACATTTTAAACATTTTTTCATGCGATCGAACCATTTTTTAAAACAGGAGGACCACAGATCTGAAGGAATGTTTTCTACATGCTGATTGAACGCTATCACTGCCTCTCCGGAGTTGCGAACATATTAGAACGTTTGTTTTACTAAGCTACTCGTTAGGTGGTCCGGTATGTTTTTTATATTTGTTACCTCATAACTCAGTCATTTATAAACTGATTTTGAAAACTCTTTATTTGTTGCGAAGGGTATAACCCTCGTGTGGTCCCATTTTAATTTAGTGAAAATCTGATGCAGGGTTCCGGAGATATAGGAAGTGATAAGACGTTTGCTGCAGCTATCCTGCATAAAAAAATATTAGTCTATTTACGTAGCATCCTAAACACAAAGCGTGCCATTATACCTTCTCAAATAGGTACATTTTTCAGTTTTTTAGTAGTAAAGTATCTGCCTGAAAGTTTTCCTCAGCTCTCCGTGCAATATCTATTTGTTTGAAGTAAATAGGTCACATTTCTGTACACTTCGTTTACCGTACACCAGTGACGTATTAAAAATAAAACGCGCGCTTTGAACTAGCTTCAATGCCTATCTTTATGTAGTACCTATTCATAAAGCTAACTATCGTCTAGAATAATCTCAGATTTACGCATATACAAACACATACACACAAACACATAAACTGTTTAAATATAACATTAATTTACTCTCTTTTGATTTAGTGTTCAGCCTATTCAGCTCAGATCATCAGGTTTCTATTCTTGGGTTATGTAAAAAATGTTATTGAGAAAAAGTCTAGTGGTACTATGTTAATATGATCCAATATCTCGGATGCATGTTTATTTGTTATAGCTTATTATACTATTTTTCTTTCAGGGAATAAAATAAGAGGGGAAATTAATCCTGTCAGATTAGTGAGCACTTCATAATTTACACGTATTTTTCAATCTCTAGCGTTTATAGGCGATGGTTTCTCTTTTCATCAGGAGAGCCATCTGCTTGTTTGCTATCTAATGATAAATAATTGTTTTGGGAATCGCACCAGAAACAGCACTAAAAACACATTCCTATCACATGAAAAGTAAGTTTGTTTGAAAATCGACTATTAATCTTCGGGTTACGATGATCTATCTGGTTCTAATAAATGTTATTTTCAACCAACGAAAAACTACTTATATTACTAAATTTTGTAAATATATGTATGTTTGCATATCTGTCCACAAATTACTCAGGAACTAAAAGCCACATCGAGATAATTCTTTTTGATTTAAATTAGGTTTGTTCCATCGTTGAGAACAGTGTAAGTTTCATCAAAATCAGTAGTTTTTGAGATATGGGTATAGCAACAGATATTTTGAAGTCGGTTTAATTTTTTAAAATATTACTTTTATTTTTAAGGATCCATACTAGTTTACTAATGGATAGGGGGCACACATAGGTGTGGATGGCTTAGGAAATTAAGTAGTCAATCTAGTACTCAATACAGACAAATAAAATGGCTACACTGACCACGACAATAATAGGTCACACGACGGCTCGTGACGTGTCAACTAACAAGTGTTACGGGAGCACAGCCGCGCGATCTTTCACGTGGCAGACCTTGTACACGAGACCTATTGTTCACTACACGTCAGTCTGCTTTGAAAAATCTACTCTCATTTCTCTGGCAAACGAGTCGTCGTGTATTTTCATGTGTAGTTTAGGAGCTCATGGCCAGTTTCTAGTAAGTATTTGATTAAACGTTATACGTGTAATGTTTAGGTATAGATACATTAAATTTGTAATGCATTAGTGTTCGTTTTAATGTAACATTACAATAGTCAAATTATGAATAATAGAAATTTCAAGTTATAGATCTAACAATGCATTGAAACGTAAAACTGCGATGACTCGTTAAAAATGCAAAATCAGCAATGATATTAGTTGCAAGTTAATCCTTACTTTTGGTTTTAAAAATTAAATGTCCGTTACTATACTTCATAATAAATAATCTTTCAATACCTGCTGAATGCTGATGCTACAAGGTATTGATTAAATATTAAAAAAAAAATTGATTTAGACGAAAAAAAATTGGTTGAACAAAAATTTATATATATATATATATATATATATATATATATATATATATATATATATATATATATATATATATATATATATATATATATATACGATACGATGGCTAACAAGCAAATAACTCTCTTCTGATAGAAAGAGATAACTTAAAGACATTGAAGAAGTCAAGATAGTCGTACGTCTGTACGTCAATGAATATATAATGCTGCATGAATATGCTTACCGGCAACCTTATTCTCTAAGCCGGAACATGACAGTGACAAATATTGATACCATTGCGACAGGAATAGGTAAAGCAGTGGTCCCAAACCCGGGAAAGACGTTGCGTAGAACCATCCTCTTGTAGTCATAGTAATAGTGGCATGATGGGTCAATCGCATGAAACTGTATTATATCTGGAGGTAACACTTCTAATACCTACTTGAAACTAATCTTTGAATACTGCTGTCATCTTCTGAGGTCTAACCCTCTCTTTCTAACACAGCTGTATAAAAAGAAATGGCGAAACCTCATAGATAGAGATGTAACGTAAGTATATGTTTCAAGTGATTAATCCGAGTGCTAGCTCCACCTTTACCTGATACTTCATGGTCAATCGTTTGCTTTTTACGAACTGCCAAAAATGCTTTAATCTACTATTTAACATTCAATGCCATATTTCAATTAAACGTCTATTACATAATTAACTAGTTGCATTCAGCAGAACGCTACGTAATTAAAGGTTTAGTTATCTCCATGGAGAAAATTGTATTTTTACTGGTTTTATAGAGTAAGCTTATATTTATATGTTTAAATTGAAAGACTATTTATAAAATTTCACCCACATTTTTTAGCCGTTTTTACAGGACTGTAAATACCAATCATTTAAAATCTAAACACAACTTTTTCGAAAATATCTTTTATATCAATAGTCATGAAGCTCTTGGCGTATAAAACAGCGTGGGCAGCTCAGCTACGCTATCTAGCAGGTGACTGACGTCGATTTTTATTGCATTCTATATTCAATATATTCTCTTCTATTGTTTTATTGTCCGTTTTCAAATGTTTCCGATATTGACGCAGATATTTATTTTAGAATGCCAAACAGTGTATCACGTAAAGAAACTCTTAAAAATTGAAGGCAAACCTACGCAGATAATATTCATATTTCTATCAACGCATAATTGAAAATTTTCTGACGATGTTTATTTGTAAATATCATACTAAGTAACTACAATTTCAAGGAGAAATTATACGGGTTTGTTTGCAAATAAATCTGATACAAATTAGATCGTTAAATTTATTAGCTACTCATCTGTAGTTTTGTGATATTTTGGTATTAACTCACTAAAATCAATAAGATCAACTAATTTGTTAAAATTAGAGCTGATTGCTAAAGAGTTTTTATAAGACAACAAACAAGCACAAGATTCTCTTGATGAAAAAAACAACCATCGTCTATAGACACCATAGATGTTAATGGAGCGTTATTATCTGTGTGGCGAGATGTCAATAAAAAGTGCCTTACCCTTCAAAGAGAAACACGACAGTCACAAGCACTGATGCTTTGTCGGTAAGAATAATTTGTGCGGTGGTTTCAAACCCGGGCGAGACGCCGCGGAATTCTACTACCTAGTAAACTCACTAAGGGATTTTAATTTATAAATTTTTGTAATATTATATTAATGCGCACCACCGAAAGTGTAGTACTACTAAAAATCTTAATCTATTTAAATTTCAAGGATATGTAAAGAGCTATACCTTAAAGCAGTCATCGCCACCAACTATAGTGCCGTAAATTGCGAAATATAGTGACAAGTTAGCGCAAACGAACACTAGTACTACTTCCCCGTGTTGGTTCTGAGCTCCTTTGAAGAATAGACCAACTGCCGTTCTGTCAGGCAGGTCGTAAAAGACGACCGATTGGCTATGCGAGTCGCAAGCATCGTGGCTACTAGGTGGTAGAGTTCTGCATTGTCTCGCCCGGGTCTGGTACCACTCCCTTACCTATTCCTGCCGCAATAGCATGAGTGCTTATTACTGTCGTGTTCCGGTTTGGAGGGTAAGGTAGCCGGTAAACTTATGCATGTTGCGTTAGACCTCGTCACAAGATAGCAACGCATCATTAACATCTTTAGTGTCTATAGGCGATGGTTGGCGAAACCCATTTGCTTGTTTGCTATCTTATGATATAAAAAAAAATCAAAACATACTCGTTACAAACTCCTCATCTTTTGAAAGACCAAAGTAATAATCTCGATAATTAAAAAGTCATCAGTTTAAGAGTATATTTTACTACTTTCACGTTACATCCAGGACAAATACCAGTGTTCTAGGTTTTTTTTACATCTGAAAATAAATAAGCTGACAGCTGTCCCGGTGGAAAGAGACAACCATCGCCAATAGACTTTAATAGTGCGTTGCTATCTTTGAGGCGAGATCTTAATGCCACATGTGACATGCATAATTCTACCGGCTACTTACTCTCCAAACTGGAACACGACAGTGGCAAGCACTGGTACTATTGCTGCAGGAATAGGTAAAGCGGTAGTACAAGACTTGTGCGAAATAATCCAGAATTCTACTACCCAGTAGCTGAGACGGTATTTACTTGCATAGCCAATCATTCTCGTTTTACGAACTGCCTGGCAGAACGGCAAATAGTTCATTATTCAAACGGATCCTGGATCAACACGAGGGCTAGTACTAAGAGTCTAAGAGTAGTACTAAGAGAGAGAGAGTAAATACAAGGTATCTACTCTCCACTCAACAGCTCCTGGTCTACTGTCTTCACCATGGGACTCTTAGCACATTTAGGAAGTAAATTCTTAAAAAATCATAAAAGTTGACAAATTCTGACTTGATGCTTGGGGCACGTGCACAATACTACTCCCAACTTAGGCGCACCTACCTCGCTTGAATTTTTGACGTTGAAATTTTAAATTCCACAAAAATCCGATTAATTTCACTATTTAGGAGTAAATACAAACACAGATTTAAAGAAAAACATCTAAACGTTGTACTCGCCTTATGAATTTGTCGCGATCCATCAAATATTTCTACCACGAGGTCATCTCTATTCTCTAGTAACAAGTCTAAATGACACTCACAGAGTACTTTGTAATAATCATATTATGATGACACTAAAACACTTATGATGACACCTGTGGCTGTGAAGTGACACTATGTCTAAGTTTTATACATTGATATAAGATATCGTTATTGGAATAATATCGGTAGTATTCGATATTTTTATGGGGGCACACTTACCCCGTCGGCGCACTAATTGCCCCGACTGACGATAGTAATGTGAACGTATGTAGGTTATTTATGACTGCTATAAACTCCGAAATGACTGGAATAAAAAATAATGTCGTCTTTAATTTTTTATTGATTATACGAAAATTATTATAACCCAAAATTATTAATTAAAATATTTTAGTTACACATAATTTTTCTCCGATTTTATCCATTTTTTTCGTTAGAACGTTTCCCACACAGCATTCAAAGAACTTTTCGGGAAACGATAAAATTTAATCTCCGTATTATTTTTATGCGGGAAATTTGAACACTCAGAAATACAGAGAGTTATTTTTGATGAGGACATGACAAAAATTTATTAAAGTTAAAAAAACTAAGAATTGAAAATACTTTCAATGCTAAAGTAAACTGTTTACAACACATAAATTGTGCTATTTTCCACCAGATGGCATTAAACGTCAATTTATTATTATTTTTTTCATTTATTACATAATAAAAATATATTAAACTGGAAAAAATAAAAATTATCAATAAGAAAACATTCCCGATATGGAGTATCACTTACGTAACTATGATTTGCACTTGGCCGATTTTTTCATTTAAGAACGAAAAGTCCTAAAATACATCAAATGCTTACGTTCGTTTTATTTATAATCGAGACTGACGGTCACGCTAGCGTCGGCGAACGATAATGGCGGGAGTTCTATCGCGAGACTCGTAATGCTTCGAGAAACCTTGCATGACAGCTTGTCAATTCCCTTATCCTCGTTAAGAAGGAGATATATTTACACCTGTTTATGCTGCTTCTGTTCTAAGGGATTTAGAATTATATTACAACAATAATATATTAAAGCATTTAATTATGACAAATTAACAGGTAGGTAATATAAATAGTTCAAAGAAGAAAATTAAGGCAATATATTTAACATTTACCTGTAGGAGAGATGCGCTGTGCTGAACACCCGGCTGCATGGGTACCACTATCTTGCTTATTTCTCTCGTGAAATAGCTTTGCAGTGTTTCGGAGTGAAGGCAGTGTAATTACTGGCGCCGAGATTATGTCTCAGAATAGTCAACACATAAATGAGTTATGTGGGCTAATTCCAGGTAAACTAATTTATGTTCATTGGCGACGTCGACCACTTACCATCAGGTGGCATTTCTGCCAGTTGGCTACCCATCTGACATAAAAAAAACATGCAACCTTCTGTGAAATTTTACATGCGATTGCATACTTAATATTTACCACATATATTATAATAGAGTAACAATTATAGAAATTTTACAGGCGACTTTATCCTTAATAGTTTGTGGGTCATTCATGTTCTATAAAAAAGATAGAGCCCCATTCAACTACAGTTTAAAAATGTTGTTAGCCGATTGATCCTACAATCCATCCCTGAATATTTCCGTAACTTGAAGCACGTTAAGGTCGCAATCGAAAATATAGGTACACAAGGATAGATTCTTGAGGGCTAAAAGCTCAAAAATCTAAAGTGTGTTTAAAATGATTCAGCTGTGGAAAATGTCTTTATGTTCACAAAATTGATTAATTGAAAATCTCGAAGTGATGACGAAAAACGTAAGCTCTCTTGCGAAACTGGCAAAAAAGTGCCATAAGTCCCGAAGCTTCCAAGTTTGGTCAGACCACATTCATTACCTTCTTCATACGAACACGCTGGCTAAGAAGACTCCCGACGCCATCTTCGGACAACACCCGAACAATGTTATCATGTTATATTAGTCTTAATATTCCCCAGTACTTACCTATATCCTTCCGCATTCGCATTGTATATGTTTTGTTGATTTTTCATCTGATATTATTACTATATAACCAAACCGTCGTAGCATGCCCTTTTTCATTCTTACATGAATATTTTCTTTATTTTCGACATCGACGCAATTTTTCAAGAAGATGAGTTGATTGTATTTTTTAACATCAATCAAAGGGTACATTAGTCTGAAAGTCATCGGAGAAAAATCAAGGGTTTAGCATTTGTTGGGGTTTCTTTAAATCTACCTAGGCCTAATCGGTTAATATTTTCAGGAACTCTAAATTTAGTATCCCAATCGAATGTCCTAAACCGCATTTCGATCTGTCAAGCTTTTCAAAAAGTTTTCAAAAAGTTTATACATAGCTACATACATATGGACACACTGAAGTCATCATAATACTAGACAGACCAAATTTCTAGAATTTCAAAACGTCACCACGTGACGAAAATACTATTTTCGAAGATCTGGGTAAAACCAACAAATTCCTGATTTTTGTAAATTTTCATTTACTTATCGGGAAGTAAAAAAAATGGAGGAAACTTTGCAGTTTAAATTTAATAAATAAATATACCATCTTGAAATTGGTAGCAGATCGATCGTTTTATTAGAAATAATCAAATGGATAATAAAACACATTTATATTTTTGAAACGACGCGACGGACTGAACGTATTCCGCGTTCCTTTGCCAAACAATGAATTCCAAATAATCGTCTACACACTTCGTTTATAAAACAATAACAGCAAAACTAATATTTTTATGTTCTAAATAAATAAATATTGAGTTTATTTTTGTTTTACTCATACCGTAATAGACCGGACTTTTTAAAGAAAAACTATCTGCATTTTGCAACGCGAACGAAGGCTTAAAGTCTCAATATCATTGCGACTACTATAAATGTATTCTGCAACTACTCGCCTAATTTTGGTAGAGCAATAACGTAAGTATTTTTTTTATCATAAGATAGCAAAAAAGCAGATGGGTCTCCTGATGGAAAGAGTCAACCATCGGCTATACATACCAAAGATGTTAATAGTTCTTTGCGAGATCTAATGCCACATGCATAAGCATTTATTTATCTCTATCATGTTCCGCTGGAAAGCATTGTTGGCAGATGTACAATAATTATTGTACATGTACTATAATTTCATGATCTTTTCAATCTTCAATGTTTGTTTTTTAAAAATACAATAATTTATAATAGCAGCATGTACGGGCTACCAGTTTATAACCTGTACAGGTAGTTAGTTGAAGTTTGAGAAGGCGATAAATAAAGTGAGTAAAGTTGGTGGATACGCGATGTTTATTACAATCGTTAAGTTAAACGACTCGCGCTCGCCGTGACTGTATCGCCTCTGTTTATTAATGCCTTGTCGGCCCTTTTTATATCACCAATGTACGTAACCGTACACAGCTAATATAAAAATAACAATTTCTAAAAACTTTTTCAAGTAATATGTGTTTTCATGCTATTATTAGTTTATAATAAACGTAACTAAAATTTAAAAGTTAAAAATTTTCAATAAATAATGTTTTAAAATAGAAAATAGATAAATATTATATTAATGTACAATAATTTTATCAAAGGTACAATAATTTTACGGCCTTGTTTCAATAATAATTCTTCACGGATCTGCCAACACTGGTTGAAAGCTAGGATAGCCAATTTATGCTGATGCTATTAAGAAACAAATATTAGCCTTTTTTTGCCTTAAGAGATACCTTCCAGTAAAACAGATGATCTATTCTTCAAAGGAGACCCGGATCACCTCGGTAGAAGACAGTCCACAGTTTCTTAGTAGTGTATTGCTCCGTACCTTGAAAAATACGTAAGCTGTTGGTGGTCATAGGTGTCTTATAACAAGCGATTGTCATTCAAATTGCCGAATACAGACGAAGTTCCCAATTTCCGTATTTCTACCTAATTTAAAAAACATAACATGTAATAATAATGATGCCCGAGCCAATTTCGGCTACAGCAATTACTGGTCACGCTCAGCACCTGGCATCTCGCTGGTCGCATAGTTTGTTCTCATGTGGCTGCTATAGCCAATTTTGGCCTTAAAGTTTCTTGAGCACTGTTCGAAGTGCTAGTGTGACTACGTCGCCACTCAGTGTTGCCAACGCCCACATTTTTTTTTCCTCAAATTTATTTTAAAATCCTCCAAAAACCCTTAAGGACGTTTTAGTATGACCATTATAGTTTGTTTCGGTTAACTAATACTTGTTAATGATGTCATAAGTCTATAAGTAACTGTTTAACACATGTTATGCAATAACTATTATTTATTCAGCATCGTCATTCGTCACCGGCTTCATAGATTTCAGGGTTGGGAGGAGAGATTTATTTTTATGTCATATAAATAGATATGGGCAGCGCTAATGACGCCAACTTTGCAATTTTTTTACAATTATTGTACAAAACCTGTTTGGCATTATTAGGTTTACACTTCTCTTTTATATAATATGTATAAATTTACCTTTCCGCTGATAAGCGATGACCCCCAAAAATACCCATAAAGAAATCCTGCCCCTTAATTTCCCCCTTTGAATATTTCTTGCCCCTAAATTTAGGGGGAAAACCCCCAAGTTGGCACCACTGTCGCCACTATAATGGTATATTATAGCAGTTGGTGGTCTCTTTTAGCGTCGAGAAGTTGTAATATTTAAAATATATTATATACAGGTACAAGTTTAAACAAAATATTGATTGCTACTTGTTTAGACAATAACATATCTAAACAGGTGCAATTTAATTTAAATCAAGGCCAAACCTATCAGAATTGTATAAAAGCGCACGAATGATTGAAGGTCAAACTGAAAATGATATATATAAATTGGGATGAAGTGTAAATATACGCTTCCGCGTTTAACTTGCAATGTTAGCTATTATATATTTTTAAAAATATACAAACGGGTCAAAAACGCGTATAGCGGACTTACGGCCTGGCCACGGGGAATTGCACCCGCAATTTTTCGCGCGGTGCGAACGGCGAAGCGTCTGGCGTCTGAAACAAATGTATGGAAAAGTTCTAAACATGCCACGCGGCGTGGCGACCGCCGCCGTCGCCGCCGGTTCGCGTGACCGAGTGGTTAGTTCGCTCGTGACCACGGTCAATGTAACTTGGCCGAAACGTCGAGCTCTACAAGTAAGTTCTATATATGTAGGCACGCGTTTTTGACCCGTTTATCTATATTTAAAAAAAATGATAGTAGAACGCGTTAGTTTAAAAAACGATTATATACTCTTTGATTTAACGTAGATAAACTTATAACTCATTGAGATACATACACGTAAGTCAATGTTATAACTAGTAATAAGCGATTTTAGTCCCGCAAATGCACGCAGCCGCCATTATCGTGACGTCAGTGTTGAACAAGCTCTTAAAAGTTAAAACAGTACGGTTAGCACATTGTCGAGCGAACAGCTGACGTAAGATTGACGTCACGAAAGCGTGAACTAGACATAGCTCTTGTGCGTCATCATTTTGTGGAGATTATAGTCATTATAGTTAACAAATGTGGTGATGAGAATCAGTACCAGTTACACCAGACAAAAATCCAGTGGCTCGTGGTGAATGGATCATCTTAATAATATAATTCTGCGTACTTCTCCGAGGAAACCGATGTTATGTGTTTTTGAAAAAGGAGAAATAGGAAATTATTTTAGTTATCCACTTAACAAGGAATACTTATACTGTTTTGCAGCAATATATTCATATATTATATTTTCAGATAACCAGTTTCGTCTCTTCTGATTTTAAACGGTCGTCAAACAGCATCTTCTGTTATGTTGTAACATAGTTCAAAAGAGGGCTACGTAGGCTAAACCGATCGGTGAAAGACATAAAAATAATTACATAAAACGATGATGGTAGTGAAACCGGTTGGCTAAAAATAAATAAATAAGTAAATATTCACGGGACAAATTACACTTATTGATCTAACCCCAAAGTAAGCAAATTATTTGCTTGTGTTATGGGTGTTAGTCAACGATACATATATAAAAACTTTTATATACATAATAAACACCCATACCCGGAAATACAAACATTTATACTCATCACACAAATTCTTGTCCCCGTCGGGGATCGAACCCGAGCCCCGTTGATTGCGTAGTCAGAGTCGCTAACCACTCGACCAACGGGCCGGTCGAAAGTTTTAAAAGTTTTAAAAAGTTTTATGTATATTAACTTCTCTATTAATATTATAATATAAACGCAAAAATTTTGATGGATAGATATTTGTTACTCAATCACGCAAAAACTACTGAACGGATTTGAATGAAATTTCGCACATAAGTAGATAATGACGTGGAATAGCAAATAGGCTATTTTTCATCCCGGAAAAATTAGGTGATGTCGCTGCAGCTAGTGTAAAATATTTTCAATAGTAAAACGTTATTTCTAAAAATATAACTACATAATGGAAAGCAGTTTTAAAATTTCATGTATTTTACAAAGACAGTGAAATTTTAACAAAAGTCGATGATAAATAAGACAACCTCTATTATAATATAGTGATTCCCAAAGTGGTCTATATCGACCCCTAGGGGTCTATGACAACCTGCAAGGGGTTTACGTCAGCGAAAAAGCTTTGGGGTTCCATGAAATGAAAATGGGGGTCCACGATAGTGGATCTCAACACACACTGATAGTACCTATTTACTTACATCATACTATTTTATAATATCAAAACATATACATTATTTATAAAAGTACCTATGAAGTAAAAAATTTATTATATATATTTATAAAATTGTGTAAATTGTAGGATGTTGGTATTCGCTTTGTGGTCGCAATACATTTTGAACTTGTAAAAACCTGAGAGCCGCAGTCTCAGAGCTTCGCTACCTTGCACTGACTTGTTCAATTCCTCACTCTATAAATACGAATGTGGGACAAATACGTTAATTATTTTCCTGAATATTGAAAAAAGTGCTAAGAAAATATTTTAAAAAATATAAGCAGATAGTATATCACACAAATTATAGTGAGTCAGTGTTATTTTGTTTGAGAGTGCTGGAGAACAGTAAGTACATTATTTTTTATTAAATTTTAGTTTTGTACTCGTAGTTAGCAAAGATAGATAAATTACGCCAATCAGGACTTTAGTTATTAGTAGTTTAATATTCAATCATGCAAAATTACACGAGTACTCCTCAATAGTTTCTTTTTGAAAGTTTTAGCAATCGGTATTATAATTACAGTGCAATCTCCGTAATTCGAGCTAATTGTTGGAAGAAGATGTTCGAATTATGGAATGTTTTCGGAAAAATCAAAAAATATTTTTAATATACAGCTGCTAGATTTTCTGTCTTATTTAAATAATTTAATTTTGCCCACAGATGACTGATGCCATGTCCGAATCTAAAAAAAATGTAGACAGTACAGTGTTCATTAATTGAAATTTGGCTTCATTGCATCATTGCCGGACAAAAAATTGCCTATGTGCCTTTTATGCAACAAAGTTTTGGGCAATTACGCTATGAAACCATCTAAACTGCAAGATCATCTGAGAAGATGCCACCCTGATAAAACAGAGAAAGATTTGAAATACTTTTAAATACTCAAAGATAAACTTCAGAAGACACTGGACAGAATGTTCGCTTCGAAGTCACAAAGAAATGATGATGGTTTGGGGGCATCTTACAATATCTCGTTACTTATAGCAAAATCCGGAAAACCGCATACTACTGGAGAGAAGTTAATTTTGCCAGCCGTTGAAGAGGTTTTAAAAACTGTTTTACACAAACCTGCATCAGTTATCATTAAAAGAATTACCTTAAGCAACAATACTGTTGAAAGACGTATTGATGAAATGAGTTCTGATATATAGAAAGCTTCTTATGTAATTATTTGCAAACGACCCATTTCTCTACAGTAGCTACAAATGGAGCACCTGCCATGGTTGGACGTTATCGTGGATTTATATGCTATTTAAAACAAAATGTGTCAGGGGTGTTAGCAATACATTGCGTTATCCGTCGACAACATTTAGTTGATAAAAATTTGAGTGTTAGATTGCATGAATCACTTCATTTAGTCATTGATGCAGTAAACCGAATCCGAAGCAACGCGTTGAATACGCGGTTATTTGCGCAGTTGTGTGAAGAAAATGACGAACACTTTCATCAATTACTCCTTCACACTGAAGTACGCTGGCTGTCGAAAGGTTTATGTTTGACAAGATTTTTTGCACTTTTTGAGACTGTTTTAGAATTTCTGGATAAAATTTTAAAAGAAAATTTAATGAAGAGGAAAACAGACATCGCCTATTTAACAGATTTGTTTACAAAATTTAATATGGTTAATTTGCAATTACAAGGTGACAGTCCATCTTATCAGCGTTTCTTGCCAGAGTTAAACTAATGAAGTAAAATATTGGACCGGCGAACTTTCTCAGTTCCCCAATTTGTCATAGACAAGCTGCCAGGAAGACGACGGTTCAACTTACGATCAACATTTAAATGCCCTCTATTCAGATTTTGAATCTAGGTTTAAGGATATTTTGACTATGGTAATACCACCGTGGATAATTAATCCATATGGTGACATAGAAGAAACGAATGTCATAATACAAGAGGAACTGACTGAACTAAGTACAAACGAAGAAGGTTCAGTTTAAAAACGGATATCAGCAATTCGGGCTGCAAAACAGCGTATCAATTACTTATCCCGTATTATGGAATATAGCGAGGAAATTTTTAATTTCCTTTCCATCGTCATACCAAGTGGAAAAGGGGGTTCAGCACTGTTACCAATCTCCTAACGAAAAAAAGAAACAGAATCATTAGCCGAGGAGGTTTAAGATTAACCTTTACAAAATTGATGCCAATTGTTGATAATTTATTATTAAAGCATCAGGGTTATCCTTCTCACTAAAAATATTGACTTATTGCTTATGTTATTTTATTTATAGTTTATTTTATGTTTATTTAATCTTACATGTATTTTACATAACAGATACAAAATTTTATTTTGAGTAGTTTTAATTTAAATTCAATTAATAAATATATAAATTAACATGTGTTTTTACTTTACGTTTTTAACACTAAACTTCACTACAGTTAGAAATTTACAGGAAATCAATATCAGGTAAGTAGGGGGTCTACCCAACACGGAAAAACATGGCAAGGGGTCTACGATACAAAAAAGTTTGGGGAACTCTGCTCTATTATTAATATTGCCTCCACAGACCACATGACTACTTTTACTCTGTGACTACTTCATAACGGAACACGACAATGACGAGCAATGACGCTATTGCGTCAGGAAAAGATAAGGCGGCAGTACCATATACCCGGGCGAACGTTGAGGAACTCTACCATCTAGTGGTCACGATGGTAGTGACAAATATAACCTTTTACAATTCTCCTTTTACAAACTGCCTGGCAAAAACCTAATCTCGCAAAATTCTATACCCTAGCCAAAATATGTGGCTTGGCCGTTTACGCGCAAGATGTGAACATCACATACATAATAATAACATTATCAAACAAATTACACAAATTGATCTAACCCTAAAGTAAGCAAATTATTTCATTGTGTCGTGGGTGGGGTGTGGGTACTAATTAATAGAAATACACAGATAATTATACTGTTACATACAAAATGAACACCCTAATCCAAAAATAAGTTGCAAGGGCAATCAATTTTTGCGTCATAGAAATAGTCATAGAAAATATATTAATAAATCTCACTTTTGTTAAGTACGTAGGTAGTAGATTTAAATTGTTTTTTTTTATATATAAACTATTGTAGGAAATAAAAGAACGACATTAATCGTTCTTTTATCTTTTGTCCCCATTGAAAAATAGACCATCTGCCATTTTACCAGGCAGGTGATGAGAGCTTCATTCCAACTCTTTCCATCAGGAGAGCCATCTCCTCGTTTACTATCTAATGATCTATAAAAATTTTTTATCTATGCTTTCTTTTCATTTTGTCGGGAAATATAGTTATAACCAAAAATTAATTTAGATAGCCGAATCAGGGTGCATTATGATTTTATTATATCTTCTATTCTTCTATTCTATCTATTTATGAAAGAAATAAAATCAATCAAACAAAATCATCCTAAATCAGGGATGGGAAAACTACGGCCCGCGGGCCATCTCCGGCCCGCGAAGCGTCTAAATCCGGCCCACGACCATTAAACAAAAATCATTGATCCATCAAAAAAAATTGAAATTTCTTTCTTTTTCTAATAGTTATTTTGTAATATTACATAATAAATTCGTGTTTCAGAAAACATATTTTTAGTTGAATCTAGTTTATCACTCACTTGTACTTTTATTTCACTATTATTATACACTAAATTATTTAATTTTATCGACCGGTTTCGCTTTTTAAAGCATCTTCAGGACGTAATATTCTTTACTGACAGTTTAGTTTTAGATACAACATAAACAAAATATTTTTAAAAAAATGATAGTGGGTAAACTTAAAAATAAACACAATTTCTGTATTGCCAGCTAACACGGTTCTCCCTAAACATTTAGGTGTTTCCTAGTATATAATTTTATCCCCCATTAAATTAACTGTAATTACTTACAAAATAATATCAGAATTATAAATGTCAAATAAAGTCAACTAACTTACAAATAAATTATTTTACGATGTCAACATTATATTTGTGTGGTCATTGCTAATTAAATTTTAATAAATTTAATAATTAATTAATAATACAATTGCCTTTATATTATTATTGATAATATAATTATCATTGTATTCAATTATCAAATTTAAAATATAAAAATGTCAAAATTAATATACAATTATGGTTAATTAGATGTCAATAAATGATTATAATAATAACATGATTATTCAGAAACTTAAAATAATAATTATAATATAGTAAATTGGAAGAATAAATCTTCACTACATATGTATATGCGCACATATACATATACATATATATACATATTGTCCTTACTCATTCAAATTTACATCAAAAATATTTAACAGGGGGGAGTTATTAAGTTCGGTTTGGTCATTTAAAAGTTTTGGTTCTCCTTTGTGTCGATTTATTTCTAACGCTTCTAGGGCGTTTGGTCTTCTACCTTTGCTGCAAAAATGTAATAATTTTAAATTTTTTGTTAAATCAAAAGTGTGACCTTCAGTAATAAGGTGTTGAGCAAAGGTAGAAGATTCACCTTTCCCCGAGCGCCAACTTCGAAGGTGTTCTTTTATTCGTGTTGAGAATGACCTTCCAGTTTGACCGATATATATAGCTATATATAATCTCTAAAATCTTGTATACTTAATAACAAACAGAAAATAGCAAATGAATCAAAAAGTGGTGTGTATCAATTGATGTGCGAAGACTGTCAAGCTATATATGTCAAGCTATATATACCTTTGCTCAACACCTTATTACTGAAGGTCACACTTTTGATTTAACAAAAAATTTAAAATTATTACATTTTTGCAGCAAAGGTAGAAGACTCAACGCCCTAGAAGCGTTAGAAATAAATCGACACAAAGGGGAACCAAAACTTTTAAATGACCAAACCGAACTTAATAACTCCCCCCTGTTAAATATTTTTGATGTAAATTTGAATGAGTAAGGACAATATGTATATATATGTATATGTATATATGCGCATATACATATGTAGTGAAGATTTATTCTTCCAATTTACTATATTATAATTATTATTTTAAGTTTCTGAATAATCATGTTATTATTATAATCATTTATTGACATCTAATTAACCGTAATTGTATATTAATTTTGACATTTTTATATTTTAAATTTGATAATTGAATATAATGATCATTATATTATCAATAATAATATAAAGGCAATTGTATTATTAATTAATTATTAAATTTATTAAAATTTAATTAGCAATGACCACACAAATATAATGTTGACATCGTAAAATATTTTTTTTTATTTTTTTTTATATCATAAGATAGCAAACAAGCAGATGGGTCTCCTGATGGAAAGAGTCAACCATCGCCTATAGACACCAAAGATGTTAATGGTGCGTTGCTATCTTGTGGCGAGGTCTAATGCCACTTGCATAAGTTTACCGGCTACCTTACCCTCCAAACCGGAACTCGACAGCGACAAGCACTGATGCTATTGTGGCAGGAATAGGTAAGGCGGTGGTACCAGACCCGGGCGAGACAATGCAGAACTCTACCACCTAGTAAAGTAGTAATTTAGTAGTAATTTATTTGTAAGTTAGTTGACTTTATTTGACATTTATAATTCTGATATTATTTTGTAAGTAATTACAGTTAATTTAATGGGGGATAAAATTATATACTAGGAAACACCTAAATGTTTAGGGAGAACCGTGTTAGCTGGCAATACAGAAATTGTGTTTATTTTTAAGTTTACCCACTATCATTTTTTAAAAAATATTTTGTTTATGTTGTATCTAAAACTAAACTGTCAGTAAAGAATATTACGTCCTGAAGATGCTTTAAAAAGCGAAACCGGTCGATAAAATTAAATAATTTAGTGTATAATAATAGTGAAATAAAAGTACAAGTGAGTGATAAACTAGATTCAACTAAAAGTAATGGAATTTCACCAAGTGCCGACGATTGAAAGTGTAAAATCTATTAAAATGGCAAATACAGCCAAACTTATCGTCAGTTATAAGCAATAAAAATTCAAATTTATGAAAGTCAACGAACACCTGTGGTTTAATAGTAGCTGCAAAAACAAAAGGTAATTCCAAAATACATTCACAATAACTTAAAAAGTATGAACACAAAATTACATGTAAGAAATCTTATTGAATGTACTAAAAGAAGGTGGCTAAACGAGGAATTAAAAGCTTTGTATTGCCAGCGCAATAATCTAGGCTCCCACATTAAAGTGGCCCATATGGAGCTTCATAGAAGATTGAGTAATATAGAACTAGATATTCTTTCGCAAGAAGTCTATGAGTTTAATAAAAAGATTTCAGCCAAAATACATAAAAACACTTTAATAAATTACAAAATCTTAAAAAAGAGAAAAAGGAAAGTCAAATTAAAGTCAATTCACAAATGGAAGAAATAAATCAAAGACAGTTTTATAATAGAGTATATAACACGTCTAACGTTTCTTTCGATCCAAAGGAATTGTCTCTGTTAGAAAAAGGTCCTAAATACTGTCCCAAATTTAAAAACACCAAGAAGGATTTAGAAAACTTGGCAATTGACTTAGAGATATCAACAAACGACAAAACCACAAAATATATTTTAAATAAAAAGATAAAGGAGGAACTATTACATAAAAATCAAAAAGACCATAACAGTAGTAACCAAGAATGGAAAATTTTAAAGAATATTAAAAATAAAGTAAAAGAAAATGATCTCATCATTACAAAAGCAGACAAGGGCAATACACTCGTAGTTACATCTAGACAAGAGTACGATAATAAAATACAGGAATTTTTAGAGAAAGGTAAATTTGAATTGCTAAAACACGACCCCACGAAAAAGTTTAATGATTTGGTTAAAAATATCCTCAGTTCCACTAACAGCATATTCGGCCCAGCAGATATGTACAGGTGTAAGGTGATGAACCCTCAGACGCCAAGATTGCACGGTTACTTCAAACTGCATAAACAAGGAACACCCATTCGACCGGTGGTGTCCTATACTAACGCACCTACTTATCGTATTGCTGCTGAAACCAACAAAATATTTAAAAATTTAACAAGATTTGAACCTCAGTATGCAGTAAAAAATAGTTTAGATTTAGTTGACAGAATAAAAAATATGAACATACCCGATAATGCCATTTTAGTTTCGTTTGACGTCCAAAATCTGTTTCCGAGTATACCTATATCAAAATGCAAGGAAGCTATCCATGAAGTAATGATGCAATCATTAATCGAACCGCAGAAAGTAGTAGATCTCAACCATATATTTGATATTTGTCTTGAACAAAATTATTTTATATATAACAATAAAATTTATAAACAGGCAGACGGATTAGCAATGGGAAGTCCTTTATCTCCATTGTGTGCCGACATATTTATGGATAAAATAGAGCAACTAATATTTAAAGATAATAGTTTCCAAAAGTATGTGTTATACTGGTTTAGATATGTCGATGACATTTTATGCGTATGGACCGATCCAGAAGAACTACTTAAAAACTTTTTGTGTTATATTAATTCCATAAATACGCAGATTCAATTTACTATGGAAATTGGACACGATGAAATAAATTTTCTGGATATCACAATATCAATAACAAAGAACCAACATACATTTAAAATATACAGGAAAGATACATTTTGTGATAACATAATACCTGAGGACTCGCATCATCCAGTAAATCATAAACATTCAGCATTTCACGCTATGATCCATCGACTAGTATCAGTCCCTATGAATGAAGATAATTTCCAATGTGAGCTTAATACTATAAAAACAATAGCTCAAAATAATGGATATGAACCAAAGGTCGGTTCAAAATCGACTCATTATTGAAGAAGAAGCAGAAGAAACTAATGGCCCAAACCTTGTATTCAGGACATAAAAATGACAATTCAACTAAACGAAGATATATTAGACTACCGTTTATAGGAGGGATATCGTATACAGTCTCACGTTTGCTCAAGGATTGCACACCCGTTTTTTACACAACAAAATCTCTAAAATCTTGTATACTTAATAACAAACAGAAAATAGCAAATGAATCAAAAAGTGGTGTGTATCAATTAATGTGCGAAGACTGTCAAGCTATATATATCGGTCAAACTGGAAGGTCATTCTCAACACGAATAAAAGAACACCTTCGAAGTTGGCGCTCGGGGAAAGGTGAATCTTCTACCTTTGCTCAACACCTTATTACTGAAGGTCACACTTTTGATTTAATAAAAAATTTAAAATTATTACATTTTTGCAGCAAAGGTAGAAGACTCAACGCCCTAGAAGCGGTAGAAATAAATCGACACAAAGGGGAACCAAAACTTTTAAATGACCAAACCGAACTTAATAACTCCCCCCTGTTAAATATTTTTGATGTAAATTTGAATGAGTAAGGACAATATGTATATATATGTATATGTATATGTGCGCATATACATATGTAGTGAAGATTTATTCTTCCAATTTACTATATTATAATTATTATTTTAAGTTTCTGAATAATCATGTTATTATTATAATCATTTATTGACATCTAATTAACCGTAATTGTATATTAATTTTGACATTTTTATATTTTAAATTTGATAATTGAATACAATGATCATTATATTATCAATAATAATATAAAGGCAATTGTATTATTAATTAATTATTAAATTTATTAAAATTTAATTAGCAATGACCACACAAATATAATGTTGACATCGTAAAATAATTTATTTGTAAGTTAGTTGGCTTTATTTGACATTTATAATTCTGATATTATTTTGTAAGTAATTACAGTTAATTTAATGGGGGATAAAATTATATACTAGGAAACACCTAAATGTTTAGGGAGAACCGAGTTAGCTGGCAATACAGAAATTGTGTTTATTTTTAAGTTTACCCACTATCATTTTTTAAAAAATATTTTGTTAATTTGTATCTAAAACTAAATTGTCAGTAAAGAATATTACGTCCTGAAGATGCTTTAAAAAGCGAAACCGGTCGATAAAATTAAATAATTTAGTGTATAATAATAGTGAAATAAAAGTACAAGTGAGTGATAAACTAGATTCAACTAAAAATAATGGAATTTCACCAAGTGCCGACGATTGAAAGTGTAAAATCAGAAAACATATATCAATATTTTTATTTCAATTATTAAATCAGGGGTGGGGAAAATTTTTCATTATAAATATAGCCAAAAATGCAACAACTTGGCCCGCCATATATTTTATTAGCAAATATTGGCACGCGAACGAAAAAGTTTCCCCATCCCTGTCCTAAATCATTTTTTACTCCGTGTTGTTCCGGGCATCCTTTGAAGAATAAACCATGTGTAATTCTGCCAGGCAGTCCGTAAAAGGCGAGTGATTGGTCAAACTTGTCACTACCATCGTGACAACTAGGTGGTAAAGTTTTGCAACGGCTCGCCCTGGTACTTACCGTCGCCTTACCTATTCTTGCCGCAATAGCGTCCGTGCTTGTTCTTTATTTTATATCATAAGATAGCAAACAAGCAGATGGGTCTCCTGATGGAAAGAGTCAACCATCGCCTATAGACACCAAAGGTGTTAATGGTGCGTTGCTATCTTGTGGCGAGGTCTAATGCCACATGCATAGGTTTACCGGCTATCTTACCCTCCAAACCGGAACACGACAGTGAAAAGCACTGACGCTATTGCGGCAGGAATAAGCAAGGTGGTGGTACCAGACCCGGGCGAGACAATGCAGAACTCTACCACCTAGTAGCCACGATGGTAGTGACTCACATAGCCAATCGGTCGCCTTTTACGACCTGCCTGGCAGAACGGCAGTTGGTCTATTCTTCAAAGGAGCCCGGAACCAACACCTTGTTTCTGTCGTGTTCCAGTTCGAGAGAAAAGTAGCCGGTAAACTTATGCATGTGGCGTTACCAACCCGTTACATAGATTACAACTTTGTGTTATAGAGAACGCACCATTAACAACTTTGTGTTATAGAGAATAGTTTCTCTTTTCATCAGGAGACCCATCTATTTTATTTATCCTATTATATAAAATTTAAAAATAAATGTTACAGTAGCAATCATTGCGTTATTGAAGATATATTTACCGAGCATAAGAATAGATTTATTAGGACTTGAGCTGCAATCTAAATACATTGGCAAAGTAATGATGATGGGCTGAAGAAAATATATTGTGACACGACATTGTTATATTGTTCCCCTAACAAATAGGTGACAGTGAGTAATGCCGACAGTGCTACTCAGTTACAGACCAACAAATATCTCTCTGGGTTTAGACTTGGTGTACGTTAAGATTCAGATAACCTAGTTACCTTAAAGTCGAATCATTGTTCATTCATTAAAGATCTCTTCCCGGCCGTACAGTTGCAATGTTTAAATGTTAGATATTTGTAATAAACAAACAACTTTAAGATTGTATAAGCTCTAAGCAATCTAAACAAATATATTAGAAGACTTCAGGTTAAAAAAAATGTTGATAGCTATACAGGATACCCGAAGCACTTCAGGTATTTGTATATGTACTATAATTCAGGTATACAATAGCGAAACAGCGGGACTACTAGGTGATCAAATACTCAGCCAAAATTTGAATTTGTGCTACTAACGCCACGGGTATCCTATTATCTTTTTATTTGAGTCTTGTAAGCGACATGATGCCCATTGACATGGAATAGTGACACGATGACACAGTAACTTAGGAGCGTTGCAAAGAAGACGCCTTCGTCGCTGAAACCGACGACGGCGAAGATAAGATTGGATTGGTGATAATTGTCATTGTAATATTTATGGTCGTTAAGGTATTTCGGATAGTATATGCGTTGTCATTGCAACTTTTTGTAACAGTTGCAACATAACGAAGAAAAGAATTGAATACTGGAAGCGTATAGAATTATAAAATCTATCGCTTTCGTTAAGAAACGGTAAATAGTATGCATGTTGCTTACAGCAAATTAACACGACCGCTTAAAGTACCGTAAAGTAATATCTTTCACTTGATGAGTGTCACTTATAATTTTCAGTGTCACTGCTAAAGGCAATCTAACAAAGTACAAACCTACTGTATGTTTGTGTTGCAATTCGGTTAGGATTCTAGTTTTAAATAAAATATACATTAATGTAACAACAAGGTAAAGTCCTAGCCAGCTCCTTTTTGTAAGTGTGGTACCTAAAGCTAATCTAGAAACCTACTTCATTCTTATATAACAAATCGGATAGAAATTTCTTGCCGCAATAGTGCTTTTGTTTCTAGTTATGTACAGATTGATACTCAACAATTTACCCCTATGCCCTTAGCGGCGCTCTTCGTGATTCCTTTAATTAATATGTATAAGTCTAACAATTTAAACGTAGCTAAACGGCGATTAACTACCAAGTCAGAAAATGACCAAATTTAAATAATCACCAAAATCAAACTGATCTTTTCTAAGTATCTATTTAAATACAACAAATCATCTAAATAAATTATTATGAGTCATGATTATTGTTTAATATACGAATTTTTCTGTCAGTAGTCAATTGAAAAATATTTTCGTTAATCGTCCTTAGGAAGAATTAGTTTAGGTGAATATTCAATCACAATATTTAAGATTTAATAGGAACCTATGTTGATATCTAAATATTAAAATCACTTCATAACTAAGAATCAGAACAGTATAACTTTCTAAAACACGTAATGGGCACGTAATTTTACGGTCGCAAAAAATCAAAAGATATGATATTCAACTCATATATAGCTAGCTTCCCCTCATTACCCAAAAAATGACTTTTACTTCTACGTAGGTATTATCCAATACCAATTTGCTGGGAATATCTGTTCTAACAAAAAATATACCTACTACTTTTTTATATCATTATCAATCAAGCAGATGGCTGTCCTGATGGAAAGAAACACCATCGCCTATAGACACCAAAGATGTTAATGGCGCGTTGCTATCTGTGTGACGAGATGGCGATGCCACATGCATAAGTCTACCGGTTACTTCACCCTCCAAATCAGAACACGACAAGGACAGGTATAGTCGCTATTGCGACGGGAATAGGTAAGCGGTGGTACCAAATACCCAGGCGAAACGTTGCGGAACTCTGCCATCTAGTAATCACGATGGTAGTGAAGTGTTTAGCCAATCGATTGCCTTTTACGACCTGCCTGGCAGAACGGCATTTGGCATACTTATGACATTATCATAAAGCTTATTCCCCCGTGTTGGTCCGGGCCCCTTTGAAGAATAGACCCTATGCAGCCGCCAGGCTGTGCGTAAGAGGCGAAAGATTGGGTATACGAATCACTACCGTCGTAGGTACGTTCTAAGTGGTAGAGTTCTGCATTCAATCACCCAGGTTTGGTACCACAGTCTTTACTATTCCTGTCACAATAGCATCAGTGCTTGTCAGTGTCGTGTTCTGGTTTGGAGGGTAAGGTAACAGGTAAACTTATGCATGTGACATTAAGACGGATAGCAACGCACCTTTAACATCTTTGGTGTCTATAGGTGATAGTTTCTCTCTCTTACTCTTTTTATCAGGAGAACTATTTGCTTGTTTGCTAACATATAAAAAAAGGTCTCGGATCGACGCCTTAACCATTACATAGTATAAAACAAAGTCGCTTTCTCTGTCTGTCCCTATGTCCCTATGTATGCTTAAAACTTTAAATCTACGCAACGGATTATGATGCGGTTTTTTTAATAGATAGAGTGATTAAAGAGGAAGGTTTATATGTATAATAACATTCAATATATTGTAGAGAAATACTGCAATTTTTGAGTTTTCTGATGTCATGTCGTAAATAATTATATTTTTTCCGCTTACATTGAAAACGCAGGCTAAACCCTAGGAGATTTATCAAAATAATGTACTAAGTATTTGTACGCTTTGAAAAGGTCTACAGAAAACTCCGCGATGGTATATGTCTATATCTTATGGATAACCCACAATAGCATTTTTTTGTCATTTACTTTTTACGAGAAATATTGTTCTTTTTTTCGAAGCAATTTTAAGCAATACAGCACTAATGCTTATCCAATTAAATACGTTAAATATATTGATGATTTAATATAAATTAATATGGCCGTTTACAGCATGAAATTTAAATTAATATTTTCGAAGATATTACAGATTTAAAATGCAGGGGCATAGCGGTTGCGGGGTTACCGGCTGGTCGGCGGTGCGCGTGGAATGTTCTGAAACCGCTGGGAAACTGTTAATTTTCGGATAAATAAATATAGGACGTCAGCTGAAAACCAAAATTTAGTACATTCTTTTTTTTAACTAAATATCACCATATAAAAATCACGTGGATGATTAGAAGTAGTATTAACAAATTATTTGTTTTAGGGAATTTTTTAGCCTGTGTTCGGAATTTTATATGATCAAGTACATTCAATCATGTAATACGTTAGCACGTTCCGTAGATAATATCTTCAGGTATATCGTGTAATTTTTGTAAAATTGTTGTTTAACAATCAATGTAAAAAAATGTGATTTAGCAAACCAGTTATTAACTTCCCACTACGTACGTCGACCAACTATGTAGAGTAACTTCCTTATTACTGATTTTATCCCGATTTTCGAAAACCGAGTTTTCACCAGATGTCCACGTTTTAAGGGTCCTTGGAATCTTTACCGACTATTTTGACGATGAAGTCAGTATGTCTGTATGTATGTATGTGTGAGTGTGTGTGTACGTGTGTATGTAAACATCTCTTAACTTTTGAACGGCTAGACCGCTCGAAATGCGGTTGATGGCATTCGATTGAATTCCGCTCAACTTAGATTTCCTGAAAATTTGAAACGATTCGGTCCAGGAGATTTTGAAAAATTTTGAAAAAACACCAAAAAAAATTTTGACGAAACAGTATTTTTTTAATATAACTTCCAGACTTATGTACCAATTGAGTACAAAAACTAATCCGATCTATTCCTCAAAAAACTACGTCTAATACATAAATTGCATCAAAATCGGTTAATCCGTTTGGGAGTAATCGTTGACGAAAAATTTTGAAAAAAGTGTGTTTTCGACATAGCTACGAAATTTTTTAACCAATCATTTTTTGGTGTTCTAAAATATTTTAGTACTAAAATAACTACGTCAAATGCCGTTTCAAAAATCAAAATCGAATCTAATTCTCAAAACTTATACCTTTCAAACATTAAAATTACGTTGTTTTTAGCAAACTTTCTTTTTTTTAAATAACTTTCAAGTTAATTTACTGATTGACTTAAAAATACCATCAGCTTTTGTTCTTTAAAAACTGCGTCAAATACCATTAATTTAATTAAAATTGGTCAATTTGTTTGGGATTTATCAAAGAAGAAAATTAAAAATAAAATGTTTTTTGACATAGCATCGAATTTTTCAACCTATCGATTATTTAACTAAAACAATATTTTAGATCTCAAAAATTGAGTTGAATGTCATCATCGTTTTCAAATATACAGCTTTTCAAAAATTAATAATAGGTAGTAGGTACTGCCATTTTTAACAAAATAGACGTTTGAACTGAAAAATCTATGCTTATGTTTTTTACCCTTTTGAGCTTAAAATACCTTAACTTAGTGAGAAGTTTCAGGGATGGCCGGTAGAGTCAACCATTTACACATATTTTCCCGTTTGTCCCGATGCCTCGCCTTAATAAAGGGTCAAACCTTCAACGTTGCAGGCTTAGATTTGAGCGTTGACTGTTTTTCACATGGCCAACTATATATCGCTCTTTCAAGAGTAACCTTTAAAGAAAACATGTTTGTATTGTCTAATGGCAAGAAAGCTGTGAACGTTGTATATAAAGACATTCTGTAATATATTAATTGTAGAAATAAAAGAAATAGGTAAAAATGTAAAAACCAAAAATGTAGTACCTATATTTGACCGCCCCGTTGTTCGAGTGGTTAGTGGCCCTGACTACGCAATCGACGGGGCTCGGGTTCGATCCCCGACGGGGACAAGCATTTTCGTGATGAGCATAAATGTTTGTATTTCCGGGTTTGGGTGTTTATTAAATATATTCCAGTATTTATATATGTATTTCTATGTATTAGTATCGTTGACTAACACCCATTACACAAGCAAATAATTTGCTTACTTTGGGGTTAGATCAGTAAGTGTAATTTGTCCCGTGAATATTATTATTATTATTATTTATATATTCCAAAGATAGCAGAACACCAAATTTAACGCGTGCGGGCCACGCGCAATAATGAATTAATCAAAACTACTGGATCGATTTTAATCATTTTTTTTTCACTGAGCGACATAGGCGATATATTTTATATCCGTGCGAAGCCGGGGCGGGCCGCTAGTAAAGTATAAGAAGGAATTAGAAATCGTTTAAATTATATCACAAGTCTTTGTGCCCGTGTTTATTTATTTAATACATTATTGTACACAACTCGTACTTTATTTTGTATAATTATCTATTCTGTGTACACGCTTAAAGAAAATGGACAAATCTATGCCTAATAGTGAAGAAGTATAAGATCCAAAAGTAAAATAAGATATTTTTTTTTTGAAAATGCCAGGACACGAAATTAACGCATATATTTACAAAAATCACTTATGCTTCATTTTATACTTTATCGATGTACCTATAAAACTCTCTCACACGGATAGGTCCTATGCCGTAAAATAATCTCTTACATCTTATACCTTTAAACGAACGAGATATATATATACAATATTTTCATTTGCATATATGTATAAATATACGGTGTGTAAAGAAAACCCTGTTTGATCCGAAAGAAGCATATAGGTTGGTTAAAGGCATTATTGAAAAAATATTAAAATGACTTTATTTCTGAAAATAAAAAAGGTATCTTTTTTTTAATATTCGTGTTTTTACTTATATCTACCTAGAGTTAAGCAAATATTTTAAAAATGACAACACTTTGTCGCTGTTTGTTTCATTGTTTCGCTTTGGCGGCTTTCGCACAAACATCGTGCGAGGGCGCGGTGTTTGTTTTTCAGCTTTTTACAAACGAACTTTAAACGCACCGCACATCCTTCGGTAGCATCCGACTTGCACGGCATTCTTTGATAATAAAATTTACTTAGATGTAGGTGTTGTCATACTTAATGTATGAAAATACCATGAAAGATTACTTTTTTTATTGGGAAACTAATTAATCCATAAAATAATTACACATATGTAACCGTATTACTGTACCAAATAGCACCTTTAATTATCCGATAGGGTTTTCTTTACACACTGTATAATCTGAGTCTCAGAAACGGCTTTCATTTTCATGAATTTTTTTATGCAGAGGGTTTCGGGCGATCGGTCGATCTAGCTAGGTTTCATTTTTAGAAAACGACGTTTTTGCCAAAAAACTACCGAAAAAAGCTCGGTCATCCAGAAACTTATCTTTAAACACTGATAATGAAATAATATATAACACTGATATTGATATAAACAGACAGATTGATCAATGTTGGTTATGCACGAGCTATGATACTCGTAGCATCTATGTTAAGGCAACAGAAGCAACAAATTCCCTATTGAGCTGATGTGATTAACTGTGTATTTATAGTGGCAGACTCACGGGACCTTGGCGGTTGGTGCCAGCAACCAGAGACATTTACATGTAACGGTAACGGCTAGCGACTAGATTTCGAACAAATACAGATGTCCGAGAAATACGAGCGGAGCAGGCGTGGGCTACTGACAAAACAGATTTTAGTAATTAAAGCGAAATTACTCACAGATGTAAGAAAACACAGAGGAAGCGTTTAGTAAACTTGAAGCCAGCGATACGGAATCTATACATATAAAAATCAATTGCTGTTCGTTAGTCTCGCTAAAACTCGAGAACGGCTGAACCAACTTGGCTAATTTTGGTTTTGAATTCATTGTTCAAGTCCAGGGAAGATTTTAAAAGGTGAGAAAATATAGATAAAAAAGAGTAGTTAAAAAGGTTAAACAACTTTTGCCGAGTCAGCTAGTATGAAATAAAATAAATCGCAGTGAATTAAAATTCAATCAAACAAAATTGTTTTTAAAAAAATTGTAAAGTGCGCCTCGGGCCACGCGCATTATAGGGTTCTGAAGTTGCCCATCAAAATAATGTGGACTAAGAAGAGGGCTTTAATAGTTTTATACTATGAACATTTAAGCTATTCAACGTCAATGACATATATTCGCACCACAGGTTCACCGCCTATAAAAACTTCTTGAAATACATTTTATAAGTTTGTCGACTATTACTCAAAAACTTGTAAAGCCTGCTAAGCCGTGATAGTGTTTCTTTTAGCTTTATTATATTTACTACCAATACCCAAAACCAACAATTTAGCTGGTAGAGGGGGTACAATTGACTCTAACAAAAATTAACACTAGAGCTAAATATTTCACAAACGCGTCCCTTAATCAAAAAATAATAATAATAATAATTTATTTCAATATTCGAATTACAAGTAAATTTATCAGAACTACATTACATATATGAACTTAAATAAAACATTCTTATTGAGAATAACCAGGGGCTCTCAAACTAGGCAGTTTTTTCACAAATCTACTTATTTAATGTTTTTTGACACACGGTACACGAGGACTTTACATGGAGAAGAGCTACCCTAAAAAATATCTTTCAAGATTTTGTTACCACTTTGTTTCCGTGACTATTGTTTATATTATATACAATAGGGTGGAGTGAAAAAAAAAATTTTTTTTTCTTCTTAGCCTGGGGGTCAAATTTGTAGCTTATAAAAAACAAAAATTTTTGAAAAAAAAATAAAATTTTTTACTCAACATCTTGAGGCAGCCCACTCATTTTTAAAATTAATTACGAGTAAAAATATTTGGTTGCAAAAAAAAAAAAATTTTTGTCTTTTAATGTCTTAAAACATCCAAGAATTGGCAATTATGATCATTTCCAACTCAAATTTTATTCTAGTGCCCTAACGAGGAATGTTACTTTTTTGGATTTATTTAAAATATAATTTTTTTAAATAATTAATTTTTAAAAAACAATAGTCACAAAAATTTTTTTTAACTTGTGATTTTTAATTGGCATAAAAGAGGATATTTTGAAGTTTTTAGAACGCTTTTAAAAATTTTTTTTTGCAACCAAATGTTTTTACTCGTAATTAATTTTAAAAATGAGTGGGCTGCCTCAAGATGTTGAGTAAAAAAAATTTTTTTTTTTTCAAAAATTTTTGTTTTTTATAAGCTACAAATTTGATCCCCAGGCTAAGAAAAAAAAATAATTTTTTTTTCACTCCACCCTAATACAACTTTCTAGTGCTAAGGATCTCTGCGCTAGACTGCGGTCACGGACGGACAGACATAGGGAAACTATAAGGGTACCTAGTTTACTTCGGAACCCTAAAATGGTTGTAAAAGTAACAACGGGAATGTTTATATTACTAAAAGGGCTACCTTAGTGTCAAACTAGTTACACTTTAAACGTTAAAATGTTACTTAGACGTTACTTAGTTGGTAATAAGTTTCAGTTTCTGCGATTGTTATTAAAGAACTATATACAAACAAAATTTTTGAAGAGAAATTATTTATATAAAACTGAGAAAGAATGAAGTAAATAGATTTATAATGCGAGTGTGGAAGTATATAGGTCCCAGGAAAGAGCAAGTCTTCCATACCAAGATGATGTTTGGATGGATGGATATTTTTTACTCAATCACACAAAAACTACTGAACGGATTTGACGGATTTGGCACACAGGTAGATGATGGCGAGGAATAGTACATAGGCTACTTTTCATTCTGTAAAAATTAGGTGGTCCCACGGGGTTTGCCAAAAACTTTTATAATGCAGCAAGCTGCACGCTGCAGTTAGTATAATATAAAAAATCAATTACTTAGATTAAAAGTTAATAAATAATGATAAAAATATGAAATAGACATATGCTCCCTGTCACATCATGTCCCATTAGTAAAATTATTGTTTACTTCATACTACCAATGTGATACCACCAACCAATAGAACCAATAGTACAAAATATTGATTGAAGTTATTGTGGCTTACCCGAATTTAGCGCTCCATCTATTTCATTTAAAAAGTCTTAAAGGAAGTTATTTGGCATTTAATTACCACACATTTGAATGTTATATTACAAACAAAATATTTTTTATTGTGGTACTGTCCAAACAATGCGTTCGTGAATTTTACAACGCCGAATTAGATGAACCGTCATTATTAATGATTACTAATTAGTGATTACAAAAAACATGGTCCGGGCTTCCTTTGAAAAATATACCATCGAAGCATTTCACCATGCATTCGTAAGAGACGAAGCGGGTCAATACTATCGTGGCTAATATGTGGTAGAGGTGTGTACTGAATCAAAGGTTTTGATTTCAGGGCCGGATACGATAACCTTATTTATTCCTTAAAATCTTTATCGTCTCCGCGAAATTATTTATTCCGGCCAGAATGGTGAGCAACTGAGTGTATTACGATTAAAATGAGAGAGTGAGTGGCATAGCGAATTGCGTATCTACACAATTCCGTGAGACGCGACAAGCCATAATCAATCTGAAAAATGTGTAAACAGTTGATCCTACAGGCCACCCATAAAACTCCACGCTAAATTAAGGAATTTTAAGCTGAAAAGAGTAAACTAAAAACTATAAGTATAGGTTTTTTCAGTTCAAACATCTATTTTATTAAAATGACAGTATATTGATTTTTGAAAAACTATATATACATTTTGGAAACGATGATTGAATTTGATCTTTCGAATTATATTCAACTCAATTTTTGAGATCTAAATCTTCAGTAGTTTTGTTGCTTTAGCTAAATAATCGATAGGTTGAAAATTTTGAAGCAATTTTTTTCCAAAAATTTGCCTCACTGATAAATCCCAAACAAATAGACCGATTTTGATTCAATTAACGGTATTTGCCGCAGCTTTTAAAAGAAAGAAGCTGATTAGATTTTTTAAGTCAATCGGTGTTACCCTGAAAGTAATCAAAAATATTAAGTAAATTTGTTAAAAACAACTTAATTTGAAAAGCTGTAACTTTTGAAAATTAGATTCGATTTTGATTTTAGAAACGGCGTTCGATGTAGTTTTTTTAGTACTAAAATATCGTAGAATACAAAAAAATGATTGGTTGAAAAATTTCGAAGTGATTATGTCGAAAAAACACTTTTTTCAAAATTTTTATTTCAACGTTTTCTTCCAAAGAGATAAACTGATTTTGACGCATTATGCATTAGATATCGTTTTTTGAGGAATAGAGTTGATTAGTATTTGTACTCAATTGGTATATAATCTGGAAGTTATATTAAAAAAATACTGTTTCACCAAAAATTTTTTTGAGGTTTTTTCAAAATTTCCCAAAATCTCCTGGGCTGATTTGGTTCAAATTTTCAAGAAGTCTAAGTTGAGCGGAATCCAATCGAATACTATCAACCACGTTTAGATCGATCCAGTCGTTGAAAAGTTATGAAATGTTTACATACACACACACACACACGCACGCACATACACACACACGCACATACACACACGCACATACACACACACACATACAGACATACTGATGTCATCGTGAAAATTGTCGCAAAACGTTCCCAGGACCTCAAAATGTAGAGATCTGGTGAAAACTCGATTTTCGAAAATCGTGGCAACATCAGTAACTTCCTAATCTACATCCTTAGAGGGAAGTTAAAAACTACTTACATTAGTTATATTTTATATTACTGTGGAATTGGTGGGAGCGAGAAAAATATACAGGGAAACGTTCATTTAAAGATACGATCACAGAATATGACACGCTGCAATAACGAAAAGACCAAGTGAGCCAAAGGAATAAATAACGTAAATCATATCCGTGCCTGGAGCCGGAATAAGTGAATAAATTCACCCCGAGGAATGAAGATTACCCACCACTACTATGTGGTAGAGGTCTGGTACCACCGCCTTTCCTATACCTGTCCCAATAGCGTCAGTGCTTGTCACTGCCGTGCTCCAGTTTGGAAGATAAGGTGGTCAGTAAACCTAGACATGTGGCATTAAGACCCTGCCACAAGGATAGCAACGCACTATTAACATCTTTTGTGTCACGAGGGTTGTCAGTTTCCATTAGGAGAGTCATCTGCTTGTCTATTTGTTTATTTTTTTTATACTTATAAAAAAATTGTGAAACACAATTTTTTTATAAGTATAAAAAAACACAACACATGATCACCTGAAAATTTATGTAGCTCCTCATTTACGCAATGGATAACTCTATCGTTAAGACGAAGAAAACAAGTTATTTTGCAATTTTCCGCGAACTTTAAGTGTACCTTTGCGATGTTACTGAAAAAGAAAACATATAAAAGCAGTGTAAGAAATGGAACAAACTTACCGTAGGTCTGAAAATAATGAAAACCCCAGCGGCACAGTTATCCACCCTCGTCCACCATACTTTATACCACGACAGTACCAAACACAAAAGCACACAATTGACGCACTCAACGCACGTTTCACTTTGCAACCGAAGCATCTTCAGGAGACACGAGCACTACTTCACTCAACGATAGCCGCGGTATCAGAGAGAGAGCTGAATCTATAAAATACTCTATCGTTACTCTTCCCTTGGAACAAAAACCGTAAGCCTCCCTACCATGGCACTTCAGCCGGACCGTCCAGCCAATCGTGCCAGCACTACTACCATCTACAGGTTAATAATGTTCGGCAATAAAGCCGAGGAGATAAACTGATTTCTTCATTCCAGTTCTTTTACAGCATAGGCAGAAAGAACCGCGTGCTATATATCTCAATCCTTGCAGATTGATCTTTAATTCCTTCACATTCATTACTCTCTTGACACCAACCTCGGGCCGTCAATCTATTTAGAGTATGTCAGTCTTGATCTTCCTCTTTTCATATTTTTAAATTCTAATGAACACGGTGACGACAAGCATTGATGCTATTATGGCAGGAATAAGTAAGGCAATGGTATCAGACCTGCCCCCCAATTCTCTATATTGAGTCGATGCTCTTAGGGCTCTCATACACATTAAACATGATAGAACGTTTAGTCGTGCTACGACGCGGCGTATATAAGAAAATGTGTAAGAGTCTTAAACGCTTCGACTAGCTCTCCGTATAATTACGTGATTTAGTCCCCCGGGCGAGACGATGTAGAACTCTACCACCGTGTAGCCATGATGACTGTAGCCAGTTATCAGATGACTCGCATGGACAATCTTTTGCCTCTTACAAACTACCCGGCAGAGCGGCAGATGTTTCGATTCTTCAAAGCGGTCCCGGACAATACTTTTTACTGAGCGATTTCGAACTAGAGAATTAAATAATATCAATAGATTTAGCAAGTGGATTCTTAAAATTACTACAGTTGCACGTGCGAATAATATATCAAAGCGTTTGGTAACCTATTGTACATATTATATGGTCAATGTGAGTGTCAAACCTATAGTTCGCAGTTATAGAAACTTACAATTAATGAATTTCATTTTAATAATCAGAATTGTAGGAATCTTGCTAAAATAATAATACATTTAATAATTATCCCAAGTACAGCTAGAATGTTCAAATTGGTTTAATATTTTAATTTAAATTAAATTTAAATTGTTTAAATTATCTCTAATTGTTATTTACGATAGCCGAAACATATAGCTTTTCAAGTCCTCCAAGGATTTCTGGAACAGATAAAAATATTGTCGGTGTGATGATCACATCGGGGTCGCCACTATTGTGGTGACCGGAATGACATCACCACTGTGGAGGTTGAAGACGTCTCATAAGGACGGTAAAGGGATGATCTTCCCAGCTAGAATATATGATAAGTGTTAAAACTTGTACATAGAGTTACAAGATAAATAATTGTTATGGTGTATGTATGATTGCTTGACTGCTATAAGATATTTTTTAATCACATAATTTAATAATAAACAAGAAAAAAGAAACCGCGTGGCTAAAAACCTTAAATTATCAAGGTATTAAATATTTACTTAAGTATTCCTTATAAATTATGAATAGGATATTTATATGCTTAGAATTTACACACACACTCCATGTTAGTCTGGGCTCCTTTGAAGAATAGACCAACTGCTGTTTTGCCAGGCAGGTCGTAAGAGGTGACCGATTGGCTACGCGTGTTACTACCATCGTAACTACTATAGGCAGTAGAGTTCCGCAACGACTCGCCTGGGTATTTGGTACCACCGCCTTACCTATTCCTGCCGCATTGACGTCGTTGCTTGTCATTATCGTGTTCCGGTTTCGACGATAAGCAACCGGTAGACTTATACATGCGGCATTGTCATCCCACACTGATAAGAACGCACCATTAACATCTTTGGTGTTTATAGGCAATGATTTCTCTTTCCATCAGGAAAGCCATCTGCTTGTTTGCTATCTTATGATATAAAAACACATACACACACACATACACACATATATACATACCTTCTTTTGCCTATTACGAAATGCTTGGCAGAACAACATAATATTTTTTATTTACAAAGCGATCTCGGATCAACACGGGAAAATATATCTAAATGACATTATAAACTGTATTAAAATCCCCAGTTCTAGGTTTATATAAACAGTAAAACCAGCGTTGGCTAAAAATATACTATTTAGAGAATATTATATTCAGATATCAACTAGCTAAACCTAGAACTGCACTTATTGGCGCCTAAAGTAGCTATAATCTATTTAGCAGTAAATCTGGCTACGCGTAGCCTCGTGTCAGCCCAAAATATCCAAATATTATAGGTATATTGAGTTATCTACATTTACCTTGTGATAAAATTAGATAGTGCTAGGCAATGCAAGCTCTACTACGCTCGGAGCGCGTTTTCAGTGTTTTGTTTCCATTACGAGACCATATATCTATATATATAAAAATCAATCCCTATTTTCCTTAGTCACGACATCACGCCTGAATGGCTGGACCAATTTCGGTAAATTTTTTTTGTTGTGTTTGCAATTGTAAGGAGAAGGTTCTTATAAAAGAAAATATTAAGAAAATTGCGCGGAAAAATAGAAAATTTAAAAATACTTAACCACCATATAAAGTTTAATGCCATTTTGGTTGCGTGGAAGGACAATCCCGTAGACTTATATAAATTACGTGTCACTTTGTTTGTCCGCTATGGATTCCTAATATGTAAGGCAAAACAACGTTTGCCGGGTCAGCTAGTAATATATGAAACTTACGTTGCAAGAATATAAATATACTGTAGTAAAATTTTCTTTTAAATTGAAATAGAGTAAGGCTAGCAAAGAAACGGTAATTTACATGATACCACCCCATAGGTCCAGTGGTTAACGACCCCGAATACGCAATCGACGGAACTCGGGTTCGATTCCCGACGGGGACAAGTATTTGTGTGATGAGCATAAATGTTTGTATTTCTGGGTTTGGGTGTTTTTTAAATATATTCTGGTATTTATATATGTATTAGTATCGTTAACTAAAACCCATAATACAAACAAAAAATTAGCTTACTTTGGGGTTAGATCAGTTAGTGTAATTTGTCCCGTGAATATTTATTTATTTATTCAGGATAATCGAAATCGCAATTCCTTTAATATTGAAATACATTTAATATTACAATTTGTCTGTTTTTCTTATAGAAATTTTATTACATTTTCACGACAAAATGACTTAGCGGATATGGATGAAATTTAGCATAAAAAATGTCTATTTCTCGACTAAGAGACTAAGTCTCGATATTTTGAAAATATTTCATATTAAAATGTGTGTTTTATGTATATGTATGTGTATATATGCATCCCTGAAGTTGTAGGCAGAGGTACAACAAGTGCACTCACGATTAGCCGAAGATACTTAGTCCTACAATGTGATAATAGGAATCCTATCGCCAACCGGGCCCTTTCCGATCCCGCGCAACGTTATTTTTATCAGAAATTTTGAACTGCCCGACCTGGGAAATAAATTAGACAAAAGTAATTTTTCAACGTAATTTAGAGATTTAACCAATCGGTTTTGCAACTACGACAATTTTTCGTCAAAATTGTATGCTGTTGTATGCTGTTCACTGCTTTAAATGTAAAATATATAAACTTAGCGGGTAATTTTAGGAATGGTTAGCAAATAAAAAGTATTTTCAAATTTCTTCTGCTGCTGCATTCGTTTTTGGCGAATTCGTTTTTGGCGGGATCACCTAATTTTTCCAGGATAAAAAGTAGCCTATGTGCTATTCCAGGCCATTATCTACCTGTGTGACAAATTTCATCCAAATCCGTTCAGTAGTTTTTGCGTGATTGAGTAACAAACATCCATCTAAACATCCATTCAAACATCCAAACTTTCGCATTTATAATATTATAAAATAATATAGATTTTATCGTACACTTAAATACGCAAAGACATGAAATCAAAAAAACAAATGCTAATATTACTTATCTAATTATGTGTTAGAGAAAACAAATAGTTTCGAGAATACAATTTTACAAAACAAACAAAATTCATCTCAAAAATAAAGTGTATATGTATAAGTGTAATATGTGTATGTACTGAAATAACATTCCCACCAAAAAACATTTTCTTGTAAGATCTTGCCGAAATAAGACTATATATGGCTCGCACTGTCAAAAAGTTATTTGTTACTAGTGTTGCCAAACTATTGATAGTTTCGCCATCGATAGTTTTAATCCAAAAAAGCCTATACAATCGATACAACCATCGATTGTATCGATTTTATAGATACTATCGATTCAATCGATAATTTAGAAGAATACAATACAATCTGCTAAGTGCAATACTATCGATACTATCTATAGTATCGTGTTTCCTAATTAAAAAAATAAGCAATACTATCGATATTATCGATACTAATGAATGTTTAGAAAACAATAGTAGCGATAGAATTTATAGTATCGATACCATCGATTGTTTTGAACTATAGATTGTATGCTAATTTACGATAGTATCGATAGTCTTGATACTGTCGATACTATCTTTTCCTAGAAATTAAATAGTATCGATACTATCGATAGGATCGATACTTTTCTGACTGGGAGATACGATACTATCGATAGTATTAATAGTTTTTTATTTTGCCAATAGTATTGTATCCTTTTGAACAATCGATAGTATCAATACTATCGATTTATTCGATAATATCGATTATAGTATCGATAGTACTACTATCGGACTACTATCGATAGAATATCGATATCCTATCGATAATCCACAATCGATCGGCAACACTATCTGTTACCTTATGTAGATCCAAGCTTCTAACTCTACACGCCCTCACTCTACAAACCATAAGTTCATAAACTCTACGCCTTAATCAAAATATGTGGCCGTTGGCTGATTCGCTACCGTCACATGGGCGTAAGGTGAAATATTACAATAATTTTACGAAACGACCAAGCCACATATTATGTTGACTAAGGTGTAGAGTTTATGAAGTTAGGGTTTGTAGAGTGACGACCTATAGAGTTAGAAAATTGTTTCTACATATATTCTAATAACTTTTTACGAGACATACGAGTCATATAGTCTTGCCGTGGCAACATTTTACACGAAAATATTTTTGGTGTAAAATATTTGGTGTCACTTGTATTGTAAGTTACTTACTTATTAAAATACTAGCTGTGCCCGCGACTTCGTTCGCGTGGAAAAAAATCTAAAATAAAAACCCGCATAGTTCCCGTTTCCGTGGGATTTCCGGATAAAAACTATCCTATGTCCTTTCTTGGGTCTCAAACTATATTTGTACCAAATTTTATCGAAATCGGTTCAGTGGTTTGGCCGTGAAAGCATAACAGACAGACAGACAGACAGACAGACAGAGTTACTTTCGCATTTATAATATTAGTATGGATTTTTATATCCGTATTGTTTGATTCCTAAGAAGTCTGTACTTATGTAATTATCAGATTTCTACCATAAAATTAAATTTCTATGGGAAGATAACCCATACAAACTTCCATCCATAATTTAAAGAGGGGATAAACAAAATCATTTTCCTCCTACACGCAAGGCTCCTTTTTCTAATAGGAGCACTAAAAGCAAACTAACAAACCTACTTTGTTTTTTATGTAAATTGCCGGATAGGTTTCTTGTTCTAAATAAACAACCCAATTTCATAAAAAGTAATTTAACAGTATCCCACGGAAATTTGTTAATAGCGACGGTAAATGTCACGTGTATTATATAATGACGACATTTTACATACGCTACATGGGGCACACTAAAAGTTTTGCACTTCTAGCTAATCCGAACTATTTGAATTTCGAATGTTATATTTTTAAAACGTTGCAACTTTCTTCGTAATAAAAAAAAACAATTGGCGGGAAATGATTTGTCAATTGTTTTTTTATCATACATCAAAGTTCTATGTACGCAACGAAAATGGAATTAAGTCAAAAAGATTTTATAGCGATGATTTTTTATAATTTTAAAAGTTCTCTTTCTCCGCGAGACTGTGCCACTCGTCTTCAAAATGCTTTTGGGAGAGAAGCACCTTGTTTGAGCACCGTGAGGCGATGGTATGCTGAATTTGAGAGAGGTCGAATTTCTTTACATGACGAATTTCGTGAAGGGCGGCCTTCAACTACCGTCAACGAAAATAATGTGGCTACAGTTAAGCGGTTAATTGAAGGAAACTCCCGGATTACCTATGAGACAATTCGAGGACTATTGGGGAGAGATATGAGCCAAATTCAGAAAATTTTACACGAAAAATTGAAAATTCGGAAACTTTGTTGTCGTATGGATCTCTCATGAACTGATAGCGGAGCAGAAGCGGGCTCGCGTGGAATGAGGCTCACAGATGCTACTGAAGTACGACCACGGATATTCTGATGCTGTATATGACATTGTCACAGAAAACGAATCATGGATTTATTGTTTTGAACCCGAAAAAAAACAGCAATCTTGTGAATGGGTGTTTAAAAATGACAACCGGCCAACAAAAGTGAAACAGGCGAGGAACGTTGGTAAAAAAATGATCGCGTTTTTTTTCTCAGCTACGGGTCCCATCTGTACAATTCCACTTGCAGATCAAAAGGGTGTTAACGCCGAGTGGTATTCTACCATTTGCTTACCCGGAATGTCAGAAAAAGTTCGCGAAAGACGACTCAAAAGCCGCATTCTCCTACACCATGATAACGCTTCTTCACACACGGCCAACAAAACAAAATCATTTTTAGCTTCCGAAAAAGTACATCTCGTCACTCATCCTGCGCATAGCCCCGACCTAGCACCCTGTGATTTCTGTATTTGCCCCAAAATCAAAGATTTGATGAGAGGTTTTACTTTTACCAACTTCGAAGAGGCTGTAATAGCCAGCGCGTAGAAAACATGCCTTCAGATCTGCGGTCCTCCTGTTTTAAAAAATGGTTCGATCGCATGAAAAAATGTTTAAAATGTAAAGGAGATTATTTTGAATAGCAATAAACATAATATTTTGGTTATTACATGTTGTTTTTTTAAGTTACGCAAAACTTATAGTGTGACATACGTATAAGGCATTTTCGCAATCTGATAACGCTATTTGTATACGGACGATTTGTAGAATTTGCCTGTATAACCGAGAAGCAATTTGGCCGAATAAAACACTTGAATCATATAAGTCCTGGGCAGAGTAACGCCCTCAACAAGCGATAGAATTACATACAATGACACGAAACCATCTTATATCCGCCTTTTTATATCATTCTTCGTTATGTATTTTGTCCATTGTTGTTATGAGGTCATTATCTCACAACAACAGGTGCATACTACAGGTGCGCCACACATCCAGCCGGCTAATACTTGTCGTTAAGCGCAGTTGCTAATACCTGCGATATTATGGTGGTGAAGAGCGATAACTGTTTACATACGTATTTACAGTCACTGTCTTTGATTTTCAAGCAACAATGTAATCTATACATATAATAAAATCGTAGGAAAGTCATGTATGTCCGGGGTAAGCTAAAAAAGTACTGCATGGATTTACTTCAAATTTTGCATGAATATTACTAACAGGTCGGGTCAACATATAGGCTACATATTATCACGCTATCACCAACGGGGGAGGAGCTGTGCGAGGTAAACGAAGTCCGCGCGGACGAAGTCGCGGGAAACAGCTAGTTGCTAATAAAGGAATAAATTATTATTTTTCGGCAAGTCTTCAAAAGGAAAATATCTTCAGCTGACAGGATTTTTTACAGCCCATAACAATATACCTAGGTTCTGACATAATATTTAGTTCTTTAACTTTCCTTCATTAAGCTTTTGATCATTTTACAGCACCACCCGATTGCCATCATTGGGTCATCCATTAAATTACGCAATATCCTTTAAGTGTGAAACGTTGTAATAGGCAGATTCTTTTCATAGAATAGTATGTGTATTGTTCGGTATATGCACGAGCATAATGTTTACTTAACTAAACATTATGCTCGTGGTACATTACTAGGTGGTAGAGTTCTGCATTGTATTGGCCGGGTTTGGTACACCGCCTTGTTATTGTCGTGTTCCGGTTTGTAAGGTCAGGTAGCCGGTAAACTAATGCATGTGGCAGTAGACCTCGCCACAAGAAAGCAACACACCATTAATATTTTTGGTGTCCACAGGCGATGGTTGATGGATGGTCCATTTTACTAAGATTCTGTTTCTCCGTCTGTCACACACACACACATATATATATATATATATATATATATATATATATATATATATATATATATATATATATATATATATATATATATATATATATATATATATATATATATATATATGTATATATAATTATTAAATATTATTTTTAAACAAGATCTTTTTAAGTTTTTATGTTTGAATATGATGTACTCAATCACGCAAAAACTTCTGAATTGATTTGAATGAAAGTTGGTACAGGTTGATGATGACCTGGAATAACAAGAATAACACATAGGATACTTTATATCCCGGAAAAATAAGTTTTAATCATGGAATTCACTAAAAACTTTCTAGGGCTGCAGAGTACATCTAGCTATTTGCTAAGAAATTAACACTTTTTGTTTTTAATGCAAAGGAATTAACATTTCCTATTTTTAATCTCTTAAACACTAAGAAAAATAGTAAACATAATATAAGATCCAAAAACATAATTGAGTATCGGCAATTAATTAGACATAAATATAAAACCAATATTTTTAATATATTAAATGTCTATTACGCTTATGTAGTGAAGTTTATAGATTATGACTTTTTAATGAGGTTGTAAAATTTATGTTATTGACACTATCCGGTGGTTAAACTGCTGGGTGACGATGGCTACATGTCAGTGATATTAATAGCGATATAATAAAGCATTATTTAACATTTTGCGTACATAAATATTTACATTACTTAGGTTAACGTTTAATTAATTTAAACACAGCACTGCATATGACGACACCCTAAAATAAGTTTGATTCATAATGAAGTAAGAAATAAGTAGAAATACAATAAATCTACCATTACATAATGCACTTACGTATTATTCTAAATCGTCAAAAATATTGTAATTGTAATCAGAAGTGATTTAAAAAAATTCAATATATGTTAACTATGCCCATATCTCAAAAAAAGTTTAATCATATCCGATTTAAACCAAAAAGAATTTGGATATAAGTTTTAGTTTGCGAAAAATTCTTGGACAAACAAACATACATTTATGAAATTCAGCAAACGTGGGGGAGGAGGAAGAAGAGTTTGAAAGTTTTATTATACTAAAATATTATCTAATTCCAACACTATTACATACATACACACATATAGGTCAAACAGATACCCTCCATTTTTTTGTCGGTTAAAAACACCTCATACAGTGTGTAAAAATACCCTGTCCGGTCCGAAAGAGGTATAAAGATAGGTCAATGACATTATCAAAAAAATAATATAATAATTCTTTTTATTAAAAAGATATCGCATTTTAAAGTGCCTCATTTTAGTACTAAAATTGAGCAACTTCCCCTTAAATCAAGCAAATATTTTGAAAATTTATCTATCAATATCTATAAAAAAATGATACAGATATGTTTGTATTAAGCTACCCAATAATACCTTGCACGATCGGACAGAGTTTCCTTTACACCCCGTATATGAGAAGGAATAAATTACGATCAACATGCTTTAGTATAAAACCTGACCCAACACTATAAATCAACGTAAGGCATTGAACACGATGCCTGCGTGCCTAGTGTAGTGTCCAAACATTACAAATAGAGCGTCTTGTAAAGGGGTCTTTGCCAAAATCTATAACAGTCTGTGATTTTACTTGGAGATTTCACAAAGTTCCGGGCTGGCTGTGGGTATTTCTGGATACAGGAACTTTAAATAACACGCTGTCACGCATTACTGTGTTGATTTAGTTATAAATAAATATTAACACGCGTGTGACATGACATGTTATATATAGTGACATTTTGTTAAAAATATTTCATGTAAAATTGATTTTTATCATGATGGTAATGGCTGATAGACAATGAAGTAAATGTGAGTTCACCTATTATGATACACTAGTTGATCCGCGCGTCTTCGCCCGCGAATAGATCAAAATGTCGTCTATGTAGTTTCTCATATAATATTTTATCCCATATTTCACCCCTTAGGGTTTCATTTTTAAAAAGTTAGCTTATATTTGACCCCAGATCTTCAACTACCTCTAGGACGAATTTCATCGAAATCGATTAAGCGTTTTAGCCGTGAAACGTTGCAGACTGATTGACAGACTTTCACGTTTATAATATTAGTATGGATTTCAAATCAAAAACTGTTGCGTGGATTGTAAGTTCTTTAATAATCAAAGGAACTCTGAAGGGCTCGATTGTCTGACTGTGTGTATCTTTTTTCATAGTTTGTAAAGAAGCAGATGGCTTCCAGTGAAAAGACACAACGATCATACTACTGTAGACTATAAATACTAAAGATGTTAATGGCGCCCTGCTATCCATGTATGGGTATAGGTATGGTAATGCCATAGTGTACAATTTGAACGGCTACCCTCCAATCCGAATCACGACAGTGACGAGCATTGACGGTATTGCGGCAGGAATAGGTAAAGTGGAAGGAATAGGTAAACTCGAGCGAAACGTTTCAGAACTCTCTCTAGTAGTCACGATGGTAGTGACTTGTTTAACATATCGTTTGCCTTTTACGACCTGCCTGGCAGAATGGTAGGCATCTATTCTTCAAAGTATGCCCAGTCTAGCAGGGGATCAAAGATTTCGGTTATATACCGAGAAAATAACTGTGTAATAATAATGGCAGTAAACAGCAAAATTCGAATAATTTCAAAATTACTTACAAACAATTTTATAAACAGACAAAAAATAAAAATAATTCTTATTTTGTATAAGCCATCTTTCTCTTATCGTCCTCCCCAATTTTTGATACATTTCAATGTACGAAAATATTTTTCTACTGTTTTATTACGCGTAGAGAAGATTGTGACCGAAATAAGAAAATATTGTATGCTATGCACAGGTCCAGGCCATTTTGGAAGAATAGGCATCGGCCTTGTTTTCGGGCTGCTTGCAAAAGCCGAAAGTAGAGTTCTGCAACGCATTGCCCAGGTTTGTTACCACCGCCTTACCTATTCCTTCCGCAATAACGTCAGTGCTTACTGCTTCTCAATATCGTATTCTAGTTGGGCCGATAAGATTGCTGTTAAACTATAAGTAATAGTATAAGATCCCGATAGAGATCGACCTTCACCGAGCTGGTTAATGAATCAAACATATTTTTTATGTAATTTAATATGTCAAAAATATGTTACATATGGGTTACCTATCAAATTTCAGTCCGGGATATTTTAAATAATTTTTGAAAAAATGTTTTTTTTTTAAATATTTCACCGGTGTGGTTAATAAATAAATTTTACACCAATCGAAAGTATGCATGCATAAGCTTCATCCATTAACCACGCCGGTAAAAATTACTAGTATCGACTTACCTACCTGTTCATACCTGGCAACCCAAGGGTTGTGACAGGAAAAAAATAGGCAACCTAACTTTTGCATATACTATGGGTTGCATACTTTCGATTGGTGTAAAATTTATTTATTAACCACACCGGTGAAATATTTATAAAAAAAAAATATTTTCAAAAATTAATTAAAAATATCCTGGACTGAAATTTGATATGCAGCCCATATGTAACATATCTGTTGATATATTAAATTACATAAAAAATATGTTTGATCCATTAACCAGGTGAAGGTCGATCTCTATCGTGATCTTAGTCTATAACACATGTGTGTAACACATAAAATATCCTCGTCACGCGTATAACAATACAATATTAACATTGTTAGTGTCTATAGATGATAGTTATCTTATATATAAAATTCTCGTGTCACAATGTTCGTTCCCGTACTCCTCCGAAACGGCTTGATCGATTTTGATGAAATTTCGTATGCATATGCAGTAGGTCTGAGAATCGGCTACTATTGATTATATAATATAAGCACTTGTACTGTTTCACAAATGTAATTTAAATTTTATTTATTACACAATCACTTTTAAACTGACAGCCAACCGGTTTCGCCTATTAAAGCATCATCAGGGCTTTCACATTAACATTTTTCATTATCCTATTGTAAAACTTAACTAATAAACATACACAAAATGTTGTGTATGTTTATTAGTTAAGTTTTACAATAGTACTTAACTAATAAACATACACAAAATGTTGTGTATGTTTATTAGTTAAGTTTTACAATAGTATAATGAAAAATGTTAATGTGAAAGCTCTGATGATGCTTTAATAGGCGAAACCGGTTGGCTGTCAGTTTAAAAGTGATTGTGTAATAAATAAAATTTAAATTACATTTGTGAAACAGTACAAGTGCTTATATTATATAATCAATATGATGCAGTTTCACCAAGTGCCGACGATGGAAAGTATAAATTATGTCGGCTACTATCTTTTTTATACCCCTAAGTTATAAGGGTTGCCCACCCCTAAAAATATTTTTTTATTTTATGGATATTTTTTTTAATTTTTATTTTTTTATGATTCAGCATTGAAAAATACATACAATTCTAAATTTTCACCCTTCTACTACCAACCCTTATTTTTTAATTAAATAATTTATATGGCAAAACAACGTTTGCTGAGTCAGCTAGTAGGTATATGTATAAAAAGAACCATGTTGCTGGCTATTTTATGATAAAAAATATTCGCTACATTTCGTAACTACTTTTACTATGCAGCAGCCATAGTAAAAGTTTTTTCAGTCCCATAACAATTTTCTATATATTATTTCAAAATCTTTGTGCATGTAAACAAAATTTGCAAAACTACGTAACTTTAAAATAACAAACTTCTAAATTAATAAATATAATTTCACTTGTACCCTTGCGAAGGGGGCAGAATGAACTGAACGTCCAAAGATGCTCCTGCCCACTTAGGATAAACAGCGTGTGATATTATGTCGCGCGAGATAAGGAGTTAAACCAATAAGAAGAACTTATTGTATCGCGTCGAATAAACTAGATATAAGTTCTACTTTGTTGGTCAAATTTCTCTCTTTTAACAGTGTGTAAGGTGTCAGCCAAAGAATGGGTTTGACCAATAAGAATTTATATTTCGTTTAATGCCACGACTGACGTTTCAACGTTGCATCGAATCGAATAAATGAAATATGAATTATTCTTATTGATCAAACTTCTCTCTTTTAACATGGTGTAATATGTCGCAGATGATAAAGAAGAAGTTTAATCAATAAGAAGAACCTATATCTTGTTTAACCCATGACAAATGTTCCATCGTTACGTCGGATCGCATGAACGAGATATAAGTTCCTCTTATTGGTTAAACCACACTTTTATATTATACGAGACATATTACACGCTGTTTAACGTAAGCAAACTGATTAACTGATATGTTGACTGATAACCTGGTGGTGAACACTAGTATCGTGATTACCAAATTTTATTGCTTGCTTTTGAAAAAAGAAATAATCTTCATTTGCTAGAATATGGGTGTTACCAACTCTTGCACGTAAACGCATTGTACCAACATATCCTACAGTATCCTACAGTGTCCTATAGCACACTATAATAATTTTCAAAACAGATATTCAATGCGAATGTGGAAAAATGTAGGTACCGTGGAAGACCAAGATCAGATGAACTAACGAACGAAAATAAAGAATAATGGATGTGGAGAAAGTTAAACAAATCTGCAAGAGTCATGGCATTTGGCACTCAGATCTCAGTGGCACTTATATCTATCTACCCTGTAAGGGACCTAGCATGAAGGTATGTATAGATGTGCATTATTGTACCATAACATTATGGTGTTGTATGCGATAACCAAGACTAACATAACGTGGTTTTGCGAGCTGTGTTAACATTGCCGTGGGATTTTAATACCCCAGTACCAGACTTTAGACAGAAATTATTCAAGATAAAAAAGAAAACGCGTTACCCGATCAACCAGCCAACGACCATATCTATGAAGCTAGAATATTGAAACAAACATTTATAATATTAACAGAATGAGACCAAGCCTCATTTGCAACAAATAAATATGCTTCAATCATTGATTGAATCACGAAAACCCAGAAAAGAATTCTTTTACAAACATACGATTAGTTCATCTAAAATTCTAAATAGATGCAAAGTCAGTAAAACAAACTTGTTGGGTCTGATAGACAGCTGGCTACACTGTACACATGCGCACGTGGTTTTCTAAACACCTGCTAAACATTTGTTTGATTCTTTGACTCAGCTAAAGTTGTTTTTGTAATTTTTGCAAGACGTTTCAACGGGTATCTGAAAGAATGGCGTCAGACTTGTGGTGCGAAATTCATCTCTGTTGCAAATTTTCTAATTTATTTTCTTTTATTTTGGCCGTAAAGATTATAAGTTACCTAACTACTACAACTACACGAGACAGTGGAGACCACGTTAACTAATATTAAAGAAACTATCATTGAAAATTAAAGAGTTTGATAACTAATTAGTGGCATAAGCAAACAAATGAGAAAATATCATATTTTTATGTCATAATAAGCAAAATAAGCAAACAAGCAAATGGGTCGACTGATGAAGGGAGAATTCTTCTCCTATAGACACCAAAGATGTTAATGGCTCTAAACCGGAACACGAGAGTGACAAGCAGTGACGCTATTGCGGCAGGATAAGATGGTGGTACCAGATCCGGGCGAGGCAATGCAGAACTCTACCTCCTAATAGCTACGATGGTAGTGACTCGCATAGCCAATCGGTTGCCTTTTACTACTTGCATGGCAGAACGGCAGTTGGCATATTCTTCAAAAGCGCTCGGACCAACACGAGGAGAAATTTTATTAAAAAATTAAAATTTGATAAAAAAATTCAGTGTAGGTTTTAAATAATTTCGTTGACACTATTGCTTGGAAACTTCGTAGCGCTAACTACAAGAGCCGACATATAAGTAGTCAGCAGTCGCCAGGCCTGACCCGGTCAAAAAGATTCACAAGCAATGCGGGCTCTACAACAGGAGCGTCTGTACTGAGTGATGAAAAAAAACGCTCAATAATAAAATTTAACCGCAATCTGACTTATCTCTAAAAGAAAGAGAGAAACATTTTGGTATCCTAAAATATAAAACAGCACTAGGCTAGCGGGCTAGCTATTACTTTTGCAGCCGTAATACAGGAAGATAATAAAAATTGGTAGTAGCTTCATAGTCCTACCATATCAACTCTCAGACACTAGAATATTATTATGGACGTGTGCCAGCTTTTGTTTTTAAATTAATTATCACTTTACGCACCTCTGAAGTATTCTGTACAACAAAACACTCACGCCGCGCTGCCGCAAGTGGAGCTATTCTTGGACACTCGGGAATTTACGAGCGTTTGATTTGCCCACTTATAATAAGACAACACTGAATAGATTTTCATATTCGATTGATGTTTTATGTTAAATAACTCATTGTAAGTTAATCTTTATATCTTTATAGTAAGTTACATCTTTGATGTACCTACCTTATGTGCATAAACTATAAATTAATTGTTGCTTAGCACTATCACTATATTTTTTTAATTTCTTAATTATTCTTTACATAAAGGTGTTTTGGAAAAGGTCACATATTTAGTGAGAAGTAGCGATCACCTGTGGCCGACATTCGACCATAAACTAAACAATAATATATTTTTTAAGTTTGATCGCCTATATGGGCTAGCGGTCCGGTGTCGGAGTGGACCACATGAGGTCCCGGGTTCGATTTCTGGGTCGGGCAATTTAAACATGTGTTTTTTCAGTTTTCTGATATAAACAACGTTGCCCGGGATTGGAAAGTGGCGATAGGCTGGCCAACTATCACGTGTGGGACCAACTATCTTCGGTTAATCGTGGGTGCACTTGTTGTACCTCTGCCTACATCTACGGGGATACGGGCGTGAAGATACTTTAAGTTTGATAAATTACTTGAAAATAAAATAGTTTATACATGTGTGTTTTATCATGTATGTCACATGAATATACCTAGTGTGTGTAATGCTATGTGTTATGTTACTGTACTTCTAATGCATTTTATTCAAAAATATTAGGTTTCTGCAGTCCTCCGCAATGTAATATGTAAGTATTGTCTTAAAAAGGGGTCCGAAGCTTTTCCTTCACGTATTAATATAATAGATACATGGGGCACACTAAAAGTTTTGCACTTCTAGCTAATCGGTACTATTTGAATTTTGAATGTTATATTTTTAAAACGTTGCAACCTTCTTAGTAATAAAAAAAACAATTGGTGGGAAATGGTTTGTCAAATGTTTTTTTATCACACGTCAAAGTTCTATGTACGCAACGAAAATGGAATTAAGTCAAAAAGATTTTATAGCGATGATTTTTTATGATTTTAAAAGTTCTCTTTCTCCGCAAGTCTGTGCCGCTCGTCTTCAAAATGATTTTGGGAGAGAATCACCTTGTTTGAGCACCGTGAGGCGACGGTTTGCTGAATTTGAGAGAGGTAGAGTTTCTTAAATGATGAATTTCGTGAAGGGCGACCTTCAACTGCCGTCAACGAAAATAATGTGGCTACTGTTAAGCGGTTAATTGAAGAAAACCCTCGGATTACCTATGAGACAGAACCCCCGGATTACCAAAGTACGACCACGGACATTCTAATGCTGTTTATGACATTGTCACAGGAGACGAAACGTGGATTTATTGTTTTGAACCCGAAAAAACAGCAATTTTGTGAATGGGTGTTTGAAAATGAGAACTGGCCAACAAAAGTGAGACAAGCGAGAAACGTTGGTAAAAAAATGATCGCGTTTTTTTTCTCAGCTACGGGTTCCATCTGTACATTTCCACTTGAAGATCAAAAGAGTGTTAATGCCGAGTGGTATTCAACCATTTGTTTACCCAGGGTGTTAGAAAAAGTTAGCGAAAGACGACCAAAAAGCCGCATTCTTCTACACCATGATAACGCTTCTTCAGCCAACAACACAAACAAAACAGCCAACGAAACAAAGTCATTTTTAGCTTCCGAAAAAGTACATCTCGTCACTCATCCTGCGCATAGCCCCGACCTAGCTCCCTGTGATTTCTGTATTTTCCCCACACTCAAACATTTGATGAGAGATTTTAGTTTTACCAACTCCGAAGAGGCAGTTTTAGCGTTCAATCAGAGCGTAGAAAACATGCCTTCAGATCTGTGGTCCTTCTGTTTTAAAAAAAAAGGTTCGATCGCATGAAAAAATGTTTAAAATGTAAAGAAGATTATTTTGAAACGCAATAAACATAATATTTTGGTTATATAACCAAACATGTTGTTTTTTTAAGTTACGCGAAACTTATAGTGTGACTTACGTATACAACATCTATGCAATATGTTTTGTTGTCAAATAGTTATGGTATTCTGTTGTATTTGTATTGTATTGTGTTATGTTCGATTGAATCTTATCATATTACTAGCTGTTGCCCGCGACTTCGTTCGCGCGGACTTCGTTTACTCCGCATAGCTCCTCCCCCGTAGGTGATAGCGTGATAATATGTAGCCTATATGTTGACCCGACGTGTTAGTAATATTCATGCAAAATTTGAAGTAAATCCATGCAGAACATTTTGAGTTTACCCCGGACATACATACAGAAAAACAGACAAACAGTTAAACAGACAAACAGACAAAAATTTTAAAAACTATATTTTTGGCTTCGCTATCGATTGTAGATCACCAACCCCGACCCCAATATTTTTTAAAAAAAATATTCAATGTACAGTTTTGACTTTCCTACGATTTAGATTTGGTCGAGTGGTTAGCGACCCTGACTACGCGACCGACGAGGCTCGGGTTCGATCCCGACGGGGACAAGCATTTGTGTGATGAGCATAAATGTTTGTATTTCCGGGTTTGGGTGTTTTATATATATATGTAGGAAGTGGGTCAGATATGATAATTAAAATGCGGATGTGGTAATATAACAACTCTTTATATTTTGTTCAACTTGTATCAAAAAAATAACATAAAACCACTATTAAAGCTTTCCATTATTTAATGACTAGTTCTCGCTTAACAATTCCAAGCAACTTAATTATTCCTTATTACAAATAAGTCATAATTTAAGCAATAGATAGTCCATTATAAATTGTACTGCGACTAATTTATAGTTGACAATAATAATTAACTTGTTTGCACAAATTAATTATCCAAGAGTCAAGGATAAGCTACTAGCAAGATACAACAAGTGTACCGAGCCACGCCAGAGCCTAGACTGCCTTATCGGCGGGCGCTCAGAGCCTTTTATACAGGTAGCAAAACAAGTTGAATGGTAGGGATATCGAACGATGCGCTTGCCGGCCCGGGCCGTGCATTTGTTGTTTCCACTTTACAATATTCTTGCATTTGACGACGCGGACGCCGACACGGCCATACTGACATGCACACGTCCTCGTGTGCGCATCTTTATACATCTGAGGACAAGGAACGCCTCGTTCATCCTGACATATCTTTTAGAAAACTAAACAATCTTATTTTTTTTTTTTACAGCTCTATAATTAGCGTAATCTTTTAGCGAAATGTTACAATAGTGTGCTGGTCCGGTAACCCTTTCAGCAACCACAACTATTAAACTTTTCTCGTCAGTTTTGAAACCGGAGACAGCATTCTACTAAGCTAGGAATCTCTCTTGTCAATTAAAAAAACCGGAGACTGGATTGTACTAAGCTCCCTCTCATCAGTTAAAAACCGGAGACTGGAGTGTATTAAGCTCCCTCTCATCAGTTAATAACCGGAGACTGGAGTGCACTAAGCTCCCTCTCATCAGTTAGAACCGGAGACTGGAGTTTACTAAGCTCCCTCTCATCAGTTCAAAACCGGAGACTGGAGTGTGCCGTCATCTTCCTACATTTTTTGTCAATCCTGCATCTTTTGTCAATCCTAAATTTTTTTTGTTAAATTACTTCTTTTACTTTTTTTTTACATTGATTTCTTCTCATAGTTTTATAAGACTCCCATTTCCTTTATTAGTACTTTTTTTTTGCTTTTTTTTTAACTTACATTTTTAGTGAATTTTTTTTTCATCATCATTTTACTAAAATTTTTTTTTTCGTTTACTTTATATCGTATTTTTTTGCTGATGATGCAGCCTCATGAACAGTGGCATTAGTTATTACAAGATTAGAGAATCTCCTTCACAGGTAGTTCGAAGATATTAAAAACTCTGACTGTTATAACTATTTACAATATACACTGCATTTCTATCAATATTGTTTGGACCAGTTTTATGAACAAGATCATTATCATGAGTATACGCCGTCACGTCATCCTTGTTATAATTTTCATATAGGTACCTCAAGAAACCCTGCAGGAATATGGGTACTTCGCAGAGGCTATCATGGGCGCACTTGTTTTCTAAAATTGCGGTAACTTTTAAGGAGCCCTTATATTTTGAATCAAGTTTCGTTTAGTGTCGTTCTTCATTCCTAACAAAGACAATGTCACCTACACTTAAAGGTTTAACATTTCTTTTACCTCTACTCGAAAAATTTCCGATTAGACTGATTTTTTTGATTCTATTGGATACACTGGATCTTCAATGCTTGTAGTTTTAGTTAGTCGCCTTGAATTCCGAATGTCAAATCTATGGGGGTAAATCCAAATACCCTACACCTAATGTTGTTGAGCGCGTGTTGAATATTACCTAACCGCTCTTGCCATAATTTGTCAGAGTTATACTCCGCTATCATTATTCAACCCTACAATATTCGCATCACCTCGCTTTGAGAACACTCTCCTGACAACCCCAGCCAATATTGGAATTCTTGGCGTTGACATATCGAACAACGTTCAGTTCCGCGATCACTTGGAAGAAAAGGCCAAACTAGCCTCAAAAAAGCTCGGTGCGCTCAGTAGAGCGAGACAGCACTTCCTGCCTTCTCATCGCTTGCAACCCTACAAAGCGCAAATTCGCCCGCACATGGAGCACTGCTCTCATCTCTGGGCGGGAGCTCCGCAGTATCAGCCTCCTCCACTTGATCGCACTCAGCGTAGAGCGGTTCGAATCGTTGACGACCAAGCAATCTCCAATCGGCTTGACTCCCCGGCTCCACGCAGAGATGTAAGTTCGCTTAGCATCCCCCACCGCATTTATCATGGAGAGCGCTTCGACGAACTGTTTGGACTGATCCCTGCTGTCGAATTTCATCATCGGACATCGCGGCAAAACTCAAAGTTCCATCCTCATCACCTCGATGTCCGGAAATCCACAACTGTGTGATTCTCTAGGCACTTCTTACCACGCACCACTCCTCCGTGGAATCAATTACCGGCGGGGGCGCTTCCGAACGGACACGACTCAGGCACCTCCAAGAAAAGAGCATACTCCCTCCCAAAAAGCCGGCAACGCAGCTGCAAGACCTCCGGTGATGTGGCTGCCCATGGGCGGCGGTAATCACTTACGATCAGGTGAGCCTCCTGCTCGTTTGCCCCTTTTTTCTATAAAAAAATAAATAAATAAATTAAACACGTTCGGACTGACGTTAGCTCTTTATGTGCCTGTCGCAAGAAGATGTAAATCCGTATTGTTTTTTTCTTTAATATTAATTTGAGTTCAGTTGGTAATAAACTTTAAGATCGCTTATTAACGGTCTAGGGTCAACTAAATCGATTTAAGTTCGCTGGTTTTAATTCAATTAAGTTAAGCATTTGATCTATTGAGTGGAAACTGCATCAGGACAAGCGACTACTTAGATTCTTGTTCATAAAACCGTTCTCCTACAAAGAAATCACAAGATATTTGTCAGATATGGCCTTCTGAACCAGAGTCAAATATAAAAAAATAATTAATTTTCACTTAGTGTAATACACCATGTGACGCTCTGGAACAGATGTTGACTGTTTTTCTGTTTTCGGAACTTGATGTGGCAACTTCTTTCTTCTTGTAGCGCTTCGGACAAATGGAAGCTATGTGGCTGGGCCGGGGTCACAACATACATAGCAGACCACTGGTGGTCGGCCACTGGACACGTCACCAGAGATAGTGGTAGATGACCTGCTTTCGCTGCAAGCAAAAATTATTTGAGATAAGTTTCTGTTTATCACGGCAATAGTTGTTACGATGTTCGATTCTATCACAAAATTGTAACTTCCTCGAAATACAGTGGTGCTCTTAAATCGGTTCATATTTAAGTCTAAAAGGAAGAGATCTTCAAGTCCTAATATAGCTTGCCAAGACAGCAGCTTGTGAAGTAGGTGACGGCATGACTCTTAAGTGAGTGAGTAGCTACAATGATCAGATCAACCCCGTCTAATTTTTTCTTTTCTATATTTATTTTACTTGAGGTACACCAGCTAGTAAGTTACACGACAAAAATCCTACGAGTCAGATGAAGGGTCTTTGGAACGACAGAAGCATCTCATTAAAAACAAAGCAGAGGCTGGTTTGTACGCTGGTGTTCTCCATATTTACGTACGGCGCAGAGTCATAGACACTAAGAGCTGCAGACAGACGTCGCATTGATGCGTTTGAAATGTGGTGCTGGAGAAAATGTTACGTATCCCTTGGACAACACACAGGACCAACACCTTCATACTAAAACAACTTGGAGTAAAGACCAGACTGTCTGCTACGTGCCTTCAAAGAATTCTATAATACTTCGGCCACATCTCTATAGAAAGCAAGGAGACAATCTCGAAAAGCTAATAGTGACCGGAAAAGTAGAAGACAAAAGACCACGTGGTCGTACGCCTATGCGATGGTCAGACCAGGTTTGCACCAATCTCATGTCTAAAAAGTTTTATGATGATTGATATGATTGAGTTTTATGATGATATGCCGTTGAAGATAGAGTCCAATGGCGTAATATTGTGCTATCAAGAATGATCTAATGAGGAGGTTACGACCCTCAGTAATGAAGAATACGAAGCAAGGAGGAGGATACCAGTTAGTCATATCGTCTGCTTCATCAGAATCAAAGTGTATCAATTTAATGGGAGTTACAGAACGTGAATTAATATTTTGTACTATGTTTCAAAGAATAGTTTCCACACCACAAGCGAAAAGAGACATTTACTGTTCTACATAATTAACCGAAATAGTTTGATGCTGAAGTGGGAGTGAATCCGATCCCACTTCTGATGTAGGAAGTGGGTCAGATATGATAATTAAAATGCGGATGTGGTAATATAACAACTCTTTATATTTTGTTCAACTTGTATCAAAAAAATAACATAAAACCACTATTAAAGCTTTCCATTATTTAATGACTAGTTCTCGCTTAACAATTCCAAGCAACTTAATTATTCCTTATTACAAATAAGTCATAATTTAAGCAATAGATAGTCCATTATAAATTGTACTGCGACTAATTTATAGTTGACAATAATAATTAACTTGTTTGCACAAATTAATTATCCAAGAGTCAAGGATAAGCTACTAGCAAGATACAACAAGTGTACCGAGCCACGCCAGAGCCTAGACTGCCTTATCGGCGGGCGCTCAGAGCCTTTTATACAGGTAGCAAAACAAGTTGAATGGTAGGGATATCGAACGATGCGCTTGCCGGCCCGGGCCGTGCATTTGTTGTTTCCACTTTACAATATTCTTGCATTTGACGACGCGGACGCCGACATATATATATATATATATATATATATATATATATATATATATATATATATATATATATATATATATATATATATATATATATATATATATATATATATATATATATATATATATATATATATATATATATATATAATAAATATTCACGGGACAAATTACACTTACTGATCTAACCCCAAAGTAAGCAAATTATTTGCTTGTGTTATGGGTGTTAGTCACCGATACTAATACATAGAAAATGCATATATAAATACTAGAATATATATATATATATATATATATATATATATATATATATATATATATATATATATTCTAGTATTTATATATGTATTTTCTATGTATTAGTATCGGTGACTAACACCCATAGCACAAGCAAATAATTTGCTTATATATATATATAATATATATAATATATAATATATATATATATATATATATATATATATATATATATATATATATATATATATATATATATAATATATATATATATATATATATATATATATTCTAGTATTTATATATGTATTTTCTATGTATTAGTATCGGTGACTAACACCCATAGCACAAGCAAATAATTTGCTTACTTTGGGGTTAGATCAGTAAGTGTAATTTGTCCCGTGAATATTTATTATTATTATTATTTATTATTATTATTATTATATGTATAGATAGATATAGGTTATTTACTGTGTACATTGTACAGTGTTTTATCATATTGTAATATTTGCAGCTATGTATCCGTATGCTTCCCGTGTGTTAGTCCGGGCTCCTTTGAAGAATAGACCAACTGCCGTTCTGCTAGGCAGATCGTAAAAAGCGACTAATTGGCTATAAGCGTCACTACCATCATGATTACTACGTCTCGCTCGGGTTGGGTACCACCACCAAAACTAATCCTGCCGCAATAGCGTCAATGCTTGTCATGGTCTTGGTCCGATTTAGAAAATAAGGTAGCCGTTACATTTAGATATGCATCCCGCCACTCGGATCGCAACGCACCATTATTATCTTTGGTGTCTACAGGTGATGGTTATTCTTTTCATCAGGTGAGTCATCTGCTTGTTTCCTAGCTAATGATATAAAAAATGTCGAGATATTCATGTCTTAGATTGTATAGACGAGGGATATCGCTTTTCATCAGCCCGCTTAAAATGAACAGCGTGTGATACTTACATGCATACATACCTTTACGTCAAATCTCTTACGAGAATCCCCGTGTTGGTTTCGGGTTCCTTTGAAGAATAGACCAACTGGCGTTCTGCCAAGCAGGTTGTAAAAAGCGACCGATTGGCTATGCGCGTCACTAACATCGTGGCTACCTTGGCTACCGTGGCTATCGTGGTAGAGTTCTGCATTGTCTCGCCCGGGTCTGGTACCACCTCCTTACCTTATTCTTGTCGCAATAGCGTCAGTGCTTTTCGCTGTCGTATTCCGGTTTGGAGGGTAAGGTAGCCGGTAAACTTTATGCATATGACAATGGACCTCGCCACAAGATAGCAACGCACCCTTAACATCTTTGGTGTCTATAGGCGATGGTTGACTCTTTCCATCAGGAGACCCATCTGCTTGTTTGCTATCTTATGATATAACAAAAAGGTAGGCTTAAAGAATTGAGTATCATATATCATGGTCCAGACTTGCCGTGCTTCCTTCACATTCATAACTCTCTTCATGCAAACACGCCGGTTCCGGACACTTAAGGAAAGTTGTCTTGCTTATTCTGCTACATATGCCACGATAAACGTTATCTCGTGATAGAAATTTTCTTTTTACCGCTCGCAACATGCTACATGCTGTTTATGCTAAGCGGGCAGGAGACCCAATTGTAGTAAACAAAGGCAAAATGTGCCTACTGAGTTTTTTCTCATTTTTAGGGTTCCGAATTAAACTAGGAACCCTTATAGTTTCGTTATGTCCGTCCGTCCATCCGTCCGCACGATTGCACAGAGACCCTTATTACTAGAAAACTGTAATTTGGCACGAATATACATAATATTAATCACGTCAACAAAGTGGTAACATAAAATCTTGAAAAATATTTTTTGTCTGAGTCCCTTCCATGCAAAGTGGGGATGTTCATTTTTTTCTCACGTGCCCAATTGTGTAGTGTATTGTTGGATAGGTTTTGTAAAAATATTTTAGGTTTGTGAAAACAAGTTTTCGATAAAATATTATGCCTTTAAGTGTTAATATTTGTTAGTCAAGTGTCCCCCCCACCCACGCTCTATAGGCTAAACGGTTGCTTTTGGGGATAGGAAAAAAATCGTGGCAGTAATAAATATAATGAATTTAAAAGAAAAACTATCACGGCTTAGAAGGCTGTAGAAGATCAATTATAAAATGTACTTAGAGAAGTTTTTATAGGCGGTGAATCCGTAAAAGCTCTCTCCTTATCCCGCATTATTATGATAGGCAACTTTTGAAACCCACATTGCGTGTGGGCCGACACGCTCTTTACCAATTTTTTTATTCAATACTCGTTTGCGTTTTCAATGCTTTTTACTCGACTGCAGGAGGGTAATGTGTCTATCAATCTATGTATGTATTAACCCGACTGTAGGAGGGTAATGTGTTTATCAGTCTATGTGTGTTATTCCTATGTGGCATTCTAGGGGCCAAAGGCGTAAGCCAATTTTGATGATTTTTGTGTCAACTGATTCATCTAAACCTATCGAGTATCATTAAAAACTTGAAATTTAATAAAATCCACCATGGAAGGCGCCATATTATCAAAATTAAAAAATATATTTTGATGAACAATATCACGTGGAGTATCGTTGAATACAATAGGTATTTAAAAATCATTTTGTGTTTCATTCACCATTTTTCATTTTAAATAATAGTTTAGAATACATAATTAAAATTATCTACAAAACGCATTGGGGTGGCCCCAACGTAGCCAGTGGGCTTATTTTAAAGACAGTGTCAAAAGCTTTATATTTGTTATGTGATTAAAAGGTATTTTAACACAGTGAATTAAAACGGAAAGGAAAGAAAGCGCGAAACGTGTTGTTTACATAAACGCTAAATTGTAGAGAAAGCGCCTAAATGCTGTTAAATACTTCCACTCAGCAGACTTCACTTCATCTATAACTGCTAGATTCACATCAAACTCTCATAATACACAAGCGCCAATGTGGCTATTTCTGGAACTAGGTATTATTTATTGCATACAGCCGAACACATTTTCAGTTTGAAGCACACATTATATTGTTTTCTTTACCTTTACCTTCCAAGATATAAAAACCTACTTATAAAACATATTCACTTAAAATAGTAAATATATGGATGTTTATAATAATTAAAGATGATTTACACGTACCAGAGAAACTGTTCGGTGTACAGCACGACCCTGAGCGCTGATAAAAAGTAAATTATTAGTTCCTCAATGAAATTTTAGACAAAACAACGTCAAAATGTTCTGAGATTGAAGAGAGAACTATTAACCTCGACAACTATTTATTATAATCGTTATTGTGTGCGAGAATTATGTTTGTTTTCTTTATAAGCACTTTAATCATAATATTGTTACGAACTGAAAACACATAAGTAAAGACTAAAAAGAAGGTTTACTTGGTGTTTTGAATTTTATTACTAGTATATCCTTACATAATGCATATTTATGATTCATATTATGACTGATAAAATATGTTGTTTTTTTCCATCGAAACTCGAAGAACGGATGGCCGATGGAGCAGAAATGTTGTGGGATGGAGACCACATGTCGGCAAGCGCAGCGTAGGACGGCCACCCACCCGGTGGGTAGATGACCTGGTCAAGGTCGCAACAGGTCACAGTGGAAGTTATTAACGGAGGCCTAAGTTCAGCAACGGACGTCCTATGGCTGATATGATAATGATGATGAATCTTAAATCTGTGACAGTATGCGGAATTTCTTGGAAGAGCACTTAAGTTTTCGCTTATATTTTTATATCATTACACAGCATACAAGCAGATGGCTGTCCTGATGGAAGGAAAAATATATGAACGCCAAAGACGTTAATGATTCGCTGCTATCTGTTTGGCGGGATGGCAATGCCTCGTGTATAATGATATGATATAGCTATTACAAGCAACTAGCGATATTCAGTAAGTTAAGAAAGTTTAGCTATGGTAGTGATCACCTATCAGTTGACAAATTGTTGAAACACGGCATATAGGAAAGTTTAACAACGTCCAATCCTCTCTAAATACACAGCAAATAATCACCATCTTGATTTTATCATCTTACGTCTTATTGTTACGTTGTGAAAAAAATATATGTACCTACAATGTATTTATAACACTTCATAGTTTACAATATCCATTTGTGACATTTGTGACAGCAGATTATGATACCAGTGGCGTAACAATAGGGTGGCAGGGCTGGCAAAATGCCACGGGCCTCCGACCTAGAGGGCCCCGGCCCAAAAGGCCGCCAGCTCAAAAATATTTTTTTACATTGTACGTGTAATTGACTACGCTGAAAATCTCGAAGTTTATTAAAATTAAACTGAATACAACGTGATGATTTTTACTGATAGTATCCCATCAAAAGGATTTGCCACGGGCCCCATAAGGTATAGTTACGCCACTGTATGACACGTAATTTATCATTCCACAGCTAATGATGCAATGCATTGGATGCAGTAATTTAAGTTATGATTAATAAACTTCAGTTTCAAATTTCCGTTGGACTTTAAGAATCATAATTTACAATATTCAACAATCCCGTTCACAAATTTTCAAAATATTTTATAACTTGTTTCTAAATTAAAAGAATACTATTATAGCCAATCTATATTTGTATATATGTACATATATATGTACATACATTAAATGACGATGAAAATCACAATTCGAAACTTGCTTGCTTGATCTGGCTTTTATACACCATCATCCTAAGCATCATAATAAAAAAAAATTATCGAATTTACACTTTAAGTGATTTTTTTACGAATCGTCGTTTTTTTTAATACTACTGGATCGAAAATTGAGCCACATACTGAAAATTTCCAGCGAAAAAAACCTATAATAGCACTAAGAAGCTTTAAACATATTCATTGCGATGTGCGAAGCAAACCGTCTGGAGTAAGGGCGCACTAACATACTTTTACTAGCTGATAGTTGATCGTATACTCTTTGGAATATAAGGACCAATATTTATTTATGTTTATAGATTTTACTTTGAATGCTGTTTTTTTTTATTTTTAAAATTATTTTATTTTGAATATTGTGAATATTCCAAATATTTTTTTTATGAAATATCTTTACACCCTTAGAAACTTATACTACTTATATTGTCTTGAAGTATAAATAAAAGTAATCACGAGCTTACCGCAGAAATAATAAAGTATGTGTCTCTACTGTAATAACTTTTCGTGTTTTAAACTTAGTAAACGAGTTTAACGCGACTTGGTTTACCATTAGAGTTTCAAATAAAACTGTTGTTACTTTTGGCATAGGATGACGGTAAAATGAAAACAAAAAGTCTAAGTTTTTAGCTACAAGAATAACGTAAAGACTAGATACAATACTCGGAAATAGATATTAGTGTTATTTTAAAATAGAGTATATCTTTTTATACTTTTTTAATATAGCGTAGGGTAGCAAAAGAAACTGTTGTTAAAGAATAGAATAAAAAAAGAACTTATCACGTCCTTTCGTGACGTCATCAACCTTTACCGTGGTGACGTCATGCTGACATGATAGCTCCGTAACCTTGTAGCTACTGGCTACATATGTCACGCCGCCGCGCCGTCGTGAAAAACTATCACCTAAGAGCGTTTCCAGATGCCGAGATGCCAGATGCCAGAGCCGATACGATATCGGGGCAAGTAAAATATATGAAATACGTACCCACCTTTTACAATGTCCGCCCCGATATCAGATGTTGAAGCAGACACCAATATGTTAGCGGCACCATCGGAAGCCCGTGAACTGACGTTAACGTTTGTATGTGTGCAATGACTTTGTGTGGGACGTACGGCAGCCATTTTGAACTTGTTTAGTCCGAGTTTGGTTATAGGCATTGCATCGTCATCATTCAAATTCAACATAATTACAAAAAATGGAACGTTGAATGGAATGAAAGCTCGTAAACTGTAGAACGTTCTTGTTTGTATTTATTAGTTTATTAGTTTAAGTTTGATTGTAAACATAAACAGATCTTATTTTTCGTCTTAAATATAGCAGATACAACAAATAAAGTTTTGTATTAAATAGTCTGTCATGACCCACACAAAGAAAAAATGGTCGAATTGGAACAATTTCATCGTAAATGTGTGAAGATACCACATATCGGACGTCGCATATCGGCTACCGGTGTTCGTCAACTATATCGGATCGGATAATGTGAAAACGCTCTAAATGTACGTGGTGCGTTGGCGAGCCAACACATCGCAAACTACCTATGTCCCGACAACTGCTTTTGTAATATTTTTAGTGGTTATCAAACTGCGGCCCGTGGGTGACATTTGTACGGCCCGCGCCAAAGCATACAAGAATATTGTAACATTCTTAAATTCATAATTCATTAACATTAGTTTCTTAAATTCTTTAATTTTATGCTACTGTTTTTATTTAATTCGCCCCGAGGTTATGAAGCGATGACACTTTTTCATCAGCACGAAGGGTCATATCGTCGTATGCTATTTTCGTTCTGCCATGGAACAAAATAAAATAACATATGTCGATGTCGATATACTTATACGTAGGTACTCTGCTAAATTACTGTTGCTGTTATTATTACTGTTTACGCACACACACACACACACACACACACACGCATATATATATATATATATATAAGGCCAGATTGTACATTATTAGATTATATCAGTAAAACTAATTCCAATTGTCGCGTATGTTGTTTTTGATATGCAATGAGGTATATTATATTGTATATTTGTTTATTTGTCCTAGGCCGCACAAATATCACTTGCGGGCCACAGTTTAACATCCATTGTAGTGAAGCGTCGCACTCCTTAGCGATGCAGTTCCGATTCATGGCCCGTCACACCACACAAAACAGCGATTGGATCGGCGCCCGGTTGGCGATAGGCTTGCCACCTATCACATTATGTGGGACTAAGTATCTTCGGCTAATCGGAGGTGCACTGGCTTGTACCTCTGCGTTCTGCTTTGGGGATACGGGCGTGAAGATACTTAGAATGGTGATCCCGACATGATTACACCTACAGTGCGTTACTGACGGCTTTCATCATCTTACCAAAGCGTTTCATTGTGTTAGTGTACACTATGCAATTACTGAAAGTAATTAAATGGCTATATATTTAAAGATAATTTCAAAATATTCGATGTGCTGAAGCGATATGGACATAATTTTACATCAACGTCATTTTAAATAATAACCTTTAACAGCAATGTAATACAGCTCAAAATTAAATATTTTTAAATCGTCAGTAGGATGGTGAGCGTGGGCTGTATAATTTGGCTGCTCGCCACGTTTCACCTGCCGACCCTTATACAAATAACGATAAAATCTAAACAATATTTACAACTTTATCTTACGAGCTATTACTGTATGAAAATTATTATATATATATATATATATATATATATATATATATATATATATATATATATATATATATATATATATATATATATATATATATATATATATATATATACATATACATATATCATCACAGAATAGCAAACTAGCAGATAGCAGATGACAGAAACATCTTTTCTTTATTTATTTCTTTATTCCATAAGATAGCAAACATTCACATGGCTCCCACGGCGGAAAGAGACGACAGCAAACATACCAAATATTGCAATGGTGCGTAGCTATCCGTGTGGGGGGACGGCAAAGCCACATGCATAAGTCACCGTCTATCTTACTCACAAACCAGAATACGTCAGCGACAAGCACATATGCTATTGCAACAGGAATAGGCAAGGCAGTGGAACCAAACCCCGTCGAGACGTTTCAGAATTCTACTACCTAAGATATAACCATCACTTACTAATGTACAACAGATCGCAAGTTTGCAATATTATAACTGGGCCAAATCTAATGAAAGTTGGGAAGCAGATAATAAACATATGCTATTTTATTCTAAAACCCTTAAGGGGCAGAAATAGAGAATAAAAACTGTTATATAAACTTTTATATGTTGATGACTTTTGTTACAAAATTGGGGCGGTTACTCTACTCATAGCGACGCTGATCGGTTACATAAAAATATTTACCTATTGTTTTCAATATATTAATAATAGAAAATCACAACCTTTTCAGATCGTGTATTTTAGAAAGAGATAATTCAAGAATGTTAATAATTCGGTCTAGTTTTTATTATATGTTACATAATTTTGTAGCTACGCCATTCGCTACGTGATGTCTGCGACATCCACTCAGAGCAAAGTTTTGTCTCACGTCATTTTTAATTAAATTTTAAAAGCAGAGCTATTTGTATTATGAAATATCTTGTGGATCGTTTCGTAGTCGTAAAATCGTGGTAAGTCGTAAAAAATTGCATAACTGCTATTGATTCACACAGGTCTAATTCCATTCCTTTATAGAACGAACGTATTCATTTCCAACATAAGATCCATTTTTCCATTCAAACAGGAAACCGAAAATAATCATATTCTATGATTGGAATGGAAATAGAAGGGCATTTTCTAATTAACACTTTTTCCTAACACCTTTTATAATTATCTTGTATTATACAGTGAGTAACAAAAATCTTGTTCAACCCGTAGAGTCGATGCCATTATCAAAAAATAATGAAAAAAAAATGTTTATGTACTTATTCATAAAAATAAAAATATTATGAAATTTTAAAATTATCGTATTTAGCCCTTTAATTTTCCTAATATTTAGGGAATATTTTAATCTGAACAACACCACGTCGAATCGAGCTGTGCGTAAATGGCGGGCGTCAACATCATCAAAGAGGTATCTTTGGTGCTGTCTGTCGACATTTTGTGTTATCATAGTAGTATTTGATATATCACTAAAGATTAATATTATCAAAATAATTGTATTAAGCTAAACAATGCTTTTGACGATAGGACATAGTTTTTGTTACACTTTGTATATAATATTCTCATATACTATTATTATATTTATTACGTAGTACATAGTAGATATAATAAAAGTTCTCTTTGATTCAAAATATTGTCCAACAGATGTGATCGTAATAAGAACTTTAATATGCATGTGTAGTCACGGGTAATAGCTAGTATATGATAAACGCACCAATTAAAATTTTTAAACTTCCTCGTGGTCTGCCTATTCAGCACCGATCATGAGGTCCCCATTTCAAACTCCTCTCTTTTGGGCAAAAATTTTTATTGAGGTATTTTCAGCCCCATTTGCTTAGAACTATCTTCCTATCAGGAATTTTGTAATATGCGAACGATTCGCCACACGCTCATCACTGTTATCGTAACTACTAATCGATAGAGTTCAGCATAGTGTTGTCTGAGTTTTTATCCTAGCCTGATCTTTTCCTATCGCAATAGTGATAATGCTTGCAATTACTGTCGTGTTACCGCTTGAAATGCAAAGTAGCCGGTAAACTAAAGCTTTTGTCATCTCCACTATACGAATGACAACGCACGATTTACATTATTTGTGTCAATAGGCGACGGTGGAGAGCCAGCATCGTTTGTCGGCCTATGATATAAAAAAATCTCACCAGCCGACAAATTGATGAATCTTGATGAGTTGGAACGTTCAGTGTTGCTAGATTCGTAATACCTACTACACAATTTAATTGACATGAGTTTATTATCATAAGATGATCATAAATAGGCAAAAAAAAAAGATAAAATGTTTAAATGATGCGTTGCGATCCGAATGGTGGCCATCTAAAACGATATGCAAAAGAAAGAACAAAAAGCGACTAACTTCTGATCCGAAATACGATAATGACACCCTAGTACAAACAATGTATATAGTACTAGCTGCAGCGTGCAGCCCGCTGCATTATAAAAGTTTTTTGCGAATCCCGCGGAATGACCTAATTTTTTCGGGATAAAAATCAGATCATTACTTATTTGTGTGCCAAATTTTATTCAAATCCGTTAAGTAGTTTTTGCATGATTGAGTAACAAACATCCATCCAAACATCCAAACTTTCGCATTTATAATATTAAATTAATAATTAATATAGAATATAGATGCCCGCCTGACAACATTCATAATGAAACAGATTTCGTAAGATAGAACGGGCGTGTTCATTGTTCATGTTAATTTCTCTGACTTAAGTCTGACTGACTGTCTACCAAACTTACCTAGACTTTTCTCAGTAAACAAAATTTATTAAAGTTTAGCCAGTTTCTTTCGGACTCACTTTCTGTAAGCAATGAAAAGAAATGAATAATATACTAAAGAGCCGCAGCTTCACATCCAAAGAGCTGCCTGCCCTAGCAGATAGACATATGGTATATTCTTCAAAAATGTGTCATGGGTTAGTGTCTACGTTTCCGATTCGGCAGTAATTGAAAACTTATCGACTTGTTGAAATTGTTTACAAATTAGCTGCGCATCGCAGTCCACAGCGTATTAGAATTTTCTTAAATGCCTCATAGACCGTGATCCCACAAACAAACTTTTTTTTGATCAATAACAAGCTAAACTTTTGTGAACAGCTTCGTTTTGACGAGCCAACCATCTTTTATATCTACGAAAAATCTCGAAGCGAATAAAGGTTGATAAAAAAGAAAAGTTTAGAGTGTCGGTCTAAGAAAAGTTCCCACTTTACGTGTAGTACAAAGTTACGCTTGAATTACAATAATAATTTGTTAATTATAGCTTGTTAGCTGTTGTGAGAAAATTAGGTTGCTTTTAAATTAAGTAACATCAATTTGGAAATCTCATAATTCCGAAACTTTAGAGCAGAGGGTTCGTCAGAAAAACTGTCGAATGTGTAGGACAAAAATTTCATCGTGTTTTTTCATAATATAAAGCGATTCAAGTCGAGAAATAATTATTGTTATTAATAATTATTGTTCAAATATTTTTCCTTCACAGAATTAAAATTTTCTAAGTCCCATAATTTAATTAGTTACCCGATTCGAGATTTTTCGAAGATAGAAAAGATACTTATCTCATCAAACCTCTCTGTTCACAACAAAATTTAGCTTGTTGTTAATCAAAAAAAGTTTGTTCGTGGGACGACGGTCTATCATAAATTCTTTATCTTTTCGGGATAAAATTGTGTGTTTTGTGTTTTTTCACAATATAAAGCAATTAAAGTCGAGAAATAATTATTGTTATTAATAATTATTCTTCAAATATTTTTCCTTCACAGAATTAAATTTTTCATAGCCCTATAACTTAATTAGTTACCCGATTCAAGATTTTTCGAAGATAGAAAAGATGCTTATCTCATCAAACGAAGCTCTTCACAACAAAAATTCAGCTTGATATTAATCAAAAAAAGTTTGTACGTGGGACGACGGTCTATCATAAATTCTTTATATTTTCGGGATAAAATTGATTCTGTATGTTTGGTTAGGATATTGTTTACCTGAATATCAAATTAAATGCAAATTCGTGTAGCAGTTATCGTATATTACAAGCTTTTGAATTTATAATTTTAACTAGCTTTTGCCCACGGCTTAGTTCATATTAAAAATACTTCTGTATCCCTCCGGAACAGCCCTTTTTTAAATGAAAGAAAAATCCCTTTCTGTCAGGCAATTCTTAAACGGCGAACAATTGGCCAAACTAATCATAACGATCGTATTCGTAACTACTAGACGGAAGAGTGCTGCAACGTTTCGCCCATGTTTGGTACCACCGCCTTATCCATTGCCGCCTCAACAGCGTCAGTGCTTGTCATTTTCGTATTCCGGTTTGGAAGATGAAGTAGCTGGTAAACTTATACTTGTGGCAACATAACTCACCTCAAGGATGACAACCCATAATTAACATCTTTTGTATCTATAGGCGATAGTTGTTTCTTTCTATCCGAAAAAATATTATCTTGTCGCAAACCTATTGACTGGTAACCTATGAGGTTGACTGGTAAAACATTTTATTTACTAGAGAAGGTACAGTACCCGAATCTGCTACTGAATATGAAAAAATAGGTACTTAAATTTTTACTTAATTAGCCAATAAAACGGCGCGCATAGATATCGAAATTCATGGTTTATAAACATTGTGTTTGCTTTTTGTTTGCTGCCGCGACACGAAGTCAAGCCACTCAGTTGTCACCTACACAGAGACTATTTTTTTAAATATTACTACACTGATTTCTTTGTGGTTTACTATGAAGTGAAACAATATTCTCATTTTGTTATATTTTATTGGTTACATAAAACCATTAACTATCGTGTCCGTCAATATGTCTTTTACAGTCAACTTGTATATAAATAAACCTCTCTTTTTTCTATTATTCCTGACAATGTACCTGTACAATATTTTATGATGATCTTTTCAGTACTTAAGATAAAAAGGCATAAAAAAACAAACAAATTTTCACATTTATCAGTACTGTTACGTACTCGGGGTTCGCAATTGTAGGAAAACACCACTTATATTAAATCCGTGTATTTACACAACACAACACAACGTAATACTAAAATACACTTTACACAATAGTCACTTGCTATACTATCACTGAACTTAGAACACTACACAATAAAACACTACTCGCTTCGCACTTGTCACTTGATGTATCGTTCTCGATCGCTTGATAAAAACTGCCTTGTGTTTGTCAACATCTCTGTATTTATAGGCAGGGGAAAGTCCTAGCTGGATCCAGAAAAATCTAAATGTATCGGGAAACAATGAATCACTTCTTATCGTAAACATGTTATGAGTCATAAATCCTAGTACACGCTATTTTCAACCTTATGCCATATTCCACAAAGTCCATTATGGCATAGCCCAGGTCAACTATTTGTTTGTCAATAGGAGTAGCTATCTCTTTCCTTTATTTCTAGAAAGATAGCGCGCGCGCGCTCCAATTCTACACGCTTCTAGATTATTCGTAACAGTACTAACGACCCGTCTCAGCTTTGGTCGGTTTTATTCCGTTCATTATATAAAAAAGTATATTTTTACATTTTTATAAGTTTATGGGTTCTACGTTTTTACGGCAAATGTTTAATGAAGTCAAATCGTAACTGCAGCACATATTACTGCAATAACATTATGTAGTTATGTATACAAAATTACTAAAAAAATAACATAAAAATATGTACCTGCACGTAATATAAAATTATTTGAATTTATATATACATATAAATATATAAAATAAACGTGTAAAAAACCTGAATGAAAATATAGGCCATTTATATTACCTAAGGTTGTCCGCATCGCACTTTTCGATTTCTGTAAAAATACAGGAAAATTTTTATTATAGTAAATTGCTCTGCATTTTCCATCAAATGTTTTTTTAGAAAATTGCTCTACAAAAAAGTTCTGATATCATTTTTCGAAGAATCAACTCATTCAAAAGTTATTCGAGATCAAACTTAAATTTATTATTAATTTAGCCGTTTTCTTTATATCGGAGTACTGAAGGAAAAATTTCTTCATATAACACACATACTCACAAATCTAACATTTTCTTTACGGCTAAAGTCAGTTGTCAAACTTATGGAGATATTATTGTTTAGTATGTGGTCAAATTTCTTCCACAGGCGATCGCTAGTTATAAAGAAAACGGCTAAAATTCAACTTTGACAACAAAGGTGTTAATTGGTACGTTGTTATCTTGTGGCGAAGTCTAATGCCACATGCATAAGTTTACCGGCTACGGCAAACCGAAACACGATAGTTACAAGCACTGACGCTATTGCGGCAGGAATAGGCAAGGCGATGGTACCACACCCGGGCGAGACAATGCAGAACCTTACAACCTATAGTAGACACGATGTTAGTGACTCGTACACAGATATATAGAAAACCTTTTTATAAACACATTTAATACTTTTGCTTGGACGGCCCCGTTGGTCAAGTGTTATTGTTGTTACTGTTAGTGTTGAAACTATAAGGGTTCCTAGTATACTTCGGAACCTTAAAAATAAAATATACTTACGTTTTTTATAGAAGATGCAGAAAAAAAATCCCAATTTGCGCTAGAAAATGTCTGTCTAAAATGATAATGTCTAAAATGTCAGTCTAAAATGATAATGTCTTTCGAGCGTATCTATAAATAAAAATTAATTTTTTTGGCACGCCCTACGGCCAATATGGCTTATCGTATTTGGACGTAATTGTTGTAATAGGATTTGTCAACATTTATGTTCAAAAGACAACATAATAATATGAACAAGGCAGTAATAGTTTTATCCAACTACGAAAGGCGTAAGAAGTACAACGATTTCTCGAAATCGAATATAAGTTTATTTTATTTGATTTTGTCACTTGTAATAGAAGACACAAATAATATTTTATACGTTTAATTTTGATGGACAGGTTAGATTGATGTACGAAGTCATCTTTCATCAGTATGTTGGCGAGTAAGTAAGAATTTCATGAAAGTTTTTTGCCGTGAAGATTAATAATGTACTTGACAGACATGTCGTGTGCAATAGTAAAATGTATAGACCACGGACGATTCTGTTGCCAATGCTGCAGACTGATATCTCGTGCCAAACGTATGGTCGCATTATTTGTCTGGTAATGCTACCAACTACGTACAATAATTAGTCTATCTATGTTCACTAGGGAACTAATTTAAATTCATCTATAATACATATTTATGTTCCTAATTGTAGACCAATAAATTTTGCTTTATTTATAGACGCATATGTATCTTCTTACAATAGAGAAATTTACCAGAGATGCAGATAGACTTTTTTATTTGTCTTTCATGCGAAACTCCACGCCAATACGGCTAACTCCACCTTTTGACAAGACACGGCAAATGTTATTTTATACATCAATCTTGGTCACCGGACGCCTATACTCTTGTGCATTAGTGCCGGCTCTGAGGTAGTTCGACAAGAGCGGTTTCTCTAAGAGCTAAGACGCAAAAGCCGCTAAAATACCGAATCAGAAAAATAATAAAGAAGAAAAGAATGAATAACAAAGATTTTTCGGTGCCTTTTGAGAAGTACTAGGCTTGGTTACTTCTACCTAGCCTCATGGCATAATCGAGGACACTTGTTTTTTAAAGCATCGAGGAAATTGGACGGATCGCAACGGGCCGGAACGGGCCGCAGCTGGGAGGATCAAGCCGCATCACAGCGTAGCACATTTCCGTATTTCTTTCCAAATACTGTATCTATCTTGTGGACATTCTAATCTGGCAAATCAAATATCTTTGTGTAGCCTTGAACTAAAATAATTAATCGCTTTTCATCGATTTTATAGCAGCAGCATCGCATTCACTGAAATCCGCCCCGTTGCGGCCCGGCGTAGTGTGCGATTGTTCTTATAAAATGTATGAAAGCCATATATATATATATATATATATATATATATATATATATATATATATATATATATATATATATATATATATGTGTGTGGAATTTTAGGATAGGAAAAACCTAGGAAGGAACCTAGGAACCACACTTGGAAGAACCTTCCTAATGTGCTCGTTCCTTAACAGTGAAAGCCTCGACCAAATGGCGCTGAACGGAAACCCTATCCTGATAACAAATAAAACATAATTAGGAAAATTTTTGCAGTCGCTTTGAATTGCGCGAACAAACATTTGTAGCCATATACTAGCTAACAACCGCCCGCGTCGCTAGACGTAAATTCCTCAACGTGATGAAAAAAAATTAAACCTATTATTTGCGCAATCGCATATTCTCACTGCGTACCATTTTTCATCAATATCGATCAAAAACTGGAAAAACTTTAAAAACAACAAAGAAAAACATCGATAAGCAGGCATTAAACCTGCGACCATCTCCCTAAAGCCGGGACGCTCTTCCACTGAACTAGTGTCGACAGGTTTAACGTGGCGAAATTCTTCTTTGCTATATGGTTGATTACGTCGATTTTACTGATCGCTAGTTAAACCGGCTTTAGGGAGACGGTCGCAGGTTCAATCACTGCGTGTCGATATTCATCATCATCATCATCTACATTGTAGAGTGTAGCTTGGGTTGGATTCCTCACCGGGACAAGCATTTGTGTTGTACATGAGCACAAATGCTTGTATTTCTAACTAGCTGTGCCCGCGACTTCGTTCGCGTGGAAAAAAATCTAAAATAAAAACCCGCATTGTTCCCGTTCCCGTGGGATTTCCGGGATAAGAACTATCCTATGTCCTTTCTTGGGTCTCAAACTATATTTGTACCAAATTTTATCTAAATCGGTTCAGTGGTTTGGCCGTGAAAGCATAACAGACAGACAGACAGACAGACAGACAGACAGACAGGCAGACAGAGTTACTTTCGCATTTATAATATTAGTATGGATTTTGGGTGTTCATCAAATATATTTCAGTATTTATATATTCTATGTATTATTACCGATGCACACAAGAAAATGATTTACTTACTTTAGGGCTAGATAAATTCGTGTAAATTTTCCAGTGTAGGTACATACATTTATTTATTGTTAACTAGCTGTTGCCCGCGACTTCGCCCGCGCGGACTTCGTTTACTCCGCACAGCTCCTCCCCCGTAGGTAATAGCATGATAATACGTAGCCTATATGTTGACCCGACCTGTTAGTAATACTCATGCAAATTTGAAGTAAATCCATGCAGTCCTTTTTAGTTTACCCCGGACATACATACAGACAAACAGACATACAGACCAACAGACAAACAGACAAACAGACAAAAATTCTAGAAACTATATTTTTGGCTTCTATATCGATTGTAGATCACGCCCCAAGTATTCTTTTAAACAAAATATTCAATGTACAGTTTTGACTTTCCTACGATTTTATTATATATATAGATTAAGACTTTTACTAAATACACTTTTATTTTTTTTTAATATTTTAAGTAACCTATCCTATTAAATACCAGCATTCGATATGAAAGTGTATTGAAAAAATATCTATAATGCCCTATTTAAGCCACCAATTTAACCGTGCTTTTAAAACAAATTAATTTTGATTTGATTTGAAAAAATCATGAATAACGCCGTAAATAAGATCTAAACAATGCGAGAAAGACTTGGGAAACAGCTAGTAAACGAACAAAACTCCAGGAAATCGAGTGATTTGTTAGCGAGGAAAACAAACAAGTCTTGGTTTATATTGTCAATATGGGTGAGTGTGTTTATTTGTATATGTTCTACTTTCATAACGTCAAGCGAATTGCTTTTCTTGAAAGTCCTGCAGTGTATACCAAAAATAAGAAAGGTTTATCTCTATCAACATGGATTTATGTAATATTGTGAGAATTGGTTAATATTTGAGTATAGCGATTTATTTTGGCGTCCAAAAACGTGTACTAAATTTTGTTTGTATGTTTATACGCCTGTACGTTTGTAGAGGCCTGTACGCTTGTGCCTGTATGCTTGTATGTTTATATGTTCGGTAAATCAGAAGATTTCGGCATCGATCAGTAGCAGGTATTACCATTTAGATATTTGAGTAACTAGCTAATATTCGAGGTTGGCTAATGTGTTAAAATTGTGTGATTAAAATTCATTTGTCCGGAAGAAAGTCAAACCGGTAATTCGTAATGAAACGTTACGTCCATTTAGTTCGCCCCGCCTACCTTGCAAGGAAACCGGCGTGAGAATATTTATTTAATACTTTATTATACACAGGAAAAGCACAAGTAAGAAAAATTAAACGTTTAAACGTACAATAAGCACAATTGACAACTTATCTCTAGCAAGAGATCTAGCTCGAGATAAGCTGTCAATTGTGGAAATAAAATTGTAAAATATATTTTTTGAAAAAATAAAATCATACGAATGCGATGGCGATGGGATCACTACTCGACAATCCGGTGAATCATGACGAACTGAAAAGTCTATCCGCATCCGGTGAATCATGATGAACTGAAAAGTCTATATAGATGTTTGGTTTACTCTGCCTACCCCGCAAGGGAACTGGGCGTAATATACATATACAGACTGACTGGTGAGTTACCTGCGATAATTCTGGAGAGTATTCGGTACTCGATTCTCGTTAAAATGAAATAATAAAATTAGGGGCTTAATTTTTGACCAATATTTCTCTAAAAATAAGTGAAATTTGGATATTATACTCTCCAAGCACGCCACGCTAGTCGACATTAAGGACACGCCGCCGCCACCTCTCTACCTGCACGATATGTGCGTCCGCGTGGTGTCCAAGTATGGCGTTTAAGTTTTCTAAGAAGTATTTTAATATTTATTTTTAACGTTATTTTTTCTCAACATATATAATCGCCAACTATCACGTCCTTAAATAATAAAACTACCAGTCAGTCTATATATCCAATGTGACCCAGAATGCCTATAAGAAGCCGGGGCGTGGCGGTCATACGCATTAATTAGCTGATTTTTAAAAATATTTAAAAAATCTAAGTCGAAATATTTTTTTTTTGTTTAATACGTAATTTAAAAAAAAAATATTAATGGACATAAATTGAATGATTGAGATAGAAGCATAATCTTTGTTATGACGACGCCGTTCGATAAATTAGGATTGCTAATACCGATAGGCGATAATATTTAATAACGTTTTTTTTAATTTAACACATACACAAATACATACAGACATATTGACTGACTTCATCTTGAAAATAGTCGGAAAAAGTTCCAAGGATCTGAAAACGTGGACATCAAGTGAAAACTCGATTTTCGAAAAACGGGGTAAAATCAGTAACTTCCTTATTTATCTACATACGTAGCGGAAAGTTAAAAACAATGTGTTGCAGAAATTGTTTAATTTTTAATAATAAATATTGTAAAAAGTTTTAATGGGAGTGAAATCGATGACAAAAGACGACAGACAGAGAGAGAGAACTTCCCTAACTATTTATATTGTTTCTATTTGAAATTCACCAGAATTTGAAACAAAATCTAAAACCTAATGACTGCTTACTAATGTTCAATGTATTTCGGAACATTAATTACAATTGACATAATTTTAACGTTTTCCGGGAGCTTATTACTACTTAATTATTAGTTGTGTAACAGACTATATTCACGAAGCGAGTCGATGCTCTTTCATTACGTCACGATACACAAATTACGTTACTTGTTACGCAAAAATGTTCTGAACTTCTCAAGCAATTACGTTGCGATTTATTTTTACTCTCCACGATATAAATTATTTCGGCTTTACGTCATTAATTGACAAATTTTATTGCTTTTTCGAAAGTACGATTCGCGTACCGTCACAAAGACTTTGAGTATGTTCTACGTTTTAAAACTATCGAATTTTATTTATATCAATGCAGTAATCAAGAGATCTTAGACATCTCATCAAAGTCAAGATAGTTCATTTCGATCTTATTATTAGCAAAAATTAATGTAAAACTATTAAAAAATCAGATTCAGCTCTATATTATTCTACTGTACTTTGATTTTGTTTGACACGGTATTAAATAAGTATCTTTACGCCCATATCCCCGAAGAGGTAGGCAGAGATACAACTAATGCACCACCGATTAGCCGAAGATACTTGGTCCATCAATGTATTGTCCCAGTTGCAAACCTATCGCCAACCGTCCACTTAACTAACCCCGGACAACTTTGTTCTTATAAGAAAACTAAAAAAAAACACATTTTTTAAATTACCCGACCCAGAATTGAACCCGGAAACGAACCCGGAACCTCATGTAGTCAACACCGACACCGAACCACTAAACCACAGAGGCGAAATTAGTTTTATTTTAAAATCCATTTATGGATTAAATTATCTAATAACAGTAAAGCAATAAGAAAAAGATATTAACCGTTGATCGCGACACTTCACACTTGCAAAAAATTTTAAATATCTAAACATGCATATAAGAAAATCATAGGAAAGTCAAAACTGTACATTGAATATTTTTTCAAAAGAATACTTGGGGCGTATTCTACAATCGATATCGAAGCCAAAAATATAGTTTTTAGAATTTTTGACTGTTTGTCTGTTTGTCTGTATGTATGTCCGGGGTAAACTCAAAAAGTACTGCATGGATTTACTTTATACATATAATAAAATCATAGGAAAGTCAAAACTGTACATTGAATATTTTTTCAAAAGAATACTTGGGGCGTATTCTACAGTCGATATCGAAGCTAAAAATATAGTTTTTAGAATTTTTGTCTGTTTGTCTGTATGTATGTCAGGGGTAAACTCAAAAAGTACTGCATGGATTTACTTCAAAATTTGCATGAATATTACTAACAGGTCGGGTCAACATATAGGCTACATAATACTACATATTATCACGCTATCACCTGCGGGGGAGAGGCTGTGCGGAGAAAACGAAGTCTGCGCGGACGAAGTCGCAGGCAACAGCTAGTTAGAAATAATAACAAAACGTGACATAACATTAGTAATAACTATATTAAAGACGGTCAAGTACGAGTTGGATAAACATACGCATGTATGTGAGCAATGACTTCTAATTATTTGGTTATACTTGTATGGGAACCCCTTTGAGATCTAATTTTTTTTACTTTTTCATTATTTGTTATGATAGTGCTAACAGTAACATGCATCCTTTGAAAATTTACATATGTTTGTATGTACAAAATTTTTCCCGTGTTAGTCCTACCCCCCAATTCACGTAATTGAGTCAAAGCGCTTAGAGCTTTCACACACATAAACACGTTAGAACGTCGGGACGTGCTACGACGCGATATAATATTGTTACGAATAATCTAGAAACGTGTAAAGTTGGAGCGCTGGAGAGATCTAGAAATAAAAGAAAGAGATAGCTACTCCTATTGACAATCAAATAGTTGACCTGGGCTATGGCATAATGGACTTTGTGAGATATACCATAAGGTTGAAAGTAGTGTGTACTAAGATTTATGACTCATAACGTGTTTACGATAAGAAGTGATTCATTGTTTCCCGATACATTTAGATTTTTCTGAATCCAGGTAGAACTTTACCCTGGCTATCGCTTCGCTTCGCACTGTTCACTTAAAGTATCGCTCTCGATCGCTTGATAAAAACTGCCCTGTATTTGTCAACATATCTCTATTTATAATAGAGATATGTTGACAAATACAGGGCAGTTTTTAGGCAGTTTTTATCAAGCGATCGAACTGCCCTGTATTTGTCAACATATCTCTATTTATAATAGAGATATGTTGACAAATACAGGGCAGTTTTTAGGCAGTTTTTATCAAGCGATCGAGAGCGATACTTTAAGTGAACAGTGCGAAGCGAGAAGTGTTTTATTGTGTAGCTCAGTGATAGTATAGTGAGTGACTAGTGTGTAAAGTGTATTTTAGTATTACATTGTGTTGTCTTGTATATTTGTATACTAAATACACGGATTTAATATAAGTGGTGTTTTCTTACAATTACGAACCCGAGGTACGTAACAATATGTAAGAAAATGTGTAAGTGTCTTAAATGCTTTGACTCGCTTGCCGCTTGATTAGGCCCGTCTCCTTAGAAGAATAGACTACCTGCGATTCTGCCAGGCATTTATAAAAGGCGAACGGTTTGCTTTACTACCATCATGACTACTAGGTGGTACAGTTCTGCAGCGTCTTGCCCGGATTTTGGTACCACTGCCTTATCTATTCTTGTCGCAATAGCGTCAACGCTTGTCACTGTCGTGTTCTGGATTAGAGGGTAAGGTATTTGGGTAGACTTATGCATGTGGTATTAGGCGATGATTGTCTCTTTCTATTAGGAGAGCCATCTGCTTGTTCGCTATCTATATGATATTATAATATACTAGCTGTGCTTGCGACTTCGTCCACGTGGAAACATTGTGGCCTAGGTCGAAATTTGTTTGAATTATTATTAAACTGATTGAATCATTGCAAGTGGAAAATAAACACGTTGTAACCTCTGAAGACGGAGATATCCCTTTCGTGTCCCTTCTGGTACTCTGTCGTTATTCATAATATGTATATACATTGAAACTCATCCATATTTTGATATGTACCTATTAAACATTTCAAAATATGGATGAGTTTTTGTAAACTTAGATTAGTGTGCTCGTGTGCTCGTATATTTGTATGTTTGTGTGTTTGTGCGTTTGTGTGATTACATTACATTTGACGGTAACATATATTAGGACTAACGGACCCCTTCACAAAGAAACATAGTAATTTTAAAAAACTTACAATGCTTAATGTGATGGTGTAACAATTGTCTAACCTCAATCAATAACTGAGAATTATTCTAACTGTTATAATAGTCTGCTTGACTAGTTGAAAATCGTCTAAAATAGAGATACTGCTCTTAAAATTTTGTGCAATAGCTCATTGGATCCAGAATGAAATGTACTAAAAGCGTGTATTAGCACATAAAAAATTGCAAAAGTTATAAACAATTAAAGATGAAAAAAATGGTATTTCGTTTTTTATAAATATTTCATAAACTATTAATATTTAAAAAAAAATCGGAAAGAAGAGGAAATTTCCAAGAAAAAACTCTTAGATCTTGGAACTCTATCTCCATTGTTTATAATTATAATTTAACGCTGAAAATGGGTCTCCGCACATTTTTAGGTTGCGCGCACATCCTTAAAAGCGAGTACGACATATAAATTAATTTATTTAAGGTATTGAATATTCTTTTCTAAATTTGAAAAAATATGATGTATTCTGAACACTATAAACAATTTATTTCTGTTAGAAATTTTACTTAAAATTAATTTCCTCTTCTTGGAAATTTTCTCTTCTTTCCGAATCTTTTTTTGAAATTTCTTAAATATTAATATTTATGAAATATTGGCAAAAAACGAAATGCCATTTTTTTCGTCTTTAATTGTTATAAATTTTGCAACTTTTTATGTGCTAATACAGGGTGTATTAGCACATAAAAAGTTGCAAAATTTATTTAGCACATTTTTCTAGGCGTCATTCCGGATCCATTGAGCTATTGCACATAATTTTAAGAGCAGTATCTCTATTTTAAACGATTTTCAACTTGTCGAGCAGACTATAAATATGTTCATCCAACCTGTTTTGATTCTGTAAAAATCAAGAAAGATTTAGAATACCTATTAATTTTTATACCAATTTTGTGCGAAGTAACAACCTGTACTACGCCGTAGTTGTTCGTAGCAGGCCGGCTACAATAGTGATTTCTACTAATTGTTGTTCTACGTTTACATATTATGTAAGAAATATCGTTTAGAAATGCTCAATATTTTAATTTTGTTAATTAAAGTTTTTATTAGAAATGTCTAAATTTTGTGTTTAGCAAAAACACACAATATTTCGAGGTTTCACATTCCTATTCTTTATTTTCCAAAATGAATTTTATTTAACGTGTTGTTTTGCTTAATGAATCACTTATTTCTGTAAGGATTAAATTGAAATAAATAATACTTTAATGAAAGAAATGCACAAAAACGATTTATCCAATTACGTGTGTTCCCTCCTAGCGCTCCTGTCACTGATTCTATATCATTAGTTCTTTATCGATTGGGCAACAGTCACGATCTATGCTGTGAAATCGTATTATACCATTCCTTGTGAATTGCATACGCAGCTCCAAGAGTGTCCGGAGCGGAACCTCTTGCCCGAAGTTGTAATTTCAATCATGTCTTAAATTGGTATCATATTCTGGATTTTTCCTTGGCATTCCATGACAGTTATACCAACTTCAGTAGGATAATCTCCAAAGTGTGTGTGTGTGTGTGTGTGTGTACACCTTATACAAAAATGGAGACAAAGTGCATAGGGCATAACATAAACGTCATGATACTTTTCGATGTAATCAGAAGCGTTTAGTACAGGCAGAGATGGAGCATATACCAAGACAAGCTCTGTCTTACCCTCGGTAGTAATATCTTTCTAAAAGCATCTTCACGCCCGTATCCCCGAAGGAGTAGGCAGAAGTACATGTACACCCACGATTATCCGAAGATACTGGGTCCCACAAATGTGATAGGTGGCAAACCTATCGCCAACCAAGTACTTTCCGATCCCGGGCAACATTGTTTTTATCAGAAAACTGAAAAAAACACATTTTTTAAAAAGCCCGATCCGGGAATGCTAGAACGACAACTCCGATCCAACATTCGCAAAACACGTGTTACTGGTGATGAGACATGGGTTAACGAGTTTGACCTGCAAACTAGTCTACAAGCTTCAGAGTGGGTCAGTTTGACCCGAAACCGAAAATATCACTCACTCCAAATTCAATCAAAAGTCAAAGTTATGTTAACTTTTTACTTTGACAATCACAGTGTTGAGCACTTAGAATTCTTGCTGGAAGATCAAACGATAAATTGGTATCTATTGTTTAGTTTTGTTGATAGCTCGTAATTAACTTATTATGTACCACCCAAGCTTTTCCTCTCAGCAACACAGAAGGTAAACTGGGAGAAAATGCTTATTAGCATTATGTTACGCCTTTGCACCATTATGTGCAATAATGTATGTAAATAAAAAAGTAAAATCGGAATTTTCATTGACTCGTTAATGCTTATTTTTAGGTCCTGTAACTGCTAGGTCCTGTCAGCTTGCCATCAAGTTTCTGAGACAGAGTGTTGTTGGTGAAATGGGTTTGTATGGTTCCACACTCCGAGAAGATCCGTGGGAAGAAACTCAGCAGCCTTGTCTTTTTTCATATCATCAATTTTTTACAATATTACAAAAAAAATATATATAACATCAGTATCAATTAATCCCAGGCTTTTTTGTCTTCTAAATAATCTGAAATTTTATAATATCCTTTTTCACACAGACTTGTTTTGACACATTTTTTAAATTTATTGACTGGCGTATACATTGCCCCATAAAAGAGTTACTTATTCTGTGGAGGCGAGATGCATGCACAACAAGATTGTTTTTGTTCCTTGCATTTAGTGAGTGTACGTCACTATTTTTTATACAAGCAATTATTTTTAAAAATAATTAAAAAGAACGTACATCAAGTTTTCAAATGTATATTGGGATATAACAGTTAGAATATTGATTTCTTTGAATTTTTCTCTCAAATTGCCCTAATAGCTCTTTTCTGTAATACAAGTAGAGTATTTATTTCAGCAGAATTTCTCCAGAGAAGAATTCCATATGACATAATGCTGGAAGTACATAAAGAACTATTCTTGCTGTGTCGACATCAGTTAACTGTCTAATTTTTAACTACATAAGCTGCCGAACTAAGTCTATTTGCTAAATTATTAATATGCACCGTTATGTATTGTTTAAATGTATTTGATACTTAAATACAAAGTCTTCGTGTTCTGTTTTTATTAACCGGTGTTTCATTCAATTCTATTTAAATAAAAGTTATATCAAAGATATTGATAAAATGTCACTGACGTCTAACATTACCAGTTACCACATTAGTCACGTCAGTGTAAAATGTCGATATTTTGTAAATTTAAGTCTTGATATTTTGTCAATGGTTATGTAGACAGCTGTACTAAGTCCGCCATTACTCGTCATGAAATTAAACGTTTTTCCTTCAGTTATTTCATATCTAGTAGTAGTTTCCTTCATCTAAGATTCATCATCATTCATCAGGTTATTGTCAGAGTTCAAAAATCAAAATTTTGTTATAAGTGACAGTAATTTCATTTTTGAAAGCTGTATATTTTGGGAATGGTGATCGACTTTTATCGGTCGAATGGCATTTAACGCAATTTTTGAGCTCCAAAACATTTTCTTAGCTACATAATCTATAGGCTAAAAATGTCGAAGTAATATCAATAAATCCCAAAAAAATAACCAATTTTGATCTAATTTACGTAATTCGACGCAGTTTTTTAGAGAGAATAGCTGATTAGATTTTTAAGTCAATCGGTGTATTAAACTGTAAGTTATTTTAAAAATATTAAGAAGTTTTCTAAAAACAAAAAAAATATTAATATTTAAAAGGCTGTACATTTTGAAAACTGTATTTAATTTTTATTTTTGGAACTCCATTTGATGTAGTTTTTAAGTACTAAAATTATGTACAGGTCAAAAAATGATTAGTTAGAAAACCTCGAAGTTACGTCAAAAAAAAAGCTTTTTTCAAAATTTTTCGTCAACTATAACTCCCGAACGGATAAACGGATTATAATGCAATTTATGCATTGAACGCATTTTTTTTTGAGAAAAAGAGCTAATTCGATTTTGCACTTAATCGATTAGTACATTGAACTGAAACTTACTATTATACCAATTTTTCTATGGTTACTATTTTTACATACATATCTTCACGCCAGATCCTTTACGAGGTAGGCAGAGAGAACCGAGTGCCATACATCACGATCCTTGCAGGCTTATCTCGCTTCCTCCACATTCATCACTCTCTTCATACACACACGCCGGTTGCGAAGACTCTTGACACCACCTTCGGACAGTACTCGATCAATCTGATCGTGGTATGTCAGTCTTGGTCTTCCCCGGTACCTACATCCTTCCACATTCGTGTTGTATATCTGTTTTGTTAACCTTTCATCTACCATTCTTTCTACATGTCCGAACCAACGGAGCATGCCCTTTCTCTTCTTTACACCGACACTTTCTTTCAAACCTAACCTCTCTCTAACTTCGACATTACGAACCCGGTCCGCGAGTGTCACAGCACATATTTTTCTTAGCGACCTCAACTCGACCGCGTTGATTCTACTTTCATGCCCTTTCTGACATACCCAACTCTCACTTCCATACAATAGCGTTGGGATAAGCACATGATTATGCAGGGCTAGACAGGCACCCTGACTTAAAATTGTGCTATTAAGTAATCTCCCTAACGCTCCATTTACTCTGTTCGCTGCACACACTCTTCTTTCAACATCAGCGGTGCACCTTCCATCCCTGCTAAAAGCACATCCAAGATATACAAACTCATCCACTTGTTCCAGCACTACATCTTCGACCACAACTCTTACATCCGTTCTGGTTGCTTCTTTTTCAAATACCAAAACTTTAGTTTTCTTCGCATTCAAATGTAGGCCCATACTCTTACAATCCTCATTCATAACTGTGACCAGTGTTTGCAGCTCAAATGGAGTTGAGCCTAAAAGTACAGCATCATCTGCATAAAGCAGGCAGTTCACCACTAGATCACTCATGCGCATTCCCACATTCAATTACCTCAATCTTTAGAGACACTTATCCAGATATAGAATACACAGACGAGCTGACAACACACAACACAACACAATGATATGTTGCCGTCCACCAGCACACATGCTTTGCAATCCCAGTACATGGATTGCAAAGCACGCAGCAGACGCCCATCTAACCCATAACTGGGTAAAATGACCCAAAGTTTTTTTTGCACAACTCTATCAAACGCTTTCTCCAAATCCACAAAACCGCAGAAAACCTTCTGGCCGACATCCAGATGCTTCTCTACGTGTTGCGGAGTGAAAAAAACTTGATCCATACATCCTCTTCTAGATCTGAAACCCCCTTGGGCCTCCCACAACATTCCCTCGGACTTCCCTTCCCAATTTTTAAAAATTCTTAAAATTTTCTGTACCGAATTGGTTCAAATTTTCAAGAAGTCTATAGCGGCGGGTGGATAATTGTGCCGCTGGGGTCTTCTTTTAGTCCGGACCATCGGTGAATTTTTTGAAAACTGTATTCAATTTTTATTTTTGGAACTCCATTTGATGTAGTTTTTAAGTACTAAAATATTGTATAGGTAAAAAAATGATTAGTTAGAAAACTTCGAAGTTACGTCAAAAAAAAAAGCTTTTTTGAAAATTTTTCGTCAACTATAACTCCCGAACGGAAGTCTTTATCGGCGGGTGGATAATTGTGCCGCTGGGGTCTTCTTTTTATCCGGACCATCGGTGAATCTTATCCATTTATTAAACCGACGTCTTTCTTTTCGGTACCATCTCGGAGGATACATAAAACAGTTCGTGGATAATGGCAAATTTAATTACTTTAATTTTCAATCATTTTTACACTAATATTTGCTTTCCTCCGTCATAAATTTAAGGTTAAAAAATTTAATTTAAGATATTAGGTTTTCATATTGGATACAGTTAAGTTAGATTATGCCATATTTTAATTTTTTGATTATTTTTATTTTCGATAGACTTAATTTTTTTCTAAGTAACTTCAAATTAATTGAAACAAATGATATCATGTAGGTTTATGCACATAACTATGATTTTCATATGCATGCTTAGAAGAAACCATCTTGTAAATATTGGGTCGTAAAAAGATAACAAGTTTTAAATAAATATCATGTTTTTGATTACAAAAGCCGAAATAATTCGGATATTTCCAAAAGACTAAAGCACAACACTAAAATGATGTCGACAAATTTTGCCTAACATTATTTATGAAATTAATGAAAATCGAAAAAAATATATGTGGCGTTGTCGATGTACAAAACTCAAGGTTTATAAAATTATTACTTGTCTAATGCATCTTAATATTATAAAAAACCATAATAAGTGGGATTTTTAATATCCCCGAAGTATGTAAAAACAGTAAAACTCTGGTTGCAACGTATTCGCTGGCAACAAGCCCGAATCACTGGTACAAAGCTTATAAAAGAGAGCGCCGTTTAGCTCCCACGCCCGGCGTGCCACAAACTCGACGCACTCCTCATGGGGCGCGCTAATCTCAACCGATAGCATAAACCCTCTTATAATTAAAATTAAATTTATTTATTTGTTTATTCTTATGTAATACGAGTGAAAGGAACCAAGTGATAAGTGATACGGTAAGTTAAGTTTGAATCTGTGACGGTGTTGCCAACAAGAACTGTGAAATGTGAATCCTGTGGTTAATCAGTGCTACTTCTCATATGTGTTTTTGGATTTAAGCTATTTACGGATGTTCTAGTGCGAAACAAACAATTACCTTACCCTTTTTATGATTAATTAATGACATATCAAAAATTATACCAACACGTATCTGGCTGACAAAATTAGTGTTGCCACGTATAATCTTACGCAATGTGAAGTTTTCATGTGTTTTACATTAACGTTTTATGGGATAATATTTGTAACTTCTCAACATTATAAGTCATTGTCAGTTATATTCATACAATACAGATTTGATCATTGTTATAAATGAATTATTCTAGTCGATTAAGCTTAAAATATATAAAGTAAAAATAGAGTTAAAAACTATAACATCAAAAACAAATTTCTTATAGTATTTTTAGGTTTTAGAGGTATAGAAAATACCTATTTCAACTCTCTGGTTCATGAAATTTATTTTCGTTGCATATGACGATTATAAGGAAACTTTGGCAGTTGTTAAATCGAATTTACTACATGAGTTTAGTAGGTTGAGTTAATTAGGTCAAAAATTATAGGTTTACAAAAATCAGCTACCTTTACCACCATAAAACTTTATTTTGAAAATCTTAATGACTTTGAAGGCCAATTATAATAAATTATAATACTGCAAAATAACTTTAATATAGTCACAAGATATTATTTATCGTTAACGTAACGTGAATAAAGACAATGTTAGTTAAGCCCATTTCTGGTCTTGATGTACATAAATGCCATAATTAAGTAATAATTTAGGTTGAAGAAGCTGGACCTTCCGGTGTAAAGTTTTCATACAACTACTAACAGCTGGCCCCAGAATCGCACAGGCAACCATAATACTTTATAATTTGTGCGCACAGGTGCTATCTGTTGTAGCGTTTGCCATAAAAATGGATTTACGGTGATTTTATTACAAAACATCTCACTTTTATAATTTGGATTAATAAAGATCTTGCCACTGTAACAATAGTTCTTGTTGCTGTCATGTTACTGTTTGGAAAGTAAGGTAGCCGGTATTACATATGTTCACGCCACACGGATAACAACACACTAATAACAAACTTGGTGACAATAGGTGATCTTTCCATCAGGAGAACCACCTGCTTGACTATTAGATACATAACTATAAATTATAGCCAAAGAGATTAATGTAGTACGTTAGTACATTGAGGTCGTTGATTACAGCTTTAAAAAAATATCTAAAAAATTAAAACTGTATCAGAATCCATTACGTAAACTACGAAAAACAAACGAGAAACGAGCAGATACCAATAACGACGTTTTTTATATTATTTGGAGACTAGTTGTGTGCCTCATTATTATTCCCAATTTTCCTCCCTTATCTCATCCTTTTGGGGTAAGAATATCTATAAATCTTTTCATTTTATTTCTTAAACAATAAAAAGTCTAGTCTAGTCTACAACATTTTCTTAATTCTAAATAGTTCTAGTTAAATATTTAGCTGTGACTAATCTGTCAGTCAATTTTAGCGTTTTGTTAAATAAACATTGATATTTTACCATGTTACGTTGATTACGTTGACGACCAGACTATTTCTAGACTTAATTCTTTGGCATTGCGTAGAAATGTAATTTGGCACTGCATCTTCTATCACATCTGTCAAAGCGAATGTTCAGAGATATTGTTCAGATAATTTTTTTTCACGATCAAACATCACGTCACAATCTAGAGTTCCACTCTCACTACTAAATATTTGAAAATCTAAAAGCGTACTATAATTCTAGCGATATATTTTGCTTTGTCCTAACAATCAATGATCAGTGTGAGTTTTTATCGAAGAGATACAACTTAGATGAACCTCCTGCTTATTTAGCTCCGTTTCTATAAAAAAAAATATAAGCTGATAAAATATAATATGATACGGCAACGAGGTTGGTATTTTATAAATCGTACAGGCAAAATACGTCTTCCCAGGATAAGTTCGTGTTGGATATTTATAATATAACGCGGTATACGAAATATCATGCACATAAGTCGAGCAGTTTCAGCGTAAAATAGTAACAAACAGACTTTCGCATTTCAAAATTTTTACGTGTTAATAGGATTAATTACATGTATAATTTGGCCCAATTTTGCCCGACTTGGAGATAGAAACCGGGATCTCATGATCTGAGCCTAAAAAGCTAACCCAAAACGGAAACTTTTAATATATCTCAGTCAGTCACAGAGCTACATTAATAGGTTTCCGCCGTTCTGTCTGTCTATCCACGAGGTTATTAGCGTAAAGATATGTATGCACTTATTTTGTTGGTCTTGACACATCGAAATACCTACTACAGTAATAAATACTTGACCTTACCCTAAATACTAATTAGCTGTAGAATCAGGTCAAGTTTTCTGGCCAACTAGTCATTAGGGATGTCTATTGAAAACTATTATGTTAATTGGAATTTACTAATAATATTTAGATTATAACAACTAAAATTATTTGGCTTTGTTCATTAATTTTAATTAGACAGCCCCGTTGGTATTTTAATTAGCTTGCTTGACTCAAAATATGAATTCCCACGTTCGATACCAGTGGCAATGTTCAAAAAACTTAGTCGGATCTTTAAGTAGCGGAAATTCATTTTAATAATCTAAAATCCCACTATAGAACGACCTTCACCGAGCTGTTTAATGGATGAAAAGTATTTTATATCCAAATAAATATGTCAGTAAATATATTGCAAATGGGTTGACTAAAAAATTTCAGTCCAGAATATGATTTAATTACCTTTTTTTTAAACATTTCACTTGTTATCAAATTGTTGGTCTCCTAATAATCAGTCAGAAAACAGCACCAAAGCCTCTTTAAATTGACATTTTTAAGGCTTAGCAAAAAAAATTTAGTTCTCTGGTTTACCAACATCGATTTACCTATTTATACCTGCCTACCCCAGAGTTGTGACGGAAAAAATAGTTAATTTAACGTTTGCTTATTCTATAGGCTTTATGATTTCAATTGGTATAGAAATTATCTGTTAACCAAGCCAGTGAAATATTTAAAAAAATAAATCATATTCCAGACTGAAATTATTTTAGCAACCCATTTGCATTTTGCATTATATTTATTGGCATAAGTATTAAAGATATAAATATGGATGGAATTTATTTGATATAAATATAAATATGGGGTGGGATCATATACCATAACGCACGTTATTTTTTGTAGGTTGAGTTGCGATTCTGAATCGCAATTCACATAGTTACATAATTTATTTTTAGGAGAGTTTTAACTCAACAGATAGCAGAGTTTTAGCTACCTTAACGCTTCAATTAGACTGAAGTTTTGTTCCATGAATCGGGACACTGCTCGACTGAAATTACACAATATCGCCTGTGGCCGAAATTCGACCATACTCTAAACAATAAAATCTCTTTGAAGTTTGACAACAGTTTAGCCGTAAATAAAATAGTATACGTATGTGTATATTATCATGTATGTCAGACGAACGTAGTGTGTGTAATGTTTATTTTTATTAATTTAATGTTTTCTAGTGCGTATTATTTAAAAATATTAGGTTTCTACAGTCCTGCGTATTGTAAACTTTGACTGCGCCAAAGTTCAAACTCTTCTGTTCGCGTGATTGTCTTAAAATTTGGTATAAAAAACTGAGCTAGTGTCGTCAGGCTCGACGTGGCGAAAGCCCGGTTTCGTAGAAAATAGTCATACATAACAATTCCCTAAGAACATTTCAAAAAAAAACGAATTCAAGATGCACATACATTACTGGTAGAAAAAATAAGTTTTTTATATAGTTACTGATAGATACAATCCAGATTTGCTTTTTTCATTCATCATCCAGAAGTTTTAAATTCATAAAAGTTTGTCCCCGTGTTGTTTCCGGGCTCCTTTGAAGAATAGGCCAACTGTCGTTCTGCCAGGCAGGTCGTAAAAGACCGATTGACTATATGAGTCACTACCATCGTGGCTACTAGGTGGTAGAGTTCTGCATTGTCTCGCTCGGGTCTGTTACCACCGCCTTGCCTATTCCTGGCGCAATAGCGTCAGTGCTTGTCACTGTCGTGTTCCGGTTTGGAGGGTAAGGTAGCCGGTAAACTTATGCATGTGGCATTAGACCTCGCCACAAGATTTCAACGCACCATTAACACCTTTGGTGTCTATAAGCGATGGTTGACTCTTTCCATCAGGAGACTCATTTGCTTGTTTGCTATCTGATGATAAAAAAAACATCTATAAAATTTGTAATGTAATAGAGTCATTACAATATAATTAATAACACATAAAAAAACTTTATTTATAATGTTTAACGCAGTAAAACTGCAGCATTTGACTTCCCATTTCCTGTATCTCCAAAACCTTGCATTAGATCTTCACCAAATTAAAATGGGACCACACATGATGTATAACCACTAAAACAAAACAAGGTTTTTTCAAATTTTTTTCATATATAACTGAGTTATGTGGTAACAAACATAAAAATGTGTAAACGGTTGACCATCTCTGAAACTTCCCACTAAATTAAGGTATTTAAGCTCAAAAAAAGTAAAAAATATAAGTATAGATTTTTCAGTTCAAACATCTGTTTTGTTAAAAATAGCAGTATATTAATTTTTAAAAAGCTGTATGTTTTGAAAACGATGATGGCATTCAACTCAATCTTTGAGATCTAAAATATTGCTTTAGCTAAATAATCGATAGGTTAAAAATTTCGATGTAATGTCAAAAAACAATTTATTCTTAAATTTCTTTATTGATAAATCCCAAAAAAATTAAGCGATTTTGATTAAATTTGAGAAAAGCCGATAAGATTTTTAAGCTAATCGGTGAATTAACTTGAAATTTATTTTAAAAAATTAAGTGAGTTTGCTAAATACAACGTAATTTTAATATTTGAAAAGCTATAAGTTTTGAGAATTAGATTCGATGTTGATTTTTGAAACTTCATTTGACGTAGTTTTTTTAGTACTAAAATATCGTAGAATACGAAAAAATTATTGGTTGAAAAATTTTGAAGCTATGTCGAAAAAACACTTTTTTCAAAATTTTTCGTCAACGATTACTCCTAAATGGATAAACCGATTTTGATGCAATTTGTGTATTAGACGTAGTTTTTGAGGAATAGAGCTGATTGGTTTTTGTACTCAATCGGCACATATATCTGAAAGCTATATTAAAAAAATACTGTTTCGCCAACATTTTTTTTGGTGTTTTTTCAAAATTTCTCAAAATCTCCTTGATCGAATCAGTTCAAATTTTCAGGAAGTCTAAGTTGAGCGGAATCCAATCCAACCGCGTTTCGATCGGTCTAGCCGTTCAAAAGTTATGAGATGCTTACATACACACACACACACACACACACACACACATACATACATACATACATACAGACATACTGACGTTATCGTGAAAATAATCGGAAAAGGTTCCTAGGACCTCAAAACGTGAACATCTGGTGAAAACTTGATTTTCGAAAATCGGGGTAAAACCAGTAACTTTATCCTTCTGTCTGTCCTTATCTACATACGTAGTGGGAAGTTAAAAAATATAGTCGAACAGATAACTTCATCCATTTGGGAAGTCGCTTGAAAATATTTAATATTTAAATTTTTAAATGTACCTAAAATAGTTTATTAATCTATCCCATTTAAAAAATAGGTACATTTTCAGATGTTTAAGCCTATTTCAAAACTGGTAATAAGTTAATTTTTTATGGAAACAGTAATGATATGGTTTTAGTCTCTATTCCTTTGAGATCCAAAACTTTAATATTCATCGTAACGTGACATAGAAAATATATCACGTAGGTCGATGATAAAAACCTTATTATTTTTTAAAAGAATATAGTAACAATGGTCATTACAGTGATTTAATTCTAAGACATGAATTTCGATTTATAAGTCCAGCGATATTATAAGAACGGTGTCCAGTGTTCTTTATCAACTGCGCCCCAAAGCTTACTGTACATATAGCTAAAATTAATGAGAATCCTAAAGAAACGACGCATTTGTCAAGGTTTATAAGTATCGTATCTGTTAATCCAGATTATGAACCATGTTTGTGTCAAATTACATCTAATTTCGTTCAGCCGTTTTGATTCAATAACAAATAATCATACTTCGAAATTTATAGCAGGATTTGAAATGAATATACATTAGCAGGATTTGAAATAAAATAAAATGATAAATCGTAGCACGCGTTGTTATCCAAAAGTAGATAGAGTAAGAAACTAGATTTCCTTGATCTTAAAATAACTGTCTGCGTTGATACAATACAACGTGCTTGACGTGCTTATGGCTTTTTCCATCATCGCATTTTGCCACTTATGAGACCAGACATTTATTTTTTTTATTTATCATTTGGATTTCCATGTTTCTGTTTATATACTCATTCTGTGAATTGATTTTTATGGGGTCAGATTTGTTTTGTAACTTTTTTATATCATAAAATAGCAATCAAGCAGATGTATCTCCTGAAAGAGTCAACCATCGCCTATAAACACCAAAGGTGTTAATGGTGCGTTACTATCTTGTGGCGAAGTCTAATGCCACATGCATAAGTTTAACGGCTACCTTACTCTCCAAACAGGAACACGACAGCGACAAGCACTGACGTTATTGCGGCAGGAATAGGCAAGGCGGTGGTACCAGACCCGGGCGAGACAATGCAGAAATCTACCACCTAGTAGCCACGATGATAGTGACTCGCATAGACAATCGGTCGCCTGTTACGACCTTCCTGGCAGAATGGCAGTTGGTCTATTCTTCAAAGAAGCCCGGAACCAACACGGGGGAAATTTTACATAAAGAACTTTTAAATGGATGATTAACTAGTTTTAATAATCGCGACGCGTTGAGTAGTTAAGAACCCTGACTATGCCATCGATGAAATTCGGCTTCGATTCCCGACAGGTGTAAGCATTTGTGTGATGAACATAGATGTTTGCATTTCTGGGTTTGGGTGTTTATTAAATATATTTGAGTATTTATATATGTATTTTATGGATTAATATCGTTGACTTACACGTCACATAAACATATAATTTGCTCACTTTGGGGTTAGATCAATCTATGCAGTGTATAAAAAAACCCTGTCCGATCGTCAAAGGCATTATTTGGTATGCCATTGACCTGCCTATATACCTCTTTCGAATCGGACAGGGTTTTCTTAACACCCTGTACATATGTACTTAGATAAATAATTGATCTCGCTGTGCCGCGTGACTAATTATTTATCTATTGTATACATATTTTTAAGCTAGAAGAATTGGTGGTAATCCCCATAGGTGCGTTTCGTTAACTTTCATGCTTATTTGATTTTTGAGGAGATCAGGATTTAAAGCTTCAAAACATGGAGTTGTTGGACAAAACTAACGATACCCCACACAATGGGGTACGTGAGAAAAAAATTAACATCCCCACTTTACATATTCGTGCCAAATAACATCTTTCTAGTAATAAGGATCTCTGAGCAATCGTGCGGACGGACAAACGGACGGACGGACGGCCGGACATAACGAAACTATAAGAGTTCCTAGTTTACTTCGGAACCCTAAAAAAAGAGCTTGTGATACAATTTACATCTCAGAACGATGAGCATCTATCAATATCATTCTCATCTCATCATTAATCTGTCGTCAAACTGTTAAAGCCGTTTCAATTATATACAAATATATATACTTACATACCCATACAAGAATTGCTCGTTTAAAGTAAAAGATATTACAATATAGATAGGTACTCCTTGTGTTGTAATACGATCGCCTCAAAAATGTCTCATGATAAAAGTAGTAAGTGTTTTCATACTAAACCTTCCATTTTATTTACAATTAAACTTCTTTCAGATTATTAATAGTAAGGTAGCTCAATATTCTAAATGGATAATTACTCAAGCTTCGTAGGGATCTATAGGATTTACAAAATCCTATAGATCCCTACGAAGCTTGAGTATTTTGATTAATTAAATTATTGATTGATATATAGATATATAGATTGATATATTGATATATAGACATATAGATGAATATGATTGATTAGATTGATTAAATTATTGGAAAAATATAATATTATATAATGATTTTCATTTCAATGGTGGGGAAAATTCTACAAATAACAAAATGTGAAAAAAACAGTGACATGGAAACACTGAAGCGCGTCAGATTAAGGTATGGTGCGTTAATTGCAAGCTATAATTTAAAAATCTGACGATTAAGTTAGCGTAAGGGAGTGGATCGGTCACAAATTTGCAAAAAAAAACGTAGTCTTGACATTCTCGAGCACATTGATATATAATATGGCAATTTGCACAATCCGAAGTTTAATCGGAATTTAGTTTTTTACTGCCCTAGTTAGTAGTTACCCGCCTCTATATAAAGGCTTATATTTGGTGGAGAGCCTCAACAATATACGAAGTATGTTAATCTGACACGCTCGAGTAATTCCTAAAAACACCTCTTGGGCTCCCCTACTATAAACACATTACTCCGTGGTGTTGACAAGTGTTGACAATAATAAAATATATAAAATATAAAATAAATAAATAAAGCCTTTATTCTCTGACCCTTGTCAATGGTCAGAGAATAATAAAATATATCCCCCGACAAATAACACAAATTTAAATATCTAAAAACTTAGCAGCCAAGCGTTCTCTCTTAAAAGAAATAAAAATAGTTCCCCGATTTGTCCTTTGAAGAATAGACTATCTACCATTTTGCCAGGTAGTTCGTGAAAGATTTTGCTATATGTGTCATTATCATCGATACTGCTGCGTGGTAGAGTTCTGCCACCTCTCCCCTGGGTATATTATACAACCGCCTTACCTATTCTTTTTGCTATAGCGTCAATCACCCGTCAATCACAGAAACCTTATTACGCCAATGCTTGTCACTGTCATGTTCCGGCTTGGAGGGTAAGATAAATAATCGGCATACGTATGCATATGGCATTGCCATTACGCCACACGGGCAAGATGATAAGGGTAAGATAATCGGCTACGAATGCATATTGCATTGCCATTACGCCACATGGGTAAGATAATGAAGGGTAAGATAATCGGCATACTGCATACGTATGCCGATTATCTTACCCTTTATTATCTTTATATATGGCATTGCCATTACGCCACACGGATACTAATTTAACATATTTGGAGTCTATATAGGCGATGGTTTCTCATTCCATCTGAAAAGCCATTTGCTTGTTTGTTATCCTATAGGCATATAATATAAAAAAACGGAAATACAAATACCTACGCTCACCACACTAACGCTTTTCTCTATTGAGAATCAAACCCTACTCCCATCTATAGCGTATCAGGGTCGCTAAACAACGGCGCAGTCAAAATTTTCACATTACTGATTACACAGTTGAGATACTCCAGCATAGAACATATATTTAATTTACATTATTTTAAGCTCTTTATTCGATAAAAAATATTTGAAATCGCTTTGAAGCCAAATGTATTAAACAAAATAAACATTTATCTTAGTACAAGTAATGACCTTTTAAATAAACAGCAACAAATCTCTAGTCATAATCTTTGATTGATTTAGGAGCCGAAACTATTAATAAAGAGATTTAACGGATCCGATAGAAGTAATCATTTAGGTCAATCAATTGTTGGGTCAAAAGCGAGTCAGGTCAGACGTTAATGGGCACTCAATATTTTCTACGCGTAACATGGAACGCCAAGCCGAACCAAACAATATAATACACGCGTTGGTGGTCTCCGATTCTTGTTAGGTGTAAAATATTTTAGCGAACATTTCCGTGTGTTAAGTACCATTTACCTCCCTTATAATTTTGATAATAATGCTTTAAATATAGCGTTTAGCTTCAAAGTTTTAACATATCAAGATGGTGGAATTCCGTGATGATTCGTCCGCCTTACTATCAATGCTTGTTACTATAAAGCATATTACGACTTGGAAGCAGGGTAGCCGGTAAATTTGCGCATATATCTTCATACAGCAGAATAAGGCATCACTTATAAAATCTGTTATATTTTTTGCTATGATAAAAAAACTAACCAGAAAAATTATGTTCTGTACTGAAATACCGTTAAAGTATTCTTTTTTAAACTCTTTTAATTTAAGCGAAACTTCTAGCAAATTTTGCATGCACCTTTATATACCTGCATCATCTGTTTTCCAAACCAAATGCTCGCCGCATCCCACGAATTTTATTTCGAACGTTGCTTTTATATGAAAAATCAGGCTCCACATTAATACAGTTATATTTAAATATAACTAATATTTACCTTTATAAATATTGTAAGTTTATTTTAATATCGATTTATTTATATACTATATACCTAAGCATATATTACATATTGTAATATTTATGTATTATTACTGTGTAATTTAAATATACATATTTTTATTCTCATGTACATCTTCGTACCACACTTAGATTTATGTTAGTTCAAAGGTTGACTGGGTTAGAATGCATCTAGCATTAAGTCTACCTTTTGTGCAATTTTAATTAAGTGTACAATAATTTCCTAGTGAAAATACGAATCATTAATATATTTGGTGTCGAGGGTTACCTCTATCAGAAGAATCACGAGTAATCCAAGGCTATAAAAAGGTGATTCAGAAAAGCCGCAGCATAATACAGTTAATAATAAGTTGCAATGAATAATTATTCAGATTGTTGGCTACGTTTAGTCTGATCTTCCGAGTCATGTCAAACATGCTACATGTAAATCCCTTGGGCCGGGAACCGACAGGTAGGACCTGCCAAAGCAGATGGCATTCGAGTATTATGCTATTCTATTTCGAATTACCTTCACATGTTTATTTCGAGATGACGAATAGCTTCATGCGTCTGATATCGGTTACTGCGTGCGTACGTTTTGCGTATGTCGGTTTGTTACATTATATTGGAATTTTAAAAGCATGTTTTATAAGTAGAGTTTCTATGGCTGGTCAATTTACGATAGGTAAATTGATGAGGTATAACTAGGGTTGCCAGTTGTCTCTTATTTTAAAGGACGTCCTCTTTTTCAGACCTAATAGTTGCTTTTGTCTCGTAATTTAAAATAATTAATACAGTACAATACTTTGTCTTTTATTTTGGCAAAAATGAACACATGCGTATGATAAAGTTTAATTTCAACATTCAATGCAAAAAAATTATTATTTCATTATAAAAAACGAATAGTAAAAAACTAAAACACTAATTATTTTTTACTATCTTTAACATAGTTTTAACTTCCTACTACGCACGTAGATAAGGAAATTATTGATTTTGCCCCGAATTTCGAAAATCGAGTTTTCCACGTTCTCTCTCCACGTTTTGAGGCCCCAACCGTCGGAAAGTCGGAACAGATTCCTAACCTTTACCGACTATTTTCACGGTTATGTGTGTATGTACGCGTGTGTTTGTGTGTGTGTGTGTGTGTAAACATCTCATAACTTTTGAACGGCTTATCCGATCGAAACGTGGTTGATTGCATTCGATTGGATTCCACTCAACCTAGACTTGATGAAAACTTGAACTAATTCGTTACAGGAGATTTAAGACATTTTAAAAAACCTCAAAAAATTTTAGCGAAACAATATTTTTTTAATATAACTTCCAGATTAATGTACTGATTAAGTACAAAATCTAATCAGCTCTTTTTCTTCAAAAACTGCGTCTAATGCATAAATTGTATCAAAATCGGTTTATTCGTTCGGGAGTTACTGTTGACGAAACATTTTGAAAGTTTTTTCAACATAACTTTGAAATTTTTCAACTAATTATTTTTTGATCTACAATATTTTAGTACTTGAAAAACTACATCGAATATTGTTTCAAAAAATAAAATCGAATCAAATTTTCAAAATTTACGGCTTTTCAAATATTAAAATTACGTTGTTTACAGCAAATTTATTTACTTCATATTTTTAAAATGAGTTTCAGGCTAATATACCGACTTATTTATAAATCTAGTCAGCTCTTCTACTTAAAAAACTGCGTCAAGTACCGTAAATAGGATAAAAGTCGGTGAATTCGATCAGGATTTATCAATAATGTAATTTATATTTAAAAAAAAAATATTTTTTGTCATTTTTTAACCTATCGATTTTTTAGGCAATAAAACAATTTAGAGCTCAAAAATTGCTTTGAATGCCATTCAAAAGATCGATATCGGTCATTTTGAAAATATACGTCTTTTCGAAAATTAAAATACTGTCATTTTTACAAACTTTAGTTTTTGAACTCTCTCAAAAAGCATTTTCAAACTCAAAATTCTCTTCGCGTTAGTCATTACTTCTTTGAGCTTTATAATACCTCAATGCACTGATAAGTTTTAGGGATGGCCTTAAAGGTCAACCGGCTTACAGTTTTTTTTTTATCTAATAATAATAATAATAAATAAACATTTTGAATTTAAAACCATTCCAACTTGTGACTGGCCGCGATTGCCCCGTTTTCTCACACACAAACGCAATATGGCACTAATGATAGCTTTAGATGGCATGCTAGATTCTTATTTACAGTCTAGCCAAGATCTAGCTGACACACATTTGACTCTTTACTGTGCGGGTGTCGCAGCGTGCCGTAGCGCACATGTCAAATTTCCAAAATCTGACAGGGTTATACCGTTGATGAAGCACCTATATGGCAAAAACGAATCGAACGGCGTATCAGTGCCACTAGATCTATAAGTGGCAAGCTCATCTGCTTTAAATCGGGTTACATCCGTCCGAGAGTCATGCGTTATGTGACACAAGCTTTTGCCGGTACAGGCGTAAGTTCACAGGATTATATGACTTGTGTCACAGAACGTATAGACTATCTAAAATAGAAAGTTTGTGCGTGGGCAAACCGTATCCGCAGATATAAACAGCGTGTTAATAGGTTTAACCAGAATCGAATTTTCCGAAGCGATCAAAGAAAGGTTTATAGAAGCTGGGAGAAACCCAGTACTAGTGTGATTGATGAGCAACTACCGGATATTTCGTTAATTGCTTGCGTCCATCTCATGCGGCGCACTGCACCACCGGCGGCGGGGGCCGGATGCGGGGCGGGTCGTCCTGCTGGTCCCAAGCACGGCGGCGGTGGCCTCCCTCGGCGCGGCGCAGGTGGTCGGTGCGGTGCTGGAGACGGCAGCCCGTTGTCACTACTCGACGCACTGTGTTCTGGGGGGGTCGCATACTCCTCCTCAGACGATGCGGAGCTAAACGGTGAAACGGGTTGCGATGGTGGGTGTGCGTTCTGTGTTTTCAGTCTCCTTGATCGCGTTATCATTATATCAACCGCCGCTTGGATTGATTACAAGAAAGCCTATGATTCAGTGCCTCATTCATGGTTGTCACGAGTGATAGAAGTGTACAAAGTTGATACAGTTTTAAGCAATTTCTTGCAATCATGTATGAGGCAATGGACCACGACTCTCTGCCTTCCTAGGGGTGGTGAGAGTTTTTGTATTTCTGAACCTATAAGGATAGAGCGTGGAATTTTCCAGGGTGACAGTTTGAGTCCTTTGTGGTTTTGCTTGGCTTTGAATCCCTTAAGTGCTCTACTGAGAGATTCAAAGCTAGGTTATCGGTTTCGTAGAGAGGGTGAAATCATTTCTCATCTCTTGTACATGGATGATCTTAAACTATTTGCGTCCAACCAACCAGACTTGATATCATTACTCAACCTTACGCAAAAGTTTAGTAATGATATCAGAATGGAATTTGGTCTAGATAAATGCGCGGTCATACATGTACAGAGAGGCTCTGCCTCTCTGTAAATTGTAAATAGCGAAAATTTACAACTTTCGGAGACAGTGTATTTCAGATCTCTCTCTGAAACCGAAACTTATAAATACCTTGGTATGTCGGAGGGTTTAGGTATACAGGATAGGGACATTAAGCGGTTGGTGACTGAGCGTTTCTTTGTCCGCTTGACAAATGTTCTAAAAAGCCTTCTGTCTGGTGGTAATAGGGTGTGTGCATTCAACAGCTGGGTGATGCCTCTGCTTGTATACACCTTCGGCATACTAGTGGACTCAAACCGAATTGGACGCCCTGGACTGTAAGGTCCGTAAACTACTGACAACATATCGCATGCACCATCCACGTTCATCAGTAATGAGGTTATATATCCCACGAAAATGTGGGGGTCGCGGCTTTCTCAATGCCAAAAACCTACACAATCGTGAGGTGTATAATCTTAGGGAATACTTCCTTCATGTTGACTGTGGAATGCATCATGATGTCGTTGCTGTAGATAATGGTCTGACACCGCTCTCCTTAGCAAGAAAGAACTGGCATAAACCAGTGGTATTTAGCACTCAGGACCGCTTGAACGTATGGAAGAGTAAGGAGTTACATGGACGGTTCTATCGGGCTCTTTACGGACCTGATATTGATTTACCAGCGTCTTTAGCTTGGCTACGTTTCGGTGACCTCTTTAGGGAGACTGAGGGATTTGCCTGTGCAATTGCCGATGAAGTTGTCAAGACGAATAATTACCGGAAATACATCATGAAGGATGGCACGGTCGACATATGTAGGGCGTGTCACCGTCCTGGTGTATCAGGCATGTTATTTCCGGTTGTTCTCATCTTGCCAATGGAGAGTATTTACATAGACACAATCAAGTAAGTAGCCAAGATTATCCATCAACAGCTTGCTCTTCGGTATGGTCTTGTAAGTTTTGAAGAGCCGTATTATAAATACGCACCGGAGGCAGTTCTCGAAAATGGTCGTGCTAAGCTCTACTGGGACCGATCTGTCATCACAGACAGGACTATCACCAACAATAAACCTGATATTGTGTTGGTTGATCGACTAGAGCGCCGGGCATTTATTGTTGATATTACAGTCCCGCATGACGATAACCTCGTGAAAGCAGAAAAAGAGAAACAAATAAATATTTAGACTTAGCTCATGAGATTACCGATATGTGGGGTGTGGACTCAGCAACGATTGTTCCGATAGTCGTTTCCGTAAACGGTCTTGTAGCCAAGAGTCTTAAGCAGCATCTTAGAAGTCTTTCGCTACAATTCTGGATCAAGGGCCGGATACAAAAGGCAGCAGTATTGGGAACGGCACGTATTGTGAGGAGGTTCCTCTCTTTGTCACCTTGACCACCGGTGGCTCAACTATAACGTTCCCGCTGGCGGATAACCTATTTTGTTATATTTATTTTTATAATATTGTATTTTTGTAATAATGTTATAATTATAAATGTAATCAAATAAGAATTTAATGTAAATAAAGAGATAATAATAATAATAATGGCTACTGATACCATAACAACATTTATTAAAAATAATATGATATCCTTTATTTTTATCCTCATTTATTTATTCTTATCTAATCCTCATTATAATGTCCTTTATTTATTCTTATCAAATCCTCTGAAACATAAAACCGGAGCTGGCAACGTTGTGTATGTACAACTGAACTCAAGACACGAAAGTGGAATAACATTTCATATTTCGGAACAACTGATAATTTTCATTTTAAGCTCCAAACGCGAAAATAATCTGGACCGAATTGGTCAACATTTTCGGGAAGTCTAATTGAGCGGAATTCAACCGAATTCCATTAACTGCGTTTCAATCGGTGGAGCAGTTTAAAAGTTATGATATGTTTACATACACATATACATACACACTGACACACACACACACATACATACATACTGACGTAATCGTGAAAATAATCGGAAGAGGTCCCTAGGACCTTAAAACGTTTGGAACTATTGAAAACTCGATTTTCGAAGATCGGGGCCAAATCAATAACTTCCTCATTTACATACGCAGCGCGAAGATAAAAATTTAAGGATCCACGTCATCATGTAAGTTGCTTCCTATACTATATTATGCGATTACTCATGCCTCGATTTCGTGCGTAGCTTAAAGTGGTACGTCAATGACCGGAATTCTTAAAGAAATGACAACAAACGACAGGTGCTTTTTTCCCTTCATATTTTTTATCAAATAGTATTTATAAAAAATATTTTTTTATCTATATATATAAAAATCAATCCCTATTTTCCTTGGTCACGACATCACGCCTGAATGGCTGGACCAATTTCGGTAAATTTTTTTTGTTGTGTTTGTAATTGTAAGGAGAAGGTTCTTATAAAAAAAATATTAAAAAAATTGCGCGGGAAAACTTAACCACCATATAAAGTTTAATGCCATTTTGGCTGCGTGGAAGGACATTCCCGTAGTCTTATATAAATTATATTCTATATATATAAAAATCAATCCCTATTTTCCTTGGTCACGACATCATGCCTGAATGGCTGGACCAATTTCGGTATTTTTTGTCGTGTTTGTAATTGTAAGGAGAAGGTTCTTATAAAAGAAAATATTAAGAAAATTGCGCGGAAAATTAGAAAATTTAAAAATACTTAACCACCATATAAAGTTTAATGCCATTTAGGCTGCGTGGAAGGACAATCTCGTAGTCTTACATAAATTACTTGTCACGTTGTTTGTCCTAATATGTAAGGCCAAACAACGTTTGCCGGGTCAGCTAGTAATTTCTATACCTATAAAGAGAGGAGAGTTGTCATCGTCTCTGCGGTTTAATGGTCCGGTGTCGGTGTTGACCACTTGAGGTCCCGGGTTCGATTCCCGGGTCGGGAAATTGAAATGTGTTTTTTCAGTTTTCTGATAACAACAAGATTGACCGGAATTGGATAAGTGCCCGGTTGGCTTGCCATCTACCATATTGTGGGACAGAGTATCTTCGGCTAATCGTGAATGTTCTGCCTAACTCTTCGGAAATACGGACGGATAAAGAGGTAAAATTTGAAGTTTTGTGACAGTGGAGGGTATTCATACCAAAGAGCTTTTCAAAAACTCAAAATGAGGGATAACAGATAAATTAGCACTAACATTGAAATACTGTTAACAGAATGTCGTAAAGTTACTCTTAGTCCAGAATCTCATCCACATATTTACATAAACATTAACATTATGCCTCAGCCGCACTTGCCTCTATCGTCACAAAGCTTCGTGCAATGACACGAGATATGCGGATGTCACATTTGCATTTATCGTGTCATTGCATGAAGCTTTGTGACGATAGACGCAAGTGCCGCCCCAGCCCCGTATAAATATACTTTAAACGAAAACTTATTTTTCGGAAACATCCCGCTAATTCAATCCATGATTCACAGATTCAATCCATGAAAACGATATCTAAAGCGAAGGTAAACAAGTGAATAAGAGATTTCGAATTACCGAATGGCCTGCGTACCTAGTTGTATTTCGCGTAAACTTAATTATATTATATTTATATTTATGTCATTAAATTTATGGATGTGGCTAAAATGTAAAAAATAATGATTTATTGAATTACACTAATCAGTTGTCAATAACTATTCAATGACTATAAATTTAAAATTATGTAAACATCGTATACTATTTTGCCGATATTTATGCATATATTAATATAACAATATTTTTTAAATTACATTTTCGTTTACTCGCAAATTGCTTTACTAGTAAATGATTAAACGGAGAGATAATTGAATGAAGATATAAATTGCATTGTAATTGCTGGCCCGCTATCTTATGATATAAAAAAAAAAAAAAATCTAAGTAAGTGAAGTGTCTTAGCAAAATCTAAGCTCAGAATTTTATCAATCTAACTTAAATTTCTGAGATTAGCAGTTGTAATAAATACACCTAATGACAAGATAAATACCTAAATACAGACTACTATATAAGGAGATAATAAGTTAACCTTATCTAAATTCCCAGTTTATTTAGATAATATTCCCCAAGTTTAAGTTGCTTAATTCCTGTCATCTATTTGAAACGAGCTAATAGTCTTAAAAGGGCAGAATAGATTTTCTATTGAATCATAGCTAAGAACCATCTCGACAAATAGGGATTTCAATTAAATAAAACCGCAATCAAATCGGATCATCCGCCTGGGTGCTACGATACCACAGGCAGACAGATATACCTCTAGATACATACCTTAAACTTATAACACCCCTCGCTTTTGCGTTAGAGGTTAAAAATATAATAAAAAGAAAATATTGCTCAACTACACAGTAAACCTCAATGAAGTTAGCGAAGTAAATATTCAAAAAATATAGATACCGCGCTGGCAATAACCACTCGTTAGGAGTGGCACATGCCGTGGCGACTAATCGCTGTTTCTGAAAATGAAATTCTACATCTACGCCACAGAATACCTAAGAGCACAGATGTCCATACTGAATATATTTATTGCATTTATTGTATAATTTAGTCAACATTTAAGAACCTAGTTTTGCTTTTCGGCATCAGAATCAAGTACTTTTCCTTAGTATGTAGTCTTTTACTAGTCAACCTGTGTAAACATAGTCAGTATTGAAATTAAAAATCGTGTGACAATCAACAAAATTAAAAAGAATAAAACAAAAACGACATAGATTTAAAAAATGAAATATGCTTCCTGAGTGTGTTCCCCGACGTTTCAAGAGAAGAGTGAACACGTACCTTTAGGGAAGCACTTAGGCCGCTTGGGCCGCATCTTAGCTTACCATCATTATTTGTTTCTTAAAAGATGAACAATAACAAAGCAAAATATTAATTGTCACTCGATCACCAACAAGGAACTTATATACAATAACTGGAATTATTACAAAGCAATATTTGAAAAATAAAAATGTACTTTATTTCGTTACTAATAAAGTTGACATTTGTTTCTTACTTAACAGATGGGAAAAACGTTCTGAGCAAGACAACGACAAGAGTGGATGTTGTCCCTTTCTTGCAATTGCCAGTGTAAATAAAACTATCTAATGGTAAATTTTTATATATTCGGTAATCGTTAAATCCCTTTTATTCGTACAAGTCGATAAATACATTATCATAAAATGTAATGTAATTAGCATAAAATGTAATGTAAGCTAGACGACCAAGCTTCGGTCCGATGATATTTTTTTTCCGGTGAAAACGGTTATTACGGAGCCGACACTTAGGTAGGTCAATTTTAATAGTAAAAAACTATCTAAACACAAAATTTTGTCAAAATCGTCAGAGCCGTTTCGGTGAAACCAATTACAGGAATTGCTCGTTTAAAGTATAATATTTAAAAATAATGTGGTGTCGCGGGACACCGGTAGGAACGAACTTCCTTCGGCTAAACGGCACTACTCGCTTGTGTACGCGACTGTCGCGCCTGCGCACGTCTCATTTAACGCTTTTATTCCACGCATTTTTCTTACGGTTTTACTATCACATTTTTTTCAGTTCGGTCGCGTAGCAAAATCCCTATCCCCTCCAAGCCTGCCGTAAGGAACTTCGTTCCAAAAAGTTTGGTGCAAGCCGACCTAAGTGCTGTAAAAGTATACAAAAATAATGTTTAACAATTCAACCTGCAGCAACGAACTTCCCTACGGAATCCTGCATCAGATCTTCACATTATTATTTTTTTAGAAAACCGGTTATAAGGGGCCATCCATAAATTACGTCACACGTTAAGAGGGAGGGAGGGGATCGACGAAGTGTGACATTGTGTGACAAGCGGTAGGGAGGGGTCCCAAATTTTGTGACATCATACATTTTTAAAAATATAACATTTTATATCTAAGTATTACAACGGTATATTTTTAAAGCCACCTGTATAGATAAAAAATAATCAAATGAGATCATTGTTCCAACGTAAAATTGTAAAATATGTTACATCACACTAGGGAGGGGGAGGACAACACAAATGTGACCAGCTATGACAAGGCAGGGGGAGGGGTCAAAAATCATGAAATTCGTGTGACATAATTTATGGATGGCCCCTAAACTATTTTTAATGCACGCTAAAAGATTTAAATGAAAATAAGTAATCGGAATCATCCACCACAATATTATTTTACAAAAATACACGTCACATATTTTTAAAGAACTGTAACGAGTAGACACGATAGTTTCATGTCTATTTGATGTTTCTTAAAATTTACGCAACGATAGCGTTACGAAAATTATGTGTTGCATTAAATGTAGCTGGGGCGGTAGTATTTTCTCTAATACATTTTTATTCCCGAAACAAAAATAAACGTTAACATTGGCATTCAGCTGTTTCTCGGTGATTTTCTATTTTCACTCTCTAAATATATCTTCAAGTTCTTTTAAGAAGGCTGTCATTTTACGCTTTGGTCGCCGGAAATTATAATATGTGTAGATATATTTTTACTTTAAATTATCAATTAGACCCTTTAATGTGTAGTACCTAGTTAATTGAGGCTATATATTTACTATTAGGTAAATATAATTAATAATGTAGGAATGGGCGTACTCAGGTTCTGGGCCAGAGGGGGTCAACCGTAACAACAACCGTAACCGTACAGTAGTATATAGTTAGTAGAGACGTTAACAAATTCCAGGAGGGTAGCCGCCCCTCCCTAACACCCCCCCCCCCCCTCGGTACTCCCATGAATGTAGGTATGTATCTACTTGTACTTTTATTTTAGTTCAAACATTATGTCGATTTTTAGTAATTGATCAAGCGGTTTCACTTTTTAATGAATCTCCAGGATTTAATATTAGTTTAATCGATTAAATAATATACTTGATTAATTTACCAAAACATGTTTAGGTGAAATAAAAGTACAAGAGGATTTTTATTACAGTATTTATCTACATTAATAACAGTGGAATTTCAGCAAATGTCGACGATGGAAAGTGTAATTACATATATTTATAAAATTATAAGCCTTGTTAAGTTTAGAAATACATTTAAGAATAACGATAATTTAAGAATAACGAACGATAAGAAATCATTTATTAATGGACTAACATTTATCACCAAAAATAGAATATAGGTATAGATATTCTAATAAAAGAATACATCGAATATATGTTAACGAACTTATATTTAAAAGAAGAAATAATACTTAATCAAAAAGTGACAGTGCATGAAAACAATTGTTTTCATTTCACTGCATAATAATGTGAGGAATTGAAACACAAATGCTTAACATGGTAATCTTGTTAGCCGATAAACCCCAAGTCACTGTTACGCAAATAGCATAGATTGATGAGTATATCATGCAGTTGTTTCTTACCATAAGGAGAACCATTGGCTTGTTTGCTATATTATAAATGCATATTGTGTGATAATTAATATAGTTATTAGCGATCTTTGGTACATTCTAATACTGTTTATAACATTGTCACAGGAGACAAACCTGGATTTATTGTTTTGAACCCAAAGAAAACCCTGTGAATGAGTATTTGAAAAAGAGAACAGGTCAACAAAATTGAGACAGGCGAGAAACTTTGGTAAAAAAATGATCGCGTTTTTTTCTCACCTACGGGTCCCATCTGTTCTATTCCACTTGAAGATCAAAAGAGTGTTAATACCGAGTGGTATTCTACCATTTGTTTACCCAGGGTGTTAGAAAAAGTTCGCGAAAGACGACCCAAAAGCCGCATTCTCCTGCACCATGATAACGCTTCTTCACACACTGCCAACAAAACAAAGTCATTTTTAGCTTCCGAAAAAGTACATCTCGTCACTCATCCTGCGCATAGCCCCGACCTAGCACCCTGTGATTTCTGTATTTTCCCCAAAATCAAAGATTTGATGAAAGGTTTTACTTCCAACTCCGAAGAGGCAGTGATAGCGTTCAATCAGCACGTAGAAAACATGCCTTCAGATCTGTGGTCCTCCTGCTTTAAAAAACGGTTCGATCGCATGAAAAAATGTTTAAAATGTAAAGGAAATTATTTTGAACAGCAATAAACATAATATTTTGGTTATAACATGTTGTTTTTTTAAGTTACGCGAAACTTATAGTGTGGCCTACGTAGAACGAAATCGAAACACGAATTATTAAACCGGTTCGTACTATTTAAATGTATCCGATACTTAACGTCTTTTTATTTTGGTCTTAACCGGTGTTTTATTTAATACTATTTGAATAAAAATTATATTAAATATATCTGCAAAATGTCGATATTTTTGAGATTTAAATCTTGATATTTTGTCAATTGTTATGTAGACAGCTGTACTTAAGTCAGCCATTATTCGGGACGAAATTATGCATTTTTTCCTTAATTAATTCATAATATCTAGTAGTTTCCTTCATCAAGTTATATTATGATCTACGTTATGATGCATGTCAAATAAATGGTAATGTATGTTTATTTTTATTAATTTAATGTGTTTCTAGTACATATTACGTAAAAATATTAGCTTTATAAACTCTTTCTCCATATAAACATTAACAGCCTTTCATCATTTTCCGTTTATTATTCCATTTATCTTCGCGTATTAATATATAGAGAAACATGTGCCTGATAACTTTACATCATTATCATTTAAAAATTCCACAATCAGATATTTTATTTACTACTAGCTAACCCGGCAAAGTTGTTTTGCCTTTTTAAATACTCTTATTTTTTTCTAAATTTCATATAATATTTTACCCCCTATTTCACCGTCTTTCGGGATGAATTTAGAAGAATACTTTCTCATTCCTCGTTTACACCGTAAAAACAACTTCTGTGAAAAACTTGTCATTATTTCAAACTTATCAAAATATGTATCTTTGTGACTGTTCCGTAGTGGAGCCGTAGTTAAGTTTCACCAATAAAAAGAAATAATGATAATAACCATTTCAAATTTAATAAATTTTATGTATAATTTTTATCATCAAATCCTTTGTCTATTCACAATAATCGTGGGAAAGACCTCTATATTGCGTATTACGTAGGTATTTTGGTTATATTAATTTTTTGCGATTTTCTTATGGGAAATAAATAAAAATACAATGTTAATGACTAAACTCTTATTTCTACCTAGTATAATTGAACAAAGTGTCTGGTGATGTGCAAATGTATTTATTTCTTACAAATTAAATTATCTTTGAAAAAAAAAAAACATTCTTTACTCTATAGTGTATTCGGCTGAGTTATTACCAAATGTAAGTGACTTATTTTTCTTTACTTAATTGTACAGTCTTTCTATTGTAAATCTAAATGCTAGATAAATGAAGTGAGTAAAAATTGACAAAATTCTTATGTTAAACCTACGTTTTTAAACAATACTACCAAAATGTATTTTTTCACTTGCTTAAACATTATACCAAATCAATGGATTAGATTTTCTTTATGTGTCATTTTCCGTTATTAAGTTCTCATTTTGTGCAAAAATGTCAAAATACTTTTTTATTCTAAACCTAAAATATTTAAAAATGTTACCTTTTAACAAATAAAATTATAATATTGACAAAAAAACTGACTGTTTTAAAATAAGTCAAACAACTAAAAAGAGAAATGCTTTTTTGAGTTTGGGTCAAAAAAAAAGAAATATTATATTTAGAGCTTTCATATTTATACTGGAAAAATGACTTCCTCAATTTTTATTTGCAACATTATGTTTAAAAATTTTAGTCTGATAATCCTACAATCAGAGCAATCTAACGACACTTCATACGAGTATACCAATCCGTCACTTCAAACCGTTTAGAATGTAGAGCGTACTCTCGCCCAAATTTTGTCGCAGTGGTAGAGTATGTAGAACGATATTTTAATGTATTTTTTAACTTCCCGGTACCTATGTAGATGAGGAAGTTTCTGATTTTGCCCCGATTTTCGAAAATCGAATTCCACGTTTTGAGGTCCTAAGAACCTTTTCAGAATATTTTCACGATGACGTCAGTATGTCTGTATGTATGTGAATGTGTGTGTGTGTATGTGTGTATGTAAGCATCTCATAACTTTTGAACGGCTGGACCGATCGGAACGCGGTTGATGGCGTTCGAGTGGATTCCACTCAATTTAGACTTCCTGAAAATTTGAACCAAGTCGGCTTGAGAGATTTTGAGAAATTATGAAAAAACTCCAAAAAATTTTTCATCATTCATCTCTATTCATCAAAAAACTACGTCTAATGAATTAATTGCATCAAAATCGTTTTTTCCGTTTGGGAGTAATCGTTGAATAAAAATGTTGAAAAAGTGTTTTTTTCGACATAACTTCGAAATTTTTCAACCAATAATTTTCTGGTATTCTACAATATTTTAGTACTAAATAAACTACTTCGAACGCCGTTTAAAATATCAAAATCGAATCTAAATTCCAAAATTTACATCTTTTCTAATATTAAAATTACGTTGTTTTTAGCAAACTTACTTAATATTTTTGAAATAACTTTCAGGCTAATGCATCGATTGACTTAAAAATCTTATCAGCTTTTCCCTTTTAAAAACTGCGTCAAATGCCATTAGTTGGATCAAAATCGGTCAATTTGTTTGGGATGTATCAAAATAATTGATGAAGATTGAAAAGATATAAAAAAAGAAATTCAAAACTACAAAATCGATAATTGTTATAGGTAATAATTCCACTATTGTTTACAAAACATACCGCTTTGCAAAAATACTGCCATTTTAAACAAAATAGATGTTTGTTGAAAAAAATCTATGCTTATAATTGTTACTCTTTTGAGCTTAAAATAACTTAATTTAGCGGGAAGTTTCAGGGATGATCCGCAGGGTCTACCGTTTACAGATTTATTTTTTTGTTTTCAAACAAAATGAGCAACAACTTTCGTCTTCAAAATGAGATTTCATAAAAGTCAGTACTGGTTAGTATTTATATGCAGGGCTGGATTGACAATGTCAGTAAGTAAAGTAAAACCATCTTGGAGGGAAATACCACTCTATGTTTAAAGAATTTATTAAAACTCATTAATTCTTTTAACACAGGGATATATAAGAAAGAACTGTTGAAAACTGCACTCAATTGCTTATTTATTGAGCCTGAAGCTTGTTTTGATTCAGTGAAGCTTGGAGTTAGTGTTGGGCGGCTTTGGTTAATAATATCTACTTGCGCTATAACCTCTCGACCTTTCACCATCAACTTTATCTTTATCTCACTTCATCATACACCCACATCATATCCGAAAAACATCAATTCAATCACGATCAGCCTCCCTTACCGTCCATGCATCCGAGTAGCTAAGTATAGAGAACACTAAAAAGTTCACTATTTTCGTCTTTATCTTCCGAAATATGTTGCTGTATTTCCATATATGCTGGAACTGAGTCAATGCACTTTTAGCCACACTGATACGCCTTCTGAACTAATTACACAAGAACCTGTGTCACAGAATAAATAATAGTACGAGTATGACGTACCTGTGTTCTCGTAGTACCCAGGTAAAAAACTTTACGAGAACTAATTCACCTGTGATCTAGAATAATTTGGTATCTACTATTCAGACGACAATAATTATAAACAATATTCAGATAAGGATATTATTTATTAAAATATCATTGAAATAATATGCTCTTTCAAAAATAATAATGTAAGATTAAATAATCAAATAAGTAGAGCGCTAATTTCTAAGCACTATTGATAGATCCAAAAAGTTATCAACCTGACTTATTATTAAGCTTATCGTAAAAAGAAATATTCAACCTCGTAGATCATTGTCAAAGGCTAGTCCATCTTGCCAGCGCTGAACACCAATGTCGAACTGTCGGCTGTGCTCCAATTTCAAAGATAATAATCACTTGTGGCGAATTATAACGTTTATTTTTGTAACCTCGTAATATGGTTTATTAATTATTATGATATACTCCGTACTACCATAAAATAATATCATAGCTATGCGAGTCACTACCATCGTGGCTACTAGGTGGTAGAGTCCCGCAAGCTTTCGCCCGGATTTGTTACCAACGCCTTACTCACACCACCCTGATGATAATGCATTATAAACATCTTTGGTGCTTGTCATTTTTCATCTGTCAGGAGAACTATTAATATACCTAAAAGCCATAAAAAGCAATAAAGACTTTGAAGACAATAAACAATAAAGAATCTGTACACCCTTGATCAGTCACACTTTTCCCACGTACTTATCCATCCGATCCACATTTGTAAATTCTGTGGACTTTACTGAAATCTTGGTTACATAACTGGTTTAGTTAGGTGAATAATAAATACATATCTAAGAAAGGTATGAAGTTACTTAATACTGATAAAATGCATATTATTGCTAGTACTTACTTATAAATGACAAGAATTAATGCATGTGGCATCCCGCCACACGGATGGATGGCATTGCACTGTTATCATGTTTAGTGTCTATTGGCGATAGTTTCTCTTTCTATCTGAAGAGGGCACTGCTTCTTTGTTATCTAATATTTAATAATATTTAAAAATATTGAAATCACATGCAGGAAAAGCTTGAACAAGTTTCATAGATTTTTCCCTCTAAAACAAAGACTGGGCAAATGTCTTGTTTGAATGAAGATGGATGAGTTACGAAAAATATTTATGTGGTCTGTGCGAAAAATCTAAGATTTGTTTAAAAATGCCTAAATCTATATTATTATAAATGCAAAACTTTGGATGTATGGATGTTTGGGTGGATGAATGTTTGGATGGATGGATGGATGTTTGTTACTCAGTCACGTAAAAACTACTAAACGGATATGAATGAAATTTAACGCACAGGTAGATGATGACCTGAAATAGCACATAGGCTACGTTTTATCCCGGAAAAATAGGTGATCTCGCGGAATTCGCCAAAATATTTTATAATGCAGCGGGCTGCACGCTGCAGCTAATAGTAGAATAAATATATCATGCTTCTTCAACCTAAACTAAAATTCATATAGTGGTGGACTAGTGAGTCCTTACTCCCTTCTTAGATTGCTTAATCTATATAGATATTAATATGTGAAGCCAAAACTTTGTACCCCTTTTAATGAGAATTGCGAGAACGGAGGTGTATGAAATTTGCCATAGTTTAAGCTTAAATGATAAAAAAGTGCAGAAAGCTAATATTTTTATATTTTATGTATTGAAATACATTAAATTAATAAAAAGGAACCATTAATTACACTGCATTTATTTGACACTATAATATAGGTACACATATTGTGCACTATTATCATAAATAATAGCTAAAGTCTGTTGTCAAACATAGAAGAGATTTTATTGCTTAGTCTGTGGTCGAATTTCGACCACAGGGCGATCGCTAGTAATAAACAAATCATAAACTCCTTTTATTAGGGGACTTTATTTTCTAATTAACCAACTTTAGCATCTTTACTTTCACAAATAAAAGATCTTGATTTTCTAAACAAGGTGAAGATCAATAAAAAGTATGGCCCTGAGCTTCAAAGACAACGAGAAAATAATTGCAGTTTATTTTTGAGACAGAACAAATCCTCAGATTTTTATAGAAATAAGTCCATACAGCGTAACTTGACATACTTGACTATAATCTGTGATATAATATTTGCATTTGTAAAAATTAATTTATAAATCCTTTATTAAACCAGTTTGTAAACCGCATATTAGTTAAGTATTGAGCTCGACCCGGGCAGTGGCCGCTATAAAAAGATCATCATAAGACAACCAACGATGCCGGCCGCGCGACATGCAACCCTGGAAAACGACTCGGCAGAGCCATCGAGTACTGTTGCCAAAATAATTAAAGAAATTTTCGTAGATGTCCCTCCGCCGCGCCCGCGCCGCTCTAAAATCGTCGCTCTCCACCCGGGAGTAACTACTCGGGGCGCGGCGGGAAAACATCTCCCGCGTCACTTTTATTTCTTCTTTTCTTCTCGACGCTGTCGATTAAAAAAAATCAGTAAGTTCCAAATATCCTGTTAAAAATCGGCTGTGATTGTGTTTTTATTAGGAGTGAAACAAGTGATTGAACAATTCGGAAAAAAGTTTGTGTAATGTGTTGTATGTTAGTGCCAAAGTGTTACATAACGGGAAGAAAATATTGGAGCCATTTCCAAATTTTAAAAATACCGCACTTTCTAGGCGCCTAGGAAATAAAAATAGCACAATGTCACGTGGTACACATTCAACCTATAGAAAAGCTCCACATTTATTCATAATTATCATTTCTCTTAGTTATTTATAACCAAAATCAGTAAAATATCACGTTTAATATTTTAATAAGTGGCGATTAAATATGGTTGCAGATTTTAAAGCACTTTAAATAAAATTATAATAATAAAAAGACTAACAATTGACCCGTCAACTTTTTTGCTATGATAAAAGATGGCGTGAGGATCGAATCTTTTTACGTCAGTCTTGGAAAAAATGACGGTTGAATTGGATACGTGTTGGTGTCATTTATGATATTTACGAGAAAACTATTAATTTAATTGTTCAACATTTAAATATTAATATAAATAATTAAAGTCAAATAATTTATAAGTGATTTATTGTTTAAGACATTAACTGCTCATGTATTATTAAAATTCTCGGTAAGTGCAGTGAATTGGTGGTGCTGACAATGTAGGAAATCACTACTTAAACATCTTCAAACCGTGGCCTATTTTTTTTAAAAGAACATATGTACTTACTGCGTATTAAAAAATTCTACATTATATATATTCTGTATCTGTACTGATTGATAACTCTACTTATGTTGTGCTCGAATAATCTTTAAAGTTAGGTTAGGTCCTATTGCTAGTAATAATTGTCAATAATTCATCGAAAATTATGACTACTAAAACAAAGAAAGCAAAATTTACATTAATTTAAAAATTACTGTAACCACATAATTTAAGGTTTAAGTAGGTGATGATGACTTGTCATTTTCTAACCTATTTTCTTCGCTTTTAGAGCTGACGGCAACGTAGAAATCCCACCATGGAGGACGCTCACTCGAAATCCGTGGAAGAAGTCTTATCATACTTTGGAACTGATCCAGACAGGGGCCTTAGCGTAGACCAAATTAAAAGAAATCAAGAAAAATATGGACCAAATGGTAAGTCCTCTCTTTAAATAAGTAGATGAATAAACTTGTCAGAGCTGGCTTTTTATTTGTAGATAATAGTAATTTATGATTCTTACTTATACGATTCATTAAAGCACTGAAGATCTCCATAAACAATGTTTTCACAGACATTTTTGCATTTGCTGGCAAACAATAACAAAACATGTGTCATGGATAATCAGGTTCACTTACAGTGTACATTGTACTTATTACTTCCTTTTGATCTTACCATTTAAATAGAGAGGTTGCTGAGTTTATTTACCTATTTTAAAATACATCTAAAGAAATTCTTAACTAAAGTGACACACTAAAGGTGAAAGCTTTTGTTGACACTAAAGCCGTGGTGTATAAAATATTTTCAAACTCTTAAATAGCAAATAAGAATTTTAAAGTTGAACTTATCCTTTGTTAAAACATTTTGCATTTTGCATTAGATTATGCATTTGGTTACATAAATTTTATCTTAATCATTATTAAGTCTTGAATTACAAATAATAAAAAATACATATTGTTTTTTTAGTATTATTAAAATATTGCTCTCATATGCATATATTATGTATATGATCAACAAGAGGAAATTTAATCTTAACATAGCCACCACTAATCTTTGCAAAATCTGTTGGTGGTTGCTGTTCTCCTTGATTATCACAAATAGCGATTAAAAGTTCACACATAGTGATGTGGGTCACCTCTCGCATTCCTCAGGCAACGCACGGATGCCTCAATGAGCATTTATTGATGATATTATATATTCCACAAATGAACCAGAAATAGTAGAAAGAAATACAGTTAAACAAGCATGGGTTTTAAATAATACATAGGTACCCAAAACTTTAAAGTTAGCTTTGCAGTGCAATCAATTTTATGACCACATTAGAACTATGAGCCCAAAAGTGCATTATTATATTTGTATGCATAAACCTATATTATGCGTTAATGCAACTGCAAGATCTGTATTGCAGATGTCCATCGACAGGAGTACCACAGTCACTTGTGCATTCCAGAGTTAAATTATTTAAACTTTCAGTTAGCTGCTAATGCAGGGTTATATTATAATTTTTTCTTCTATTGATGAGAGTTAACACCAAACCGTAGGTTAATTACATAGATAAATATTTAACCCACCGAAGTTAGGGGGTTAAATCTCTAACTCTTAAAAACGACAAAATTGTGATGTTATACCGTGTTGTGTACTTGATGAGAAATAACAATTTAATTAACTTTTATTACAATTATTGTGAATGGCTTTTTTTATTCTGACGATGATGAAAAAATTGTTGAATATATTGATTCGGATTTTTTTAATAGAAGAGTTGCAGAACAAATTGACCATTTTAAATTGTAGAGAGACAAAGCATTTGCTTATAGATAGATAGACCTTTTGCTTTTGGAGAAGAACAATATCAGTTTTTTATTTTTAATGATATGTTTATATTTTTATACTAGCTGTTGCCCACGACTTCGTCCCCGGGGACTTCGTTTACTCCGCACCACTTCTCCCCCGTAGGTGATAGCGTGATAATATGTAGCCTATATGTTGACCCAACCTATTAGTAATATTTACGCAAAATTTGAAGTAAATACATGCAGTACTTTTTGAGTTTACCCTGGACATACATACAGGCAAACAGACAAAAATTCTAAAAACTATATTTTTGGCTTTGATATCAATTGTGGATCACGCCCCAAGTATTCTTTTAAAAAACTATACATTGTACAGTTTTGACTTTCCTACGATTTTATTATATGTATAGATATTATCACAAAGAAGCGAACTGTCACTACTTGTGAAACTTGGGCCACGAAAACGAGATTTTTTTCCATCTTTATATAAAAATAACATGGATTACAGAATGCAAAATTATCATTTTATTAACACGAGTCACCAAGTTCATGCTTAGGTTTTACAATGTATAAAGCCCCAAAACGCCATCATTACTTTGAATCTGATGTAATAAAAGGATATAATAAGCAAAATATGGTTGTGTGTAAGAGAGAAAAATATTCAGTCAGCGCTGTTAAGTTCTTTTGTATTTAGCCGCAGGTAACAACAGTGGATGAATTTGAATTTGACATAAAGAATTACCAGAATGCAGAGTTAAAATGTTGGGTTAGTAAACCCTGGGGTTAAGTTCTGTTCATGCAAGATAAATCAAGAGTTAACAAATTAACTTTGAGTTAGTTCACTCAGGGTTATTTATTTATCTCAAGATTTACGTGCAAGCGGGCCTAAAGATGCATTTTATGGCAATTTGCACTTCATCATCTATTTAAACTATAATTAAATATCTTAATAATTAAGTTTAAAAACAATTTTCCATAATAAAAAGTAGGCAATGTAAATGTGACTTGTTGTGTGTGAACGTGTCTCAACATATTCTGCCTGATCAATACCAAAGCGTCATTAGTGAACAAATTTTTTTTTATCTTATATGTTTAATTATCACTATATGAAATTTTTGGCAATCAATTCATACTCATATAAATGTGAAAATTTTTCTTTCTGTCTGTCTCTCTGTTACACTTGCAGCTTAAACAAGACTTCTTTTATTCTAAAAATAAACCCCTAAAGTATAGAAATTGGGAATTTAAATTTGTATAAAAGAATATATTGATAACATGTAAATCTAATAGTGAAGCTGCCTGGATCAAACACTGTTATGATTATATATATAAATATATATATATATATATATATATATATATATTTATATATATATGTATGTATATATATAAACTGAGATATAAGAAATATTTCAAGAATGTGCTAACATTTTGTTTTGTGGCAAAAAAAAACAAACTATAATAACAGACGGCAATCAAGTGTTCAATTAAACCACAATAACAAAACTTATCAATCGCCTACTACTGATACAACTTTTGATATTAACAATCATATTTTTAAAATCATAATATAGCAAACAAGCAAATGGCCACATACATAAGTTATTCTTTTTTTCAAGCTCTCCATCTGCTTGTTTGTTATCTTATGTTAAGTATAAAAAATTGATTCTTCTCACTGTGATGTTCTGGTTTGGTTGTAGGGTAAGGTAGCAGGGAAATTTATGCATGTGACATTCCAACTCCGCCACATGGATAGCAACACCATTAACATCTTCAGTGTTTTTCTTCTACTATCTACTTGTTTTCCATCCTATAAAATAAAATTTAATTGTCAATGTGATTTGTTTCGTTACTTTTTATTTACTACTATCATAATTTACCAAATTGCCCAAGCAGATTAATTGCTTGCTAATATTTTTGTTTTATAGCATCTAGCTTTTAAAACAATAAAGTATTGTTTTTAAAGAATCTAGCTTTTAACTCTTTTTATTAATAAGCATTAGTCTTTTTGGCATAAACGTATAAAGATTGTTGGGATACTGATTTGCAATTCTAGGCTGAATACCTAACTTGATACAAAAATCGCTGAAATTAAATATTTATATACAACCAAGAAATCTTTGTATGTATTACTAGCTGTGCAGCGTGCATTTGCATTATTTAGTGCATTATAAAAGTTTTTATCGAATCCCGCGGGATCACCTAATTTTTATGGCATAAAAAGTAGCCTATGTGCTATTCCAGGTCATCAAATACCAGTGTGCCAAATTTCATTAAAATCCGTTCAGTAAATTTTGCGTCATTGAGTAATTAACATCCATCTAAACTTTCGCATTTACAATATTACTAGCTGACCCGCGCAGCTTCGCCCGCGGGTATATTAATAAGTCGTCCAAATAGCTTTTAATAAAAATTTCATCTCCTATTTCAGCCCCCCCAGGGACTGATTTTTGAAAAAAAAAATTAGCCTATGTTTGACCCTGACACCGGATCTTCAACTATACCCATGCCAAATTTCATGAAAATCGGTCCAGCAAACCGCTGGACCGATTTTCGTGCCGTGAAAGCGTAACAGACAGACAGACAGACATTCGCATTTATAATATTAGTATGGATACTAGCTACAGCGTGTAGCCCATTACATTATAAAAGTTTTTGACGAATACCGCGGGATCACCTATTTTTTTACGAGATAAAAAGTAACCTATGTGCCATTCCAGGTCATCACCTACCTGTATACAAAATTTCATTGTTGTTCAATTTCAATGTTACTTACTCAATCACGCAAAAACTACTCAACGTATTTAACATTCAATAGTTTTTGCGTGATTGAGTAACAAACATCCATCCATCCATCCATCCATCCAAACATCCAAACTTTCGCATTTATAATATTATTAATTAATTAATAAAGATTAAGATTAAATTAATATAGATTATTTTATGTAGTAGAGGCTGAGGCCCTGAAACATAACTTTAGATAAGTTCTAGATAGGTCAAAATAATGTATTGAAATAGAAGGTATATTTTGATTAAGGTACACTCCTAATTATGTTAGATTTAATTTTATAGTTGAAAAGTTTTTGCGTCAATATGCAATAGATGTCTCTCCATCAGGAGTTTGCTTTTCCATCACTGCTTGTTAGCTATCCTTTTATATGTAGCGAGTAACAAATTTCCAATAGTAAAAGCATTGTTTGATAGCTAAATAAAATATAATGTTATCTTTTTGTGGATAGAGATATATAAATTTTCCCGATCAAAATAATTAATCTTAAACTAGGTATGTGTAAAATATTGTTTATGGCCACAAAAAATGTCAGCAGCGTCAACATCAGACGTCGTGGAAACTGATTCGACGTGGTGTTTTCCAGTTTAAAATAAATTAAATTTTAAGTAAATTAACAAGGTATTAGCTGTAACTAGCATTTTAAAATAGCATATTCTTAAATTTTTGTAAATAGAGTAATTTCACTATGTTTTTTGATACCATCATCGAAATACCTATTAAGTCCCTTTTTGGGTTAAGAGTTTTTTGTTACTCACTGCATAAAAAACGTTCATACTCGGTTATTACTACTTTTCGTTCTTTTATAAGATCCTTCAAAGACATTATATGAGAGACTATAACTTTGTCTCACACATAAAATTTAACAAAGACATCCCATTCCCTTTAGTTGACATCTCAATGCTATCTTTAATAATACTAATGGCATCAACTATGTTTAATTAAATTAAGTCTTACTAGCTAAATTTTAAGTCTTATATTGTTAAAAAAATATGATTTAAATATTTATAGGACAAATCCAGATAATAAGATATTTTACTTTAATTTAAAAAATTGTTATATATCTTCTTCTTCTTATATATAAGAATGTCTTATATATAAAATAAAAATTATAAAAATAAATTGCTTTTCGTTAGTCTCGCTAAAACTCGAGAACGGCTGAACCGATTTGGCTAATTTTGGTTTTGAATCAATTGTTGAAGTCCAGGGAAGGTTTAAAAGTTGAGAAAATATAGAAAAAATTAAGAGTAGTTAAAAAGGCAGAACAATGTGTGCCGAGACAGCTAATCTCAGATAAAGTCAGGAACATACTCAGTTCACTGCTTCACCGTCAGAATGTGCAAAAGGGACCAATGATATTATGATAGCAATTCAGAAACATTTTAAACAGTAGATTTCAGCTAACCATGCCATAATCTGCTACCACTGTGATAGGAAAGACAATCTATATAATAAAAATCAATTGCTTTTCGTTAGTCTCGCTAAAACTCGAAAAGGGCTGAACCGATTTGGCTAATTTTGGTTTTGAATTAATTGTTGAAGTCTAGGAAAGGTTTAAATAAAAGGTGAGAACATATAGAAAAAAGTGGTTAAAAAGGCAGAACAGAGTTTTATAAAAATCAATTGCTGTTCGTTAGTCTCGCTAAAACTCGAGAACGGCTGAACCGACTTGGCTAATTTTGGTTTTGAAATAATTATTGAAGTCCAGGGAAGGTTTAAAAGGTGAGAAAATAAAAAATAAAAAAGTAGTTAAAAAGGCAGAACGGCGTTTGCCGGGTCAGCTAGTAAACTATAAAAAACTAAATGAATTTAAAGTAAAAGTAGATCTCGGGAAGAGAGAGAGCAACCACATCCCATATTTCCATAATAAAGTATATGGTAACTGATAAATTGACCCAAAGTGTCTTGCATAATTCTATTTAACACTTTTCAAAGCACAGAAAACCTCCTGGGCAACAGCCAGATGTTTCTCCATGATGTGGAACTTGATCCTCTTTCAATCCTAAAATTCATTATTCATATTATTTTATCTGCGGGTTTGATCCACACATAAAAAACTTAACAAAGTAAAAGTTTTTTTACATGACTGGATTTAAACCAGCAACATTTCTCTCGATTTACATTAATATTATAAAACGGTAACATTTGTTTGTTTGTAATGGATAAACTAAAAAACTACTGGACCGATTTAAAAAATCCTTTCACCACTTTCGAACTACATCATCAATAAGTAATATATTACGTTACCTTTTTATCCGATGAAGCAAAAGCAAATAGCTGATTTTAATACAATCCCTTGTTTACATACCCTAATGGTTTGAATTAAAAAAAAAACAATTAAATGCGACCACCCTCAGTGTATGCATGGATCATTTAACAATTAACATGTTTTTCGTACTATATTCTTATTAACATTTAACAATCGCTATTTATATGATCAAACGCTGTTAAAAGTTATTTTTATTACCATTAAAACGTATCAATAAAGCTGCTGAATAATAATGTACTGAACAATATTGTTAATGAAAAATAACACTATACTGCTAATACTGCGAGCTAAATAATAGTGTTGTAATATAATTAGTGTTGTAAATGGTGTAGTTTGACCGTTGGTGTATTGTAACCTATTATAGGTATCTTATAATAATTAGCGTATAAAAATACCTGTTAAAACAGAGTTTAAAAATCGCACTAGTGCAAATCCATTCTAATAAGAAAATAATTATCAATATCGGATAACTCTGTTTTTTTATATCATAAGATAGCAAACAAGCAGATGGATCTCCTGATGAAAAAAGCCAACCATCGCCTATAGATACCAAAGATGGTAATGGTGCATTCAGCTATCTTGTGGCGAGATCTAATGCCACGTGCATAAGTTTACCGGCTACCTTACCCTTCAAACCGGAACATCGCAGTGTCAAGCACTGACGCTATTTCGGCAGGAATAGGTAAGGCGGTGGTACCAGACCCGGACGAGACAATGCAGCACTCTACCACCTAGTAGCCATGATGGTAGTTACTCGTATAGCCAATCGGTCGTCTTTTACGACTTGCCTGGCAGAACGGCAGTTGGTCTATTCTTCAAAGGAGCCCGGGACCAACACGGGGAAAATTTATGCGTGGTCTAACATAAAAAAATACGTGTCGAACGTATTAGGGTGAAATCAGTTACTTTAATGGGAAGTTAAAAAAGATTTATGTGTATTAATTTTGGCTGTTTTCTCCGGACGCTTTTTAAGAAATAGATAAACTGCTTTATTGTCAGGAATCTCGTAAAGGGCGAGACATATTGGCTGGTGCCTCACAAACATTAACATCTTTAATGACTATAGAAAATGGAAGTCTATACAATACAATAATTCTTTGCTGTGCACCAAAATATATGACAACATGTAAGTTACAAAAAATATTTTACATATAAGATACACAAAAGCAGTCTTATCACTAACTAGCTGTTGCCCACGACTTCGTCCGCGCGGACTTCGTTTACTCCGCACAGCACCTCCCCCGTAGGTGATAGCGTGATAATATGTAGCCTATATGTTGACCCGACCTATTAGTAATATTCATGCAAAATTTGAAGTGAATCCATGCAGTACTTTTTGAGTTTACCCCGGACATACATACAGACAAACAGACACAAATTCTAAAAGCTATATTTTTGGGTTCGGTATCGATTGTAGATCACCCCCCAAGTATCCTTTTAAAAAAATATTCAATGTACAGTTTTGACTTTCCTACGATTTTATTATATGTATAGATAAAGTGATCTCTTCCAGACAACCTCGGAAAACTGGTGCTAACCACAATATTAATTAGTTTTTATCCTCTTAAACCTTATTTAAGACAATAAACTTTATTTAAGATAATAGTTTTTATGCCCTTAAAATTTATTGAAGGACAAAAATTATAATAAAAGTAACATCTGATTACACACAAAAACAAAAATCAGCAAATAAAAAAGTGGTAATACGTAAAACTAAATTGAAAAGGTAAACAAAACTACTAGGTACATAGAAAGTCTAGTAAGCTAATTGTATTCTTTTATTATTATATTGTATTCTTTTAAAAATGTTATACCATTCAGGAAATAGTAGTATTTATGCTGTATTTATTTATACATAATTTTAATAACAGTACCTATTATTATTGGTAGCATATTTCAAAACACCTATTGAAATTCAAATGTATTGAACTTAAACCAAAATAGCGAATTAAACAAACTTTAAACGCAAATCTTTGACACCAAATGGGAACTGTCCCAAACAAAACAAGTTTTTTTCAAACCTGTTAATAAATTACCTAGTTCAGAAGTAAAAAACATAAAAAAACAATTAAATTGAGAACCTCCTCCGTTTGGAAAATCGGTTGAAAATATTATGGTTTCATGTGGTATGATAAAGTAGGCCGAACCTGTATACGAAAAGGATTGAACACGCGTGCGTCAATAGTTTATTTTTAGTAGGATAAGAGGTGATCGGTGAACAGGTGCCAACGGTGCGTGTGTCCGAGCATCGGCTACCAATCATCCTTTCAGGCGTGACATTGCCGCCCTTGTCAACCCTCCATCTTCTATATAAATAGACCCTATTCCGATAATTATAGTTCTTTCTCATTAATGCAACTTTTTGTAGAGGTAAAGAAAGAATGTAGGTGACCTAAATCCATTGTTAACTATTGCTTAATCATTGATTATTCAAAATTCTCTTTTATATATATTATAAACCTGTCTCAGTAAAATGTATTGCTTCAGTATCTCAATTATGAAGTTCCTGTAGTCCAAATGCGAAAAGCACTGTTACATCTGTTTTTAGCAGGATATATAAGATATCCTGCTAAAAACAGATGTCATTCAAGGGTATAAAACTTTTTGGATTGTACGAATAAAACATACAATTCAAAAAGTTTCAAACCTTTGAATGACGTTTGTTTTTAGTTAGATATCTTTGATTAGACGTACAGAAAGCTGTGTTCAAATATTTACACCTATTATGGAATAAACCTATATATCGTTAGCTGACCCGGCAAACGTTGTTTTGCCATAAAATGTTATTATACATATAAATCTTCCTCTTGAATCGCTCCATCTATTTAAAAAAACCTAATCAAAATTCGTTGCGTAGCTTTAAAGATCTAAGCATAAATAGGGACAGACAGTGGAAAGCGACTTCGTATTATTCTATTTAGTGACAGGATATCAAATCAAAACCAAACCAAAAAATGTATGGTCTGATTGCAAGACGTCATCGCCTATAGACCAGAGATGTTAATGGTGCAAATTGCAATGCTATCCATGTGGCAGGAATGTAACACCAAATGCAAAAGTTTACCTTACACGATACCTGAACACGACAGCGACAAACATGAATAGGTAAGGCAGTGGTACCGAAACCCGGTCGAGACGTTGCAGGACTCTACCCCTTAGGGTAGCCCAAAAGGGGATTTTGGATTTACTCGAGCGCATCAGATTAACACACGTCAAACAACATTAACACATAACAACAACCTCGAATACTATTGAGGCTCTCCACAAATATATAGGGGCAGGCAACTAGGACAGAAAAAAAAATCCGATAACTTCGGCTTGTGGAAATTGTAACATTATCTTTTTTTTAATTCTGCCTCTAAAATAAAAGATAATTCAGACGCTCTCAAGAATGTTAAGACAACGTTTTATTTGCTTTATGACCCTCTTAATTCCTTACGCTACACTTGAATCGTTAGATTTCTCCATACCTTAATCTAACGCACTTCAGTGTTTTTATGTCACTGTTTTTTTCACATATTTTTTTATCTGACGTGGGGTGCTTGAGAGGGCGTTGATTGAGACAAAAACTATCCTATCTTTTAAGTTGGACCAAACAGTAGATATCTACAAAGTTTCATTGTAATCGGCTCCGTAGTTTAGAAATCTAGTGCTATAAAAGCCAAAGATGAGGTAATGACACAAAATACCTAATAGTTATACAGTAAATGATAAATATATGTATATTTCATTAGATTATAGCTTGAGGGCGCAAATAAGTACATTGAGTCTGCTGATATTGTCTGCCTTTATGAATCAACAGGGATATTGTATTTATCAGACGCAAATTCTTAAATCCAGTTTAGCGGTTATAATATTATGCAAATCCTCCCACGCAAATAATTCGATGAGTAGACTAATGATAGCAAAAACTTAGTAGTAGGCATAGAAGCGTATTTTTCCGAATGTCCATTATGATATAAAATACCAGAGGGCGTTACTTTTAAATACATATATACCTTCTGGATGATTTTAAAAGACTTTAGAGAAAAAATGAATGTAATCAGTGAGTAAAATAAAAGCATTTTTAAGTTATTTAAATTAGTACCTATTTTTGAGAAGTTATGTATGAGAGATTGTATGTAAAGTCTAACGAATGTATCTAAAGTCTAAAGAATATCTATATCAAATTTCAATTAACAAACACTTTCGCTTTAATAATAATATTGTGGAAATATCGTCCCCAGAAAAATTTGATCAGACTTTCACAACTGTAACTTACAACGAAAACATACCATCATGCGTTGCCTGCGTGTCGTAAGCCTAAGCCAACAGATGACGTTGGCATTTACGACTATTTTTTGTCTAAGAGATACAATGAATCAGGCGTACCAAATACATCTATATTAATAAATGCGAAAGTTTGGATGTTTGGATGGATGGATATTTGTTACCCAATCACGCAAAAACTATTGAACGGATTTAAATGAAATTTGGCACACGGGTAGAAGATGGCTTGGAATGGCACATAGGCTACTTTATATCCTAGTCTAGAAAACCATATCTGTCTAAAGCCAGAGATGGTTTTCTAGACTTAGGACTTAGACCGATCAACATAAGTGATACTTGTAAAATCACGAATCAAGCTTTAATTAAAACGCGTTACACTAGTTACCACGGGTTAAGAGTCCCACGGGGGAAAGAGATGGTTTTCTTGACTTAGGACTTAGACCGATCAACATAAGTGATACTTGTAGAGTCACGAATCAAGGTTAAGTAAAACACGTTACACTAGTTATCACGGGATAACTAGTTTAACTTGTTAAACTAGTTATCCCATGTTGGTTTTACTACTTTGAAGAATAAACCATCTGCCATTTTGCCAGGCAGTTCGTAAATAGTAAACGATTGTCAATACGTGTCACTATCATCGTGACTGCTAGGTGGTAGAGTCCCGCAACGTCTTGCCCGGGTATTCGGTATCATCGCCTTAACTATTCCTAGCGCAATAGTATCAATAATTGTCTTGGTCGTGTTCCGGTTTGGAGGGTATAGTAACCGGTAGCATTATTATGCATGTAGCATTTCTGTTCCTTCTCACGGATTCCTATGCACAATTAACATCTTTGATGTCTATAAGCGATGCCTTCTATTTCAATCAAGAGAATCATCTGCTTGTTATCTGTTGATTTAAAAACCTCCCCAGAATGAAAAGGATCCCTATTTGTTTTTTAAATAAAATATAAATATGACCACGCCGATTCCCTGACTGGAAAGATTGGGTAAAACGAACATCTGAATTTTTAAATTATCCGAAATATTTTTTTCCCTAAAATTTTAATTTAGACTATTAGCAATATTTATTAAAAAATATATCCATATCGTTAGTATCATTGCATCTATATAAATAAAATTCAATGTCAGCAACATTTTATTTATAAGTATAGATATTAGAATGGAAAACGGTTTTCTTACAACTAGTAATTAAAATTTTCAGTGTAATAAGATATGAATAACCTTCCCACGTGAAAATGAAAATTTTTAAATCTACTGTATCTATTATTATGGCATAATATGCAAGGTTATGAGAAAAAATGTCAAATTTAACAAATTTATAGATATAATATTTTACAAACTCAACTCTGGTGGGCGAATAAATGCTAAAAGTATAAATACCATCGTGTCTACTAAACACATGGTAGAATTCTTAAATATCTTGCTAAATTATGGTAAATATTTTACACTGGCTGCTGCGTGCAGCTCGCTGCATTATACATTTTTGTTGAATCCTGCGGGATCCCCTTATTTTCCGGGATAAAACGTAGCCTATGTGCTATTCCAGGTCATTGTCTACCTGTGTGCCAAATTTCATTCAAATTCGTTCAGTAGTTTTTGCGTGATTGAGTAACAAACATCCATCCAAATTCGCAATTATTAATATAGATTCGTGCAATAACGATAACCAGCAATCGCCTGTGGGCGAAATTTAACCATAGACTAATAAAATCTCTTTTAAATTTGACAACTCGCTTAGCCGTAAGAAAATAGTTTACTTGTGTGTAATATCATGTATTTCACATGAATGTAGTATGTGTAATGTTCATAATTTACAAATTTAATGTATTTTTAATGCTTTTTATTTAAAAATATTATGCTTCTTTAGTCCTCTACAATGTAAACTAACCGTGCCAAATTTTATGCTCTACCGTTCGCGATCATCCTAAAAAGGAGTACAAAGTTTTCCTTTCACGTATAAATGTATAGATATTGTATACGATTGACGACTCTTAATCATCAAAAGAACTGTCTGCTTGTTCATATGCCTGTTTCAAAAACCTACGGTCTACAAACAATTGATAATTTCTAATCTACTAAACCGATTTAAGAAATATTTTCCTTTATATTTTCCTTTATAATCGCCTCTGTGGTCTAGTGGTCCAGCGTTGGCGTTGACCACATGAGGTCCCGGGTTCGATTCCTGGGTCGGGCACATAAGAAAGTGTTTTTTCAGTTTTCTGAGAAACACAAAAGTTGCCCTGGATTGGAAAGTGCCCGGTTGGCGATAGGCTTGCCACCTATCACATTTGTGGGACCAAGTATCTTCAGCTAATCGTGGGTGCAGTTGTTGTACCTCTGCCCACCCCTTCGGGGATATGGGCGTGTAGATACTATAACAACAAATACTAAAAATAATACATTAAGGTACCCATCACCCATACAATAAACGTGTTTTTATCTTATTTTTTTGCTAAGATGGTACGGAACCCTTCGTGCGTGAGTCCGACTCGCACTTGGCCGGTTTTTTTATGTACAAATAATACTTTTATGATATTTAAATAAAATTTATTTAGAATTATCTGGATAATGCGTTATAATAAAACTTCCTTTCAATATATGGGCGTGAAGATACTTTTTTCCCTTTATATAGAGACTCAGGACCGACATTATATAAAACACAAAAATATTTATGTCCGTTATAAACTGATACTATCCAGCAGGTGTACCTGTATCATTTGAAAGGCAATAATGCAAAGATGGTTTTAGACCACTTTTTACCAGACATTGTCAAAAGGTCTTGAGACACGCGAGTGAAATCACAGGCAACAGCTAAGGATACAGAAATTTAAAAAAATATAATTTATCAAAAAATGATTATATCAAAGTTATACTGGCGAAGCCACTATCCTCAGCTTGTGTCAAAATTCGCATGAAGTCACGTGAACAACTTTCTTAAAGTCATTTCATTTAAACCCCGCTATCATTGTAATCAAACAAATGCGTCTATCAGATATCGGATGGATGGACTTGTCTACACACTACACAATACAGATAGTATATATTCACGATTCACGGTATATAGAGAGGTTATCAGTTGATTAGACAACGCTATGTTGAGACGAATGTCATTACTTATTGCTTTTGGAAGGCGCGTGTGTCCGTAAATGGGAAGTAGTTGCGAACCTCAAGGTTTAACGTCGCTTTGTGTACTGTTTCATCTTTACTAGGTATATTTGTATTACTAGTGTGTAATAAATTACCTCACAGTCTTTTTACGCCTCCCGGAAATAGTGTAATCTTTAAATTGACAAGCTCTTGAAGAATCTAGACTATATTTTCTTTTATTACTATACATATAACAACACGTATAGGTTAGTCCCTCTCAGGTAATTCCGACTGTAGAATTACCAGATACCCGTGATTCATATCATATGATGGCAAAAGCCTTAAAATATCCTTAGAAATTGTAGCTTAGATGTTATTCGTTCCCAGTTGTTTTAAATTTACTCTTAAAATTTCGCGTTTTTGATAATAATAATATTCATAATTAGCTATAGCGTTGGAAAATAATAATGGCCATATACATTTCCCAGCATAAATTATATATTTATATACAACATAGAAAGTCATTTCATTGGTTAATCATGAGTTTAAAACATAAAGCAAAACGAATACATAGATGCCGAAAAAAGATATTTGGGGGCTACGTAACGCGAAGAAAATTTTAGGACTGTTTAGTAATCCGAAATATCCGTAAAAGCCCTGATTCGGATGACTCCAATATACTACACCATATTCATAATTCAAGTAATTTCTGTTTGGTTCGCATATTTCTGCACTCTACAGGTCCTTTTGGAAAAGAGAATTAGTTTAAAAATTAACAAAACCTTGTACAATTTGGTGTTATGACCCTATTATAATCCATTGGAAATCTTTATACAGACACAGGCTAACAACTAAAACGTCTAATACATGTCATGCCTGAATTCGACTTTTAGGATTCTTTTATCTTTAGTAAGTATGTAGCGAAGGTGGCTTGATGAGAATTAAACACGCGCCAAATTTGAGAAGTGATAGCTTTGTGAGCATTACTTCCCAAAAATGTAAACTGGTCCGTTCGCTTGCAAACCTGTCTGAAAAAATCATTCGTATATGAGCTAAAACATAAACAATGGCTTGTACATTGTGCGAAAGTGGACTTGTTTTTCTTTCACAGTACTAGAGCGAGGCCTTGAACTAGGCCTTGCTCTAGAATTCATTAAGAAAAAACCGCTCTTATTTTGCAACTCAATTTGTATTATTAATTTTGTTTGCAAAATCAATCTACGGTGTTGCGGATTTCATTTGCTTAGTATAATTTTCATAATTTTTAAATGTGCAAGATATCTTGGTGGATAGATGGCATAAGCTCGTTTATGGCTTTTTTAGTACAAAGTAAGTTCATATTTGCAACTCACCGAAACCTTTCAACAGATTTTTTTTTTTATTAATTTTCGGGAATAATTTTTTTATTAAAGTCATTGGGAGCACGTTTCTTTAATTTGGTACTGGGACTGTCTAGATATTTAATTTCCGGTTTTTATTTTAGAGCTTTCCTGTCTACATACACATATATTACTACCCTCATCCTCAAACCCCTTATCTATATATTAATACTTGAAGCAAAAACTTTGTACTTCTTTTTACAACTACTACACACGTACGGAGAGAAAGAAATTTGGCAAAATTATTTTTTACTTGATTGATTCACCAAGTAAAATTTAAGTGTGCCAATTTCATCGAATTGCGAAATTTTATATTTTTATATAATATGCATTAGAAACACGTTAAATTAATAAAAAGAAAAATTACACATACTACCATTCATTTGACACATATAATACACACACGTGTATATTATTTTGTTTGTTTTTTTATATCATAAGATAGTAAACAAGCAGATAGATCTCCTGATGGAAAGAGTCAACCATCGCCTATAGACACCAAAGGTGGTAATAGTGAGTTGCTATCTTGTAGCGAGGTCTAATGCCACATGCATAAGTTTATCGGCTACCATACCCTCTAAACCGAAACACGACAGCAACTAGCACTGACGCTATTGCGACAGGAATAGGTAAGGCGGTGGTACCAGACCCAGGCGAGACAATGCAGAACTCTAACTCCTAGTAAATTTAAGGTTTATGGCTTAAATCTGTTGTTGAACTTAAAAGAGTTATTATTTAATATAGACTACCAACAAAACAAACAATGAAATACCATACCATAATTCTACGACTTCGCTTGATCATTGGTCATAGAATTATGGTCGAATTTCGACCAGACAGCGAAAGCTAGTTTATGTTAATACCCTTAATACGCAAAGATGACCAAATTCTCACAGACTTAATTCACCTATTTAATCCCCAGCTAAAGGATAATATCAATAGTTGGTTTATAATAAAAAAATATGTATCAATAATTAATTTTAGAAACGTAAGAACCAATAAATTCCATGTATACAACTCACTTTGATCGGAGCTATTAACATTTTATATTGATAGTCGCGTCCAAAAATAAGGGTTAATTGTTTCGTCGGTTAACGATGATCATCCGTTTCTTTATTGTTTCCGCTATGACTATGCCGTCAAATAGCCTGATCTCTCGCAATAATGTTCCTAATTTATATATTTTGTAAGTAATCGCTAATTACTGCTTATGATTTTGAGTGGGATAATATTTGCTCAGCTACCTACTACATAAATACAGGAGTTAATATTTAGATGTTTTTCACGTAATACAATTATCACCTTACGTTGGATTTATTGCGTATGTCCCATGCACGGAATAAGTGGAAACAAAAATATTTAATAAAAGAGACCCTGAAAATATTTCCGAACATCCCTTCTAAACAACTTTGAACCGTTCTTTACAACAAAAAAAGGAAAATGTTCCAATGTGAAACTTTAAATTCGCACGTATATTTAAGTATAACGTACTTAAATATACGTGCGAATTTCTTACTTCTTTTATTGCGTTAGGGAAAAATTATAAGAGTAGTCAACATTTTAGTTTTTCAAAAAGAGTTTTTTCCGTTTTTTACGATTCCGTACCTAAAAGGTAAAACGGAACCCTATTACTAAGCCTCCTCTGTCTGTCCGTCTGTCTCATAAACCGTGATAGCTAAACCCCGATGAAATTTTCACAAATTATGTGTTTCCGTTGCCACTATAACAACATCTGTTGTCGCCTCTGTGATATAGCGGTCCAGCGTTGGCGTCGACCACATGAGGTCCCAGGTTCGATTCCCGGGTCGGGTACCTAAGAAAAGTGTTTTTTCAGTTTTCTGAGAAACACAAAGTTGCCCGGGATTGGAAAGTGCCCGGTTGGCGATAGGCTTGCCACCTATCACATTTGTGGGACCTTAGTATCTTCGGCTAATCGTGGGTGCACTTGTTGTACCTCTGCCTACCCCTTCGGGGATGTGGGCGTGAAGATACTATAACAACAAATACTAAAAATAATACATTAAAGTACCCATTACCCATACAATAAACGTGTTTTTTTTCTTATTTTTTGCTATGATGGCCCTTCGTGCGTGAGTCCGACTCGCACTTGGCCGGTTTTTTTATGTACAAATAATACTTTTATGATGTTTAAATAAAATTTAATTAGAATTATCTAGATAATGCGTTATAATAAAACTTAATTTCAATGTATTAAATACCTTCCTTTCTGTTATTAGTGTCGTTTTCTCTACAAACATAGAATAATGCGAAAGATAACATTTCGCGAAAGATTTTTGTCTATTTACGCCAAAAAAGTATTACTTCTTACGTGCGTACAAAAGTACACACACACGTTTTTTATGTACATTTTTTTTTCACTGACTTCCCAAAAGGAGTTTATCAATTCGGCTGTAGGTTTCTTTTTAAAATGTTTTATGTATTTGACCTCAGAACTTGGTCATTTCTTTTTACTTGGGGGGAGGGGGGTATATTCAGTGTAGCCTCTTTTTAATTTGGTGAAGATCTGATGTAAGGTTTGAGAGATACAGGAAATAGGAAGTTGCTTGCTACAGCTTTACTGCTTTAAAAATATTAGAGTTAGTAGTCATGGCAAATGTTCATAAGCGTATTTAAACTTGTTTAGTGTGAACTAATCGTCTTTTATCTGTATATATGCGTGCTAGGCAAAATGTTTAATTTTAGATAAGCTTTAGTTTGAGTGGATAATTATGATAACCACTTTTTGTTTTAATATTTTCGTATAGTAAATCCAAGCTTTATGTTTTTATATTTATACTGGTTATGTAATATAAGCTGGATGAGATTGTATTTTGTATTTTTTTGATCGGAATTCGTCTAGAAATTTTGAAAGTCATATTTAGACGAATGTGTTCTGAATTTGATTAATCCATTTATTATTGCACAAAGTTACCGGTACACTTCACAAACATTAAACCCGAAATAATTAATGAATTTATTAACGTTTTAATTCTTATCAATCGTAAGAAATATATACTTAGTGCTAAACTAATCTATTTAAAATGGTTTCTCTACATACAGGCAGTTAAGGCAGAATTAATAATTGCTATATATATACTATTATACTACTACCACTTCGCTGAACGTAAATTTATTGACGATTAGCAGTTACTCGTGATTTTGTTGGCGTGACCGAAAATTTTTTTTTGCTTGCTTTTTTGCAAACCTTTGCTCTTTCGGGTAAAAAGCCTTTATCGCTTCTGGGTAATGAAGCCTTTGTGTTAAGAAAGTTTTTCTGTCAAATCGTAACAAACAAACAATTAAAAAATGAAATCTTACCTCTTTATAATATTACTATCGTTTGCCCGTGGCTTCGCTCGCGTTATATTCGGGGAAGAAGTGGGGTGTTAGAAAGAGACAAAAAGTAGCCTATGTCACTCTCCATCCCTTCAACTATCTCCACTTAAAAATCACGTCAATTTGTCGCTCCGTTTTGCCGTAAAAGACGGACAAACACACACATACACTTTCACATTTATAATATTAGTATGGATTTAGATAAAAAATATAGATAGACAGACATACCATAATTACATGTTATCGATGTTATCGTATATTTACGCGGTATATCCTCACTGTGTACCAATTCTCATTAAGATTAGTCTAGCCGTTCAGGAACAATAATGGGATACACAGGCAGACTGACGAAAATCATATAGCCTCTCATTTGCGCAATCAAGTGTTCTCACTGTATACCAATTTTCATCAAAATCGGTCAAGTGTTTGTTCTTGACACCTATACTATAACGGAGCTTGCAGACAGACAAAAAATTATATAGTTTGTCATGTGCGCCATCACATGTTCTCAGTTCTCGCCGTATATATGTAAATCTACTAGGTGGTAGAGTTCTGCATTGTCCCGCCCGGGTTTGGTACCACCACCTTACCTATTTCTGCCGCAATAACGTCGGTGCTTGTCACTATCGTGTTCCGGTTTGGAGGGTAAGGTAGCCGGTAAACTTATGCATGTGGCATTAGACCTCGTCACAAGATAGCAATGCACCATTAAACACCTTTGGTGTCTATAGGCAATGGTTGACTCTTTCTATCAGGAGACCCATCTGCTTGTTTACTATTTTATGATATAAAAAAATCAGTAAAGCAATGCACCTGCATTAAAACTTGCACTAATAAAAGTGGAATAGGGGCTTTATTGTAAACTAGCTGTGCCCGCAACTACGTTCGCGTGAAAAAAAATCTAATATAAAAACCCGCTAGTTTCCGTTTCCGTGGGATTTCCGGGATAAGAACTACCCTATGTCCTTTCTTGGGTCTCAAAGTATATTTGTACCAAATTTTATCCAAATCGGTTCAGTGGTTTAGCCGTGAAAGCGTAACAGACAGACAGACAGAGCTACTTTCGCATTTATAATATTAGTATGGATAGTTTAATAAACTACAAACTAGCCACAACTACAAGTACTACGTCTTGCAACGCATTCCACGATTTTTGTGCGTATGTATATAACTTAATGATGTTATTATGTGAGTTATTTATTCAAATTATAGCAACCATAATTGTTACAGTCGCCGCTGCTATAGTTTGATTTTGTTCAAGATATTCTTTATGAATTAGTTCCGTATTACAAATTGGAATTCGCACTGCGGAATGTGCGAAGTTTGATTCGTTATAAAAGACGCAATTTCAACAATGCGCCTTTTACGAACCAAATTTCAATTACAATCATATTATATACTACACTTTAAATCCCTCACGGGGTGCCAGTACAGTAGGTATTACATAAAACATATCTATTTATTTGGTTAATCTCTATGTTTCATACAAACAAGTCTTTAAAGCCAAGTCCCTTACGGATCAATTTGAGAAAACTTAGTATCCATACATAATTGTCCAGGTAGACTTGCCTTGTTTTCTCCACATCATAACTAACTCCGATCATACAAACAAGGTCTTAGGTTCGAATAATCGATCTAGCAATTCTTTCTAAACAAATTTTCAGATTTTGTCGTAATCATAACATATCCAAGATTGTATAAATGCCTGATTTTTCGAAATGCCTGCCACTTGATGCGTTTTAATAATGTTGGATTATCGTGCGTGCAATACTTGTGGGTTGCACTAATAGGCGGGACCGCGAATTAAATGGATATGCCTTTCAAGACAATTTCTTAGGTTATCAGTTTGCTTGCATTTACACACAAATGCAGAGTTATATATACTATTTGCCGATGAAACAAAATTACTTCAAAGGTAATTTTTAACCCTTATCATCTCATTCGGTACGTCAAAACAATGCAACATGGTTTATTTCTATTTTTTTTTCCAACATAATATGTCTACAAATGTATGACATTTTTGACAGTGGTAGGAGCGTTTGCTCATATGCGCGGCGACACGTTTCCTTACCTATTCCTGCCGCAATAGCTTCAGTGCTTGTCAATGTTGTGCTCCGGTATAGAGGGTAAGGCTGCCGGTATGCATGTGACAGGAAGGCTCTTTCCATCACATAATAGAATATATAATATAATACAATAAAAATAGTTAATATTTATTATTTTTTTATAAATAAGCAGAAACGTCTGCTTATTTATAAAAAATAATAAATACTAACTTTGTCATGCTGATTATTGACTAAAAATCTGTTGATCATATCGCTATCAAACTTTTCTCAGCCTGTTTTATTTAAAAATTGCCTGAATATTCCATTAAAATCGCTCCAGCTCTTTTTGTAATACATGGATAACAAACAGACTCACATCGACATTAAAATATGAGTACAAATTAGTTTTATTTTAATCAACGTTTTAATTAGACTAAAGATAAGAAACTAGATAATTCAATATGAAGAGTAAATAAAATGTGTGATGTACACGTATAAGATTTCTTTAGTGATTGTCAACGTTGGGCAGATAATTAAGTACATGATGAAATATTGACACGAAAGATTGTAATGTATCGCCCGAATTTCAGAACAGATAACCGTATTATCGCCAGTATATCGTGTACCATCTTTATATACACTAGCGATCGCTCAGTGGTCGAAATTCGACCATAGATTTAACCATAAATTTAAATTTTAATTTAAAAGACCTTAGCCGTACATGTGTGCATATTATCATGTATGTCAAATGTGTGTGTAATCTTTATTTTTATTAAATTTCACACTCCACCGTCCGCGAAATTGTCGTAAAAAGGGGTACAAAGCTTTTACCTCATGTATTAAAATATAGATAGATGTTTTATTTTCAAAATAGGAAATACCGTGTTATAACAAATATGTTTTGTATCTGCAATAGTGAACTCATTTAATTAGTTTACTACTAGTGAATGTTCAGTGGGTTTGTCGGCGTAATATAAATAGCATGCCGAAGTTGATGTTTTTTATATCATAGGCTAAGATGATGGAAAGCTATATAAAAGCCAAGCATGTTAATGGCGTGTTGCAAGGTGTTAATGCCACTTGCATAAGTTTATCGGCTAACTTACCATCCAATCCGGAATACGATAGTGACGAGCATTGACTCTATTATGGCAGAAATAGACAAGGCGGTGGTACCAAATACCAAGGAAATACGTTTGGGAACTTTTCCACCTAGTAGTCACCAATTAATAAGATATTCAAGGACATTTACAAATATCTCTCGTACACGAAACGTACTAAGGTGGTCTAGTAGTTACGGGGTTAATGATACGTATAACCAATCGTTTTCCTTTTACAAACCTCCTGGCTGATTGGTACATGGTCTATTCTTCAAACAGGGTCGGAATAATACTGGGATAATAATAACAAACTTTATCTTACAATTTTTATGTTGGATATAATATATCACGCGTGAATGGCTGGACTGATTTCGCTAATTATTTTTTGTTGCGTTTCTGTCAGGAACAGGTTCATATAAAAGAAAATATTAAGAAAATTTCGCGGAAAATAAGAAAATTTATGAATAGTTAACCATCATATAAAGTTCAATGTCCTTTTCTTCTGCCTGGAAGGACAATCCCGTATACTTATATAAATTACGTGTCACGTTGTTTGTCAGCTATGGATTCCTAATATGTATGACAAAACAACGTTTGCCGGGTCAGCTTAATATTCAATAAAAATAGCAACACATACCTTTATTTAAAGAATATTTTGCATTATTAATACGGTCTTCACATATTTTTATTACGTCAACAAAACCAGTTTAAATTCTTTAGCACAAAATCAGAATTAAGACGTCACGTACTTTGATAAGATGCAAAACAGTGTTATTCTACGTGCAAAATTGAATAATTAATGTGAGCTTTGTAGAAAAAAGTGAAAACATTCCAAATATATGATTTCAAGATGTCACGTTTAGTGTTAATGATTAAGACGTAATGTTTTCTATATATTTATAGGATACCAAACAAGCAATTGGTTTTTCTAATGGAAAGAGATAATCGTCGCCTATATCACTACATAGTATAAAGCAAAGTCGCTTTCTTTGTCTGTCCCTATGTCCCTATGTATGCTTAAATCTTTAAAACTACGCAACAGATTTTGATGCGGTTGTTTTTAATAGATAAATTGATTCTTGAGGAAGGTTTTAGTATATAAACCTTTTCGATATTCCCACGGAAACAAAAGCTACGCGGGTGAAACCGCGGGCAGGTCGCTAGTATCAAATATATTAATGGTCTCTGAGTCGAAGATACTGTGTTACTCTTCAAACCTGAACACAACAGCCATAAGGAGCGATGTTATTGGGGCAAGAACAGGTAAGGCGGTGGTAAGTACTATACGAGAGCGAGACTTGGTAGAGCTCTACCACCTAGTTTGAATAATTTGGTAAAAATTATTTTGTAGTACTATTTCTTTAGCAAGAAAATAAGTTTATAAACTAAAAAACTGCGTAACAATAACCGCTCTGAAAAGTATGAAATTACTGAAAGTCCTTTCATGTGATAGAAAATATGATACATTTATTTAGTTCCACTGGAGTGCGTTATATTAAATTTAGGATGACGTCAAAAGTAACACATTTCTTGTAAACTAAAACGGACAAAATTAGATACGAAAAGATTTACAACCACACTAAATAAAAAACCTCCTTTTGGGCTTGCCGTATATTCAATCAGTTCACATTTACATCAGCCCGCTGATGTATGATCTGCAAACTTTAGAAGAGATTTGTCGTCTCGTTTATCCAGACATGCATACCCACTGGCCACCAGTAACGCTTTCTCTTCGATGAACATAATGACTATTGGGCCCTGATGACTATTACCTCTCTCTACATTTGACACCAAATCAATTTATGTCATAGTTAACAAGTAGATTTAATTGACTTCAATGATGCGGAAAAAACAGTCCATCAAATTTTCTCATGTTGTTTCTCACCCTTAACGGACGTAAAGTACATTTACAAATACAAATAGCAACAAAGCCGGAAATAAAAAAAATTGGCTGAAGAATGCCAATAAATAAAAATTGTATTTAGCGATATCTACAAAACAACCAGCCGCGAAACAACTTTTACAAAAAATAAGAAAATATAAGTTTCTAGCGACCTGCCCGCGGTTTCATCCGCGTAGCTTTTGTTCCCGTGGGAATATCGGAAAGGTTTATATACTAAAACCTTCCTTAAGAATCAAAAACCGTATCAAAATCCGTTGCGTAGTTTTAAAGATTTAAGCATACATAGGGACAGACAGAGAAAGCGACTTGGTTTTATACTATGTAGTACGGCATGTTTCAATTTCAGTATACGATAGAAAACAAGCGGATGGCTCTCTTGATAGCTGGAAACAATATCGATACTTTGTTTTTAGGATACGTTGTTTTCTGCATGGCAAGGGTGCAAGTTTATCTGCACGTTTAGGAACACGTGTGCAAGTTTATCTGCACCAGCGGTTTTTTTTTTATTTTCTGCTTTTCTTTCGTTACTTACCCAGTTTGTTCGTCATAGAAGTCTACCACCAATTCACGACGATATTGACACTATTAGACTCGGTTGGATTCTTACCAATTGCTGACAGAAAGTCAGCATTTATTGTTATTTCTTTAAACCTAATTTATACGGAGAAAACTTATAATATTGTAAAAATAAAATATTAATGCAGTCTTGAAAAATAAAAGAATATACTGGCACGCTCGCCGCTTATTACATTTTCAATTTTCTTTTATTTCCAGTAAACTAAGTAGGTACCTCTTAAGCTTAAAATGTTGACATTGTTCACTAAAAATGGTTTTTAAAATTTAAACGGTATTTAAAATGGTTTAAAATTCATTTAAAATATATTTAATTAGTTATGTGCAAGCGTATCGTAATGTTTTTAAGTAACCATACGTTTCTAAGACGTGAAACTTAAACCCGAAAATGGAATCTGACAAACGTAACGTATAATATACTAAAATCAACGACCTTTAAAAAAGATTTGTATTTTTAAAGTCTTTCATTACACTTTAATTGTATAATTCCTACGTCATCAAATGCGTCACTTCATCAAAGGTCGCCGAGAATCAAGTAATATGAAATAACGAAGTTATATTAACGCTTTTATTGAGGAACCATCAGTTATTGATTGGGTTCTCGTGACACGATGCTGTCTAGTCAATATTTAATTGAATAGTGTATACTTTATGTCATGGCCACAAAACGCAGTTAACAAACAATAAAAATTGGAGTTTCGTAAACTTTAATTGCTTGTGAGGTTTTTTTGATCTTGATGAGTGTTGTATTGCGCAATAACTTATGAGTCATAAAATTAACTTTGTTGTCATATTATGCTAAGGATGGAATAGTCTTTCACAAATACAAGCTGACTACAAGAACCTGCAGTCTCTATTAACATAATGAATAAATGTTTAGACACATAAGTTACAATACAATGCACTTGTAGGTACTTTTAATTCACTAATGACTTCGCAACATAAATATTAAATACATATTTGAACACGTTACTCATCCGGGTTCACTTTTTTAAAGCAATTTCAGAACATTATATACTCAATTGATTATATTTTTTTTGTTTTAAATTTGAAGCATATTCAGTATTTAACATACTCAACTCATTATATTATTTCTTTTATTTTAATTGCTAAAAAAATGTATGTTGCATATTGAAACACAAGTAAAAATACAAGTGTATTTTAACTTATACTCGTATGTCTAACAGTTGAAATTTAACCAAGTGCCGACGATCGAAGTACCAAATAATACGAATTGATCTAGCTGTATTGAGCTGGTTATATAGCATGATATGAGTATTGAGTATGTTATGTTTATGAATTTTCTTAATGTAGACATAGACTAGATACACTTACACACATCGGACTTAGTTCGTTACTAGATCTAATAAATTTCTCGATATTACGATAACGGTTAAAAATTCTGTGTATAGCAGCGCAACTTATTCGCACTTTGTTCAAATAAGCTATCCTGCTGTCAGGTAATAATTCCCCAATTTCGTAACCTGGCTCCAATTATCTATGGAAATGCGTGTAGGTTCGGTCGTGGACTGTGGAGTCGTGTATACGAATTTTGAAACTGATTTTCAAATTTCGTATATTCCAACTCTGATGAAGTCGATTCGAACGAGGATCTAAAGTATTCCTAATTTTGGTTCAAAATAAACATATTATATATTATTTAAATAGCATTTTTAGCAAATTTAAATAGCATAAAAAAATTATTTTTTTTTTAACGGAACCAGCACAATCCCAGTGCATTTTCACGAACTGTTTAGTGCTTTTTAGGGTTCCGAAGTAGACTAGGAACCCTTATAGTTTCGCTATGTCCGCCCGACCATCCGTCCGGGCGATAGCTGAGATCTTGGCACGAATATACATATTGGTCACGACAGCAAAATGGTAACATAAATTCTTGAAAAATATTTTTTTCTGGATAGCTCCCCTACATGTAAAGTGGGGATGTTAAATTTTTCCTACGTACCCCAATGTGTGGGGTATCGTTGGATAGGTTTTTAAAAAATATTGTAGGTTTGTAGCAACATTATTTCGATTAAGGGACTCATTTGTAAAATATGAAGCTTTTAAGTGATAATTTTTGTTATAATCAAATGTCGTCCATCGGCAGGCTAAACGTTTGGTTTTTGGGGATGGGAAAAAATCACGCTAGTAGTAAATATAATGAAATTAAAAGGAAAACTATGACGGCTTAGAAAGCTTTACAAGTTTTTGCGTAATTGTCGACCAACTTGTAAAATGTACTTACAGAAGTTTTTACAGGCGGTGAACCTGTGGTGCGAATATATTTGTCATTGACGTTGCATAGCTTAAATGTTCATACTATAAAACTATAAACGCCCCATTCTTAGTCCGCATTGCTGTGATGGAAACTTCGGAACCCTACTTTACGCGTGGCCCGGGCACGGACTTTACCAATTTTTACCATAGCAGTTAGCAACATTTAAACATCACGACATCACGGTCCAGGCAAAACTTGTATTATCCGAATTTACAAATGTTTACAAACATATCAATTTTAGAGACTCTTAACGCCACTCCGACAACACCCTTTCAATATAATTATTATGCTGGCTTCTAGTTGTAAGTAATGAGATGTTACCGACCCCGCCTTACCTTTTCCTGACGCAATAAATTCAGTGCTCATCAATATTGTGTCTTAGTTTAGAGCGTAATGTTGGCAGCAAAATGATTGTAGCAATACTTCCCAACCTTGTCCACATTTGCCCCGTGTTGGTCCCGGGCTCCTCAGAAGAATAGGCCAACTGCCGTTCTGCCAGGCAGGTAGTTAAAGGCGACCGATTGGCTATGCGAGTCACTACCATCGTGGCTACTATGTGGTTGTGTTCTGCATTGTCTCGCCCATGTCTAGTACCACCGTCTTACCTATTCCTGCCGCAATAGCGTCAGTGCTGGTAAATGTCGTGTTGCGGTTTGGAGCATGCATGTGACATAAGACCTCGCCACAAGATATCAACGCACCATTAACACCTTTGGTGTCTATAGGCGATGGTTAACTCTCCCCATGAGGAGACCCATCTGCTTGTTTGCTATCTTATGACCACATGTATAGTTACGCACCATTTCCATTGTGGGTATCTTCAGAGATGGTTATCTCTTTCCATCGTGAGACAGAGACTTAATGATGAAATATCAGATCCACGTGCATTGTGCATATACAAAAAGAAGTAAAAAATTTTGAGTAATTATTAATTAAAAGTTATTTCTTTAAATTAAAAATACACTGATTTATAAATATAACAATTCAGGCATGTAATCTCTAACCATTTGAAGAAGCCGAGGCCTTTCATGTAACACAGAAGAACTTCTGACTGTGTCTGGTACCCCTATTTTATGAAAGTCAAAACAAAACATATACACAAACCTTTATAGAAAATGGACTGCTCTGAGGTAAGGTAGAAAAAAGAGCTTCTTATATTTAGATCATTTACCACAATTATTATCTGTCACAATTTGGAAATTAGTATACATCTCACATTTTACACAGAAGTATATTGTAGGTACCTGTGCTTTAGTCTCTTATAACTGAAACTAAAAGCAGTCAGTGGGAAAAGAGGTTTCTTAATTTTCTACAATTATCTCTTACCATTTGGAGAACATAAGTCTCATAGGTATTGTACACAAGCATTTCGGATTGTATCGTCTGCCTGCCGCGCTGCACCGTGCCGTGACGAATGCTCATATTATACTATTTTATTGATGGTTGTTCATGAACAATATTTACTGAAATCTATGTGGGAAAAAAGATTTCTAAATGCTCTACAATTAAATAATCCGTAATCCGGCAGATTATTGTGTTCACTGCATAGTGGCTGAATTATATAGACAGAACCAACGACCGGTTTATTTTAGATAATCTTACGTTGGCGGCTTACGTCTACGAATGCGGCAGACGCACGTTCAGCGCAAACAATTAAAGATCCAATATCTTATGTATTTATGCCAATAAGACACATTATTAGTTTTATATGAACTCTAAAGATAATTTTTACTATCGCTTCGTGGCTGTTAATTAATGCTCACGATAGAAGACTTAATGTTTCATAATCTTTCTTTTTTTTATAATATAAAAATAAGTCGGGTTTTCATTCCTGACGCTATAACTCCAGAACGCACGAACCGATTTCCACGGTTTTGCATTCGTTGGAAAGGTCTCGGGCTCCGTGAGGTTTATAGCAAAGAAAATTTAAAAGCAAAGCAAACCAAAGCCAGATATCTGGTGGCGAAACGGAGTTCGCCGGGTTTGCTAGTCTATAAAAACTAATCAGCTCTATTCCTCAAAAAACTATATCTAATGTATAAATTGCATCAAAATCAGTTTATCCGTTTGGGAGAAATCGTTGACGAAAAATTTAAAAAAAAGTTTTTTTTTTCGACATAACTTCGAAATTTTTCTCTCAAGCATTCTACAATATTTTAGTACTAAAAAAATACGTCAGATGGCATTTCAAGAATCATAATCGAATCTAATTTTCAAAAGTTACAGCTTTTCAAATATTAAAATTACGTCGTTTTTAGCATATTTACTTACCTATTTTTAAAATAATTTTCAGGCTAATAGACCGATGGACTTAAAAATCTTACCAGCTTTTCTCCTTTAAAAACTGCGTCAAATACCGGTAATTGGATCAAAATCAGTCAATTTGTTTAGGATTTATTAATGACGAAAATATTTGAAAAATATGCTACGAACTTTTTCAACCTATCGATTAATTATTTAGCTATAGCAATATTTCAGATCTCAAAAATTAAGTTGAATGTCATTCGAAAAATCAAATTCAATCAGCGTTTCCAAAATATACAACTTTTCAAAAATCAATATATATATTTTAACAAAATAGATGTTTGAACTGAAAAAATCTTGTTTATAGTTTTTACTCTATTGAGCTTAAAATACCTTAATTTAGCGGGAAGTTTCAGGGATGACCTGTAGGGTCAACCGCCTACACTTTTTTTTAAGTGATGACGTCACATAGGCTAAATAGCCTTTGGACTGAAAGAACAAAAAATCAATCAATAGCACAAAGACTGATGTAATGGCCTCATTTTAGAGATCAGAAAATTTATTTTTGAAAATTATTTCTTTTTCCTGTCTTGTTAACAAAGGAATTAAACTATTAAGCCTAATTCGTGACGTCATCAACGTTTGAAAATTCATAAATAAAAATATTGCTGCACATTTAGCAGAACTACTATATTTATGATATTAATTTAAAGTGGCTTCGTTAAAACAAAAATAAAAAGAGTTCCAAAAAATACTTTACATACCTAAATGTGGTAGGAACAATGAAATTAATTCAACTTGTGATAAGAGGTAAGGTCATATGCCTGCTCGACGGTGTTTTACTTCCTTAGCACATCTAATTCTATGGAAATATTTAATGCCGCTAAATAAAATGTTGCAAACGTTTCCTTGAAGTCCCCAAACTGGTTCTTGTGACGACAAATGTCAAAGTATTGTTCGTCTCATTAGTCATTAATAAGCGAAGCACGACCAGCGGTTGACGTAAACAACCAAGGAAGCGAAACACGTCAAACAATCCAACATAAGATGTCTATTTCTTTACCAACTTGCAAATACACAGATGGACGCTGACAAGGCGTTATCGATACGTTGACTAATTGCAAACATTAGTCTCGGCGAGGCTGGCATTCGTACGCAAATAGTCGATACAGCGATTGACTAAGCGCACGTTGCCACATTACGTTTGATTGAGACCTAGATATCAAAGGTTTGGCGTTTTGTTATACTCCCGGCACTAAAATGCAATAACCGCAATGTTTATTTACACGAAATATTGCCATGGATGTCTTAATACTCAGAAACTATAACTACTGTGTGTTTGAAAGCTAATAAAGTTACACGATGTGTCGAAATGTTTATGTTTAAATACGTTATAAATGTATATACTTGTCAGATTAGGTTATGGTTCAGTGTTTATGTTAAAATTAACTTTATATTTTTAAAAAATGTGACACTACAAAACGCGCACGCATTTTTACGCATTTTAGTTATAGTAAATAACTCGCCAAAATATTTATCGAATGTGTAGGACAAAAGTTTTTTCGTGTTTCTTATAAAATAATCAAGCGATTAAAGAAAAAACCTAATTGGTATTACCTAATCAATATTTTTCCTTCACCAAATTGACATGTTTGAAGCCCCCTAACTTTATTAGTTACCCGATTTGAGATTTTTTCTAAAAGAGAAAAGATGGACGTCACATCAAATAGAAGCTGTTCACACAAAAATTCAGCCTGTTATCAATCAAAAATAAAACTGTCTGACAACTTTATAAAGTAACTAGCTTTTACCTGCGCCTTCGCTCGCATTTAAGATTTATTTTAAATGTTAGAGGTATTAAAAGTAACATAGGATATTTATCCTGTTACTTCTAATACCTCCAAGAATACATGAGTTTCTTGATGATCGGTTAAGTAGTTTTCGCGTGAAAGCTAACAAACAAGCTTGTGTTGTCCCTACTAATATTATAAATGCGAATGTATCGCATTTATAATATTAGTAGGGACTACACAAAGATTTTGCATCCTATTTCAATTTAGTGTTAATGCAGTCAAGGCTTTAGTATAGGTACAATACGTATTTTATTCATGTACTATGGAAATTGTCTTTGCCATATAAGATTTAGGGGGACAAAATTAAAATTCTTCATTCACAAGGTTAAAAGTTCATTTGATTATGAAATATAAACTTTAGAATTTCCTACGGAAACTTATTTGTCATACAAAGAAAACTATCATTTTTTCAAACCTCTGTACCAGGACTTCCCAACCAGAGGGGCACGCCCCCCTAGGCAGGCGCGGAGAAATGTTAGGAGGGGCGTTGTACGTAATATGTAAGATTACATTTAAAAAATAATTAACGAGTAGGTAAATACGGAATATAAGGGGGGCATGCAAATATAATTTATGGCTCAGGGAGGCTCGACGAAACAAAGGTTGGGAAAGCCTTCTCTATACGGAGGTAAGTTCATTGTAAAGTTAGTCACAAGAATAAAATATCGTAACAATTATTGTAAAAACGGAGTAAAATGCTTAATCACATTTTTGTGTGTCGCAATAATACCTACATAAATAAAACAAAAATGTTTAAGGCTATTACGTTGGACAAACTCGAGGTTTTTTATTTTTATTTACACGAAGCACTTTATATAAGAATTAAAATTAAAAGGATAGGCTTTATTGTCACAGATCCAACATCTTTCAGTAAACGACCTAAGTAAATATAAACACCTTGTTTATAGTATATAAGGCTTTTCTTATCTTTTATTAACAGGGCAATAACCTCGCAGTTAGTCTTTTTTAATTAGAACAAAATATAACAAGTAACTTAAAGAACTGTTTATTGTTGTTTCACATAAATGCGTAAACTGGTTACAAAAAATGTATGCTCTTGATAACTTTGCTAACACTGTAGCATATCATATTATCAGCATCTTATCTGTACTGCATTGTGTATTTTTTTTTGCAACATCTTGACAATTTTGGCTGAATAAAACTTTGCATCACTGACTAATCAAATGTTAGAATTTACCACGATATTAATTACTAGCTGTTGCTAAAATCAGTTGTCAAACTTAAAAGGGTTTTATTGTTTAACTAGCTGTTGCCAGCGACATCGTCCGCGCGGACTTTGTTTACTCCGCCCAGCTCCTCCCCCGTAGGTGATAGCGTGATAATATGTAGCCTATATGTTGACCCGACCTGTTTGTAATATTCATGCAAAATTTGAAGTAAATCCATGCAGTACTTTTTGAGTTTACCCCGGACATACATTGACTTTCCTACGATTTTATTATATGTATACAGGGTATAACAAAAATAAGCACTAATACTGAAGGAGCGTTCAGGATGTGTGGTTAGCTCTTTAATTATACATTTTTAATAAATAAAAACTATGAAATTTCTGAGAAAATGAATGTCAAAGTTTTTTTTCAAAATGATCTGTGGCAGCCCTGAAGTATAGCACGCAGTAACGTACGCGCACGGTTTACGCAGCTATGAAAGGTCACAATCATATGATAGATGTCAATGAACTGCTAGACGCACAACAAAGTACTAATTACTTGACAGAGTAAATAATGTAGATATTATTTAAAGAGTTTTTTTATATTTTTTTCTACCAGGACTGATGTTGGAATAAACCCATGAGGGTCCTTAGTTTGATTACCAGGCTGGACAATTTGATTCATAGGTAACTTAACTGGGTTTTGATAGCCATAATTATTACATTATGTTAAAAAAAACACTGTCCGACTATTGGTGTCACTCGATAGCATATTACGATCATATTAAAATAATTATTAATTACTATACTCATATTCAATAAAAAAAATCTCATAAAATTTTATTAATCGTAAATACCTACCTAGTAGTCTCATACCTAGTTTACGTAAGGCAAACCTGCGGCTATTAGGCATTTCATGCAGGAAAATCTCCCGCCTGGCAACAAAATTATATCAGCTGTGTACCTAAAATTTATTGTGACCTGGATTATTATTTCTAACTCTGAGTGAAACTATTAGTTTGGTACATACATTCTAAAACAATCGTGGCAAATAATCCAATATAACTAATTAAGGTATCTTTTTGTTATGAAAACACATTACATAAATTACTTCATCACACAATATCCACCTTCAAAGTCAACTATTCACATGTGTTTTCAGTGTAGGTACCTAAATCTATTCCGTGATTCATAGGCATTTTACAATGTATTATCTGGCATGGTTTCCACTTACAAACTGTTTTAATGGCATAATACTTACCTCTAGTACCTACCCTGTTTGCTTCTAACTTCACATAACAAGGTGTCTAAATAGGTAATTAGTTTTTGAGCAGGTAAATCATAGCTATTATCACTTTTTTTACACACAATTCTAAAAACTTAGTAAAACTTTCTCGTTGATAACACGACACTTCGCAAAATAAATATGCATTATCATTAAGAATTAAGACACAACACAACCTTTTATAAGCATTTTTGACAAATAAACCTACGCATTGATTAGCCTAGAAGTCCTTTGATTTGAAGTATTACCGACATCGCGCTAGGCGTCTCAACACCAAGCGCCCGACTTAAGGCCTTGCTCACACACACTACTGAATATTTTCCGCGGGAATTTTAATTGCGCAAATTAATTTTCGTTACATATGAAATTTGACATGGCTAGCACTGCTAAAAAAATGTCAAGAATCGGAATGTTCCCGGTGAGTTGATAGGCTCGTTTGTCACTATCACTACATGGCTGATGGAACTTAGTACCAACCTAAAGTTTGTTTTAGGTGCGCCTCTTCTTACCTTTTTTTATGTTATTGAGATAGGCAAACTAGCAGACGTGCCACCTGATGGTAAGTGGTCGACGTCGCTAATGAACAAAAATGGGATACCTGGGCTGGAACTAGCCCAGGTATTCCATTCATGTGTTAGAGACATAAGATGTTAAGATCCTGAGACATAAGATGTTAAGTCTCGGTGCCAGTAATTACAGTGCCTGTCTTGCCCTTCTCTCCGAAACACAGCAAAGCTATTTCACGGGAGAAATTGGCAAGACCTTTCTAAGTAGTAGTTATTTCAGGAAAAAGATAATTTTTGACTACGTTTTTTTGATTACATTTTAGATCAAAGATTTTATAAAATACTAGCCGTTGCTCGCGGCTTCGCACGCGTGGTTAGAGTTTTTTGTGAATGTCAAAAATAAACCACGCAAGCGAAACCAACGAAAACTATTGCTAATTTTAGCGATTGCCGGGATTACATATCAACCTGTTCATTCATTCAGAAAAATTAATCTTTTTCATCAAAATATTGTTTATCATACTGGAAATGAAAAAGTATTAAGTTAACTTTAAAGCCGCCGCCGGTCGTTTGTACAGGCCTTTAGAACTTACACGTGTTTTGCGGCTTATACAAAGTGCAACGAAACGCTTTGATTGGCGAAAAGACCACTTTCGGAAAGAGACAAGACACTCCCTTTTTTCTGCCATTTTGTTTTTATGTAAAATCATACTAATATGTAGTTCCGTATAGTTTTAGTCAACATTTTTGTCACTTTTATGATAAGAGTGATGCCGGTTTAGGCGTTTCTTCGTAAGGTACTGGGTTCGATTCTCAGTTCGCCTGGTAGAATGGAGGGTAATTCTTCTTAAGGCACTCAAACTAACACGGGAAATGATTTTTTTTTATTTATGGTGCAAGGGGTCCCACCACCACCTTCGGGACCCAAGACAACCTGACTGCTGTACAATGAAAGAGGTCCTGGCACCGGCTTCCTCCAGAGAGGTTCGGAGGTTAGACGACAGTCGCTACGGCAAACTCAAACTCGTTCCTAGCGCAAGCGTGGAGAATAACCGGAATAAACTCTAAGATGAAGAAGATTATTTTTAAATTTGTTTCACTGAACCCTAATTAGTTCGGAAAAGTACCTAGATAATTGTAAAGGAATTTTTATTTTTTTATTCAGTTGCCGTTTGTCTTTGGAGAGCGTAACTATTGCTATTATTGCCGATTTTTTATGAATCTTACTTAATACCCATTGATTGGAAATCGCGATTTTAAAAATGCCACGTAGAAATAATAATGACCGTCACCTTTACACTAATAGTGAATTTTACGAAATGATGCTATGTGTTGGTGCTGCTAGGAATGGTAGCATTAATGAAGCGAGGGAGATTTACCGACAACGGTTTATTGATGGAAGGCCACCAGCAGAACAACGTCATTTACCTCCGTACTCAGTATTCCGTAACATGTGTTTACGACTTCAGCGTACTGGTTCCTTCCACCGCGAACGAAACGTTGGACGTCCTAATTCAAGAGTAGGTACTGCTATTGAGACTCGAATTCTAAATCATTTTGACGAGAATCCTCGGACCAGCACACGCCGATGCAGTGCTATGTTAAATGTAAACCATATGGTGGTGTGGCGTACTCTGCAGGATGATGGACGACATCCCTACCATTTTTCAAGGACTCAGGAGATAGGACTTGCAGACCATATGCCCAGAATGGACTTTTGTAGGTGGTACCAGAACCGTGCTGAAGCAAATCCCGAATTTGCTTTTAATATTTTATGGACAGATGAGGCTTCTTTCACAAGAAATGGTGTGCTCAATTTGCACAACGAGCATGTGTGGGCACATAATAACCCGCATGCCTCGAGTGAAAGTAGCTTTCAGCACCAGTGGAGAATTAATGTCTGGGCAGGCATCGTTGGGGACTATGTTTTGGGGCCGACTATTTTACCTCAGGGTCTTAACGCTCAAAGGTACCTACAACACCTGAGAGAGGATTTAGAAGAACATCTGGAAAATCTTCCACTGAATGTATACCGTAATATAATTTTTCAGCACGATGGAGCACCCGCTCACTTTGCACGCCCTGTGCGTGATTATTTAAACGATCGATTTGCAGAGTGGATAGGTCGAAGTGGCCCGGTGCCTTGGCCACCTCGTTCTCCAGATCTCACGTGCCTAGACTACTTTTTATGGGGTTATGTGAAAAATAAAGTTTACTCTGTGGAATGTCATACACGTGAAGAGATGGAAGGTAAAATTAATGCAGCATTTAGGTCCATAACCCCACATATGTTGCATAATGTAAGGTTATCAATGTTACGCAGAACTGCTCTTTGCATTGAGAAGGGTGGTGGTCATTTTGAACCTTACTTATAAATTAATTTGAAGACAGTGTTGTTTTATTATTGCCTGTAAATAGTGAATTTGGATTAATGTATAATAATTAATCAGTGACGAAAGTGATATGTAAAAAATTGCTTATTAAATGTGTGTAAGTACAAGTACGCGGTATTCTTCATGTCTATGTGTGCGTCACGCTATTCATTCAACGTGTTGCTGACGTCACATCACTTCCATCTTCAAGGTAGGGGTGTGAAAATAAACTTTAATTTCTTATTTTACTAAATTTATATGAAACAAAAAATGTGTGCCTTTTGGTATAATATTTTACCAGGTGTTTGTTTAGTTCATGTACACGTATACCCTTGAAAGTTAGTGCTTATTTTTGTTATACCCTGTATATAGATTACACCGTTTAACTAAAATAAGGTTTATATTGTCCACGAGCTGTATCCGCGACTTTGCCCGCGTGGAAATTTTTTTACCCGCATAGATCCTGTTCCCGTGAGATTGCCGGGATAAAAATTAACCTATGTCCTTTCGCGGGACTCATACTATATTTATACCAAATTTTATCTAAATCGGTTTATTGGTTTAGGCGTGAAAAAAAGACAGACAGAGTTACTTTGGCATTTATAGTATTAGTATAGATTAATGTTTGATTAAAAAATAAGTTAAACTCACGTGAAGAGGGTTCCGTATATAATGATCTAAGTTCCGTTAGTTTTGCGAATATGACCAAATTTTGTTTTTGGTAACTTAAGGTCAAATAGTAAACTTAAACGGTATACTAGGTACAAATTGGTCGGGAAATGTCCTGTTACTTTAAATACCATGGGTTCTCACCGTCTTAAAAGTTTTCCTGTAATCTACAGGTAAAAACAATGTTCTGTATTTTTTTCTTGCAACATTTCAGGCCCGGTTATTTTCAGACATGGAGAGGGACTGGGGACGGTCAATTTTTGATTGTCATCGATATATCGTCCCACATTTCAGGGTCCACTCAATATTCGCTTGCGATTCATAGTCTAGGGAGCATTGTACAATACAATAAAATTAATTTTAAAAAATGTGTAAACGGATGATCCTGCAGGCCATCCCTGAAATATCCCACTAAATTAAGGTATTTTAAGCTCAAAACAGTAGAAAATATAAGCATAGATTTTTCAGTTCAAACATATATTTTGTTAAAAATGGCAATATATTAATTTTTGAAAATCTGTATATGTATTTTGACAACGATGATGGCATTCAACTCAATTTTTGAGATCTAAAATATTGCTTTAGCTAAATAATAAAAATTGTCATTGATAAATCCCAAACAAATTGACCGATTTTAATTAAATTAACGGTGTTTGACGCAGTTCTTAAAGGAGAAAAGCTGATAAGATTTTTAAATCAATCGGTGTTTCTAAATCAGTCGGCCTGAACGTTATTTAAAAAAATTAAGTTTCCTAAAACAACGTAATTTTAATATCTGAAAAGCTATAACTTTTGAGAATTAGATTCGAATTTGATTGTTGAAACGGCATTTGACGTAGATTTTTTAGTACTGAAAATATCGTAGAATACAAAAAATGATTGGTTAAAAAATTTCAAAGCTATGTCGAAAAAACACTTTTTTCAAAATTTTTCGTCAACGATTACTCCCAAACGGAAAAACCGATTTTTTTTCCGTTAACCGAACCGATTAGACGTAGTTTTTTGAGGAATAGAACTGATCAGTTTTTGTACTCAATCGGTACATAAATTTGGAAGTTATATTAAAAAATACTGTTTCACCAAATTTTTTTTGGGTTTTGGACATCTGGTAAAAACTTGATTTTCGAAAATCGGGGTAAAATCAGTAACTTCTTTAACTACATACCTACGTAGTGGTAAGTTAAAAAATTAAGCCGACTTCAAATATATGACAACTACACCCACATCTCAAAAACTACTAAATCGATTTTAATGAAACTTAAACTGTTCTCAAAGTTGAAATACAGACACCTGATTTAAATCAAAAAGGATCATCTCCATATGACTTTCGATAAAGAAGTTTTCGAGAAATTCGTAAACAAACATACAGACTTACAAACATACACTAACGAAATTTAGCTCATGTGCTTGGATGCCTAAATAGATCACGATACTCAAATATTATTCAGTTTCAAAAATATTACATACATACAGCCTTACAGGTCAAACTGATAACCTCATTTTTTTTAAACCTAATTAGAAATAGTGGTTTAGTTGAGAATGCAATAGAACAATGGGTGACGACACAATATTTTGCAACGTATTTAACAATTTTGTTATGTAGACGACTTATTGACTTTGTTTACTAAGGGGCCATCCACAAATTTCGTCACACGTTAAGGGGCGGGAGGGGATTGACAAAGTGTGACATTGTGTGACAAGGGGTAGGGGGGGTCCCAAATTTTGTGACATCACATTATTTCAAGCTATAATATTTTATATATAATAGTATTACAACACTAAATTTAAAAAGCTACCTGTAAAAATAAAAAAATAATCAAATGAGAGCATTATTCCAATGTAAAATTGTAAAGTATGTGACTTGTATGTGGGTCTTACAAATGTGACCAGCCGTGACAAGGGCGAGGGAGGGGTTAAAAAATCATGAAATTCGTGTGACGCAATTTATGGATGGCCCCTAAGTATTAATAAAATACAGTAAAGTGAGAGTCGGACTCGTAGAGTAATGTAGAGTTCTGTACCACCAAACGATATTAACTGAGGTTACTCGTATAGGGATTATGGTTAAAATTAAAATTAAACGTTTTTTATAATTTGTTTTGATGGCGGCTACGGTGTCAGCATTCTGTGAAAATGTTGTGTGACTGTGAAACACACACAATTTTGGAAGTTGGAAATAGGTTAAGACACAAAATTTTGACAGACAGACAGACAGATAGCGGAGGCATATTAATCAGGTTCCGTTTGTCTCCCTTTGGGTACGGAAACCCTTACCTACATATTCATTGATCTACTCGTAAGCCGTGTGCTTTTGACACACTTATTGAAACGCCACCCCTCGTGGAAATGGAAAATGACAAAATGAACGCCAATATTATGACTAGTTGTAATTTATTACTAGTGAGCCGCCCCCGATACGCAGTTTACACTAATTTAAAACAATACTATGCGTTCCAACTGAGAATAGGACTGTCAGGACGCCATATTGTTCCGCATTTTGCAAAAACAATTGTTTTGATTAATTTCTTTGTCAGTATTTTTTGCTCACCATATAATCATCACTATTCTTTAGTGATATAATATACCAATTAGAACGCAAATTATTGTTTTGATTAATTTCTTTGTTAGTATTTTTTGCTCACCATATAATCATCACTAAAGAATAGTGATGATTTTATGAAAGAAAAAGAAATTAATCAAAACAATAATTTGCGTTCTAATTGGTATATTTTCTATTCAGGATCCCATTCGCCCATGCTTAGTGTATGTTAAAGTAAGGTGTAGAAAAGAAAAGAAAATATGAATTTACAATAGATTTATTTTTATTAACAAAATACTTAATTTAATGTGTAACGGATTTTAAGTTTTCTACACCGCTTATAACGAATTTGTTTAGTCATCATTGGTGTAATTTTTGTTGTCGCACATTATATTGCATAAATCTAAAATTAATAACGTGTTTCAAATTATGTTTATAATGACATTATTTAAATAGGTACACTTATGTACGTACAGTATATTTCTTTTTACGTGTCTATTTTAGTAAACAATAATGGCGGACCAGTGACTTAAATTAGTCGTAGACAATTAATATGGTTGTGAAAAATCAAAAGATCTATTGAACAAATATGACAAACTAAATTGAATGAATGATATTTATTGTAACAACTATCCATCCATTTTGTTATATTATTACCAAGTATTATAATTTTTATAATCCATATTAATCTATCTATATTAATGTTATCCATATTCCATATTATCATTTATAATATTACACATGCGAAAGTTTGAATGGATGTTTGTTACTCAATCACGCAAAAACTACTGAACGGATTTGAATGAAATTTGGCACACATATAGATGATAACCTGAATTAGCACTTTTTATTCCGGAATAATTGGTTGCTCTGCGAGATTCACCAAAAACTATTATAATGCAGCAGCTGCACTTTGCAGCTAGTTACATTATAAATACGAAAGTTTGGATGGATGTTTATTACTCAGTCACGAAATAATTTCTGAACGGATTCAAATGAAATTCGGCACACAGGTAGATGATGATCTGATGATGAAAGTGTGTTTGTTTGTTTGTTTGTCTTTCTTTTAGTTAAGTTAAACTTGTTACTATGCTGTAAAAAAACTAAAATACTTCTGCTGGTAGATACCACAGAATTTTTCCTTATCACTAAAGGCATCGAACTTTCTGCGATTTCAAATTTTTGTGCCAACGTCAGTACACTCAAGAGAAATCGAAATCCTTTAGTACCTAAACGTTATAAACTTTTCGATTTATGTTTATGTCTTATAGCTTTTCAGAATAAGTGCCTATGTTTGTTTTTACATGTCCACTCTCTGGCTACTGAAACACGTAAACGTGATTTTTTTTAAGGTCCCAGGGTTTTTGTTTCCTAATTTAAATTATACTTTTATTTAAATTCTATCTCAATTTTGCTACGGATTGTCATAACGCATGTGTATAGTAAATAAATGAATACAGTCTTACATAATCAACAAATCGCGCCAACCTACAATCGCTTGCCTTCCTCATTCATTCGCGCAGAGCCAAAATTCAGAGTTTACAACTCTTAACTCGAGTTCTGGGAAGGCGAATCTAACTCGAGTCAACTCGATTTAAGCACAACTCGAGTTGACTCGAGTTAGTAACTCGAGTTGACCCATCACTAACTGGCAACGTCATAATACCATATAACATAATGTCAATTCGTAGTGTATAAACAGAGTGTAATGAATAACCTTATTAAACAGTAACAAATTCTGTATCATTTTTGGTTAATTTTATACTTAAAAATAACGTTTTGTCATGCTACAAGCAAAAACGTTACCACAAAATACCTATATTAATAATCTCTTAAACAAGGATTATATATTTAAATACTTGTTTAAGAGATTGAAAAACTATATTATTACTTTAAAAGTGTTAATCTTTGAAAAACAATGATTCAATAAAGGGGATATTTTAAATTCTACAAGTCAGTATTTAACATTTAGACAGTTTGTATATTTTTCTATATATTATTATAACCTATTTGTCGTAGTTTAGGAATATTTATCTTTGATAAGAATCATTCAATTAGTCATTCAAATTCGTTCATTAATGCACGTGTCTATCAATTTCATAGACAATCGGATATTCGACATGTCAAGTTCACATGGTATTTTTCAACTGTGGAAATAAATTTTGTATTCTAATAAGATTTCGTAAATTAAATGTGATAAAATAATATATTAGAAACAGTTTTTAGTGCCAAACAAACCGTTTACAATGAATGAATACGATACTCTAATTATATATTATATATATATACTCTAATTTGTTTCCGGGATCAATTAGTCATTATTATTAATGATAAGGCCAAGGCTCTAATACTGTTACTGTGGATTTGACGCAACTTTTCAGTATATATTTTTGTAGATTCATCAGTACGATGATAAAATCCATAAATTTGAAATATTAATCAAATTTACAATTCACGCATATTCGTGTCAAAAAACCTCTTATTATCCCACACCTAGTCAACATGTGTATTTACGTACGATCGTAACTGCCGAGATAGATCGCATGCCTGCTCTGACTGGTTTATCGTTTGTTAAATTTACTCCTTTGATGTTATATTAAAAATTCTAATAACGGTTCTTTTCTGTTTTCAGAACTACCCACAGAAGAAGGTAAGAAGCAAACGAAATAGCTGTTTTATGTTTTAAAGTCAAAAATCATAACATTTATAACAATATTAATTATTTTTAATTAATTTATCGTATGCTATCGTATATAAGAAATTAACAACACAATGTATACAATGTTTACATTGTATTAAACGATATTTGTTAATGAGCAAATATTAACTATCACCTATTAGCGTATAAAAATATTGATAAAAAGTAATTAATGACCAATTTAACGAAGCATCGCGTTGTGATATCGGAGCCGTTTTATTTATAAGCTTTCTCAACAAAATGTTATTTTATTGATCTTCATACATAAGATGACTTAATATTTAGGCTCTTATGTTAAGATTTGATGTTCCGTTTACCCGCTTTTGTATCACCGATCACAAACTAAATTTCTAATCCAAAAATGTACATTCTTGATCATAGGTAAAAGTATATGGCAATTAGTCCTGGAACAATTCGATGACCTCTTAGTCAAGATTTTACTGTTAGCTGCTATTATATCATTCGTAAGTATTACATAGGTTTTTTTTAAATATAATATGTTTTATTATTTTATTAATTTAATACATATATATTGTGTTTCAGGTATTAGCTTTATTTGAAGAGCATGAAGATGCTTTCTCAGCATTCGTAGAACCTTTCGTAATTTTACTAATTCTTATTGCTAACGCTGTAGTAGGAGTATGGCAGGTAAAACATTTAAAAATCCAGTTAAAACATAAATAATAAGGATATAAACATTTTCTTAAATATTATTGATTATTTTTAGGAAAGAAATGCAGAATCCGCCATAGAAGCTTTAAAAGAATACGAACCCGAAATGGGTAAAGTAGTAAGACAAGACAAATCCGGTGTACAAAAGGTCCGAGCAAGAGAGATCGTTCCCGGTGATATCGTTGAGGTATCTGTGGGTGACAAAATCCCTGCCGATATTCGGCTAATCAAGATTTATTCCACTACAATTCGTATCGACCAGTCTATCCTTACTGGCGAGTCGGTGTCTGTTATCAAACACACAGACGCTATTCCCGACCCCCGAGCTGTCAACCAAGATAAAAAGAACATCTTGTTCTCTGGTACCAATGTTGCCGCTGGTAAGGCTCGTGGAATCGTCATTGGCACTGGTCTTAACACTGCCATTGGTAAAATTCGTACTGAAATGTCTGAAACTGAAGAGATCAAAACACCTCTGCAACAAAAACTCGATGAGTTCGGTGAACAGCTGTCCAAAGTCATCTCTGTTATTTGCGTTGCCGTATGGGCTATTAACATCGGTCACTTCAACGACCCCGCTCATGGTGGAAGTTGGATTAAGGGAGCCGTATACTACTTTAAAATTGCGGTCGCTTTAGCTGTCGCTGCTATTCCTGAAGGTTTACCAGCTGTCATCACGACTTGTCTTGCTCTCGGTACCAGAAGAATGGCCAAGAAAAACGCTATTGTTAGGTCACTGCCATCTGTCGAAACCCTTGGTTGTACATCTGTGATTTGCTCAGACAAGACAGGCACACTGACCACTAATCAAATGTCTGTATCTAGGATGTTCATCTTTGAAAAAGTTGAGGGATCTGACAGCAGCTTCTTAGAATTTGAGATTACTGGTTCGACATACGAACCTATCGGAGACGTTTATTTGAAGGGACAAAAAGTTAAAGCTTCCGAATTTGACGCCTTACACGAACTCGGCACCATTTGCGTTATGTGTAATGACTCTGCAATCGATTTCAACGAATTCAAACAAGCTTTCGAAAAGGTAGGCGAAGCTACAGAAACTGCTCTTATCGTACTAGCTGAGAAAATGAATCCCTTCAATGTTCCCAAAACTGGTCTTGACCGTCGCTCTTCTGCTATTGTGGTTCGTCAAGAAATTGAAACCAAATGGAAAAAAGAATTCACTTTGGAATTCTCCCGCGACAGGAAATCAATGTCCTCATACTGCACACCTCTTAAGCCATCCCGTCTTGGAAATGGACCCAAATTATTCGTCAAGGGTGCACCTGAGGGTGTGTTGGAGCGTTGCAGTCATGCGCGTGTTGGAACTAACAAAGTACCATTGAACTCTACTCTTAAGAACCGCATTTTGGATCTCACTAGGCAATATGGTACTGGTCGTGACACTCTCCGATGTCTGGCCCTGGCCACATCTGACAATCCCATGAAACCTGAAGAAATGGACCTCGGCGACTCAACTAAATTCTATACTTATGAAGTTAACCTAACATTCGTCGGAGTTGTGGGCATGTTGGATCCCCCACGTAAAGAAGTATTTGACTCGATCGTTCGTTGCCGTGCTGCTGGTATTCGTGTAATCGTCATCACTGGTGACAACAAGGCTACGGCTGAAGCTATCTGCAGGTAATTAAATAAAAAAATGTAGTCCTTGAGAATGCCAATGCTTTTTTTTTAAATTGAAATGTTTCATACCAATTTCCGAAAATCGATATTTCGTCAGATACCGATGTTTTGAGGTCCTAAGAAGCTATTCTGTTTTTATGGTAACGTAAATATTTTCGTGTGTGTACATGTGTGTATATGTAAACTCTTTTGGCCTTTGATCGACTTGACCGATTGAAACCAATCGCTTTTGAACCCAACACAACATTTTTAGAGTTCAAAAAACGACGTTGTTTATACCATTTGAAAAATCAGAATTGATAATAATCGCATTCAAGTTATAAATTTTAAAAAATTAAGTTATTAGTAATAATTAATTAATAGTGTTTTCAACAAACTAGATTTTTGAGCTCGAAACTCAAAAATATGTAATAAGGTATTTTTTGACAGCTTTGCGTTTAAAATGTCTTTACTTGGTGGAAAAAATATAATGCCTCATGAACTTGCAGGCGCATTGGTGTGTTCGGAGAAGATGAGGACACGACCGGCAAGTCATACTCGGGTCGCGAATTCGATGATCTCCCAGTGGCCGAACAACGTGCTGCTTGCGCAAAGGCTCGTCTGTTCTCGCGTGTGGAACCTGCGCACAAGTCCAAGATCGTTGAGTACCTGCAGAGCATGAATGAAATTTCTGCCATGGTAGGTGTTTAATTAACAATAAAAATTTAAACTAGCACAATAGACAATGGTGTAATAAATACCACAACATGAAATTAATATCACCCCCAGGTTCCCTTGCAGACATAAACGCAGAGAGACAAATTTTAAGAGGTTCTGATGCACTACATTTTACCGATTTATCGGTTGACGATGTGAATGTTTTTTTTTTCTTGTGATAGCTGAGATCGACAGCCCTACGTGCTCATATGAAGCACTGAGTGTTAACGCACACGCCAATCTTCGTGCTGCTATTGAGATTTCTATTTTAGAGGATAAACCCCGAAAAAATTTAATAATACTGATCCCCGATTTGGAGATCAAACTCGAGACTTCATATAGCCGGATAAACTAATTACAAGAGCACGAATTTCAAGAATTTACTAAGTTTAGCTATTTACGGACTCTGCTTTTACTAAATGGTAACGTCTGCAACGACTCGCCCAGGTACGATATCACCGTCCTATATATACCTACCGCCACCTATACCTACCGCTATTATCTCGGTGCTTGTTATTGTCGTGTTCCGGTTTTGATGGCTCGATAAATCGGCCACGCGAATACCAACCCATTAATAACATCTTTGTTTTACATAGGCAGTGGCTGTCTTTTACTTCCAAGAGTCTGCTAGTTTGCTTAATTGTTCAGATTATTATTTATTACTAGCTGACCTGGCAAAAGTTGTTCTGCCTTTTTAACTACTATTATTATTTTCACCTTTTAAACCTAACCTGAACCCCCATGAATATTTTAAAATCACAATTAGCCAAATCGGTTCAGCCGTTCTTGAGTTTTAGCGAGACTAACGAACAGCAATATATATATATATATATATATATATATATATATATGTGTGTGTGTGTGTGTGTGTGTGTGTGTGTGTGTGTGTGTGTGTGTTTCAGTAACTTTCCTTATACTTACCATTTATAAACTCTAAACTCAGAGTAACTTAAAATGGGTTTTACTTTTGGATAGTAAGCTTCTAGTACACAAAACGTGTTTTACCCTTTATTTGCTTCAGCAATAGCTCGTATGAAACTTAATCGAATCTTGGGCTAAAAATTATCGATTGACGCAATCGTCAATGTCAGACAGTTTGGACAGCCGACAAGCTGGTGAATTGTGGTAAAACAGTATTTACTAACGTTTGATTACTGGCCACTTTACGTTCTAAACTGTAAACAGACAAGCAATTACATAATTGCAGTAGGAAAATTTGAGTCAGTGGTGTCAATTTGTAGTACAATTTTCCAGAACTACCACAATGAATTAAAAATATATATCTTCGAGTAATTCCCTATTCGAAAATCTGCGCAAAGCCTAAGTCCTCCCCCAAACAAAACGTCTTCATACAATTACTTTATTAATCTGGCATGTTTATTAAATTTAAAGCAACATAATAAAAACGCATTCACCACTTTCAATTATTGAATGTTTGCAGTTGAAATAATTTGAAGTGTTATTGGAAATGTTTGTGTTAGCTAGTACTGTTTATAAACCAATGCCGTTTTATATCATGTCTGATTCGGAAACTAATATGAATTCCCATAGTCTGGTTTTTAAAATACAAAGGTTTTCGTATCTTCACGCCCGTGAAGGGTTGTAGGCAGAGGTATAACCAGTGCGCACACCCACGATTAGCCGAAATAGTTAGTCCCACAATGTGATAGGTAGCAAGCCTATCGCCAACTACACACTTATCCTTCCCGGGCAACGTTGTTTTATCAGAAAACTAAAAAATACATTTTTGATTTGCCCTACTCGGGAATCGAGCCTAAGACCTCATGTGGTTAACACCGACACCGGACCGCTAGATCACGGAGGTGATAACACATGTATTTGCTTCTATTTCTATGTTTTAAGGGATTCGTTATAACTTCCTCCAAACCGAAACACGACAAAGACAATCCTTGACACAATTACGGCAGGAATAGCACCGACGGTGGAACCAAACACCTGGGGTATTGCTGAACTCTACCACCTAGTAGCTACAATGGTAATAACACGCTTAGCCAATCATCCGTCTTTTACGAACTGCCTGGCAGATTTGGTAGATGACCTATTTTTCAAAAGGGACAATTTGTGAAAATCAGCTTTCTAGCTATCACGGTTTATGAGATACAGTCTGGTGACAGACAGACAGACGGACGGACAGGCAGCGGAGGCTTAGTAATAAGGTCCCGTTTTTACCTTTTAAGTACGGAACCCTAATAGTTTAAAAATGAAACCCTATTTCAGACTGGTGACGGTGTAAACGACGCGCCCGCCCTGAAGAAGGCGGAGATCGGTATCGCCATGGGGTCCGGCACGGCCGTCGCCAAGTCCGCCGCCGAGATGGTGCTCGCCGACGACAACTTCTCCTCCATCGTAGCTGCTGTTGAAGAAGGTTACACATTTTTACTATTAATAACACATGACGAGACGAGGATACAAATAAATTTCATTCCATATCCCCGAAGACGGGCTACGATTGGCCAACAGTATTGTCTCATTGTGTGACAGGTGATCAACCTATAATACATATATTCCAAAAAACAAAAAATCAAATTCAGAACGTACTATTCGGCCCTTGATTCGAACTCTGATCCATATATGTCTACTAGGGATCGGAATTATAGCTACTTTTATTTCACAATAACGTCGTGAAGTTATTTGTTTTTTGTCACTGTTATATCACGCGTAATAAATCACGACCGTTATATCGCACCGTTTATAGTGACCTAATTAACAAAATTAAACGTCGCACAGCATTATAGTGACCTAATTAAAAAAATCATAATTTTGACTTAATGTTAGGAAACGACCTAAAAAGACTTACTTTATCAACTCTTATTAAAACACGGATTTACTGAATGCCCTCTAAAATATCCCGAATCGGTTACTTTGTACTGTAAATCGAATTCTTGTTCTCTAAATTACCCAAATCAAATTAAGTTACATACAGACAGACTTTCACGTTTATAATATTAGTATGGACTGTTACCCACGGCGATGTTATTCCAGAACTACGTAACGTAACTTTATCATAATCTCGTTCATTATCCTTTGAATTTATAGTATTTAACAAAATTACGTAATCAATTCTATTTTCAACACATTTCATATATACTTACGTGATTCTAATTATTTTCAACCGACTTCCTAAGAGGAGGAGTTTATCAATTCGGCTGAAGGTTTTTTATCTTTGTTACCTCAGAACTCGGTCATTTATAAACCGAAATTACTTTTTTTTGTTTAAGAGGGTATGCTCTCCGTGTCGCCCCATTTTAATTTGGTGAAGATCTGATGCAGGGTTCTAGAGAAACAGAAATTGGAAGTCAACTGTTGTAGGTTTACTGCGTAGAAAATTATTTATTATGTATTAATATTTATATATTATATAACATATATACTAGCTAACCCGGCAAACGCTGTTCTGCCTTTTTAACTACTCTTATTTTTTCTATATTTTCTCACCTTTTAAACCTTCCCTGGACTTCAACAATTAATTAAAAACCAAAATTAGCCAAATCGGTTCAGCCGTTTTCGAGTTTTAGCGAGACTCACGAACAGCAATTGATTTATATATATATATATGTATGTATGTATGTATGTATGTATGTATATATATATATATATATATATATATATATATATATATATATATATATAGTGTGTGTGTGTGTGTATGTATGTATGTAACGAATCATGAGTCTGAATTAATAAAATACCTACATAATTATTACGATTGTCAAAAAATCTAGAATAAATGTTATTACTTTTATTTATTTTTATTTTTTTCTGTTATTTTATTACTCTAATGCCTTAACATTGTCTTAGTTTAGGACAATCTTAAATAGTATGTTGTTATATTCTTTTCATTTGAGACAAGAAGTGACAGCATATTATTTAGGATTGTACTAAGCTAAGACAATGTTAGTGCAATTGGCCATAAGTAATACATATTCCTAATGATGTTACTTAAGCCACGCGCGCAAAACTATTGTAATTTCGTTTAATTTACGTATTCGCTAATATCACCGAATAAAATTCATTTATATTCCCCTCCAGGTCGTGCCATCTACAACAACATGAAGCAGTTCATCCGCTACCTGATCTCCTCCAACATCGGTGAAGTGGTGTCCATCTTCCTGACAGCGGCGTTAGGTCTCCCCGAAGCGCTGATCCCGGTGCAGCTGCTGTGGGTCAACCTGGTCACTGACGGTCTGCCTGCCACTGCCCTCGGCTTTAACCCACCTGACCTGGACATCATGGACAAGCCGCCCCGAAAAGCTGATGAAGGTCTTATCTCTGGATGGTTGTTCTTCAGGTGAGCTATATTTTTGGTTATTGTCCTCTTATTAACACTCAATTTAAAAAAAAACACACATAAAAAGGTTGTTTATAACTTAAATGCAGTAATACTACGCTAACCGACTTTAAACTAATATAGGGCCAATTGAGGGGGACAAACAAAGTTTTTCATGTATTTCATGCATAATATGTAAATTTTATATTTAGTTTTTCATGCATATTATGAAAATTTTTTCGATTTTTGCGATTGCGATTGAAAAATTTAACTAATTATTTTTTAAAAGCGCTGAAAGAATTAACTTTAATATACTTAACTCCTTCTTTTTGGAAATCAGTTGAAAGTATTTTTTTTTATATTTAAGATAAAAATAGAGTATGAACAAGATATTGCAGAACTCCACCAGTTCATAAACACTTGTGGTGGGTGACACTTCAAATCTCTGCCCACATTTTACATCTCACTTTCTCCCCGTGTTGGTCTCGGGCTCCTTTTAAGAATAGGCCAACTATAATTCTGCGAGGCAAATCGTAAGAGGCAACCTATTGGCTATCGAGTCACTACCATCGTGGCTACTAGGTGGTAGAGTACTGCATTGTCTTGCATGGGTCTGGTACCACCGCCTTACCTATTTCTGCCGCAATAATGTCAGTGCTAGTTACTATCATGTTTCAGTTTGGAGGGTAAGGTAGCCGGTAAACTTATGCATATGGCATTAGACCTCATCACAAGGTAGCAACGCACCATTAACATTTTTGTTGTCTATAGGCGATGGTTGATTCCGTCAAGAGACCCATCATCTTGTTTGCTATCTTATAATATAATAAAAATACTTCTATAAGAGTCTACAGCAGCACTAAATAAACTATATATAAACCGCCTTGTTGGTTGAGTGGTTAGCGAAATTGACTACGCAATCGACGGGGCTCGGGTTTGATCCCCAACGGGGACAAGCATTTGTGTGACGAGCATAAATGTTTGTATTTCTGGGTTTGGGTGTTTATTACATATATTCCAGTATTTATATATCAACGCTTAAAAGGCAATCTTCAATAAGCGACATTGAGTAAACTTTACAGGAGAGTGATTTAAAGTTCAAATATAAAATAAAATATCTTAAAAAAATCACCTAATTTAATTGGAATTAAGTTTATTTCAATTCATTCTAATTAAATTTATTACAATTAGATGATTTTTCATGTTTTTTATATTTTATATATTTGAACTCCTGTAAAGTTTGCTCAGTGTCGCTTAGTGAAGATTGTCTTTCAAGTGTCGAATTATGTATTTCTATATATTAGTATCGTTGACTAACACCCATAACACAAGTAAATAATTTGCTTACTTTGGGTTTAGATCAGTAAGTGTAGTTTGTCCCATGAATATTTATTATTTATATAATATATATTTCAGGTACATGGCTATCGGTGGTTACGTAGGCGCGGCCACCGTGGGCGCGGCGTCGTGGTGGTTCATGTACTCTCCGTATGGGCCACAATTGTCCTACTGGCAACTCACACACCATCTACAGTGCATTGGCGACAATGAAAACTTCAAGGTAATACATTTAAACTTTGGTTTTCTAAAAGTTTTCACATGTTCATAATAATTTAGCATGATATTCAGAACAGAAAGCAAACTGGTGTCCTCTATAAGAAAAGAAAATTTAATTGTAATCCTGTATTTTTTTCTTTTGTTCATATGATGAAAAGGGGTTTTCTGCGTCTCTGGATGTCAAGAAAGAGAATGAGAACGACTTCACTATCCATTTGGAAATTGTAGATACTAGTAGGATAACTACTAGTTAGTTTTAGAAGCTCTTCGCCTAGATTCTAATTGCTAGTCTTTGGCAAGTTCAAAGCAAATCGGGACTATATTACATAGAAAGGGTGACTATTTGCTCATATTCAGCTGCGCCCAGCCACGTTGAGCGGGTATTTATAAAAATGTCTCACTTTTTAACATTTGTCATGCATCAAGAATTATATACCTCTAAAACCGTATTTTAAAATAGTCAAAGATAAAAATATTTGAGAAACCAATACACAATATACATCAGGCTGAGTCGAAATTTTTTTTTTATTTTGTTAGCATGGGAGTAGATTTGACCTAACCTTACAAAAAAAAATTCAACATAAAAAGACTGGATTACTCAATATTTTGAGGTAGCCCACTCGTTTTTTAAATAAATAATTAATCAAATAACATAGTCCAAACGTTGTAGTATGGTACGGGTGACAGTTTCAGAAACGTTTCATTTCACTCTTGAAAGTTGCCACAATTCATAAATAATGACTTAGTATTTCAGTCGTACTATATTCGTAATATATTAAATCATTAATAAATGTAGTAAGTTAAATTAAACTCAACCATAATATTCTAATCTACATATAAAATCAAATTGAAAGAAAAACTAAGCAAAGTATTATGCGTATAACATAACGTCAAAGACGTATTTAGTGATGGGATATACCGCTAAGATATTTTCGATGTCGAAGTCGATGTTTTTATAATAAAATACGTATATTATGCGTAGTTTAGTATTTACTGTAAAAAAGTCTATAATTATAGAAATGAAACAACAGTTGTCAGTCCAACTTTTACCCACTGCATGGCAGACATATAACCACAAAAAGACAACTTTGCTCCAACCACTTATGTTTTTGGCCTTCCTTAAATATGTACATATATAATTAATTCCATATCATAAATATCAATTAAATAATAATTTTCTTTTTAAACTAATTTTCATAACAATATTAAAGAGAACTAGATTAAGCTATGCTGTATGCTATGGTAGTATATTATGCTGTAAGTATCATTACCAATGAAAATGAATTGCGTAATGTCACATCCCTAGTTATGTGGAACTGACAGGTGACAACGTCATACGGGTAACTGTCACCCGCACCATACTACAGCACATTCAGCGCAGACTGTAGTTCCAAAAAAGTTTTTTTTTTGTCAAAAATCGTGGAAATCATCTAAAAATTGTTGAATATGATTTTTTGCTTCACTTTCATTTTATTACAAAAAAGCTTAATCCTAAATACCTACATTAATAGTCAATGAAATACTTAACAATTTGGTTGATAATTGATATATCGTGGCACTTGCAATAAAGCTATCTCTTACTAACATTGAGTTGTCGAAGAAAAACAAATGTGGCGACCAACAACATGAAATGTCGATTAAAATCATTTATTAACTTTATAAGGCCCTTAGTTTCAAGATCAATATTGTCACATTAATTTTTTTGGTAGTGCTTTTAAGACTTTAACGCTTAATTTCTCCCCACTATAATATACTAAAAATATTATTTTCAGGGTGTCGACTGCAAGATATTCACAGACCCTCACCCAATGACAATGGCTCTCTCTGTCCTTGTCACTATTGAGATGCTGAACGCCATGAACAGTCTGTCAGAGAACCAGTCGCTGATCTCCATGCCACCCTGGTCCAACATGTGGTTGGTCGGATCGATGGCACTCTCCTTCACACTACACTTTGTCATTCTATATGTTGAAGTACTGTCGGTAAGTTCTCTTTTTAACATGATTGATGTTTTCAAATTGATCCAGTTTAGGGATATGACCTAAAAAGTACACTGATTTACAATTGAGATATCGGACTAAATTTAATAATAACCCTCAAAACCATTCGCAAATAAGTAAGCAGATGTACTATTTTAATTATTGTTTTAAGTACAATAATTAAATCAGGATATCAACGAGATGATAACGACAAATAAAACATAAATAAACTTATGCCCATTATCCTTGATAAAGGAGGTATTAGTGTAATTATAATTGTGGATATTGAGGATAATGATCCTCGAATAATTAGAAGTTATATTTTTATTTACTGTAATAAATACAATAATAAAAATGAAATACCTATGAGAAAATACTAATGAGAGAGTAATGGATTATAAACATAAAAAATGGAAGTTTTTTTTATTGCTTAATAAAGTCTTTTGGTTTAATAAATACTGTCTAACAAGAGGTTTTTAGCAGTTAATAAAAGGTGTCGCTTGGAGCGTATCTGAGATGAGAGCACTTCGTAAACTTATATAAACTTGTTTAAACCAAAACTGCAGAATGGTACATCACGCACAATGTGGACAAAATTTTGGAGCAGTGAACATTAAAGAAATACTTTAAAAAAAACTGTTGTTCTTTCAACTGGTTTGTTCATTCAAAACCCTTTTAAATTTTACTCCAAAAGGAAACTGGTAGTGTTGAGGTTCAGGTTGAGCCAAACCTTTATAAAATGTTACTTGAGTAGGGGAGCCAAAGAGGGGATTTTTGCATTTACTCGAGCGCGTCAGTTTAAAATAAGTAAACCTAGCGTACTGTTGAGGCTGTCCACCAAATATTAGCTCTTTATATAGAGGCGGGTAACTAGAGCAGAAAAGAAATAAAATTCCAATAACTTCGGCTTATGGAAATTGTCAGATTATATTTTGTTCGTTATTCTTACATCACTTACACACTTGAATCGGCAGACGTTCTAAATTTTAGGTGGCAATTAACCCCAATGCCTTTATTTGACGCGAATCAGTGTTTTCATGTCATAGTTTTTTTTTTGGAATCATTTATTTTATCTCTAGATTTTCTCAACACCATTGAAATGAAAAACAGTATATAACCTTTTATTTTTCCTATAATTCAATCTTACAAAATCCAATAGGTCCCTACGACGCTCGAGTAACTACCCATTTAGCATCTTGGGTAGTGATGAAAATTTTAATATTTCCAAAGTTACCAAAACTGCCACAAATGTTTCTAAACTTGCCGATAATATTATCAATGGTAAATAGAGAACGATATTTTTTATAACACTAAATTTTGATATAAAACTTTTTTACCAACAAGTTTAGGAACATTTGTGGCAGTTTTGGCAACTTAGAGAATATTGCCGGAAATTTTCATCACTATAGGATCTCCTACTATTATGGTGATTTAGGTTAGACAATGAAGTGGTAAGGTGTGGTCGGTGGTGCGACTGTATGTGTGTGTGTGTGTGTGTTGCAGGCGGTGTTCCAGGTGACGCCGCTGTCTGCGGACGAGTGGCTGACGGTGATGAAGTTCTCCATCCCCGTGGTGCTGCTGGACGAGGTGCTGAAGTTCGTGGCGCGCAAGATCGCCGACGGTGAGACCCGCACCTTCGCCGACTGGCTCCACGGCATGCAGTGGATTGTGCTCATGTGGGCCGTCTTTTTTGGCATCATCATCTACGGACCCCTATAAGCTGGCCCGCCGTCGTGTACCATCCTGTTTGATTACCTAACCCACCCCGACGAGTTGTGCGCTGCCCACTCATGTTTGTGCATGTGGAGTGTTTGAAAATTTGGACCGTTTAATGTTGGATTCCTATAATCAACAATCTGTAGCATTAACCATTAGCAACCGAGTTAATAATATCGAGGCATTCCACACGATATTTGGACATTTAGTAATTTGTTTTTAACATGTTTAACATAATTTTTACAAGCAAATGATCTGTTAAACACATTAATTGCTTATTAAAATTAATTTACGTTGCGAAAGCCAGCCGTAATAGATGCATAATTTTCAAGACAAATAGAATTATGTTTTTTTTTTTTATTTTCGTATAGTTAATGACTGTTATAGTCATCTTGAGACTTTAGAATCATCAGGTTAGAGCAATTAAAGCTGTTATTCAAATAAAAAAGGAGCAATAAATTATGTCTGAAATGTTCACATATCAGGAATATCGTCGTCTTGCGTCGACCAAGTAGTGTTGAACTATTTATTTCCTCTTTATTGATATTGAAGGTGCAAATTTTCAAATCAATATCCATATTAAGTAAATAATTAGTTACAAATGTGTGTGGGTAGCGTACACAATTATACTGTGGAACACATTGGACATTGAGCGCACGCTCACCACAGTAGCCTAACCGTTTGAATGCTAATCCCGGACACAGTGTGTGAAGTGACCCCAGTGCACTCGTTGCCGGACCGAGGATGTGTTGTGACAGTCGATCAGTGAACTACAACGGTGCTCTTATATATGTAAGGCGATACGTATCGTCCACTCTGACTACGATTGTCTTGTAGTGTTAATTTACTTAGTAATAGATCTAATAGAGACAGGCGAATTGGCAATTTTTGTAATTGCATTTTGCATGTGCGAGACAATAAAATTATTTTTATCAATAGTATTCTTTCAAATCCAAAATTTTTCACTGTATCTGTTTTATAATTAAAGTGGCTGTGAAAGTATTTTTCCAGTAATGGATCATTAACACCAAATTATATCGATTATACATTAGGTTTTTATGACAAAACTTATCAATTTTGTAAAATTTAAATTTTAATGATAGCTACTCGCACACGGCTCAGTACCTTGTCCGTTGAGGACTGCAGACATATTTTTAAACTTACTGTAACTAGTGATGTGCATTGTTAGATTAGAGTAATTTATTGTAAGTGTATGTTAGGGACGTTATTTTATAATAAATTTCGACTATTCATAACGAAAGTGAACTCTTCCTCTGTCCTACTTATGATTGCTTTATAACCTAAAATAATGCATTTCAATAACCTTTCCACGTTTGAATTATTGAATGTATGATTTTTTTTTCTTTTGCATCTCCTAAAAATATTTTTACTGCAAGAATCTTGACCATTTTACATTCTTATGAAAAATTGATTTTTTATAATATGTATGAACACATAGGTATTATGGAACTTTTTTAAAGCAATACTTTACAAATTATAGATAATTTACAATGGTTTTGGTACTTTGGTGATAATAATTGAGTAGATGTATTTTAAGTTACATCAAATGTAAGATTACTGACAAATAAACATTTAAAAATGGGATTTTTATTCCTATTTATTATTTAAAAAAAATAAGTTAATTTTTTTTTGTACCTACTCTGTAAGGTTAAATGTCTCAACTAAGTTATAATAATTATATAATAATAAAATTCGCATGTGTGCATTGCATGATTTCTTTTTGAAGAATGCAGTGTGTAGTCTAATATATACACTTAAATTTAAAAATTGTATAATGTAATATTGTATACAAGTGCCCGTCCAACAGACACACTACACTACACAAAGGGCATGCTCAAAGATCTTGTTAATTCCTCCCTTCCTAGACAGCATAATATTTAAATCTATATTGTATACCATACATAAGTATTAGTCAAATATATATCTATTTCCATACATTAAAATCTGTGAATTGTCATTTATCCCATACCAAATGTATTCGTAACTATCCCATTAATGTAAGATTATCCAGTACAGCACAAAACGCACAGATGTTCCACTATGCACAGGCCCTTGCACCTACTAATACACAAGGTTTGAGATTTTCCTAACAAACTAAACAGTTTTGCAAGCTTCGAAATTTAAATTGCTATTGGCTATCTAAACAATATTTGTATATTTTAAAGATGTTTAAAAAAAATATTAAAAAAAAACATTGAGTAACAAAAACTCTGTTCGACCCGAATGGGACATATTATATTTATGGAATTAAAATATAATGGCATTTTAAAATGTTTATATTTTCCGTGTAATTTTTCTAAAATTTAACGAATATTTTAAACTGGATCACACTACAACCGGTCAGCGGCGGCACACCTTTAATGTCGTAGCCCACTAGATACGGGGCCGGGTACTTCAGAGGGACCACTTTTTACTAAAACTTACATATGTTGCTATAGGCAATATTTAAATATAAAGTCATTCCAAAGTGGCTGAACATATTTTAACACAGCGTTCGGTACGTCTGACCATAGATATCCATACTAAGAATAATGCGATTCAAGGGGCTAAAACATTTTGATTTTTACGAATAAAATAATTTTGTCTCATAACGCTTCACATCTTTCTGCATAAAATAATCCACTTGTAACGTATACGCAAGTAGTAAGTAAAGCACTTGTAACGTATACGCAAGTAATAATCCACTTGTAACGTATACGCAAGTAGTAACCTCGCGCCAAATCTTTGTGGAGTGATAATTTCATTCAAAGTTTCTGTAGAGTTATAATTTCATTCGACGTTTCGTTCACATGTATGGTTGTACGTCAGAGCCAATGCGTAGATCGTGCTATGTCATTAAATATTAATGTTACGTTATTTAATATTGCGCGCGCGAGAGAGAGACCTTTGGACCTTGAAAGGTGAGAGTGGCTGGCAGGCGGTCAAGGTCTTAGACGCCTCATGAAGTTTATTAGAATTATATATCATATCTTATTTCAGTGATTTAGAAAACACATCTTAAACTTTTGAAAATAAATTTCAACATGATGTTTATAACTGAAAACTCCAAAAAATAATTAGCTACAAATCTGTGTAATAATAATAACATCCGTCGCCCTCGTCAGAAACGACTAATATTATCTATCTATATGTATAAAAATCAATTGCTGTTCGTTAGTCTCGCTAAAACTCGAGAACGGCTAAACCGATTTGGCTATTTTTGGTTTTGAATTAATTGTTGAAGTCCAAGGAAGGCTTAAAACGTTAGAAAATATAGAAAAAAATAAAAGTAGTTAAAAAGGCAAAACAACGTTTGCCGTTAACAGATACATTCGGTCCAAACTGCAGTTGTCTTTATCGCACTCTACGGTATACTTGAAGATGCAACAGAAAAAACTGCAATGCGACAGATCGCTAGATTTTACAAATATCTATTTTTCAATTCTCTCACCCTTAATGTTCCCTCTTAATAGCCATAAGTAAATAATAATTGTTATGGCATGTAGCCAGCACAAGCCAGTTCTGACAGCTGATAAGTGCGCACGGTATTTATATGACGTATAAGCTTATGGCGTCTGGTTTTGACGCACACTCATAGAAATGACGCGAGGTTATTTGCCTTACTACTCAAAACGTAAGAACGTTTCATAGTAGTAAGTTAAATAATATCGCGTATTATTTTAGGCGGGAAGGCATAAAGTGTTTTGAGACAAAATTATTCGTAAAAACAAAACCTTTTATTCCCTTGAATCGCATTATTTTGTGGGTATCTTTGGTTAGACGTACCAAACGCTGTGTTAAAATATATTCACCTATTTTGGAATGACCTTATGTATCATTTATATTTTTAAACATTACCTTTTATTTCTTTTATTACCTTTTATTATTTTTCAATATCCAAAAAATATACTGTATATACTGTAATAGAATGTATTAAGCTACCATATAGCCTTTGACGTTCGGACAGGGTTTTTGTTGCACACTGATTAAATGTATCAAAATAAGAGAAAATGTTACCATTACTATAAATTAATGAATAATTTGATTGGTTATAGATGTTATATTGCAAAACTTGTATGAGTCCATTCCCGCATGCCGTCCCCCGTTGTAACGAGTATTGTCTGTCCCCAGCCACGCCGTGGAAGCCGTAAGCCCGCAGCCGCCGCCGCGCCGTAGCACGCATGTTCCATGAACACTCATTGTTTGTTGTGACTTGTGACCCCGCAGTGAACACCGCACACACATAGCACTAGGACAGTCGTGACCGGCACTCGGACGTGAGCTCGCTCGCGCCTCTAACGCTCCCGTTGTTTTGCAGCGAACGAGGTGGTCGTAGACAAGTGGTAGACGCCACCGTTTCTAGTTCCTCACCCGCTTCTCTCCTACCGCTCTCGAGTCTCGAGGCGCCGCACTCGGCGGCCGTAGGTAGGTCGGCGACTGCGGCTTCACAGGACATGTTCACGTGTATATACTATACAGTATGCTTAGGAGGTTTAATCGTTTGTTTAATTACGTTATTTTTAAAGACTACATGGTGCCCGTCGACAGAAGCAGTGCGATAGACTGTGTACTTAAGTTGACAGCATGCTATTAATTTATTGTTATATTTTTATTATACTATTATCTAGTTTGCTTATATAGAGCTGAATCTTTAATTCTATTAGTGCTGACGCCTCGACGAGCAATATGGTGTCTGTAAGGGAAGGATATACATATTATCCGATTTTGGGACAGTGTCCAAAATTTTAAACATACCTGTACATTTTAATGTATTATTGTTTTGTATAATAAATCGTTATAAAAGAACACTATTTTTATTTTTTAATACACTTTCTCCTTGGCACCAACTCATAACAGGTATTATTTGTCTTCAAGCATCGTCTATTAAGAATGAAATTGAGAAAGAACCAACATCAAGAAATTTAGTATTTACACATTTATATTTCCCAGAGTTAAGTAAATACATACCTATTGAACGTATATAGCAAAAATTTTAACGTATAATTTCTATAAAGTATAGAGTGTAAAGTCCTTTAGTACAATGTTACAAAAGCATTGGCGATTACCTTCCTACTAACTGGAATGCCCTCACTTCTCAGATAGCTGCAGCTGGAACGCATGCTTTAGGTCTTAACAAGCCTATCCACGAAGACTGGTTTGACTAGAATGATGAGATATTAACTAAAGCACTTCAACAACACCATGACCTGCGTCAACAACAACACGGTGAGTCGGACTGATATATCGGACAGAATTAGGCAAAGTAGCATTGACTTCAAAAAAATGACAAGGGAGATAAAAGATGAATGGTGGTTACGAAAATCAGAGCACCTGCAGTGGCTTTCTGACACAAACCAACTTGGAGCGTTCTTTGGTGAATTGAGAACAGTCACAGGAATAACTCAGCGGTTAAATGTACATTTAAGGTCACGTGATGGCACAACGCTGTTAACGTCCAAGGCAGATGTGTTGAATCGTTGGGCAGAGTACTGCGGAGTTACTCAACATGGATCGCTCAGCTGATAGTCAGCAGATTAAAGAAGACACCTCTTCCGCAAAGGCCGGAACTCGATAAGCCACCTACGCTGCAGCATACAATATAATAACTCTTTATTGCGCGCCAAAATATATGACAACGTATAAGTTACAAAATAAAAATTATACAAGTAAGATACACAAAGGCGCTCTTATCGCTAATAAAGTGATCTCTTCCAGACAACCTTTATAATAAGGATAAAAATATACTAGGAAAAGTGGTGCTAACCACAAGATAATTTATAGTTTTTATGCTCTTAAATAAAAGACAATAAATTATAATAAAAGTAACATCCGATTACAGTTACAAAACAAAAATCGCAAATAAATCAGTGGTGATAGATAAAACTATTAAACAAAATTACTAGGTACATAGAAAGTGACGTTTGACCATACTTTTGAAAGAGTTAAACTAGGCGCCTTTCTGATATCTACTGGAAGAGAGTTCCAAAGCGTAACAGCTTGTGAGGTGAAGGAACGACTGTAATAAATAGTGTTCTGCGTTGGCACTAACAGGGAACGATTATTAGCCGATCTAAGATATTTGTGCTGGTTGTCACGGAAAATGAATCTTTCTTTCAAATAAGATGGAAAATTTTGATCATAGGGAGTGGAGTATAGCTGTGAGGGAATATGAGTATTCCGACGAAGATGATTAGGCAACCACTTGAGCTTGGCACGAAATTCGGAAACGTGGTCATATTTGCGCAGACCAAATATGAACCTTATACAAAGATTTTGAAGTCGCTCAAGTTTATTGATCTGGTCTAAGGAGAGATTTACATAACTAGCGTCAGCATAGTCTAAAATAGAAAATGGTAAGGAATCTGCCAGCATACTTTTGGTAGGAATGGGAAGCAAATACGTGATAGAAACCATCAGAAGGTATAATGTGATAGTAGCCATCAGAAGTCAACCAAACGAAAAAGCGGTTGGCGTCGATCATATTCCTGGCGAACTTTTAAAGTACGGGGGAAAGGGGCTTATGTAAACTTTTTACTCAGTTTTTTTTATAGTATAAGATAGCAAACAAGCAGATGGGTCTCCTGATGGAAAAAGTCGACCATCGCATATACACACCAAAGGTGTTAATAGTGTGTTGCTATCTTGTGGCAAGTTCTTATGCCACATGAATAAGTTTACCGGCTTCCTTACCCTCCAAACCAGAACACTGTTTAATCTCGGTTTCGGAGGACATTCTACCCGAAACCGAATTTGGCTTTCGCCCTGAGCGAGGAACATGTGAGGCTGTCTTTTGCGTGCGACAGATATAAGAGCCGTGAAAGGTAGACCATTGTATCTATGCTTTGTCAACCTGGAAAAGGCTTTTGATTGTATTCCACAAGAGGCCTTATGGATAGTCCTGGAAAAGGTTAGTTGCCCGGCAAAATTTGTACGTTTGGTTCGATTGCTACACGATGGTTTATCCGTTGCGAGTTGTATCCAACACTGTTTAGCCACCATGTTTAGTCCATTAAACTTCAGGCGTCGAAACATGGACAAACAAACTCAACAATCCCGAGCACTTATCACTAAACAAACACGTCCAGACGTGTTTAGAGCTCGGCAAGCCAACCAACACGGGGCTGAAAAAAGATTTGGCGCAATGAGCAAGTTCCATATGAATTTAAGATCTCGCATTTTTGTTCACTGTATAAAAATAAAGTGACAGATCCAATTGCAATTCCTATCGTGGCATATCGCACTCAACGGATTGGTGATCAGCAATCTTTGATGACAAGCGCTGAAAGCAATTATTCCACCTAGTGATACAAGCGCTGTGCAAATCGGGCAATTCAATAGTAGATACTTATGGTGATCAGCGAGTTTGGAGATATCAAAGCACTCGTTAGAGCGCTGAGAACGGTCTCACACATAACCACTATGTAATATAGATTTCTCTGTTCGGTCGATCACCATTTTCAACTGACATCCAAAAACGAGATTCTCAGTTCAGCTTTTTTTTATGTTTGTTACCTCAGAACTCGGTCATTGATTGACCGAATTGGAAAATTATTTTTATATAATATATTTTATAGTTTTTGCGGTTGGCACCTGGTGAAACTCCTTTTTGTTATTACCTATGTTAAAATTCAAATGTACTGTGTCTTTATTTGATGATATCGTAGCCTTTAAAAATACTGCCAAAAGCATGGAACATAGAACAATTTAAATAAAATAAATTGTTCTATGTTCCATGGCCAAAAGCATAACTAGTTAGCGATATAAACAAAATAAAGTTTTACGAAACAGTACAAGTGCATTTAAACAGAATTAAAATTATTTTTGTTTTGGAGGTTATGCTTCGTTCCCTCATAATTATTGTGAAAGTCTGATCCAGGGATTCAAATACGGGAGAGTTAAATCAATCAAAAGTATCTATAGTATATAAATATTATGTGTAGTATATATGTATATCCATATCTATATTTATATAATAAAACTAAGTTGATAAAATGTGCGTGCCGATAAAACTTAAAAGGGAGTTACGATAAAGGGACTTATATAGTGTGATAGCCCTTTATCCCCCCTCGAACAAGAAAGTTCCCGTTTTAACCTAAATGGCGTGTTTTTAAAGATAAAAGGGCTTTTCCAACCCTTCAACTTGGAAATTAAGTGTAGTGGCGCCATCTGTTGTCGAGTATTTGAACTTCACTCAGAACAACGATTATTTGGGTTGCATTTCGAAAGGCGCTGCGAGCAATTATTGCAACATGTGTAGTAATGGCGCGAAATTTAAAAATCCAATTTCAATTAAACCTTAAATTACATTTGTTATATTTCAACTACCACGTAATCTCATATCAACTCCCGAGCGAAGCTGGGCATCATAGCTAGTGTATATATAAAAGTCGTGTTAGTTATTTTACACCTTGTTTCAAGACAATAATATGGTTACATGATCTGATGGGAATCTAAATAAAAAATATACCAATTAGAATAAAAATATTTTTTTAAGTATTTCTTTGTTACAATTTTTTTGCACACCTTACTCATCGCCACAGAACAATATACTCCTAACGGGAAGAAGTGAACCTTCATAGACCAAAAATGCAAAACCTTACACACCTACACGGCGGTAGTGCCATGGCGGATTAGCAGTAGAAACTTATAGGGAGAGGGCTACTCACAGAGGGGAGGGGGGACTACTCACAGTGGGCTCATCACTCCTTCTTCTTCTTCTTCTTCTTTATACGAATGGCAATTATCAGACTCATCACTCCTAAAGTTAATAGCAAAATGCATCTTGACACAATATGTCATCTTGACAGTTGACACTTGACAGAGTTGAAACAGTGTTACCAACGTAGGGGTTTTCCCCCTAAATTTAGGGGGAGGAAATGTTGAAAGGGGCTTTTTTAGGAGTATCACTTAGCAGGTGAATGTTAATCCATATATGTTAAAGAAAAGAGAAAACCTTACCCACAAGATGGATAGCCTAGACATACTTTATCCGTATTGCCAAGAGAAACAAAGGCAAATAAAGTAAAATCCTGAAAAAGATATCATATACCTGTGGTCTTATTTCAAAATTCTTTATTGACACATCAGTAGCAACAAAAGGAGCTAACTGCTAATACGATACTGATCTCCAAAGGTTAATCCTTCTCTTAAGAATATCCGTGTCAAAGCCCCTTGGAAAAACCGTATGAATGAGATTGTTTCACAGTTTTACTGTGTGTGGAAACCGAACAGTGATAGACGGTTAAACTACGGCGTGAAGCACAAAAGCGGAAAATGGAAGTTTATCAGAACATTCCCAATTACATACCGGTAGAATATGCATAAAGAAACAATGTCTCTAAGAAGACTGAACGGCTCTAAACTGTTGGTGAGTATGGGATAGTCGAGTAATTGAACGGGCCTCCACGTAATTTTGTCAAATTGGAGTGTTTGATGTTGAGGAGTTCCCACCACGATATTAGAACAATATTCCATTTGGGACCGAACTTGTACCTTATAAAATTGCATGATGTATTTTGAACTTAAATATCACTTTGCGCAATTCAACTATTGCTAGAACTTTTACTAGGTGGTTGAGTTCTGCATTGTCTCGCCCGTGTCTCTTACCACCGACTTACCTATTCCTACTGTAATAGCATCAGTACTTGTCATTGTCTTGTTCCGGTATGAAGGGTAAGATAGCCGGTAAGCTTATGCACGTAGCATTAGACCTCGCCTCAAGATAGCAACTTACCATTTACATCTTTGTTGTTGACGCCATGGTTGACTCTTTCCATCAGGAGACCCATCTGCTTGTTTGCTATCTTATGATGTTAAAAAAACGAACTGCGCGAGGCTACTCTTTAAACTATCTTAGAATTGCACCTCATTCGAAATTTCGTCTTCCAGTACGTCTTCCAGGTGTTTGATGAGATCTTAAGGGTTGTGTTCTGAAGTACAGAAGCCCTAATAAGTGAGTTCGTTTTGGCAGTTAAAGCAAAGAACTGTGTCTCTGGGAGATGAATAAAACCAGGTTTTAATTATCTCATTCTGAGACCCACTTCAGAGATGTCTCAATTTCAAACAAAGCATGTTTCGGCTCTCAATACTCATCCACATTTGCCGTGAATTAACAGTACGACATACACTTCCCATAATCTTATCAGCGCAGCAATGAACGGAAGATGGGAAATAGCACACAGCCTTGAGGAATCATATACCATATACGATAACCATAACGCTACGGTTGTCTAAAAAGTTAGTGATCCACTTACAAAACTTTACAGGCAATATGTAAGATGTTAATTTGCTCTAAAGTGCCTTGTGCCAGGCTCAGATGAAGTCTTTACCGATATCTAGTGACCCGGACTAAACATCAGTACTTTCCCCTTGCTTTAAATCACAGTCATCAAACATAAGTGCTTTCCCCTTGCTTTAAATGGCTTCAGTCCTGCGATGGATAAGAGATGTATACTATTAGATTAGTAATAGGACTCGAGCCGTGTTTTACTCGTGTTTTACAAAAGTTACTCAACGTAACTTTTGTTCTACTTGCACTCGAGTAAAATATTTAATAACTCAAATTACAAGTAACTCGAGTCAACTCGAATGACTCGGACCACTCGAGTGACCTAAACCGACTCAATTGAGAAATTCAAATTTAATAGGTTAAGTCCGATGTATCTTCCATTAAAAATTCAGCACAAATCTGTACAGAACGACGACTAATATAGTAAAATATTTCATTTTATCATTTTTATAATACCTGGCTATGTTGTTAAAGTATTGCGAAAGCCTAAAAAGAATGTTAAAAATAGGTACCCACTATAGACTAAGTATTTTTAAATTTATGTAAAAATATAATAGCGAATATAAGCCATAGAAGAAAATAGCAAAAATTAACGATTTGAATTGATTGACTTATAAATATTTTACTTACTTTGGATTTTATTTTCCCAAAAAAAAACAGTAGCAGTCGTGGGACTGCCGATAGAAGTGAAGACGGAACTATTAAGTTGAGAGTAATTAAAACTATATGCAAAACATAGCTATAGATATACTATTATCATTAGCATGTCGGTGACGCGAACCGAGGATTTTACCCTCTACCAAAACGCTCAACGCGCCTAAAGAAGTTTTCACTTCAAAAAACAAATCGCATCTTTTCTCTAGAAAATCAAATCATGTCCTTCACACGAGTGAAAAAAAGACACTGAGTCTCATCTTCACTTGAGTGGCACTCAAGTGACTCGGTTTTGATTAGCGAATGATTCGAGTGAAAAAAAAACACACACGAATATAATCTTTACTCAAGTGGCACTCGACTAATTTAATTTTCACTGACGAGTGACTCGAGTGAAAAAAGTCACTCGAGTCTCATCACTTTATTTGATCGCCAGAAGAGAGGCCGTATTGTTTACGGTTAATGAGCTGTCAATCTTCCAAGTAATGTAGAAGCTGTTTATATATTATGTACTCCACATCTATTAAAGATGTGGAGTACATACATGTCGAGGGAAATCAGTGTTTGCTTAACATTCTTCTATGTAAGGCTTATTTTTGACACAAAATGAGATGTGATAGTTGGGGCCCTCCTCCACACATCACCAAGAGTAAAGTTGTTTGCAAAGAGTTGGCAATAAATCAGTCCTCTTCCCTATGTATGTGATTATAAATAATAAATAAAGAAACAAAAATATCGCTGGACATGGCGCAAGGCATCATGATGGTTAGATTCACATTTAACGTAGAATTAAATCTACATATATAAAAATCAATTGCTGTTCGTTATTCTCGCTAAAACTCGAGAACGACTGAACCGATTTGGCTAATTTTGGTCCAGGGAAGGTTTAAAAGGTGAGGAAATATAGAAAAAAAATAATAACTGTAGTTAATAAGGCAGAACAACGTTTGCCGGGTCAGCTTTATCTTGTATAAAATTTATACCTTCAGAAAATATGTTGCAGAAATGAATTCATTACAGCTGCAGAATGCATTATTACAAAGAAAAAGCGCCTGGCACTAGCACCTCCGCTGAAGTCACTGATGACGATGGCAGTTTTAGACACAATAAATAACGTTACATAATTGTTTTATTTCATCTGTAAAATTGTTATTTATTTAATATACCAATAAAAATGATTTGTAAACTTGAACAAACTATACTAGGTATACTAAAAAATACTTAGGGGTTTTTAGGGGGATTTTATGAGGAATATGGGGGGAAAATTCTACAGGGGTTGGCAGCACTGAGTTGAAATCAGTTGAAACGCATAGTAACTACTAACTTGTAATTTAATTTTGTACATTGGAATACGTTACACGCCGTACCTATTTCGTGTTCAATTTTTATTTATAATGAATTAGTGATATAATAAACAATTATGAAATAAACTTAAAAGCCACCAATCAAAAGTGGCAAATAATATACAGAGAAATGATAATTTCATGTGCAGATTAATATTCCAGAATGGAAACTTCAAGGTAGTATTTTATTGTTATAATAATATGCAATATAGTCGTGAACGATCGATTTTAGAAAAATATTTTTTTTATAGATCAGAAACCGATTTACCACGTAAGATGGCACACCTTGATATTGTTGAGGTCGGTGAAGCGGTAGCAGAAAATATGCCCGAATCGAGCTCACGTGTACTAAGAAGAAGAAAGTCTTTTACTCCCGAACCAATTAAATCTTCTAACCGTAGAGTTAGTATGAAACCTCGCAAGCACAGTGTCGTAGATAATGCAAACCCTAAACAAATTGAAGCCCTGTATCTCAACAAAAAAGTAAAAACTTTATCTCAAACATTAGAAACGATATATGAGGAGCCGAAACCCAATAGTTCGAATAGTGATGTGTTAATTGGGTGCAGAAAAGTTAAAAGACTGTTAACATTCCAAATTGGTAATCAATATACTAAGGAGAAAATTAAAAAGCGAAGAGCTAAGATTAAAAAGCTCTTAGGCAATAAGTCATTCCTGAATAGAAAAAAGATACCTATGAATGTGTTCTTAAAATCAATTGAATGCCTGGAATTAGATGAAGTTGTACAAGGTGAAAGTAGAATTCTTACTAGCAATCCTCCATGACCATTATTTTTCTTTACCTTTGGTATTATTCTCGATTCTATAAAACATTAAGACTGCAGTGACATTTTTAATTAAATATTATTTCTTTATATTGAATGTTTGTATATTATGTTAAGTATTTCTGTGCTTGAAATTTAGAAATCATTGAGCTTTTGGACTAGCTCCTGATATGAAGGTGGAGATTGTATACACATATCTTAATACTCTTACATGGCTATTATGTGCTGAGGCCATTAGAGATTTGAATGTGACCTAATACAAAGGTCCTACAATAGAAACAATAGCCTAGTTTCTTTAATTGATATTAGTACATACAATATTTTGATCGGGTAGGTTTTAGCTGTTGAACACTGGTGTTTTTTGGCTTAGTTTAAGAAACGTGACGCATTGATAGAGCTTTAGATAGCTTCTAGAAGGTCCTCTGATTAATCTTGGTAGTTATTTGCCGGAGATGCGATTTTTTTTTCCAAAAAAAAACTTGTATATTTTTAGGTTAGGTTAGGTTAAATATTTATGATAAACTGTAACCTCCCGTGAGTTCTGTGTTCATATTTTCTTTATAAAAAGATCTATATTCAATATTTATGCATAATTTCAATTTCCAGAAATACCTATTTCTTAGAAAAAAAATTATGAAATGTTCATTTTTTCATGAATTACAAAAAAAATTGCGAGTTCATTGGTCATTTAATGGGGTAAAAATCATTGTAGTTACTTTATAGTAGTTATATTACAACGGAAATAATTCAAAACATCAATATTCCACCTTAAATCCATATAGAAACTTCCGAAATATTGTGATGGTGTAAAAATGAAATGTTAAACTATTTTGTTACGGAATTTTTTAGGGGTTTTGTATAAATAAAACAAAATTGCATCAATATCTTCAAATAGCTTTAGTTTTTTGTTTTCAGAACGAGTATTTAAATTGATGAAAATCTGAATCAGAGCACCCAACTTACACGTGGCCTTGTTTGCCCTATCACTAGTGTTTTTAGAAATCACGTAGGTGTGGAAGGAGACAGTCCGCCTGCCCGCTTTACGAAAGCATAGGCACTTTGTGAGCTGTGAGCAGCTGACTACAATTATTTCTTCTTTTTTTCCAATCTAGTGGCATAATTTAAAATTTTTAGGACATTTTGTGTGGCAGTTTTACAGCATAAAAAAAATCATAAACTACATGTTTCCAGTGGGGGGTTTAAGGGAGGGTCAACACACCTCCCCTTCCCCCTATCAATGCGGCACTTTTCTAAACTGTTACCATTGATTTTGATGTTAGCTAAGAATACTAGTGCTTTACTATTCCAGGTGAATCAAACCTTTCCGTACTAGGCTTTAACTTCATCGAGAGGTGCATAAAGACTAGTAGCATGCCATCACCTAATGCACCCATGTTATTTACTTTAAGTGATTTAAGTCTACTAGATCAAGGCTTTACAGAGAGCTGAACTTAATATGTAATTCACCCAGAATAGCAGCGAACCATTAATATCTTTAGTGTCCATAGACGATGGTGTCTATCTTTTTTTTTTATGGAAGAGGGGGCAAACAAGCAAGAGGTGCACCTGATGGTAAGTGAACACCGCCGCCCATGGACATCTGCAATACCAGAGGTCTTGCAGTTGCGTTGCCGGCCTTTTAAGAATGAGTAAGCCCTTTTCTTGAAGGTCCCTATGTCGTATCCGTTCGGAAATACCCCTGCCGGTAATTGGTTCCACAACAGAGTAGTGCGAGGTAAAAAGTGTCGGGAGAAACGCACAGTTGTGGATTTCCAGACATCGAGATGGTGAGGATGGAACTTCAAATTTTGACGCGATGTCCGATGGTGGAATTCGGCGGCAGGAATTAATCCAAACAACTCGTCGGAACACTCTCCTTGATATATACGATAAAAGACAGAGAGAACCTACATCTCTGCGCAATACCAGAGTCAGGATATATCGAGATATAAGGAGAGCCATTATCTAATGGCATAAAACAAAGGTGAATTAAGTCTATCCATTCAATATTTTATGAGATAGGTAAAGAAAATTGAGCCCACTATACTCATGTTTCAAGTAATGAAAGTTTTATAATCTGACAAATCTTATCTTTTAGATAGTACACTAAAAACCTTTCACCAATGCACTTATTAGCTTATTATTTAATACACAAAGATTTTCTCATAATAAACACGTTCACAGTTTGAAATATGAGCAACTAAGAATATGACAACATAATACATAAAAACCTAACCACGTTGCAGCAGTTGATGTAAACACATGCAAGGTAAGCACAACGATAAAGAACAAATTTCTTAGAATCTTCTGTAAGTATGTTGTGGGCATTCCAGGTAAACAATAACATTAGACAATAAAGAAACAAGAACGAACACAGCTGCAGTTTCGGCAACTCTGAAAGTATTGTTATTTGTTTAATAATAATGATGTGTTATTGGCGTTATTGAAGCTGGGTGTGATGCTATATAGGTAGTGTATCATTGTATGTGCGCAAGGTAAACCACCCAAAGTAATTATAACTTTCTGATCTAATCTGCCCCCTCCCCCCCCCCCTCGGTACACCCATGTACGAGTACATACATAATATCTACACTAACATATGAATGGGTAGCTAATTAATAATAGAACTAACCAACTAAACCGAATCACTTTCCGAATGCAGATTAAATGGCTCTATCGCTATCCGATTTTTTTAAGCCTGCGCCAGACTTACCTTCAAACATTTGAACATTTGTTTGATTGCTATGTGTGGCACGGGACTTTGGTTGTTCAAACTTTGAACACATTTTAAAAGTCCCGTGCCACACATAGCAATCAAACAAGTGTTCAAATGTTTGAAACTATGTCTGGCGCCGGCTTTAGAACAAGAATATATAATAGGTATTTATTTTCCTAAAACTCCATCCCAATCAGGGCCGCGAAGATCTGCAACAGTGCCTGTGTGCGAAACCTATGAGACTAAATATGTTTGTGTGTAAGTGTAAAAAAAATTTCGATGGCGGCGCCCCTATTGTCTTGGCGCCTGTGTGCGCCGCACACTTCGCACAAAGAAGTGGCGCGGCCCTGATCCCAATCAATGTTTTTAGATTTCGAAGAAAAATAACTATTCACAGCAAGGCTGCTTTTATACCTGGTATTATTTAAGAAGAGGGAAACACGGTTTTCTGCACCATGCACTTACAGATGTAAGAAACTCACAGAAAATATGATATTTCATAGTAATAAAAGTATATTTTCTTGTATTTTAAAATTGTTTCACAGACATGAACTAGATTGCTTAAGCTGGTTTGACTAGGCTGAATTTTGTTTTATATTTATATAGGCTAAACTACTTACCTTTCTATGGCTCAGCTATTTCAGCCTAGCATTACTGCTTACCTACTGAAATAGCTAATGCTAATCTTGTAATCATCCAGCTCCAGTGCATATCTTCTTGCCAACCAACTATCTTGCTTTCAATTTTGGAACAAGTCAGGGGATAAGTGAACATGAGAAGAGATGGGTAAAGCAGCAAATATTGACACAGAGTACTACCACCTTGTGACTTTATATCACTTGTTACTTGCAATAACAAGGACCCACACATTTACAATTTCTTTAAGGTACTTGTGGAAGACCATAATATGTACTTTTTTTATTTTAAGTAAAACTATTTTACATAACCTGTATTTTTTTAAATATTTAAACTTTAAAATGAATTTTCTTGACCAAATTGGCAGGTATTTAATTAGTACACTCATTAGCATAAAGACCCTATATGTAAGAGGTAGCCAAAAACCTATCAACAAACAAGCACAGATCCAGCCTGGATCAGGGGGTCATATATTTGAGGTTCAGTAAAGATAGTCTCGAATCCTTATTTTTGCAATATATAAATTTGCAGTAATAAGTCCATACCTAGACCCCTGGCTGTGGGGGGGGGGGGGGTCGTGACCTCCATGACCTGCTTCCCTGGGTCCGCCCTTGTCAACAAATCTAGTGCATGTTGGCCGATTCGGGACTTCATCCCCCCCCATCCATCTTTCAAAATATACATACTAAATTAATGTCAAAAGCAAAGATTATCAACCTGGTGTTTAATAATAAAAAAAACCCATTGCTTTAGTCCAATCTTTATTTAATAAAAATCTATCTCTCTATTGTAAATATTTTATTTAATATTCCTAAATGAGATTCAATAGTTACAGGCTTGGTATAAAAGGGTGTAGATGGCCCTGAACTTAATGATTTACATCAATAGGGACTGACAAAAACTTTGATTATGGAATGTGCAGTGTTGTTTTAACCCCTCGTTTACACCAAAAAACGTGTTTGATACTTGTTTTATACATAACTTGTAGAATACTTGTCAAAACATAATTATTTGTTTTATACATGTATTGCAACTGTCTCAAACATTTTTTCGTTCACACTGTGTGGCCAAGTCTTTATACAAGTATAAAACACACTATGTTTACACTTGTGTTTATGACATATTGAAGTGAAACTTCTTTAGAATCGTTGTGATTTCAAACCTGATGCAATGGAAAAAACGACAGGTAAGAGACACAAATACAAAAATGAAGCCGGTAAAGAATGAGACAGAAATATACATACTATTTTATATTATCGGTCTCTATTAGTTTCACTTCTATCGTGTGTGAATCGCACACACACCTTTTTTTTTAACTTGGATACATTTACAGCGTCCTCACCTATGAAGACCAGTCGTGTTTTATACCAGTATTGTTAATTTTATTGAAATTTCTGTATACAACTAGTTACAAACAAGTTTTATACTTTATCCATGCTTTATTTATGTTTTATACTTTTACCAGACATACTGCTTTTTTCATAGTTTAGTATCTAATAATTGCATTTTTTCCTAGAATTTGTATACAACAAGTTTTATATACAAGTTTTGTACACAACAAGTTTTATACAAGCTTTGTAAAATGTGTTTAAATGTAACAAGAAACGAAAACATTGCATGAAACTTGTCAAATACATGTATTATACCTTGGTGTAAACGAGGGGTAAGTCTTGCAAAGTTGGATGTAAATTTCAAACATAATATTAATAATGAGATACAATATTAAATGTAAAGGTACATAAAGAATTACATTAAATATTTACATATACATATACCAAATCTATTTAACAGCTTTAGGCAACATTTACCTGACAACAAATAACACCAAAAAAAAGTCAAGATTTATTTGCCAGTCTCTGTATTGTTATTTAAAAATACTGATTTTTATACAATATAGTTCTCTCTGCATAAGTATCTATATTCTATACATATAATAAAATCGTAGAAAAGTCAAAACTGTACATTGAATATTTTTTAAAAAGAACACTTGGGGCGTGATCTACAATCGATAGCGAAGCCAAAAATATAGTTTTTAGAATTTTTGTCTGTTTGTCTGTACGTATGTCCAGGGTAAATTCAAAAAGTACTGCATGGATTCAGTTTAAATTTTGCATGAATATTACTAACAGGTCAACATATAGTCTACATATTATCATGCTATCACCTACGGGGGAGGAGCTGTGCGGAGTAAAGGAAGTCCGCGCGGACGAAGTTGCGGGCAACAGCTAATATAAAATAACGTTGTTTAAAAGATTCGTTTTACAAGTGGTGGCCAGTCCTGGAGTAGTATTAGTAGACCCTGGAGTAATATTATTAAGAATATTTGTTTCAATATTTGAATTACAAGTAAATGTATTCTTGAAATCTATTTAAAAACTACAGTGGGGACCACATATCGATAAATTAGTCAGTAGACTGAGTTCAGCAGCATTTGCAGTTAAAAAAAATTAGACAGATTAGTGACGTCGACACTGCGAAAATTGTATATTTTGGTTATTTTCATAGTATTATGTCTTATGAGATTCTACTATGGGGAAATTCCGCTGATATAAATACAATTTTTGTTTTACAAAAAAGAGCTGTAAGAGCTATTTACAATTTCAGTCAGAGTTTCCCTAAAAGAAAAATTTAAAGAAATTAATATTTTAACTGTACCATCGCAGTTCATATTTGAAAACTTGATGTATATTCGTAAAAATATTTCTTCATTTAAGAAAAATAGTGATGTAAGTACATAATATAAACACAAGGAACAAAAACAATCTTGCTCTGCATGTATCACGTCTCCACAGAATAAGTACCTCTTTTATGTGGCAATCTTTACACTTTTACAATAAACTTCCAAATGCTATTAAAGATCTACTAATACACAAATTTAAAAATGTATCAAATCAAAACTTTGTAAAAAAGGTTATTATAAAATATCTGAATATTTGGATGATAATAAGGCATGGGATTAATTGCTCCTCATCTTATATTAATTATAATAATATATTATTCATAAATTATTGTAAATACATTGTTTTAAAAGAAAATGTATATATAGGTATGCACAAAAAAAGACAAGCCCGTTGAGTTTCTTCCGCCGGATCTTCTGTGTGTGGCCGCGATTCCGATCCGGTAGCAACTCAAACAATGTTGACTCGTCAAAAGTGCCTGTAAAGGATAATTTGATAAAAATTATCCTTTACAGGCACTTTAAGATAGGTTTAAAATTTGCTATTGTGTTAATTTATTCTAAATAGACAGGCGTCCTAGGAACAAACTTTTTTTTGATTAATAACAAGCTGTATTTTTGTGACAAGCTTCGTTCTGACGACTACCTTTTCTATCTTCCCAAAATGTCGAATCATGTAACTAATAAAGACAGATAAAAAGAAAACTTTAGAGTAACTAAGAAAAGATTCCACTTTACGTCTAGGACAAAGTAACCTTTGAATTACAATAATAATTAACAAGCTGTTGTAAGAAAATAAGGTTACTTTTAAATTGATTAACATCAATTTAAAAATCTCGTAATTTCGAATCTTTAGAGCGAAGGACCTGTCAAAAGTTTTTCGTGTTTTTCATAAAATAATCAACCGATTAAAGCAAAAAAATAATATTTTTATTAATAAAATATTTTTCCTTCACCTAATTAAAATGTACCTAGCCACCTAACTTTATTAGTTACCCGATTCGAGATTTTTTGAAGATAGAAAAGATTTTCGTCTCGTCAAAACGAAGCTGCTCACAAAAATTCAGCTTGTTATTAATCAAAAAAAAAGTTTATTCCTGGGACCACGGTCTATAATTTAAGAGATAGGTAAAGGCTTTAAAAAGGCACGATGCTGACCTTGCTGACACACTCATTTTCGTCGCGTCTACATTATCGCGTTACAGCGAAGATTTGCGATATACGAGTATGTACTCAAACAGCTGTATGGCGGCAATTCGGGCTAAAACAAAGTGCTTCGGGCTGCTGTCGATTTTCTCCCGAAATATTAAATCCATCTCGCTTTTGCATTGATACTCATCGTTAACTAAAGCGAGATAGACCTAGTTTTTACCTAAATATTTTTACCCGAATTATTGACGATAACTACACGTAGTTCGCCATGGCACGCACACAAAATTTTAATCGAGACAACGGTCCACGAATATTCGCGCGATAATGATGCTCCAGAGTTACCGATTCGTGGCATATGACAGACCACCGTTCCACGTGACTTCAGACCAGTAGTAAGTTGCTTTTTTTAAAACTACTAACCCTTTTACCAATTAGATCAATAATAAATAAATACGTATAGCGAGTCCCCCGGATGTGTCTGTATGTTGCGATGAACTCAAAAACTACTTGAAGGACTTTTCATATGGTTTTCAACAGTGTGAAAATTCAGATGCAAATATATCTAAAATCTTCCAGATTGTAGATATACAATATAATTGACTTAATATTGTGTCAGTTATAGCTCTCTATACTCTGTGACATACTATTTTACATTGCAACTCAAAAACTTGTCAGAACTTCCTGCTATCTAAAGAAATTTTTAATGACACCTCAATTAATTAATTTCGTTTATGCACTAACATTTATTGTACAGCGAGTGGCGAAGCTGGGGCAACCTTCATATTCTTTTAGAAGAGTGTTATTTAAATTATCATCATTTACGCAGACACAATGTGATTTTTCTTTACCAGGTGAAAACAATTGTCGCGGAACTCCTTCCCAATTTCTTACTACACCTCCACTGAAAAAAAAGCACAAACATTAATTAGAGTATACAGTGTGTAAAGAAAACCCTGTCGGGTAATTAAAGGTGTTATTTGATACTGTAGTACGGTTACATATTATGTGTAATTATTTTATGGATATTAATTGATTAGTTTACCCAATAAAAAAGGTAAAATCTTAAATGGTATTTTCATACATTAAGTATAACAAAACCTACAAATAAGTAAATTCTATTATCAAAGAATTCCGCGCAAGTCGGATGCTACCGAAGGATACGCGGCGCGTTTAAAATTCGTTTGTAAAAAGCCGAAAACGAACACCGCGCCTTCGCACGGTGTTTGTGCGAAAGCCGCCAAAGCGAAACAATGAAACAAACAGCGACAAGGTGTTGTCATATTAACTCTAGGGAGATATAAGTAAAACTACGAATATTAAAAAAACGATATCTTTTTTATTTTCAAAAATAAAGTCATTTTAATATTTTTTCAGTAATGCCTTTAACAAACTTATATGCCTCTTTCGGATCGGACAGGGTTTTTTTTCTTTACATACTGTATAAAACAAATTTTAATTTAAATCTAATACCCAGAAAACATAATACATACAATTAAATGTGGACAGAAGATCCTATAACCAGCACAAAGTTCACAAAATAATATAAGGGTAGGAGTTCTGTCGTCCTATGAAAGAGTACAAGAAGTCATGATTTTGGCAAAATCGACTTAATTATACAGAAATGATTTTCCCTGGCCCTGAAAAATTACGCATCTTTCTCTCTAGGTTTCATTGTTGTATTATGTTTTCCCGCGATTTTGCATGTATATAAAATAAAGTATGTTTAATTCAAAAGAGTTCCTAAGAAATGGAACAGTAAATTGTCATGTTTTAATTAACATACTGTGTTATTTACTAGGAAAATCATAAAACTAACCAACAGTGCAGTAAGTGCAATAATCAATAGTTTTATAAAATCACAGATTTTCACACAGTCGTCAAAAATATCCAGCGCAACTTTGGGCGGTCTTATCTCAGAATCGGTTTTGGATAACTTACTGTACTCTTTGTTAGGGCGGCAGAGTTAATGTTTGAACAAATTTAATGAACTCCAGTAAAAATCTAATACTCAAAAAATATCTATGAAATTATAAAAGTAAAGTATGCACAAAATTAAAAAAGGGAGCTTGAATTCCAAGCAAAGGTAGTGAGCATGAAATGTTGGCAGCAATATGAAATGTACATGTGGCTGCTCAAGCCTCATGTATATCAAAAGAAATGATACTCGTAAATCAAAATTTATTTTTATTTATTTATTTATTTATTATTCATTATTCATTTACAATATCATCACAGTTGCCCAAATCGACATTGCAAGTAAACTATAACTTAAAAACTATTCCTTTCAACATATATTTTAGCACATTCCGTGACATCCGAAAGGCTACTATGATAAATATCTATTTTCAATGATATAAAATTAATTAACCGAATGGCACGCGACACAGGGGCAAACTTCAGCAGGTTAGTCCTTGTTCTAGGGACGCTCAGTAGTGGGGGGCGGCGACGCGCGCCGAAGTAGCCGTCAGGGACGCACAGTCGCAATTCCGCCAGGACCGTAGGGTGGTGCAATTGATCACGCAGGACGCGTACCATATAGCATACAGCGATACGCCACACCGGACGGTAAGGTGATTATATCCGACCATACCTAACACAAATAAACTAGGATACATTAGCGGATACATAGGGTACACACCGTATTCTTTAAAATATAAAAATCGAGTAAACTTATTTTGATTTTTTTTCCCCCATTAGACTATATTTTGCTTCATGGGGATTCCAAATAATAGCCGTTGACTCAAGGTGACTCCGAACGAGTGCGTTATACAGCATTTTTATGACTAACATATTGCTAAAGTCTTTGCAATTTCTTAAATTAAGCCCTAAATTTTGGAACGATTTCTTGCAAATGTTCACAATATGGTTACGAAACGTTAGCTCAGGTACCATCTCAACGCCTAGGTCTCGGACACAATTAAAACATGCAATTGACACTGATTACATTTTTTAATGATAGAGCAGTGAAGCTTTAGCCCGGCTGTAGCTCATTATGCCACACTTTGCCACGTTAAAATACAGCTTATTAGCTTATTGTCATTACTCCACTGCACGATCCTATCAATGTCCTCCTGCAACCGCTCCATGTCCGAAGCGTCTGCTATTGATAAAAGACCTTAAGGTCGTCTGCGAACAGCAGACACCTCGCCGCTCGAATAACCTCCGGTAGGTCATTAACCATTAAAATAAATTCCAATGGCCCTAAATTACTTCCTTGACTTATACCGGAAAATGTAAAATATGGCTCAGATTCATGACTTGCATATTCTACGTACTGCCGGCGCTCACCAAGGTAGTTAGCAAAAAATTTAAGTAAATTTCGAGTAAAACCCAATATCGCCATCTTTGACAACAGCACATCGTTGTTAACAGTATCGAATGACTTCCGGAAGTCAAAGTACGCGCAATCTACCTGCCCTCCAGCATCAATAGTAGGTGTCTAAGTCGTAAAAGACAACAGCTTACTCGCAGTACCGAAACTCGCAGGCCGAAAACCGTGCTGAGCATCGTTAAGTTGGACATCGATTTGTGCATAAATAGATGATTGTAATACAGATTCGAATACCTTGGCGAATGCCGACAGAACCGCTATCGGCCTATAGTCACTAACATTCGTACTAGGGCTTCCTTTCGGAACCGGTATGACTCTGGTGATTTTCCATCGATCTGGATAGGTACCTTCGTGTAAGAATAAATTAAATATATGTAACAAAGGTTTTAGTAACACTTCACGACAATCCTTAACAACATATGGTGGTATGTCATGCGGTCCTACCGAATGTTTGGGCTTCAGGTGCTCGAGAGCTGAAAGTAGATCTTGCTTACCGATCTGATTCACATTAACACGGGCCGCGCTAGTGAAAGTTAGCCGAGCGCTCCGCCTCGGCCGGGTCAAGAGTTGGCCGCTCAGTGCTATACACCGAGTGAAAATAGGAAGCAAAGTACTCAGCGCACTCAGCATCAGTAACTGCTACTCCCTTTTTTTTAACACGTGTAACATCTACATTTTTTTCTTTAATATGTTTCCAAAAAGATTTTGGATCATCTTTAATATTTGATTCTAGTTTACGCTGATAAGATTCATAGGTTAAGAATAATTTACTTTTTTCTAATAGTTTGTATTAAATGTAAGGTGTACCAATCCGGATATATATATCTTTGAATCGTTTTATTTAAAATAAATTTATTTTTTACAGGTGTAAATTCATCAATCGCCCCATTAATCTATACACATAAAATCGTAGGAAAGTCAAAACTGTACATTGAATATTTTTTTAAAAGAATACTTGGGGTGTGATCTACAATTGACATAGAAGCCAAAAATATAGTTTTTAGAATTTTTGTCTGTTTGTCTGTATGTATGTATGTCCGGAGTAAACTCAAAAAGTACTGCATGGATTTACTTCAAATTTTGCATGAATATTACTGACAGGTCGGGTCAACATATAGGCTACATATTATCACGCTATCACCTAGCGGGGAGGTGCTGTGCGGAGTAAACGAAGTCCGCGCGGACGAAGTCGCTAGCAACAGCTAGTTATATTATAAAAATAGGTTAAAGCCATCTCGGGGTTTTTAATTTGATACAATTCTGCCCAGTCAATTCTTTCAAATCTCTCGTACAACATTGGAAAATTACATTTAGAAAATTTTCACGAATTGCGACAGTTGCTAGTCTTATTCAGATCGTCCTGGGGCAGGCGATCTTGCCAATCCGCCACAACCCTGCTCGAAGTCATGGCAACTTTAATAGCTAACGGAGGATGATGGACGTCAATATCAACCACCGATTCATTCGTCATTCGAACCTCTATGTCATCTGCTAATGATGTTGTTAATTTTAAATCTAAGGTACGGTTATTATAACATATTCCAAGTAATTTTGCACATCTACCGTTGCTGAAGGCATATTAAAATCACCCACTACTAACACATTTTCGTATTTGATACACACATTCTCTAATATTTGAAACAAAAGCATGTATTCATTATCGTCACATTTAGGTGGTATATAAATCACACAGCACAAAAATAATAAGTTTGTTCTGAGGCTGACCGTTGCACAAACAATCTCGAATAAAGCAGCGTTCACATTGCCGACATCCACTTGATTAATTGCAAATTGAGAAGATGCAGCTAAAAATACTCCACGTTGTTTTCGGCCATCTGCCCTATCGCACCGTAGTATCTTATAACCGGCTGGAATAAATTCCCCATCTGTTATAGCACTATCAAGTCCAGACTTGGTGATGGCGAATAAATCGTATGTTGACGCCAACAGAAAATAAATTGTGTCTTAACCAAACCCATGCCAGTGGCTTTAATAACATTTAAAAATATAAATTTAAACCCCCTTAGGTCAGCATGCAACAAACTATCGAAACCACAAACCAGTTTTCCCATATGTGAATAGATTAAATAACTTTCGCTATGTTTATATGGAATAAAAAAAGTCAGTTTGTGTCAGAATATTTTCTTAAAAGTTTTCATGAATATTTTTACCTTGAAACTGTACACCAAACTTGCGTGCCGTCATTTTCATTCCATGATATGTTACAAGGGGGATATAATTGTTCTTGTTTTTTATCTTCTTCTTTTTCTAATTTGCACTGTTTAATTTTTCGCTTAAGGGAATGCATATATTCAGTCTCTTCACCATTGCTATCATAATATCTTCCAGATAAAATGCCTGAAAAGTGTTTAAATGAAAATTAGGTATTTAATTTTAAAAGCCTCATCATCCCTTTGTTTTTACTAATGAGGCTCTGAGGCCTAATAAATTAAAAATTAAATCTCTGGTGTTTGTGAGAGTGTTGAGTTTCCATGCAATAATTTATATATAATTAATTCATTTCCATTTCTTACATAATTATTAAATTAACGTGTGTACTCCACTTAGGTGCATACAGAGAACATTCAAAGTATTGTGTAAAAATATTATATTTTAAAGTAAAAAGATGACAAACTAAATCTACAATGCCTTAAAGTGAGCCTACAATATTAATACTAGATAAGATGTTATGTACCATATTTGATGCAATAAATGAATTATTATTATTATTTACAACATTCTTCGTATGTGAAATTCAATTTGAAAAAAGTAGATACATACCAACATACTTATATTTTTGTTTAAAGGTACGTTTCCAATGTAATAAATCTAAGAGATTATTACAAGTGAGGTCTAGTACATGATCCTTCATATCACTTTCATCTTTGAAATTTCCAGTTATAAATGCTCTAGATCCATCTTTTCCTGTAAATTATATTAATGAAAATTTCAATCTAATTAATCAAAAAGAAAATTAATTATATATAGGTAAGATTTTATTGTAAGTTTGTAATGAATAAATTCAAAAACTACTGAACCGATTTAAAAAGTTCTTTCACATATAGAAATTAACTCCAGAGTAATTGATGCTACTTTTTAACCCACAAGGAAGTTATGTTTTGGGTCACATGAACAAAGTTGAGGGCATCAGCTAGTTACCCGTGCTTATATATAGGTTGACTGGAAATATGACATATTCCCGTTAAAGGCATGTAGACTGGATCGAAATCAATCGATTTTGTCATGTGAAGCCCTATCTGGAATTCAACTTTTTACAGTAATTTAAGATTTATTACATTTTGGCTGGTAGCTTTTTTGCTAAAGAAGTTTTTCACATTTAATGTCTAAGAGTTTTTCTAAAATAAATAGCAATTTTTGTCAAACAGTTAGTTAAAAAAATACGAAATTGATAGATTTAAGGCTATAATTTTAAACATATTGTAGTTTTTTAACATTTTATTGTTTATTATGGAAGCCTATAGTGTTAAATACTCGAAAACAACATAAAACTGAATCCCATTAAGTAGTTTTTTTATTACTGAATTTTAATTGGTCTGATTAAGTGTTTTTTCTTAGAATTTAATAAATCTTAAATTGCTTGAAAACCTTGGAATTCCAGTTAGAACTTCACATGACAAAATCAATTGCTTTTGATCCAATCTACATGCTCTAATGGGAATATGACATATTTCCAGACAACCCGTATAGTTTCTGAATCTGGACAAATGAGGCCTTAATGACACGCTATTAGTCTAACTATAGCTACAAATCTTGCAGTAAGAACACATCTTTGTAGGTGATAATTAACATTGATCTAGTAGTTAGAGACTAAAGACCCTGACTAATCAGGGAATCAGGTTTGATTTCCGACAGTAACAAACATTTGAGTGACGAGCATAGATGTTTGTATATGTTACTGGCATATCTGTATAAATCAGGCATTATATACAATACCTAAGCAATGTATATAATACCTGGGGCATTATTATTGTTCATTACATACTTTACCTAGGTTATTAATATAATTCCTAGGAATTGTATAGATAACCTGCTGTTCCAACGGACATATGTAAAATAAATAGGTTTCGGACTGTATTTTTAATATTATTTATGTCCCTAGCTACGTATAAAATGATACACAAACAAATCACATTATATTGCGCATTATACAGGCCGCATATGGAGTACTGTTCTCATCTTTGGGCAGGGGCTCCGAACTACCAGCTCCTTCCTCTTGACCGCATACAGCGTAGAGCATCTCGTATTATCGATGATCGGGCTCTTTCCGATCGGCTTGATCCTTTGGCGTTGCGAAGAGATGTTGGTTCCCTCTGCATCTTCTATCGCTACTACCACGGGGAGTGTTCCGAGGAGTTGTTCGGCTTAATACCACCCGCTGATTTCCACCATCGGACATCACGCCAAAATTCTAAATTCCACCCTCACCATTTGGATGTCTGCAAGTCCACTACAGTGCGATTTTCGAGGCATTTTTTGCCCCGCACGACTGCTCTGTGGAATCAATTACCAGCGGATGTGTTTCCGAACCGATACGACTTAGGGGCCTTCAAGAAAAGAGCGTATTCATTCCTTAAAGGCCGGCAACGCACCTGCAGTACCTCCGGTGTTGCAGCTGTTCATGGGCGGCGGTGATCACTTACCATCAGGTGACCCTCTTGCCCGTTTGCCCCCTATTCCATAAAAAAAAAAAAAAAAAAAAATATTTGCTCAGATTCAACATCCTACATAAGGAAATATAAGAAATTTATTAAAAGAGCATTTTTTGCTCATAGTAACTTTTTATTACTATTTCTTCTCAAAGCTCTTGTACTGAGTCTACTCTTAAATATTCTGAAGCAACAGTTATACTTGGTAATGATTATATTTTCTAGTTCTCTCTTTACTTTCCAGCATCTCTGTCGGCGATCGAACCCGAGCCTTGTCGATCGCGTAGTCAGGGTCACTAACCACTCGACCAACAGGGTGGTCAATATTGTGATTGCCGGTAACATATATAATTACACAGCTTATAATTTAAACAGCAATGTTTTCAGTGTAAATAAATTTTAAATATGATTAATCAAGTGGTTCTTGAGTAATAATGTGACAAACAGACTGAAGAAAAAAAAATCCAATAGCCTATCATTTGTATATTCACTAGTATACACTGTATATCAATTTTTGTAAAGATTGCTCATGCCATTTGTGAGTTATAATAGATGGATAGATACAGACAAAAATTCAAAGACCTTTTTGCAAACACATGTTCCCACCAAATATCATCAGAATTTGTGAATCCATTCTTGAATTATAATGAGCCACACAAACAGACAGATAAAAAATATATGGATATCATGTGAGAATTAACATATTCTTACCAATTTTCATTAACATCTGTCAAGCTGTTCTTGAGGTATACCAAAACATTCAGAAAGAAAAACATTTTTAAAATGATAAAAGTGATAGTGAGCTATATAATAAACATTGACACATTTGACTAAAAATTGAATGTACAGATACTATCTATATTATCTATATTAATATTATAAATGCGAAATTTAGCACACAATGTACCTTTGGTAGAACAGGGGTACAGTTGTCAAAAATTGCAAAAATTAGTTAAGTGTGAAATGCTTTAAAGATTCCCTGTTAACTGGAGAGAAAAACACATTCATTCATTCATCACAACAAAGCATCAGAACAAAGCTCGGTGTACTCAGCAGAACAAGACAGTACTTCTTGCCGGCCCATCGCCTTCAACTTTATAAGGCTCAAATTCGGCCCCACCCTCCTTCCTCTTGATCGCATTCAGCGTAGAGCGGTTCGAATCGTTGACAACCTGGCTATTTCGAAATGGCTTGACTCTTTGGCATTGGGCAGAGATGTTGGTTCACTCTGTGTCTTCTATCATATCTTTCATGGGGAGTGTTCCGACGAGTTATTTGGATTAATTCCTGCCGCCGAGGATGGCTACCTGCCATCATCGGACGTCACTTCAAAATCTGAAATTCCATCCTCACCATCTCGATGTCTGGAAATCCACAACTGTGCGTTTCTCTCAGCACTTTTTGCCTCGCACTACTTTGTTGTGGAACCAATTACCGGCAGGAGTGTTTCCAAATGGATACGACTTGGGGGCCTTCAAGAAAAGAGCTTACTCATTCTTAAAAGGCCGGCAACGCAACTGCGAGACCTCTGGTATTGTGGATGGCCATGGGCGGCGGTGATCACTTACCATCAGGTGCACCTCCAGCTTGTTTGCCCCTTCTATAAAAAAATGTAGTTCCTTAAAAAACCGCCAGGCAAAAATAGTGGCTTTGTCTTATTGATACTTTTTTATAATCTCTTGGAGCGACATTGTCACATTGGTCAGTTGTGCCATCGGGGAACAGCAGCATTTGGAGCGCTAACTCTGTAAAGGCAAATATGCTCTGTGCTTTTGATTTCTGAAGCGATAAAGCCACATCTGTTTTATACTTACGCCTATCAAATATAGTCATAATAACACAAAAATTTACATTGTGGTGAACCAGGGCACAAATGTACCCCTACCTTAAAAACTAATTTAATTTAAAAAAACTGTCACTTTTTAATTATTGTTAACTGCATGGCTGTCATACAAAGAACATAAAAATTGCAAAAACTGCAATTGTGCCCTTGTTCCACCAAAGGTGGGACATGACCTAGAATAGCACATAGGCTACTTTTTAACTCAGAAAAATTTGTTCCCGTGGGATTCACCAAAAACTGCAAATAGTTGATTTATATATTAGTATATATATAAAAGATAATTACCAACAAAATAGTGATATGCTCCTTCTTTTGAATAGTGCTGATATCCTTTAGTTACATCAAATACTGTGCCAACTATGGCTAAATAAAGACTTTTATCATCAATTCCATTATACTTCATCAATTCAGGTGAACTAAACACTCCAACCATTTTCTTCGCAATAGACTCATTTTGATAAAATAGAAAGTAATTCAATGCTACCGCTATTACTATTACAGCGAAAGCAACAGTTTTTTTGAAATGTAAAATGAGTGATACGAAGTAAGCCATTCTTTATCATAAATATATAAATAAACATTTGGTAACTTTGTATTTAAATATCACGGTTGGTTTTCTCTTGACTCTAGATGTTATTCTTCTAAATACAGAAAATTTGTATACCTACTCCTTTATAATTTATCCACTTTCATAGCTTGCTTCTAATCAACTTTCTATATTGTTCTCACAAATTTTTTTTTTTTCTTTGTTAATGGCAAACGTTTGTGAACATCAATGCCAATGACAAAACAGACCGGGAAAACTTTTTGTACGTAAGAAAAACCTAAACACGAATATTTTTTTTATATGCTATTCAGTAAAGTTAGATCAATATTAACAAATATATATTAAAATCAAATTAATTATATACAATTTTTAAATAATATATACACTATATTACTGTAACAATTAGATTGATATATTATTATTTAAAACAAAGATAGATAATAATTTGTAAATTTCATAACTTTTATAAAATAAAAGAGAAGGTATAGATACAGGCAGCGGAATTTTTAATGCAATTATAGATTCAAATAATGAGGAATGATCAAATTTAGTGCATGAGAAGAAAATGTGGTTAGCATCCGCCACATCCTCTCCACATGCGCAATTTGGATGTTCTAAAATTCTCAATTTAGCGAGATGATAAGGAGTACTTGTGTGTCTTAGTCTTAATCTTGTTATTATACTAGAACTTTTTCTATCAAATTTTATAGTAAAAAACCAAGGTTTTTGTGGTATTGTTGGTTGAATATTAAAGTAATAAGAGCCCTTTTGTTTGCTATTGTGATTCCATGTCTCTTGCCAGGATGCAAAGAGTGATTGTCTTGAAAATGATTTTAAATCGGGGCTATAAATCAAGTAAGGAAAAACGTCGCCATTTAGAATTGCATCATTTGCAAGTTCGTCAGCCTTACAATTGCCATAAATACCACTATGACCTGGTATCCAGCATAAATATACGTCATATTGTCTTTCACGACACCTGCTTAGCAACTTCTTAATATCATAAATCAGCGGGTGTTGCATTTTTTTGAGTGATGAGTTGTCAAGTGCTTGTAAAGTGCTTAGTGAATCTGTGAATATTATTGCTTTCGACAGTTTAAATAATAATACATATTCTACAGCTTTAAATACTCCAAGGCATTCCCCCGAAAATATGGTAGTTTCAGGTGGAAGTTTTACTTTTTGTGTGATTTTGTATTGTAAATGGAAAATACCTACACCAACATGGTTATTGTTGTTATGTTTGGATGCATCACAAAAAATAAGGTGGAAATTTGAAAAATTTTCATTAATAATGGAGTTGAAAAGAACATTTGCATTTTGATCACGTTTTTGAATACCTAGATTAAAAATAATTTGCGTTTTTGTAATAAGTGCTTCATAGTTGCAAGTGAATATGGGTAGAACAGATGAACGAAAAATAGGAGCTGAGAGTGATAAATATTTTCTATAGCTAATTACGAGGCATGGGATAGGTTTATGTGTCCAATATGGGGAGACATCAATAAGCTCGGATAAAAATTTTAGTTTTTCCATAAGAGGATGATTTAAGAATTGCACACAGCGAAAAACGTATTGATCAGCAATAAATTGGCGTCTTAAATGTAAGGGTGGATCAACACATTCAATTTGCAACGCATTGATTGGGCTAGATTTCATCGCGCCACATATAATTCTCAAACATTTTGACTGTATTTTGTCAAGTTTTTTAAGGCCAGATTTATTACAAGGTTCGAGTGTGAATGATCCATAATCAAGAATGCTTCTTATAATTGCATTATAAATAAGTTTTAGATAAAAAGGATGAGCGCCCCACCATATACCTGCTAAGCATCTTATTATGTTTATTAGTTTTTCACATTTATTCGCTATGTAGTTGCAATGTAAGATTCCAGAGAGTTTTGAATCAACTAATACACCTAGGAATTTCGTGTCATCTTTATAAGGTATAAGTTTATTGCCAAAAAGTATTGATGGTCTGGGTGGAGATCGTTGTCTTGTAAATAGTACGGTAGTACTTTTAGATGGAGAAATTTGAAGCCCATTTATGTCAAGCCATTTCTGTAATTTATTCAGGGTTGAATTCATTAGCATACTAGCACAATCAATGTTTTGGTCAATTGTGTATAATACAAGGTCATCGGCATATTGTAAAATATTTACATTACTATCTAGAAAATGTTCAATGTCATGGGTGTAAACATTGTATAGAAGGGGACTTAGCACGGATCCCTGTGGTAATCCTTTAGATAGCAGTCGTGTATGTACTACATCATCGACTATAAGATTGATTGGTCTATTATATAATGAGTTTATGATGAATTTAATATATTTACTTGGGATTTTTAATTTAGATAGCTTTTCTTGTAACACTGGAAGTAAGACGCTATCGTATGCTGAAGTTAAATCAAGAAAAACTGATAGTAATGATTTATTTAATGTAAAAGATATTCTAATATCTGTAGTTAGAAGACTTAGATTATCTGTCGTACTCTTACCTTTCCTAAAACCGTACTGACTATTGGCCAAAAATTTATTACTTTCTAAATACCACTCTAGACGATTTTTAATGAGATGTTCAATTATTTTGATCAGAACAGACGATAAGGCGATAGGGCGATAGGATGATGCTTCAAAAGGATCTTTGTTTGGTTTTAAGATTGGTAATATTATTTGCGTTTTCCAAGATGGTGGTATTTTTCCAGAATCTATCATAGAATTTATGATATTTAAATAATATGACAAAGAACTATTTCCCAAGTGGCTTATAAATGAATAAACAATTCCATCATTACCTGCAGCAGTGTCTTTAGTGTTATTTAATATATTTTTTAATTCATCTAAGGAAAATGGTGAAGATAAATCTGAAGTTGTCTCGTCGTCATTTTCCTGTATATTAATATTTTCATTGACAGTTAAAGGAGCTATATAATTAAGAAAATTGTCAACTACTGTGGGGTTAATGAAAGTTGATGGAGAGTCATTAAAAGCTGATCGGAACTTTTTGATGTTTAACCAAACTTCAGATGGAGCAGTGTTTGGAGATATCGAGTGACAGAACTTCTGCCAACTTTCTCTTTTCTTTTTTTTAAATAGTTTTTTTGAATTTTTCATTATCTCTATTAGATTCTCGTAATTTTCCTCAGACATATTATAACGATAAGTCTTTTCAGCACATTTCCTGTTCTTTAGTGCTTCTTTACATTCACTATCCCACCAAGGAGGACAAGGAATATGTGTAGATCTGCACACAGTAGGGAACATCGAGTTAGCTGTGTTAATTATAATTTCAGTCAACATATCTGACTGAACGTTAATATCATGAGTGGGGGGTAAATTACATATATTTTCGTCTATTTTCTTACTGAAATTTTGCCACATTTCGTCAGTTACGTATTTAAGTTTGAATTTCTTGTGATTATGGTTTTTTGTGGAGACGGGGTGGTTTGAAGTGAAAGATGAAATAACTATAGGAAAATGATCGCTTCCGTGTGTAGAAGGTAAAACTGACCATGTAAATATCGGTGCTAGGTTAGGAGAGCAGATAAACAAATCTACTACACTATCACCTTCTGATGGGTGAGTACGGCGTGTTGGTAAACCAGAATTTAATATGCATAAATTGTTTAAGTCAATTATGTCTAATAATTGTTCACCATAACTATTCGTTCTGTAGCTACCCCAGGATTCATGGTGGCAATTAAAGTCTCCCAATAAAACCAAGGGTTTAGGCATGGTACTTATTATAGCATTAATTTTGTTTAAAATGGTTGATGAGGGATGAGGAATATATACAGATATATAGCAGATATTATTTACACTTACAGCTACTATAGAAAAATTATCATTATTTACAGGGATAGAGATCGGTACTACTACATAAGGAATATTTTTCCTTATGAGTATTGCAACACCGCCATATCCATCAAAACCAAAGAGTATGTAACGTATTGATCAAAACGATCTTGTCTGACCGTATTATAACCTTTAAATCTAAAACTAAAACTTGGTTTTAACCAAGTTTCAGATAGACAAACTAAATAAGGATTGTGGTTATTAATTAAATAAATTAAATCATTTTTATTACTTATTGCGCTACAGCAATTCCACTGTATTATGTTGTGCTTGTGTGTATCCATTGTTAATGGGTATTGATTTTGATAATATTTCAATTAACGGGGCAGCGTTGGACGGTAAATAAGGACTAGAACGAGCTAAAGTTTGTAACAATTCTATGGTTTCTGAAATTAAAGGATTTTGTAATTCATTTGTGTTTTTTTTGTCATTCCTATGTAGTAGAGCGCAGCCATCAGAAGGAGTAGGTATTGAAAACTCATTAAGTATTTTATTATGATCTGTTTTGTCATATCCTCTACTTGTTTTTGTTGGAGTTCGAGGTTTGAGAAATACTGTTTTTTTATATGAAGTGCTATTGGATGGTATGGATAGATTGCCATTATCGGAGTGTGTAGGTTTTGAAGTTAATAATACATCTACATATGATTTGGAGACTGGCGGATGTAACTTAGATGCTTCAGAATAGGAGACGCAGTTTTGAGCCATGTAAACTTTAATATCTTTCTGACGCTTGAACTCAGGACATGTCTTGTTGGTTGCAATATGTGAGCCTGAGCACAAACAACATTTTACGCAATCATCATCTACTTTACATGACTCACCACTGTGTTCCTGACCACATCTATAACATCTAGGCTTTGACCTGCATTGCATTTTAGTATGACCATAGCGACAACAGTTATAACATTGTATAGTTGGGAATATGTATAAATCAACTGGTAGGGAATTGAAGCAAATAAATATGCGTTTGGGTAAAATCTGGCCATCAAAATGAATAACGACAGATTGGGTAGGTTTCCATACGGGTACTCCTTCAACCATGACTTTGTAATTTATACGTCTAACTTTTATTATATTGCCACATCCTATTGGTGTAGAAATATTTTCCATTATTTCTTCCGGCGTCCACTCTGTTGGTATACCTCTCACTATACCAACTCGAGTAATAGTGAAAGAAGGTATAAAAGCTTTTAAATTGTAGTCACTTAATATTTTATTACTAAGGAATTCATTAGCACTTTGATATGAATTAAATGATAATGCAATTCTATTTCTCCCTATTCTCTTTAAGCTACCATTGGTAATATTATTAATTTTATTTTGCTTTAACATCCTGCCAACAGTCATTGGATGAAGAGTTGTACCATCATTTTGAGTTGTTTGTAGCCTTTGTATGTGTATAGTATATGGTGATGCATCTAAATGATTATACATTCTCCGGCTCATTTGATTTTGTTGTGATAGACTGTTAGTTAATGGTATTTCTGTGTGAGGAATGGAAGGTGATGTAATCTCTGAATCTATAACAGGAATTTCATCCCGACATGAACAGCCAATATCTTTTTGACTGCCAATGTGTTTTCTCTTCTTTTTATTACAGTGTTTGCAAATTTTGTGGGAATGGTTGCGTTTCCTAGATTTATTTATAGAATTCACAGATTGGTCTGTATCCATACCTGACTCGTCGCATTCTATTGTTACAAAATTAGTAGGAAGAGGGGCTGTGCCCCCTGGATCAGGGGGTTCATTCATATTAAAGTCAAATAAAAAAGATAAGAGCTTACCCTATAATATATATATATATACAGCTAAAAATAATAATTTATATTACAAAGGTAAATTAAAAATACAATATTTACGAAAAAAAAAAACAACTCCACTGAATAAATAACAATAAAATTAAATTTTCGCCAGGAGAAAACAACCGCGCTTTTCGAAGTTTCCCGCCGTTCTTCTCACAAATTATAAAGTGTTATGTACTAGTACAGCCTATTTATAAAGTACTTTGTGACTAGTACAGATAGGACAGCTAGTTGTCGTAGTGAGTTTGGACTTTGGAGGGCAAGCTTTTTTCCGCTTGGTGGCGCCTATGAGCCTACGCGCTGTCAAATCGCGTTTGGGTTGATAAAATCAAGTTAAATGTTTTATTCTATCAAGTAATTTTTAAAATATGAAACTAAAATTAATTTACATTTCATTTATTTTGTTGTTTGTATATAGTTCACAATCTATTTTAATTAAACGATAAAATATTTCACTTTTGAATGAAATAGGTACACTACTAATGTTTTATTTAGGGGTAACAATAATTAAAAATTGGTTTTTGCCCCAAAGAAGATAAGGCTTTCTTATTGTTTCTTCTTGATATAAAATATTCTTATGCCCAACTATTCTAAATTACTTACGCTTAAAAATAATTTTATTTCCTAATAGTGTTATCCTTTATTACTAATCATGTATTATTAAAAATGTATTATTTGTTAGGTCTACAGAAATCCTCCAGTAAATTGTTAATCGTATACGAATTACATTACTGTCTTTCATATATTTTATGCACCTATATTGTATACACATTGAGATGTGCGTAAATGTTGATATTTTTGTAGTAGGTAATATATTTTGCGAATAGCGTTGCTTAAATAAACACTGTGTACATATTATTATATCATTATCTGCGGTGTGACACTCACGGATCACGTTTGTAATACTAAGTTGAGAGGAACAAAGAGGATGTGATTGGAAGACAGAATCGGTGTGATAATGAGAAAAGATATGCTTCATTGACTCGGACATGGTGAAAGAATGACAGATGAACGATAAAAAAAAACAGATATAAAATGCGAATTTGAATGAATTTAAGCATCGGGGAAGACAAATGCAGGAGCACCATGATCCAATTGGTGGGATGCTATCCAAAGCTGGTGTTAAGCGTTTCTGAAACCGACGTATTTACATGAAGAGAGTTATGAATGTGGAGAAAGCAGGGCAAGTCTGTCTGGATCGTAATATAGGACACTCCAATCTCACTGTATACCACGTACTGTGTATTTGTGTGTATAACATCTAACTTTGACTTTAATAGTTTCCTCATTTAGTATTTCAGGTGATGTATAAACTTCAAAGCTATCTTCATAAAGAAAATTTATCCATCTGAAGTATAATCTCAAACAATTACTAGGAGGTGGTTTGGTATCCGAAATGTGGGAGATTTTTACATTAGCGTTATCTTATGCATGCGGAAGTACATCCTACAAGTCGGATAATCAGGCTCCATTAACATATTTGTCTATAAGCAATGGTTGCTTCTATCAGATGAACTTTCTGCTTGTTTGCTATCAAATCTATAATATAAAAATAAGTCGGGTTTTCCTTCCTGACGCTATAACTTCAGAACGCATGAACGATTTCCACGGTTTTGCATTCGTTGGAAAGATCTCGAGCTCCGTGAGGTTTATAGCAAAGAAAATTTGAAAGCAAAGCCATCTGGTGGTGAAACGGACTTCGCCGGGTTTGCTAGTTTGGTATAATAAAAATAAGTCGGGTTTTCCTTCCTAACGCTATAACTCCAGAACGTACGAACCGATTTCCACGGTTTTCCATTCGTTGGAAAGGTCTCAGGCTCTGTGAGGTTTATAGCAAAGAAAATTTAAAAGCAAAGCAAAGCAAAGCCATCTGGTGGCGAAACGGAGTTCGCCGGGTTTGCTAGTTTGGTATAAAAAATGGTTACCCGTATATCATATCGCAAGCATAAGCAATCCACACGATTGCTAGAGAGTCAGTCACCAGTGTCATAATTAATTAATTAATATTTTTAATATATAAGGGTTTAATTTCACAGCTAATTAACTACCTTCTTTAGCACAGTCACTCTCATGTCGGACTGTACAGTCATGCTAAAGCTTGCTATACGGACGCTGTTTAGATCATCTACTTAAGATGTAAAGGCCTGAATGATGATAGAACAATGCAGTGAATTAACGCAAGTTGCATTACTTTATGCCACGTTGGTGACAACGCCATATAAATATTATGTTTTGAGAACCATCTGCTTTTTAATTGTATAAATAGATATAAAAAAGTTACTATTAACCGTCGCTGAGGGATGCCTGATGAACCATCGCAAATCTAGATAACAATCTTTGAAGTTATTAGACAGTTAGGATTCATTGATTTGTATGAAATAAAAGTTACTTATTTAAACTGGATAGTTTTGCAATAAAATTTAGAACACTAGTCGATCTTTACTTGGATTACCTTGTAGATTACTAAGTACTTTACGAGCAAAGCAAAATATGCGATTTAATTCAAAATGGGGCTTAGGAATATATCGCTGTTTTTTTTTAATTTTGGAAATAACTTTATAATTCAAAATTGCAAAATAAACGTCTCTTTGCTTGGCACGTCACTCAATGTATACTTTTTCAATGCCAAAAGCTTACAAAACAAATTGTTGTCAAATGACAATACGCGTGTTCAGTGAAACTTTAACTCAGAAATCTAAGCTAATCAGAAACCTGAGCTAAGATTCCACCAGGATACTTTTTCGAAATTTAAAAACATTTCAATGTTGCCATTTCACTATATATGTCACGGTGAAATTGAATAATTCCATCACTGCTTCTCTAGGTCCAGCCTGAAATCGTCTGCGCTCGGATGCTTAAAATAAAATGCTGTTGATTCTTATTATTTAACTTAAAATTCTGACTTAGAAGTTACGTTTGACACACCCAGTAGCGCCACCAAGCGGAAATTGTGTGTGCCCTCCAAACTCTTAAAATTCTTAAAAATGTTCTAGCTGTCAACCCCGTGATTGTTCTGTGCTTTCTATTATCATTACCCCCTACCTGGCTCCACCTAAAGACGGGCGCAGATCTGTCAGATCTGTCATTGTCGTCTTTTAATGGCTGTATATAACCCGTACATATTACGAAGCACGCAAAAATCTAGATCTTCTACTAGCGTAAAAGCTTTTAAAGTTAAACGGATTATGTCAGCGCCATGACCCACTAGATGTCAATTATTATTTTATAGAGATGAGTTAATACCGATATTTCTCAAGATTAGGTGATACCACGAAATAAAGAAAACAAGGGGAAGTGAAGAGTGGGCGTGCCGCGTGCGTCACTATTATGCGCTTTTACTCTAAATTGCCTTAGTGATACTTACCATATCATTAGGAGATAGTCGTCGTGCGAAAATCTATTATACACTGAATTATGCCGTATTGTGCCATCCTTGAATGCAGAAATGATAGTAGAATACAGATGATTAAAAATGGAGATATTTCATATCATTCGAAAGTACAATTTTCATTTTATTTTAATTAAATTCCTCATTTAATATAATCTCTAATGATATAATAGAAAGTCAAGCTAAAATCAGCCGTACACCTTGCATATAAAGTTCATTTTAGGTTGACCTAATTTTTCTAGAAAGATATACGTAATGACAGTCATTACGTATATCGTTCTAGAAAGTTCTCTACTCAAATATGATAAACTGAAAACTACGGAAAATCAATGCTGCCATCTATTGTAGAATAGCGAAACTATTACGATCTTAAGTTTCACTATTGTACAAATAGATGAGTCTATTTTGAATAGACTACAAAAGGACGTAAATACTCTTTTTTTTGTAGCAAAATAAAATAAAATTGTTACGCAGTTTGGTATATTTTTAAATGTTCTGTTTGTGTGTTTCGGATTATTGCTGTTTAAAATGAAAACGACCAATGAAACAATGTTTGCATTAGTAGTTTATATGCAATAATGCTTATTTTATGTGTGAGTGTGGCGATCGCGGTCCTGATACAAATGTTTGTACTTGCCAATTCCGTTGTTTTCTTTATTTCGTGGGTGATACTAATATGTCAGTATTAACTAATATTTCACTGTAATTTGGACCTTAAAGTAACAGTAATAAGATCTGATAGTGATACGGCAGGAAAATATCTTAACTAATATTTCACTGTAATTTGGACCTTAAAGTAATAGAAATAAGATCTTATACTGATACGGCAGGAAAATGTCTTAACTAATATATCAGTATTAACTAATATTTCACTGTAATTTGGACTTTAAAACAACATGAATAAGATCTGATACTGCAGGAAATACGTCCGTCTCATTCGTACGTACAACGCGGCGTATCGTGAAAATATTTTAATATTTTCACGAATCCGACGGGCGCCAATCTAGTGAATCCGAACTATTCCGAATACCGAATGATATTATCCTATTCATTTTGGATATGCGTTACAGATATTAGGCGAATATGAAATATTAGCATATTACAGTTCGCCGGATTACTAATCCACGAATCCTTTCAATATTACTAATATCTTAGCGAATACTAATATATCAGTCACACCATTATTATTTTATCTGTCGTTTCAGAAGTTGTAACATCCCGCCATTTTTTAAAGTGATTTTATTGTATAACAATAAGTATAATATCTAACTTACAACGATTTTAAATATATTTTGTTTTTAAAACGTTAAAATGTGCTATGTATTAAAAGAAAAGTAAAATGATTAATACAATTCGCTAAATATGTTGTCTAAAAACTGGCCAACTGGGTGAAACAAAGTGAATGTATTTATTGCCAAATATCTATGAAACTAAAAACGGTAAGCGCTAAATTTTTATTTTATCATTTTCCTAATTATTAACAATGCAATTATAAAGTATTTAACAAAAAAATCTAAATGATTTTAATAAACAGCAGAGTAGTAGTGCAGTGCATATTACATCAATTCAATTATCGATAAAATTCTTTTTATATTACAAAAAAATATTTTGGTGTTTAAATCTTATTTGTGTATTAGAAGTAATAATATTGCTGTTTTAATACCAAAAAATTTATTTTTACTTAAAAATTTCAGCATATACCTGCGTAAAATACTAATGATATTAATTCTCAAGATCAAGATAATAATTTATTTAGACAACTTTCATTAACATGTAATGAAATTTAAAATAATATTAGTTAGTAATATTTATAGATTTCGTCAGAAAATAGTATTTACTGACAAATATTCACTTGTGCAATTCTTATTGGTTTTGATTATAATTTAAAATTATTTTTTTAATGTATAGGGGTCGAGGTTACAGAGAAAAAGGACAGATTTTATAAAAATTATGAAGTTGCATCGATTGAAGTTTGTATGTGCAAAGGATTTCAAAAAGGAACGCCTTTCAAAAAGGTAAATAAATACAGTTGTAAAAATATGCTATCACTTCTATAAGATTTTTAACATCATCAAGATACCACCACAACAATATACAAAATGGTTAGGTTTTTGTATTACTTTAAGTCCATAATCGAGATAGTATATTGCTGGTAAACACTTTACTGTTCAGATGTATTAGTATTTAGTATTGAGTAATTGCCAAAATAGCAACTTAATTTATGAAAGTCATATATATGTAAATTTTCATATCAAATCCCATATGGGTAGCAAAAATCGAAATTTGTAGATCAATCATTATCCAAACAAATTTGCTTTTCTCTCTCCTTATTCCCCGTATTAATTGAAGCTCCTTTTGAGTATAAGACTATTTGCAATTTTGCTAGGTTGTTCGTAAAAGGCAAACGGTTGGCTAACAACGTCAATACCATCAGAAATACTAGATTTCTTTAATATCAAAATAGCAAGCAAGCAGATGGCTCTCCTGTTGGAAAAAGAAACCATCGTCTATAAATATCAAAGATATTAATGATGCGTTGTTATCCGTGTGGCAAGATGGCAATGCCACGTGTGTAAATCTACCGGTTACCTTATCCTCCAAACTGGAATACGACAACAACATGCATTGACGCTATTGCGGCAGGAATAGATAAGGCAATGGTAGCAAATATCCGGGCAAGACATTCCATAACTCTACAAATTAGTTGTCACCATGGTAGCGAATGGTAGTGTTAATCGGTTGCCTTTTGCGACTTACCTAGCAGAACGCCAGTAGGTCTATTCTTCAAAATTAGCCTGGACCAACACGGGGATAGTAGAGATCTACAACATCTCCCCGAGTTAGGGAGCCACCGTCTTATTACCTATTATGAAGTATGAACATCTCGCCACACGGATAGCAATGCAACACTAACATCTTTAGTGCCTATAGGTGATGGTTGTCTCTTTCCACTATGAAAATCACTCGCTTGTTTGCTATTGGTGCAAAAAAATCATTACTATCTGCGCAAATAAACATTTAAATTGATAACGAAAATCTGTGTTTTGCCAAATTTACACTGATTTTGTAATAATACACATTTTTTTCTTACAGATAAAAGGTGGTCAGCGTGAAAGCTATGCTAAGCTCTACCGCCTACTGTTAAGCCTTATTGTATATGAATCTTTGATTGTAACACTCACAGCTAATCATGTAAAAAGGGAGAAGAGAGAATATTTTTTTTTTAGAATAAATGTGTTATAGAGTTATTATAAAAATATAAGATAGGTGTCTAACATTAATTGATTCGATGAAATTTAATGTCCTTCGTTTTGATTCTTACTCTGTAAGTAAAATATATTCTGAATTCTCATTTTACCTTTTATTATTGTCTATTGAAACATGCATAAATTATCTTGAAAGTTGAAAGACCTAATTTCAATTAAAGAGATCGTTTGAAAAACCTTAGTACGGTTCCTAAATAACTTTGATATTTCATATAGTTTTTTTTTTTAATAACTCTATCTCTTCTTATTACCATATTTTCAAGTGTATTTAGCAAAATATTGTGTGGCTATACTATTATTTATTAAAAATCTAATTAATGTTATTGTTTTATTTTACTACAGCCAAAGAAATTAACAGTTAAATTGGTTATCGATAGAGTAAGGAATATCGATATATTCCTCAAGAACCCAAATTTTTACTATGTTGGCAATGTTGCTTTTTCAGTAATAGTAATTGTTATCTATGTAATTAGTTTCATCTTGTTATTTTGGTATTGATCGAGCATGTAATGCCATACATTGTTTTTTTCTGTGGAACACCCGTCTCTTAAAACGTAGTGATTATATACTCTTTGCTACTACTAGTTTATTTATTCGAATATTCGTAACCTCATATAAAAGTAAACTCTATATGCTGAGAATTAGAAATAATATTCAGTTTCGTGTGGCAAATTAACAAACTTTACTAGTTTGCATTCGAATATCAATAATTTACTAGTTTATGTATTCGAATATCAGTAAAGTAAACGCTATGTTTTGAGAAATAATATCCAGTTTCGTGTAGCAAATTGAATCATCAAACCATTGAAATTAACAAACTTTACTAATTTGCATTCGAATATTAATTTGTGGTTTATATTGCCAGTGAATAAGAACCTATTTCGATTGCAAAGCCAATTTTATCTAACTTGTGCGAGAGACTAATAAATTAAACGCAAAAATGTAAGTTTGAAGGAAAATATATAAACAATCATGGCGCTAGCTTCGTTTCAGTTCCCGCCATTTTTTGACGCGTTACGTGCATAAGAAGGTTACGGTAAATTTATAACATAAAGCAAAAAATAAATTTGTTTAAAGAAAGAACATGTATTAAAAATATTACATATTTTGACAATGTAGGTACCTATACTATAAATAGCTGTGTGGGTATCGGAAACAACATTTTTGAAAGTACTCGGAAATAAGTCTTAACTAATTATTGCTATCAACTAAAAATAACCTTTGTAGTACGAGAAAAACGTTCAATTTGGTATGGCAAACAATGAACTAACTAGCGATCCGTTTTGTAATTATTAGCTAGTAATAAAATTATTACTATGAACATCAATTTAAAATAGACTTTATTGTAAGACAAAACAGATCAATTTTGTATGAGAAAGCAAATGAATGAACTAGCGGTTTTATTCGAATTTACAAACTAGCGATCGATTGTTTTTGTTTTCGACTATTATATTAGTAGTATCAAACTATTCGATTATTGGAATCAGTACCAATCGCCCGTCTTCGGGCTCCACCCGCCGATAACTGTAGTCTTGTGTAGTTCGTGAACGAACTAGGTCGGAAGCATTGACGTGTATAATATTACCACTGGACAGGTTATCCCATACTAATGACAGCTAATTTTATATATCAATTTGAAACGCTGTCGGCTGGGGTACCGAGAACTAATTTTGACGTATGCTGTATATCGTTGCCATGGTAGTCTAAATATTATGAGGCAGTTACGCATTTTAATTAATTTGTTAATGTTTTAGTGAATTTCTAAGTTTATATTTGGTGTACTCAGAAGTTTTGCGACATTAGGAAATGCGTATATTGCAAACTGTCCTACCTAATGGAGTGCAAAACTTCGTTTTACAGGTACGTACATGTAGACACTGTTTTTAATCAAACATTGAGTAACACGGTCTTTAAAACAACTTATTTTTACCAGAAACTCTTAATACAATATTACATTAATAACAGGGATATTGATTTTCGGTAGAATTATTAATATTTATTTAATTTTGTTTCGCTTAGTATTAACTAGTGATATCAACAGGTCATATCGATAATTTCAATATCGATATTCTGCTATAGTCATCAAATTCAGTTTTCGTTTTCAGTTTTAGTTGCATATTTAAGTCACTTAATAGTCGTCTTATTTCTTTTGCATTTTAATTAAATATGCCTCACTTATAGGAAAAGTTTTGTTCATGTAGCGAACTATGATTTTAATTACATTTTATTTTTGCAGATTTTCAGTCGATTTAATGATAAAAAATGAATGACTACAACAATGAAAGCTGTTAATTAGACTCCAAAAAAAACAGATTTTCCTTGTTTACAATATTTTTGATAGTTAATGTTTTATCAAATATTGCAATCGAAACTATCATGATTGAAACTATTAAAAGTCATTTCGATATTTTGATTAAGCAAATCATGACAAAACGTACAGATATAAGAATTATTATCGCAGCAACAAAAACAATTTCGCTTTCTGTAACTGGTCAAAGTATACGGCATTTCTTAACATGGCAAATAATTTGGATTCGTCTATATTATTTTCATTAAACAGGAATTTGATAACTTAATTTTTTAAAGAAACATGAAAGGAGTATTTTCGCTATCGTAGTACAATACAAGAAATAAGAACAAATTAATGCAACCTCCGGTCAACCTTAGGCTAACATTGTCTATCAAAAATAAGATAAACGAGTCATTTCTTGGACTTTCGGTATATTATCACAATCAAATTCTCGAAGAAATTATACATTATAAAATTAAATGTATGAAATATTCGGTATTTTTATTATTTTCACAGTTTACTTAATATAGTCTATCTCAATGCCAAATTTCATCTAAATCTGTTAAAGCGATATTGCGTGAAGGAAAGGCAACAAATATTGGTGATATAATATTACTAGTCACCCTTTCCTGCACAATTTTCTCTACTTTACGAATTATTAGAATATATTTTAACAATTTTTCTTTAACATATATAATAATCAAACAAGCATATGTCTCACCTGATAGAGAAACCAAACTGGAACACGATAATGACGGAATCGACGTTATTGCGGTAGGAATAGGTAAGGCGATGTTACCAAATACCTGAAGTGAAACGTTGCGAAACTATCACCTAGTAGTAACGATGGTAGTGACATATAATAGCCAACCGGTCACTTTTTACGACCTGCCTGGTAGGACGGCAGTTGGTCTATTCTGCACACATAACACAAACAAATAATTTGCTACACAACAAAACAAAATTATACACAACAAAAACAAAAAAAAAAAAAATGTGGGAATCACTAATTTTAGTTCCATGGACGCACGCATCGGTCTACAGCGCCAAAATGGCGATATTCAAATATGTACAAATTAATATGTACTAGATACTAATTCCAAAGATTAAAAGTTGATTATTTTCAAACAGGTTTTGTCATTTATTTTTACCTAATTAAATTGTTGATCAACGCAAGCGAGTAAGACATCAAGTAGGTCTTTCTCGAAATCTGCAGCGTGCAGCACGCTACATTATAAAAGTTTTTGGCGAATTCCGCGGGATCACCCAATCTTCCGATCATCATCTACCTGTGTGCCAAATTTCATTCAAATCCGTTCAGTAGTTTTTTCGTGATTGAGTAACAAACATCCATCCAAACATCCAAACTTTCGCATTTATAATATTAATATAGATATATGTACAATACTGTATGTTAGTAACTTAGAAATTGATAAATATAAAAACAAAACTTAAAAATAATATAAAATAAAAGTCTGCCAATCCTAAGCCTGGAGCCCCTTTTGAACTAGTTATGTAAACTTACATAATCTGTCTTTATTCGTTTATTAATATATTGGCCTAAGTATGAAAGAAAATCAACTTTATTGACATAATCATTATGCGGTAATCAGCGTCATATTATTTATTAATCGTCAAAAAAAAATCAGTAGGTAGGGTCAAACCTTGTCATATCAAAGACCTTCTCATATCTAAAAAAAATATTCGTCATTCAAATATACCATGTGCTAGGAATTTCTTGTCAAGATTTTCAAGTAATATGATCTAAATAAACTTTTTCTAACTGTAAGCTAAATGTATTACGATTTACGGCAGTGCAACAAGTGATACGTATATTACATATCACCTCAATAAACAGTTGAAGTACAAACGTTATCAAATCTTTCGAATGCGTCGCGTAATGTTTCGAGTAATGCGTAATGTTATCGAGTAAATATTACCTGGCCAAAAAGGTAATGTTGCATCACATTACTTCATAAGGTGATGTTTTGCGCATGTCTATAGAATAAATAGTTTAATATATATTAATTTGCGTAAGTTAGGTACTAGATGGTAAATTATGTAAATATCCCAACCCACGTAGGTATAAACAAATTAAAGTAACGTAATAAAATAGTTGTAGGTAGGTATGTAAAGCCGAGTCTCCACACATAATACTTTATAATATTTTGTGGTCTCCTTCGAACAAAAATTGCCAACTAAAGGGGTAAAATCAAAAAAAGTGAGGCCAAATTCAGTGACCCTATTGTATACTCTTTATATGCAACGCAACCAAGGAAGTTACATTCTACCCGGAATGTTCACACGCACTTCAAAATCGTTCCGAAGAGTACCACGACATGGGTGGAGTGTGTATCTTTCTATTAAATAAAGCGCCAATCGCCATATATAAGTGCGGCCACGCCTGGTTTGCAAATTACTACTAAGTAATTCTACTAATTGGAGAAACAGCTTTGCATTGCATAAGTAATTATGTAATGATTAAAATAAGCACATTTTAGAACTCACTATATTAATTACTAGTTGTTGCCAGCGACTTCGTCCGCGCGGACTTCGTTTACTCCGCACTGCTCTTCCCCCGTAGGTGATAGCGTAATAATATGTAACCTATATGTTGACCCGACCTGCTATTAATATTCATGCAAAATTTGAAGTAAATCCATGCAGTACTTTTGAGTTTACCCCGGACATACAAACAGACAAAAATTCTAAAAACTATATTTTTGGCTTTGATATCGATTGTAGATCACGCCACAAGTATTCTTTTAAAAAAAAATTCAATGTACAATTTTGAATTTCCTACGATTTTATTATATGCATAGATAACACATTTTGTGCTAATGTATTTATCGACGTGTGTGAATAAAAAGGATTTAACGTTTACTGAATATATAAAAATCTACCATCAGTAGTTTTATTTAAACACTGACAATTGCAATAAAGGGACAACATCCACTCATGTCGTTGTCTTGCTCAGAACGTTTTTCCCACAGAACAATATAACTAAGGGAATTGTTTTTTAAATGGTTTTCCCCTCTGTTAATTTCCTTGAACGCATCGCATATGCTTATATTATATTTGTATGCAACATGGAACACAGAAAACAAGCGGAAGTGGGAAGTACAAACATTTGTATCAGGACCGCGATCGCCAACTCACACATAAAATAAGCATTATTGCATATAAACTACTAATGCAAACATTGTTTCATTGGTCGTTTTCATTTTAAACAACAATAATTTAAAACACACAAACAGAACATTTAAAAATATACCAAACTGCGTTACAATAAATTTTATTTTGCTACAAAAAAAAAGAGTATTTACTGTAATGTAGTCTGTATAATGTAGTCTATTCAAAATAGACTCATCTATTTGTACAATAGTGAAACTATAATCTTAATAGTTTCGCTATTCTACAATAGATGGCAGTATTGATTTTTCCGTAGTTTTCAGTTGGTCATATTTGAGTTTATACGTAATGACTGTCATTACGTATATCTTTCTAGAAACATTAGGTCAACCTAAAATGAACTTTATATGTAAGATGTACGGCTGATTTTAGCTTGACTTTCTGTTATATCATTAGAGATTATATTATATCAGGAATTTTATTAAAATAAAATGAAAATTGTACTTTCGGATGATATGAAATATCTCCATTTTTAATCATCTGTATTTTAATATCATTTCTGCATTCAAGGATGGCACAATACGGCATAATTCAGTGTATAATAGATTTTCGCACGGCGACTATCTCCTAAAGATATGGTAAGTATCACTAAGGCAATTTAGAGTAACAGCGCATAATTGTGATGCACGCGGCACGCCCACTTTTCACTTCCACTTGTTTTCTTTTTTTCATGGTATGCAACGTTCACGACGCTGCTGGCAACACTGTATAGAATTTAATATAGCCAAGGAAGTTACATTCTACCCGGAATGTTCACACTCGCTTCAAAATCGTTCCGAAGAGTATCACGAGATGGGTGGAGTATGTCTCTTTCTACTAAATAAAGCGCCAATCGCCATGTATAAGTGCGGCCATGCGTAGTTTGCAAATTACTGCTAAGTAATTCTACTAATTTGAGAAACAATTTTTGCATTGCATAAGTAATTACGTAATAATTAAAATAAGCACATTTTAGAACTCATTATGTTAATTATAATACATTTTATGCTAATGTATTTATCGACATGTATGAATAAAACGAATTTAAAGATTATCGAATATATAAAAATCTACCATCAGGTAGTTTTATTTACACCGGCAATTGCAAGAAAGGGACAACATCCACTCATGTCGTTGTCTTGCTCAGAACGTTTTTCCCACAGAACAATGTAACTAAGGGAATTGTTTTTTAAATGGTTTTTCCTCTCTGTTAAGTTCCTTGAACTCATCGCATTTGCTTATATTATATTTGAATGCAACATGGAAGTTACCCCTCTGTTAAGTAAGAAACAAAAGTCAACTTTATTAGGAACGATATAAAGTACATTTTTATTTTTCTAATATTGCTTCGTAACAATTCCAGTTATCGTATATAAGTTCCTTGAATATTGCCTATATTATATTATCTATGTACCTATAGATTTTGATTTTAGTAGATTTATTTGGATTTATTTTTTTGATTAGGAAATGGAAATGCTATATAGATTATGTATTATATCAATTTAATTTCTTCCTAAAACGACTCTTTTTTTGGCTATAAATTACTAAGATTTTATATGTTACGAAATAGCTAAATTATGTTTTCATTTTTGTCATTAGCACCAGAGTATTACTATTATATTCTTTGATTAGCACATAATTTATGAAGTACCTAACATAAGATGTATATTTCAACAATTTCAGTTAGATAATGTTGTAAATCGTGTAAGTTGTAAGGCTAATAGTCCAAAATGAAGACTCTACATAGATTCCGAAGATTTAGCAGTTATGCCTCTAAACGACGAGTTGTAGTTACAGGATTAGGAGTAGTTTCACCTTTAGGTACTGGTGCAAATCTGGCGTGGCAAAATCTTCTCAAGGGGCACTGCGGGATAGTTCCTTTAAAAAACGAAGAATATTCGAAATTACCTAGCAGGTTAGCTGGCGTTATTCCCATTGAACCTGATAGCAGTGTAGCAAAAGCTTTGTCAAAATCTAATTTGAAATCTATGGCTCCAGCCACTTGTCTTGCCTTATTGGCTACTTCTGAAGCGTTAGATGATGCAAAATGGATACCTAATAACAGTAAAGATAAGGAAAATACTGGTGTGACTCTTGGAATGGGAATGATTGATCTTAAAGATGTCTGTGAAACAAACAATGCACTTCAGCTAGGATATAACAAAGTTAGCCCATTTTTTGTGCCAAGAATTTTACCCAATATGGCTGCAGGTCATATTAGTATAAAGTATGGTTTTAGAGGGCCAAATCATGCAGTTTCTACTGCATGTGCTACAGGGGCACATTCAATTGGTGATGCATTCAGATTTATTAGAAATGGTGATGCCGATGTTATGGTATGTGGTGGTGCTGAAGCTTGTATCAGTCCATTAGCTATTGCTGGTTTTTGCAGACTACGTGCTTTAAGCACCTCATTTAATGAGCAACCTAAGAGAGCCTCGAGGCCTTTTGATAAGTTAAGAGATGGATTTGTAATGGGAGAAGGAGCTGCTGTGTTGCTAATAGAAGAATATGAACATGCATTGAAGAGGAATGCAAAAATGTATGCAGAAATTTTAGGTTACGGGCTGTCTGGTGATGCAGCTCATATAACAACACCTAGAGAAGATGGCAGTGGTGCGATTTTATCCATGGAAAGAGCTTTAAATGATAGCAATATTGATAAAAATGATATTTCATATATCAATGCCCATGCAACATCTACACCAGTAGGTGATGGTATTGAATCTACTGCAATTAAAACACTTTTTGGAAAACATTCATCTAATATTGGTGTTTCTTCTACTAAGGGTGCCCATGGACATTTATTAGGAGCTGCGGGAAATTTAGAAGCTGTTTTCACAATATTAGCATGTTATCATGGGCTGATGCCACATACCTTAAACTTAGATGATCCAATAGATGACTTAAATTACATTATAAATAAACCACTTAAATGGGAAAGAGACAAAAGAGTGGCATTAAAGAATTCATTTGGATTTGGTGGTACAAATGCAACACTTTGTATATCTAGTTTATAATAAATGATAGTCAATATTTCTTTAATAATAAATATTTCATTTAATAATACACAGCATTTCATTTAATAATATATATTACTTTCTTATGATTAACATCAACGTCAATCTATTGATATAATATTAATTCATTAATGTAACATATGCATAGTAATATCATAAATGTGAAAGTCTGTATGTTATGTTTTCAAGGCTAAACCAATTTCAATGAAGGTTGGAATGGCAATATTTGCAGATCTAGAGTCCGACATAGGTTAACTTTTGTTAAATCCCCAAGGGTCTGATATATAGGATAAATTTTTTTATGAACTATATAGAGTATAGACATGTTAATACACTCGTGGATGAATTTAGTATAATAAAAATACAGAACTTGATTATCCATAAAAATGCTTCTACATCTAATATATAAAATTCTCATGTTCAGGTGTTTGTAATTAAACTCCTTCGGAAAGGCTTGACCGATTCTCATTTCTTTCTCATTCAATCTCTTTTGTGTGCATATCCGGTAGGTCTGAGAATCTAACGTCTATTTTAAATCCCCTTAAATGTTAAGGGTGGTCCACCCCAAATTTTTATTTTTTAGATAAAATTTTTTGTTTTTATTTTTTTATGATACAGCATTATAAAATACATACAACCCTCTACGAGCAACACCTATTTTTGGAACGAAGTTCCTTACGGCAGGCTTGGAGGGGATAGGGATTTTGCTGCGCGACCGAACTGAAAAAAATGTGATAGTAGAACCGTAAGAAAAATGTGTGGAATAAAAGCGTTAAATGAGACGTGCGCAGGCGCGACAGTCGCGTACACAAGCGAGTAGTGCCGTTTAGCCGAAGGAAGTTCGTTCCTACCTGGTGTCCCGCGACACCACATCATTTTTAATTTAATAATTGATATGGCAAAACAATGTTGGCAGGTCAGGTATTAAATACATTTTCGGGTTCGATTAACCTGAACCATTGACTTAATTAGTAAGTCAATGACCTGAACGAACCCAGAAATGCAAACACCCCGACAGTGGCAAGTTTGTCTTTTTGGGGATGTTTGTATTTCTAGGTTTGGGTGTTTATTATGTATGTAACAGCATTTATATATGTATTTTTATTTATTAGTATTGTTGACATAACACAAGCAAATAATTTGCTTACTTTGGGGTTAGGTTGATTTGTATAATTTGTTCTGCTATATTATTATTTTCTTTTTACAGACTTAAAAACCTATTCCTGTAATTTCACTGTACCACAGAACAATATAACTAACGGGCACTGTACTCTTAAATGCTGTGGTCAAAGCATTATTATTTATCATTGATATTTATGGTTTTCTTGATTTTGATACAGCATCAATATCAATAAAACCACCATTTTGTTCATTATGATACAGTATCAAAATCAAAAAAACCATCCATGCTTGATATTTCTTCTGTGCTCAGTAACATCCATTTATGGACATTTTTTCCTTATTGTTTTTGCCAATTTGTAACAGGGACTGTATTGTGATGTTTTGTTATTTCGACTGCCATAATATTTCTAATTTGAGTGAATAGGTAGATTTGAATGGGTAGGGAACGGCCTGGAAATAAAGTTCGTCTGAGAAGTGTTTGAATGTGTTGATTTTTATTATACTGGTTAATAATAACTTAAACATTATTTATCCGATTTATCTTTGGCTGATACCGTACTATAAAGTTTTGAGATAAAGTCAGTCAATGTACGAAGTACACACAGTACCTACGATTAAGTTATATGGTGCCTGTTATTACCAGCATAAACGTAATGATTACATCGGGTGTTAAAGAAACTGGGTGCCACACCTTCAGCATGAATTCAGCATCGATAATTTAACCCGTAAAAAATAAATACCTCGACAAAAAAAAAAAAAGAACTGTATTTATTTACATACCGCCATAGCGTTAGGGGTGCACATCTAGCGCCCATATAGATTACTAATGTATAAATCTTGCGCCATTTGTCGCGAGACGTCTTCTGTAGCAATTTTATTTTAATTTAAAATCGCAATATCGCAAAAAATGTTTAATTGGTACTAAATTTGGTTGTTCCTGCTTCTTATGTTTTTTTCCTGGATTCCTTTATTGATACTGAACCTACCCCTAAACTATGGCATGCAATTTCTTTTACACGCATATATACTCTTAGCCTGCAAAAGACAAATATGAATCCTCCTTGGTACCAGTAATTATCTTTCTGCAGCAACAACGCTGGCTGATATCTATCACCAGCTAATTTTAAATAAAATATGAAAATTTACATATTATGTTAAAACCTGATGATGCAAACGCTGGCTAGACTTGTTCATGCTTCCAACTTGTTCCTGTAGATGTAGGTACAGAGGGAGACCAAGTCTGACTAAGGTACCACGATTAAATTAATTGGTTGCACAGATCACATGAATAATGATAGACGCGCCATTGGGAAAGAAACGTGTCGCCGCGAATATGAGCAAACATTTGTAGATAAGTATATAATATCGTTAAAAATAGAAATAAACCATGTTACTGTTATATCGTACCGAATGAGGTGACGAGGTTTAAAAACTACCCTTGAAGTGATTTTAATTGATCGATAAATAGTATAACTCTGTATTTCTGTGTGTAATTGCAAGCTACACTGACAAACTAAGAAATTATCTGAAAACGCGTATCCAGTTAATCCGTGATTAGGTGCGGTGGTGATTTCAAGTATCCGAAACCGATATGTATGAAGATAGATAAGAATGTAGAAGCAAATCAAATCTGCTTGATGGCAGAAAAAGTAAAGCAGGTTTGTCTGAATCATGATGTGTGGCAATCAGTTTTCTCCTAACTGCTCCAAAAAGCTTTGGCGTGAAGTAGTTTACTTTTAGAAAAGTGATTATATAAATCTTGTAAATTGTTTATGCGCGCGGCCACAGATAGAGCGCGTTGCTGACAATGTCGTTATTGGATGATAGGTGATTTGAAGTCGTAAACCTACGTACACTACATGTACTGTCTTCAAACCTTACACTTTTCTCGAGTAAATGTATGACGTAGGAATGATTATTATAGGTAGGTAGGTGTTAATATGGTTCCAGGTTTGGGGAGGCTTCATAAAGGCTTCTTTCTTACCAGGCGAGATCATAGAAAGCGAGCAAAGTTAAATGTATCACCAACATGATAAATAGTATTATAAACGTTAAATTTATTTTATTATAATTACACATAGTAATTTAAAAACTTTAAATATCAGTCAATTCCCAACTCCCATATCTTAAAAACTAAACCGATTTTGATGAGATTTGGACTGTTCCCTTAGTTGAAAAATAGTGGAAAAACATACCGGAAATTAATACACGTGATTTGAATTTGATTACCTAGGTAAATAGAACATCACAGAAAACATGTAATTCCATGTAGAATCATCATACTCAAATATTATCCAATCCGTCTTTTCATCGATTACAAATTAAATTAGTTAAAACTGTGTTGTGTCATGTGTGACTTGTGGTCTGTAGTTGGGATCCACCCTACCTGTGCCAGTGGTAACGACTAGTGGAAGCACCAAATTAAATTATCCATTCTTGCTTACTGTGCGTCTAAGCACTTAAATGAAAATATTTTATAAAACAAATATTTGTCTCAAAATGTGAAAAAAGAATTAATTGTACAGACACTATTATATAGATTTATACAGTTTGATTGTTAAAAGAATGTACATACTGAAGAAGGTGGTCAGTGACCAATGTTCCGTTCTGATATAGAATATTATGTAAAAAAATAAGCACTTAAATTTTGATTTAATTTTCCAATAAAAATGTTTAGTACAGATGTACCCGTACAGTATCCGCGTATGGTGCGTAGACTGTTCAACCAGCGATTTACCGAACTGGCTAATAGACTCGTTAGTACATCGCGTCGTGCCGTGACCATACTTTTTGAATATTACTCAATGACGTGTCACGTCATTGATATTACTACATTCACTGAGGTTTACTATGTGATTAAGCAATATTATATTTTTTACGTTTTGATTGTTTATCTTTAACTATTAATTGTCGTGTCCTTCAAAATGTACAATATTTATATAATAAGATAAATATATAGTCTTAAAACGTTACGGTTGCGTAACAAATCAACCTTTAAGGGGCTGAAATGGACAATAAAATTTTGTATAAAAAAATTATGTGTGGATTGATATCGATCGAGTCAGAAAAAAGTACCCTTTGTCACTTTTGCTTCTAATAGTAAAAAAGTGTTTAAGATCGGTCCAATACTTTTTGAGATTATTCGTTAAAAACCAACAAAAATATAATTGTTTTATCTTTTGAATATTAGCACAGATCAGTAGTATAGATAATTGTTACACTTTTGTTACATATGGCACTCGGTTCTCTCTACCTACTGCGTCAGGGATCTGGCGTGAAGATATGTATGTAAGTATAGATAATGATTAGTTATTAAACTTCAACATTCTATATATTTTTTCACTAGATTTACAGGTTTAGTACACCGCAGTGTTTGGGTTACTATAGAATAAAAGTAAATTCAATGTATTCATAGTATATTTAAAACTGACTTTACAAATGTTTCATAACAATGACTCCTCTGTTGTAGCATTCCCAACATTACGCTGTTTCAAGCCTTTAGATAAGAGCAAAAATTAACCCCATTGTGTACTATACTGAGTCACAAAGCATTAAAATAAAATGATTTGATCAAAAATGCTACTATACTTCATTACAAAGCTTTCTAATATTTTATATAGTAAATATTTGTTAAATGCTGGGTCTATCCAGTCAAATATAATATCAAAGATAGGAATCATTCAAACTTGCACTTTATTTTACATTTCTTACATTAATCCAATATAAAATGTTATAGGATTAACTACAATTAATATTCTATAAGCACCTTTTTATTTCGACCATATCAAGATTTATTATTTGGATTATTTCATGAAGACAATATTAATAAAAGTCATTTTTTTGTAAAGGTAACAAAAGAAAGATAGATTTTTGTATATTAAATTTTGATTAAATAACAATTTTAATGCTGAACAGATTTTTTTAATATACGTGAGACTGAACTCATCTGAATGAGTATTTGAATGTAACTCATAACAAGGTAAAAGTTTTCCAGATTGGTTTTATTAGTATATTAAGAATGAAATTGTTCAAAATGTCATCCGAGTGTTATGGGTTTAAATTGAATACACAGCACATAAACCCCCTCACATTGGATGTAACGTTACAATAAAAATTATTATTCATAAAAGTATGAGGAATTAATTATTGATATATGTATATCAATATAATTAATTCCTCATAAAATAAAAATTATGGCTTTAGTTAAAACCTTCGATTTAATATTACATAAAGCCATTGTTACATCTCACAAACATTTTTAAATAAAAACTGCAAATCCAAAACTAAACCCCGAGTTAAAATATTGCAGTTTCAAATTATATTGTTAAATACGAAAACATAGTTCTCAAAAACAAATAAATATGTAAAAAGTGAAAATGTAGATCTTCATACAGTTTTTTAACAAAATAATATTAACCGGGTAACCTGTGCAGTTTGAATGTTACAACATTGATATGCTTTAGACATTGTTTTTACTGCCGGTTTGACAAGTTGTTTGTGTTTGTGGAGTATTTACGCACAACTGAGCAAATTTCTGACGCAGATTCTGTCTTAACTCTTGTCTTTTCTCTGTTATGTTCCTTCTTGATTTAAATTCTAACACTTCCTCTATTGGTATATAACTTGTATCTTGTTCTTCATCTGATGAACATGTATCCTGCAAGTTTTTTTTATATGTAAATTATATATATGTTATGTCAAGCTTGTTGGTTGCTTATCAAACTAGAAAACGACAGCAACGATTACCGACGCCATTGCGACAGGAATAGGCAAAGCCGTGGTACCAAACTCAGATGAGATAACTATAGTTAAATATTTACGATGGTATGATGGTAGTTTAGCTTTTTCTTGCCTTAAACAAGATGCCTGGTGATAAAGCAGTTCGTAACAGGAACAAGGACCAAGCCGGGAGAAAGCCTCAATGGAACCTCATCAATATGATCATTGAATAAAAATGTTGGATATTTTACTAGTTTGCAGAAATAATGAATTGCCTCGGTGCTTGTCAGTGTCGTTTTCTATTGGGAATGCTGTAAGCTTATTCATATGGTATTATATCTCTGCTATAATCAGACAGTTTAATAAACTATGCAGTAGAGAAGCTACGCTAAGTAAAAATCATGTTCCATTTTTTTAACACTCACTGCAGCGCTGAAATAATAATAAATCCAACCAACCAAAATCAAAATTAAGGAGCACTGCTGTGTATAACACAAAAAGTCGTAACCACCGCGGATTTCATAGCGCTTACGTGTTTCAACATAAACTGACGTAGGTGCAATCCATGAAGTGCACTTTAGTGGAACACAAGTGGCATGGCGCATGCCTTGTCTAGTATTTTAGTACTAGTTATGGGACTCGAATGACTTTTTTTTCACTCGAGTCAATGAATACTGGTTTCTTTCACTCGAATCAACCAAGGTACCAAATTCAATGAAAACTGATTAACTCGAGTGCCACTCGAGTAAAGATGAGACTCGCGTGTCTTTATTTCACACCAGCCAAAAACGAGGCACTCGAGTGCCATTTGAGTAAAGGTGGGACTCGAATGTATTTTTTTCACTTGAGTGAAGGATATGATTCGATTTACTGGAGTAAAGATGTGAGTTCTTTGTAATAAATAAAATAAAAAAATTAGTAAAATATTATAAATCAATCAAATCAAATCTTTAATTTTCTATCTTTTTCTGTGGCTTATAGTTGTTTTTATATTATTTAAAAATACTTAGTAAACAGTAAGTACTTATTTTTAACAAAAATCCTTTTTAGGCTTTCGCATTACTTTAACAACATAGCCAGGTAATATAAAAATAATGTAATTAAATATTTTACCATATTAGTCGCCGTCCTGCACAAATTTTTACTCAATTTCAAATGGAAGATACCTTGGCTAAACCTGTAACAACTTGAGTTACTCACTCAAGTCGGTACAGGCTACTCGAGTTGTCCGAGTCATTCGAGTTATAAATTTTACTCGAGTCCAAGTAGAATAACAGCCACTCAATTAAATTCAATTATTTTGAGTGGCAATGCCCATCTTTTCTACATGTTGAAAGTAGAATAAACTAAACTTGATTCTGCCAGTGTCTTTTATTAATATTGCGTGTACTTGTTGCTTCAACCGGACTTAGTTGTTGCTGGAATTAGTTGACAACTGTATAAAAACCACTGGAGTGACTCAAGTGAAACATGGCTCAAGTCCCATCACTAGTTAGTACATAGACGTTTTGGCTTCAATGTTACATGGATGGCATAGCACCATCAACATCTTTGTTGTTTCTAAGTGATGTTTATCTCTTGTTGTCAAAATAACCATCAGCTAGCTTACTATGACCAAAGAAAATCTAAAAATACTTACTAGCATTTCCTGAAGAGACAATGTAAAACCAGGGCATGTCTTATCCGATTTCGCCAAATCTAAACAATCCCCTCTTTCATGATTACAAAATCCCTCTGAACATGCCACTTCTGAACCCTCCGGAGAGCTCATCAGAGATGACGACCCAGACAAAGTTTCACAGCATCCACCATTATTGCCAGATGAATATCCACAGTCTTGTGAGTGATCATTAGGAGACAATTTGCCATTTTTAACTCTCTTTTTGCCGTTTTTAGGGGAAAAACTCTTCGTATAATCTTCTTGACAAGAGTGGCATCCATCTTCATTAGATTGGTTCCCAGTGTAGCAGTTGTAGTCGCGTGGTGTAAGCAAGTCTGTCGGAGTGTCCCTTTCTTCCAGTAAACACTCATCACAGTGGCACTTTTCTTCAGTTTCTTCTGAATCTCCTTCCTGATTCACAGAAACACATATATATTTAATATTTATGACACGTGACGACCTTGTTTGACCTGAGATTAAGTCACCTTGCTAATTGGGTTTTGGGTTAGTTCCAGGACTAGGCAGTACTATTGTTATTTCTTATTAAAGTTATATTTAAATAAATAAAATCTTGTAAACTAGTTATTATATTTTTAACATTAATATGTATGTATGTGTATATTAAGACCAAAAGACACATTTTGAAAAATCTAGCTTAAGTTTAGAGAAAGTCGGTAGAACGAAATTTCACCACATCTTACCAGGATGGTGGGGTAGTCAAATCGTACCACGTAATATATGGACACCCCCTTACATAAAGCAAGCATCTGATGCAAAAACTATTTCGTTGCGAGTTCACAGTTCAGAGCGAACCACTAGTCTGTACATACAATAAAATTGTAACAGTTCAATGTCTGTACACTGTAGATTGTGAAAATGACTAATAATATAACAGAAGCCAAAACAACAATATTGGAATTTTTTATTTGGGGTTTGTACTTACATCACACAAAATCTACTGCATGAAATTGAATGAAAAATATTGTATTGTATTGTATTTTTGTATGGCGGCCGTTCAAGTATTACGTAAGCAGATTTTTTACAAATATTGACTCCCCCATCCCAGCAAAAGTAAACAAATCACTTATTCCTTCCCCTAAGATAAAACAGTTTATTTAAGGTTGTAAGCAGTAAATTAATAGAAAACTCAAAAAGTAAAAAAAAAATTTTGCTCACGTAATCACCATCTAGACCCCCCCCCCCCTCCCATCAACCTTGTCATCAAAAATAAGCAAAGGAAATAACCCCCCCCCCCTCCCCCTTTAGTGCTTACGTAATACTTGAATGGCCCCATGTAAGTATTATAAAAATGAATGTAGTTTTCAATGTGATATTGCTAGAGGCTCAATTTAACCACAAAAAAATATTTTATTCCAACTGTGCTAAATTGTAATATTGCCAAGACCTCCTAAATTACAAGTATTACCAGTGTAAAATCGAATTTTTGTACACTTCAAAAAATTAAATGAAATCCTTTTTATTATACACTGAGTGTAGCATGCAGCTTGCTGCATTACAAAAGTTTTTGGCAAATCCCGTGGGATCACTAAATTTTTCCGGGATAAAAAGTTGTCTATGTGCTATTCAAAGTCATCATCTACCTGAGTGCCAAATTTCATTTAAATCTGTTCAGTAGTTTTAACGTGATTGAGTAACAAATATCCATCCAAACATACAAAACTTTCGCATTTATAACATTACTAGCTGCAAGTGCAGCCCGCTGCATTATAAAAGTTTTTGGTGAATCCCGCGGGATGTACTAATTTTGACGGGATAAACGTAGACTATGTACTATTCCAAGTCATCATCTACCTGTGAGCCAAATTTCAATCAATCCAAACATACAAACTTTCGCATTTATAATATTAATATTATAGATTAATATAGATAACATACAGACTGTATATATATATATGTATAGTGCATAATGTATAAATGACTATTTCAAGTTTATGTACCAAATAACGAATATTTGAATTTTAATATGGTGTAGTGGTTTAATATCGGTGTTGACCACATGAGGTCTTGGGTCCGATTCCCAGGTAAAACAATTCAAAAAATATGTTTTTTGACAAAAGCAAAGTTGCCCAGAATTGGATAAGTACCCGGTTGGCGATAAGCCTACCACTTATCACATTGTGGGACTAAGTATCTTCATCTAATCGTGGATGCGCTGGTTGTACTTCTGCCTAATTCTTCAAGGATATGGATGTGAAGATACTATTTTTTACCTAATTCAATAGGATGAAATTGTAAGCAAAAGCCTACAACTTCATCTCGTTGATTTAGGTTAGAATAAATAAATTAACCCTTGTTCCATGTGCGGTTCTCCGACGACTCCACAACTCAGCACCTTTTTCGTGTTAAGGTAAGGCTACTATTGCCATCTCAACTCTCCTACGAAGTCTACTCTTGTTATCTCAATTCCTCTAGGAAGCTCTAGGCAGGAAGTTGATATGGGAGAAATGAGAGACCTCGGACACACACAAAAGACACGAAAACGGACACTTACCTTGCATTTACTTTCAACAGCTTGGCGTTCCTTCTTCTTGCGCCGTTTTAGTTTCTTCTGTTCTTTCCTTTGCTGTCTTGACAGTTCCTCTTGTGTTATTTCGTCATAAAGCAATTGTAATTTAGATACACCACTTTTGAGTTCCACTGCAGTTTCGAATTTTCGATATAAAGCCTCTACTCCCACAGCTGCTAAGGTTTGACATGTGCCCTCTTCTTCGCGCAGTCTTAGTGATATACGTTGTAGGCGCTCATATACACATATTCCGAGACAAATTAACACCTGCACATTGACGTTAAAACCATATTTTATGATATTAACAGAAATTGTTGGTCCCGGGCTCTTTTTAAGAATAGGCCAACTTCCGTTCTGCCAGGCAGGTCGTAAAAGGCGACAGATTGGCTATGCGAGTCACTATCATCATGGCCACTAGGTAGTAGAATTCTGCATTGTCTCGCCCGGGTCTGGTTCCACCGCCTTACCTATTCCTGCCGCAATAGCGTCAGTGCTTGTCACTGTTGTGTTCCGGTTTCGAAGGTAAGGTAGCCGGTAAACTAATGCATGTGGCAGACCTCGCCACGAGATAGCAACACACCATTAATATCTATAGGCGATGGTTGACTCTTTCCACCAGGAGACCCATCTGCTTGTTTGCTATCTTGACATAAAGAAAAAGAAATTATTATTTTTCTAAACTTGCAATTTTCATCGAAATAAAATGATTTTCCAGAACGCAATGATATCAATGGTGTCTCGAAAATCCTATGTTTATCACCTTGAGGTCCCCTTAAGCCTAAGAGGCTGCAACCTCGCTGATCACTATACTAACCAAGCAGTAGCATTTAGAATGAAAAGAAACGTGATGGTAATGCTACATACATTAGATTACCTTACTCTTCAAACAGGTATACGGCAATGACACGCATTTACACTATTTCGTCAGGAATAGTAGCCAGAAAAGTGGTGGTAACAAATTCAGGTTAGAGATGGTAGTAACACCATATATAAAATGAAAACTACAAAGGTAGAATTCTGTAACCTCTCACTTGGACTTGGTACCATCTTACCCATTCTTGCTGCAATAGCATAAGCGCCTGTTGTTATTTGGAAGTTAAAGTAGCTAGTGAGCTTATGCATGAGGTATTACAATCATTGTATCCACTCGGATAAATCGTTTCACTAAGATCTCACAACTCAAGTGAAAACAATGGTTATTTCTATAGTAGCTGTTGCCAGCGACTTCGTCCGCGCGGACTTCGTTTACTCCGCACAGCACCTGGCCGCTAGGTGATAGCGTGATAATATGTAGCCTATATGTTGACCCGACTTATTAGTAATATTCAATCAAAATTTGAAGTAAATCCATGTAGTACTTTTTGAGTCTACCCTGGACATACATACAGACAAACAGACAAAAATTCTAAAAACTATATTTTTGGCTTCGATATCGATTGTAGATCACGCCCCAAGTATTCTTTTAAAAAAATATTCAATGTACAGTATTGACTTTCCTACGATTTTATTATACGTATAGATTTTATACTTTTTATTTCTGGCTTGGTGAAACTCCATTTATACTTATGTAAATACACTTGTACAGTTAAGGCATCTTCAGGGTTATGAGACATTTAAGTATTGTAGCCTTAAAGATGCTGTAAAAGTAAAACTATTTAGCAATATAAAATAAATAAAAAGTGTTTTGTGAAACAGTACAAGTGTACATTAGTACACTTGTACATAGTCACAACTAGCTTATACCCGCGGCTTCGCTCGCATATTTTTTTAATGGAAAATATCCTATGTTACTTCTAATACGTCCAAGAATATTTCGCGTGAAAGAGTAACAAGCAAACTTTCATTTGCATTTATAATATTAATTAGGGATGGTAATTTCTCGCTATCGAGAGAGTTATCTACTTTTTTGCTATCCTATGTTAAAGAAAGCTTATTTTTAATTAATAAATTAAATACTGACCTCTTCCTGTGCTATTTCCAAAGTTTTCGCATGTCTTTCCCGGTGATTACCTAGCAACTCAGGTTCAGCGCGAGCCACAAGATGTGCAATGTAGTCGGTTTTGGCTTGTAAGTGCAAGTGTTTGTCCAATAAACACCTTTTGATTCCACCATATAAAGCTCCAACATAACCTTTCTCTTTTTGCGGTTCTTTTTCTTCAACTAATAACTGATAAGCTCTTAAAACCTACAAATTTACCATAGGCAAGATTAATTTTATATATATACTAGCTGTTGCCCACGACTTCGTCCGCGCGGACTTCGTTTACTCCGCACAGCACCTCCCCCGTAGGTGATAGCGTGATGATATGTAGCCTATATGTTGACCCGACCTATTAGTAATATTCGTGCAAAATTTGAAGTAAATCCATGCAGTACTTTTTGAGTTTACCCCGGACATACATACAGACAAACAGACATACAGACAAACAGACAAAAATTCTAAAAACTGATTTGCTGCCACAGTACGTGTCAGTGAAAGAGCACGCCCATTGCTTATGCGGTGACCATATATTGTTAATTATTACTACATTAATGTTGTTAACTTTTACTACTAAATAGTTAAACAATATTCTCATATTATATTTTAGATGGCGACATATGAGAATTGAGAATTAGCTATCATGTGCATCAATATGCCAGTTATGTCTTTTGCCAGTTGACCTGTAAATAAATATCACGATAAGGGGCAATCCATAAATTACGTCACACGTTAAGGGGGAGCGAGAGGGTCGACGAAGTGTGACATTGTGTGGTAAGGGGTGAGGAGGGGCCCCAAATTTTGTGACATCACAATTTTTTTTTAATATTTCATATCTAAATATTACAATGGTAAATTTGTAAAGCCACCTGTATAGACAAAAGATAATCGAATGAGATCATTATTCCAATGTAAAATTGTAAAATATGTGACATCACACTAGGTAGGGGGGTCTCACAAATGTGACCAGCTGTGACAAAGACGGGTCAAAAAATCATGAAATTTGTATGACGTAATTTATGGATGGCCCCTAAGTAGGTTGAACTGAACATCAATATACATTCCAGTACAAAACAATTCTCCTGTTTGTCGGTTGACCAAAATGGATGGTAATCCCTATAGTCGATCGAAAAAATATATACATATTTGTAACAACTTTTGTTATTTTTTACATATTATTACAAAAAATTGTGAATCAAACGAAACAGGGTGAGGGACAACTGGCATTGACAGGTACATATGCTCAGGCAAAGGTTTCAACTCACCACCTTTGCAATAAGCTAAAGTTTTAATTTTCGGGAATAACCCCAAAAAAACTTCATCACAACATTTGTTTTACCCAACCCGGGGGCTCAATTCTGGTATACATGTCCCAGAATTAAGCCCCTGGGTCGGGCTAGGCTATGTGATTAGAAAAGAACAGAATGTCTGTTGTCTGTATATCAATTTGTTAAAGCTATTGTTTTGAAATACACAAGAGGAATATTTTGAAATACAATAGCAATATAAAACAAAGTAATTTAAAAAAATCACCGACTTCAAATATCTGTCAACTATATTCAAATCTCGAAAACTACTCGACCTATTTTTATGAAACTTAAGACTGTTCTTTATGTTGAAATATACCTGATTTAAACTGAAAAGGATCACCTCGGTATGACTTTAACTTTCCGAGAAATTCCTGAACAGCAACATACATATATTTAAGAAAGGAGAGGGGGATTTTTGGGCCCAAATGTAAAGGGTTGAAGTATGGTTCAAAAAAATGATACTATTTTTCTATTTCAAAGTTCAAAATATGAGCTTAATCCGCTTTCTGAGAGAAAAGAAATCATAAAAATAAGTTTGTGGTACTATAATTGTATAATCGATAAAATTATAATCGATTTATGTAAATAATTTTAATCGAAATATAAGCTCGTACGTATATGTTAAAGTGTATTTTTGATTAATATTTAGTATAATCAACAGTAAGTACCATCATTATTTTACAAAGCATTTATAATATAAAAAGAAAAAATATAATCGATACAATTTATATAATCGATTGACGTTACTTCAAACTTAATACGATTTAGTGTCTACAACTAAATTGACAATTACAACTGACATCACTTACGGCTCGCAAGAGTCGCACTCGCAAGTCGCGGACTTTTCACTCTTCGCTATTTTACGTACTTACTTACAGAGGCATCCTTTAATTTGTGTTTTCCAAAAATCTGTGTTTTAGTATTGTGTCAATTTATAAAAATAAAGCATAGTTGCCTGTATTACAAGTATCAGTTGTTTATGTAATAGTAAACAGTTACAGTGAGTTAAACTATACCATAGTACCGTGACCTTACTACTAGTGAATGTCTTATATCTCTATTCTCAGATTGCTAAAATCTGTAAAATTTTCAGTATTTATTTAACGTTAAACTAGCTATTAATTAACATAATATTCATCTTCTTACAAGGGGGCCCAAGTTTGTATGCAACAGTATCAGTCTCCTTTAACATAGGTGCATGGATATCTAAATAGATCATCACATTAAATTCAACAATATTACATGCACATAGGTCAAACGGACAACTCCTTTTCAATCAAGTTGGTTAAAAATAAGCCACATACCTTAGTCTTACAGTCAGCACAGAAGCGGTGTTTCCTTAGATAATTATGTAGAGTATCGTGCAAAGTGTTAAAGTGTATGAGCGTGACGTGCTCGCGCGCGGAGGAGCGCATGGCGTCCCAGGCGGCCCGCCAGGCGGCGCGGCCGCCCCAGCCCCACGCGCCCCAGCCCCACCCGCACGCGCCCCCGCCCGCCCAGCCCCGCGCGCCCCCCGCCTCCAGCGAGTGTAGCGCGCACCGCTGGGACTTCTTCCAGCGGGGCTGGCTTAGGATTACACACTCTATACCCGAACTATAACAAAACTCTACTATTATTGCTAAACTATAAACACTATTATAATCTGTATTAATATTTAAGCAAAAGTTTGGATGTTTGGGTGGATGGATGTTTGCTACTCATCACGCAAAAACTACTGAACGGGTTTGGATGAAATTAGGCACACAGATAGATGATAACTTGGATTAGTACAAAGGCTACACTTTATCCCGGAAAGGTGATACCGCGGGATTCGCCAAAAACTTTTATAATGCAACAAGCTGCATGTTGCAGCTAGTTTATTTATAAATTCTTATCCATTAAATTAGTTAGCCTTCATAATGAAATTGTAAGAATGTAGATATTGGAAAATGGAGTTTACTACAACTTGTAGAAATTTCTTTGGGCTACCACATCTAAATACTTTTTTCCCACGTTGGTCCTGGCCCCTACTCTTTTAAAGAATAGACCATTTGCCATTTTGTGAAGAAGTTTGTAAAAAGCAAACAATTTGCTATACTACCATTTTGAGTACTCGGTAGTAGAGTACTGCAACGTCTCGCTAAGGTTTTTGCTACCACTGCCTCACCTATACAGTGGTTGTGTTCAGATTTGGAGGATAAGGTAGCTAGTAAATTTATGCATCTGGCATTATCATCTTGCCAGGTGGATAGTAACACCCCATTTGATTCGTATTTTTCTATTAGGAGACCCATCTGCTCATTTGCTATCTATATGATATATAATAAAACACACACCCTTGTTCGTTTTAATTGTAATACACACTTAGATGATGCATCTAGTCATTGTTTTCAGTAGTATTTAATATAAATTAAAGTCAATAATTTTTTGGTACCTAACTGTGTATCTTGGTAAGTGGAGCGTGCTAAAAATTTCTAAAACTGCCCAGTAACAACAAAAAAAATCATGTTTAAATTTTAAACTAAAATTATCTGCAAATATGTTACTTTTAAATTTGCAAGACTGTCTTACGATTTCTCATTGTGGCTTCCTTTACAAAATTGTATATCACTATCACAAAGAATTTAACTTATGGAATTTTGCAGAATGATTTTTTATGAATTTTGTGGGAAAATGTCATTCCTCATTTTAATAATACGTCCCAGGATTTCACTAAGATAACAATTGCGTAATTGAAAGCTTCAAATGACACATCTACCATAAAGACTGGACCACATATCTAGCAATTTTCCTTTTATTTTGGAAAATTAAATCTAAACTTGAAGTTTACGATTTACACAGAAAGAAAGAAAGAAAGAAAGAAAATATTTATTTGCAAGAATATGGGTGTTACAAGTTGTTAAAAATAAATTAAGTTACCAACATATTCTACCATTATACGGTGTGCAAATATTTTACACACAGTATTATTTACACACAAAAATATTATATTTATACATAGATATATCAATCATATGCAAAAGTATACTATAATAGAATTATATACTCATAAGAGATACATCAAAGAAGTTCACATGTACCAAATAGAAATTAACGAAAAAAAAAGGTAAATTTTTTAAGGACTGACAAGAGAAGAATTTATCACAAAAGTTGTTTATAGAAGACTTCTCAATTGTATGGAAAACAGAAGGCAGAAATACCCAATAGCTTAATTAGGTAGAAATACCTAAAAAGTCCCATGTACCTATTAGGTTAATTTACCCATATTACATTGACATCGGGGAATAGACACCTTCAAGAAAAAGCTTATTCATTCTTAAAGGCTGTTGACACAAGTGCAAGAGCTCTGGTAGTGTGTCATTGTTCATGAACAGCGGTTATCACTTGCCATCAGTTGAGCCTCCTAACTACTACAGCTGGGCACCATTAATCAAATAATTAACTTTGTTAATTGCTAATTCATTACTAAAAAGTTAACTTTGTTAAACTTTTCCGTTCATAAAGCGTTACATTTCGAAAGATTAGTTGCAAGGTAACTTTAATTGTTAATCCGTTAAGATATGTGACTATACAGTGTGTAAAGAAAATCCTGTTGGATATTTAAAGGTGTTATTTGGTACCCTAATACTGTTACATATCGTCGATGAAGTACCAATACCTCCTAACTGACAATTTAGTCCAAAATTACTTTTTTATTACAATAGACATAAAACTCATATTCGCATAGATTGAATTCATCCCTATCTAAAATTTCTTTACCAATAAGCTTCTTGAGCTATGTGAAAATATCTACTAAGTGACAGAATTCATGGAAATATCTCCTAACTGTAGCGACAACCGACAACACTTCCAACATTAAAGTGGATTTTCAAGTTCTAGAATCAATATCTCATAAGTGACTATATCCCTATAAACCGTAAACATAACCACGACCCTAAGTAACTAATAAAAAGGTAATGTATTATAAATTATTTTACTATCAATAGTTGATCAAAATAAATAAAATCTTATTTGTAACAGTTTTTTTGTTCTGGTGTAAAATTAGATTCTCAACACTTAGGAGGTATTGGTACTTCATCGACGATATGTGTAATTATTTTATGGATATCAATTAATTAGTTTTCCCAATAAAAAAGTAATCTTAAATGGTATTTTCATACATTAAGTATGGCAACACTTACAAATAAGTAAATTATATTGTCAAAGTGTGCCGCGCAAGTGCGGCGCGTTTAAAGTTCGTTTGTAAAAAGCCGAAAAACAAACACCGCGCCTTCGCACGGTGTTTGTGAGAAAGCCGTCAAAGCGAAACAATGTGTTTCATTGTTTCACAGCGACAAGGTGTTGTCATTTTTAAAATATTTGCTTAACTCTAGGGAGACATATTTACAAATACGAATATAAAAAAAACGATATATTTTTATTTTCAGAAATAAAGTCATTTTAATACTTGTTTCAGTAATGCCATTAACCAACCTATATGCCTTTTTCGGATCATCAGGAAAATCTCTTTTAAGTTTGACAACTGTCTTGAGCAGTAAAGAAAATACTAAGTTTACATGTATGTTTCATTATCATGTATGTCACATGAATGTATTGTGTGTAATGTTTATTTTTATTATTTTACCGTATTTTTAATACATTTTATTTAAAAATATTAGGTTTCTGCAGTCCTCCATAATGTAAACTTTAATTGGGCCGAATTTCATACTCCACCATTAAGGGTAATTTTCTTAAAAAGGGATCCAAAGTTTATCCCTCACATATTAATATATAGATAAAATATAACCTAACTTACTCAATGATATTGTAGCTTCCTGTAGGTGAAAGGTGAGCGTTAATCTAATAGGGAATGACTTACCTGTGACCATTTAGTAAGGTTGCTAGTGATTGTGGATGTGTAATTTTTTCCTCCCTTATAGTCATAATTTCATCTGATGTAAGAATTAATGGGTCTAAGGTTGGATGTCCTGATTTACATAGTTGATAAAACAGTCTTTCAACACTGAAAAAGATAAATTTCATGATTATAAAAGGATCTATCACATATTGCAAATTGGTGGAGATATTTTTAGCTTTGTGTAGAATCATAGATTATAAATCATATTAATTGGAGTCTTGTTTCAAATTTACAAATAATAACAAAATTATAATAGACTAGCTGACTTGTGCAGCAGCATTAAATAAAGTAACTGGTCATCCAGTGGTGGATTCAGAATTTATCTTTGCCAAACCCCCCACTAGTGATTTTTTCGTAAGAGGGGGGGGGGGGGGCAGCTTGATTGTACTGAGGCTTTGTCAAGGTAATCTTCAAATTTTACAAAGGCTTGAGCCCCATAGCCCCCCTATTTATTGATTGTACTGAGATATTTGGACAAATATGAGCAGTATAGAGGACAGTAACACTATTATTTGAAATTAAAAAAGGACTACCATTAATCAATAACTTTTTTGTAACAAATCTATTTTAAGGCACAGCTACTCAGATTAATGATTGACTTTTGTGTTTATGTTATCATTAATTTTTTTGTTGAATCTGGGAATGTTACTGTTTTTTTTACATTATGGGTTTATCAAAATCTGGAGGTTTCAAGAATATTGGTTACATAGAGTTGTAACCTAATTCTCTAAAAGTCATAATAATTAATATTTTTTTTAGTCTTGGTTAATCCTTGCAGAGGCTACAGAATTTTTTATCAATTAAATTGGTATTTTAGATGCTGCAACATAAGGAAATTGTCTCAATTTGTCACTAACTTTATACACTAACTGAAGTAGACTACATCTAAGATATATAATTAAAAAAAAAATCACAAATAAAGTAGTCAGTTCTATTTTATACATCTTCTATATTTCTATTACCTATTTTTTATGTTAGTTGGATAGACAAACTGGCAGACATTCCACCTAATAATAAGTGGTCAATGTTGTCAATGAACATTAACTAGTTATTTACCTGAAACTAGCCCAAGTAACCCATTTATGTGTTGGCAACCCTGAGACATAAGATGTTAAGTCTAGGTGCCAGTAATTACACTGCCTGTGTTGCCCTTCTCTCCAAAACACAGCAAAGCTGTTTCAGGGCAGAAACAAGCAAGATGATGGTACCCACCCAGCCGGGAGCAAGACTCAGCGCATCCCTCCCACTGGTAATTTAAAATGTTATATCTTTGTTTATTAATGCAGCTGTTTTTGAGGTAATTTAAAAGAAATAATTTTATGTAAAAGCTTTATGTAACTGGGTATGATGTAATTTAGTGTATTGTTAATTTATTAAAAATTACTATTAGAATTAATATTAGAATTAAATAGAAAAAAGATTTGGTACTGTAAAGAAAAAATATTAGACAAAATATATTATCCTTTATAACTTAATAAGCTGTATAAGCTTAATTAATTGTTGATTTTTAATTTAATAACATATTGTAGTTTGACAAAAATAAATATAAATCAATAAATTTGAATTATCATTATTGATATAGGGGAATTACCAAGAAGGAAATTTCACATTGAGGATATTTATTTATAGCCAGTGCTTATCTTTCCTCTTTATATTAATAACTAGCGGCCCGTCCCGGCTTCGCACGGGAAAAAAAAGATTAAAATCGATCCAGTAGTTTTGATTTATTCATTACTTCCCGTAGCCTGCACGCGTTAAATTTTGAGTAAAACGATTCCCCTTTCCCTATGAAGATTTCCTGCTATCTTTAGAATATCTAAATTCATATAGGTACTACATTTTTAGTTTTTACGTTTTTACCTATTTCTTTTATTTTTACAATTAATATATTATGGAATGTCTTTATATACAACGTTCACAGCTTTCTTGCCATTAGACAATACAAATATGTTTTCTTTAGAGGTTACTCTTGAAAGAGCGATATATAGTTGGCAATGTGAAAAGGAGTCAACGCTCAAATCTAAGCCTGCAACGTTGAAGGCTTGACCCTGCGATTTATCAAAGCGAGGCATCAGGATAAACGGGAAAAAAATGTGTAAATGGTTGACCCTACGGGCCATCCCTGAAACTTCTCACTGAATTAAGGTATTTTAAGCTCAAGAATAAAAAATATAAGCATAGATTTTTCAGTTCAAACATCTATTTTGTTAAAAATGACAGTATTATTAATTTTTGAAAAGCTGTATATTTGAAAACGATGATGGCATTCAACTTAATTTTTGAGATCTAAAATATTGTTTTACCTAAATAATCGATAGGTTGAAAAATTTCGATGCTATGTCAAAAAATATTTTATTTTTAATTTTCTTCATTGATAAATCTAAACAAATTGACCGATTTTGATTAAATTAACGGAACAAAAGCTGATAATATTTTTATGTTAATCGGTAAATTAACTTGAAAGTTATTTAAAATAACTTAAGTAAGTTTGCTAAAAACAACGTATGAAAAGCTATAAGTTTGAGAATTAAATTCGATTTTGATTTTTGAAACGGTATTTGACGTAGTTTATTAAGTACTAAAATATCTTAGAACACCAAAAAATGATTGGTTGAAAAATTTCGAAGCTATATCGAAAAAACACTTCTTCAAAATTTTTCGTCAACGATAACTCTCAAACGGAGAAACTGATTTTAATGCAATCATCATTACATAGTATAAAACAAAGTCGCTTTCTCTGTCTGTCCCTATGTCCCTATGTATGCTTAAATCTTTAAAACTACGCAACAGATTATGATGCGGTTTTTTGTAATAGATAGAGTGATTAAAGAGGAAGGTTTATGTGTAAAATAACATTCAATATGTTGTAGAATAATACTGCAATTTTTGAGTTTTCTGATGTCATGTCGTAAATAATTATATTTTTTTCCGCTTATATTGCAAACGCTGGATAAACCCTACGAGATTTATCAAAATAATGTACTAAGTATTTGTACACCTTGAAAAGGTCTACAGAAAAGTCCGCGATGGCATATGTCTAGCTCTTATGGATAACCCACAATATCATGTTTTTGTCATTTACTTTTTACGAGAAATAATGGCTTTTTTTCAAAGCAATTTTAAACAATACAGCACTAATCCTTATTCAATTAAATACCTTTAATATATTGTTGATTTAAGATAGGTCAATATGGCCGTTTACGGCATGTAATTTAAATGAATATTTTCGAAGATATTACAGATTTAAAATGCAGGGGCATAGCGGTTGCGGGGTTACCGGCCGGTCGGGCGGCGCGCGCGCAGTGTATTCTGAAACCACTGGGGAAGGTGTTAATTTTCGAATAAATAAATATAGGACTTAACTGAAAACCAAAATTTAGTACATTCCTTTTTTTAACTGAATATCACCATATAAAAATCATGTGGATGATTAGAAACAGTATTAACAAATTATTTTTCCTGTTTTCGGAATTTTATATGATCAAGTAAAGTACATTCTATCATGTAATAAGTTAGCACATTCCTAAGATAATATCTTCAGGTATAACGTATAATTTTTGTGAAATTGTTATTTAACAATCAACGTAAAAAAACGTGATTTAGCAAACCAGTTTTTTACTACTTTACTTACTTACTTTTCATTTTACTTTTCTTTTTTTTCACTGAGTGACATAGGCTATTTGAAAAAAAAAACTTCCCACTACGTATGTAGATAAGGAAGTTACTGATTTTACCCCGATTTTCGAAAATCGAGTTTTTAGCAGATGTCCACGTTTAGAGGTCCTAGGAATCTTTTCCGACTATTTTCATGATGACGTCAGTATGTCTGTCTGTCTGTCTGTCTGTATGTATGTATGTATGTATGTGTGTGTGTATGTGTGTGTGTAGGTGTGTAAGTAAACATCTCATAACTTTTGAACGGCTAGACCGATCGATACGCGGTTGGATTCTGCTCAACTTAGATTTCCTGAAAATTTGAACCGATTCGGTCCAGGAGATTTTGAGAAATTTTGAAAAAACACCAAAAAAATTTTGACGAAACAGTATTTTTTTTAATATAACTTCCAGATTTATGTACCGATTTAGTAGAAAAACTAATCAGCTCTATTCGTCAAAAAACTATGTCTAATAAATAAATTGCATTAAAATCAGTTTCTCCGTTTGAGAGTAATCGTTGACGAAAAATTTTGAAAAAGTGTTTTTTCGACATAGCTTCGAAATTTTTCAACTAATCTATTTTTGGTGTTCTACGATATTTAATACTTAATAAACCACGTCAAATACCGTTTCAAAAATCAAAATCGAATTTAATTCTCAAACTTATAGTTTTTCATACGTTATTTTTAGCAAACTTACTTAAGTTTTTTTAAATAACTTTCAAGTTAATTTACCGATTAACATAAAAATATTATCAGCTTTTGTTCCGTTAATTTAATCAAAATCGGTCAATTTGTTTGAGATTTATCAATGAAGAAAATTAAAAATTAAATATTTTTTGACATAGCATCGAAATTTTTCAACCTATCGATTATTTAGGTAAAACAATATTTTAGATCTCAAAAATTAAGTTGAATGCCATCATCATTTTCAAATATACAGCTTTTCAAAAATTAATAATACTGTCATTTTTAACAAAATATATGTTTTAACTGAAAAATATATGCTTATATTTTTTACTCTTGAGCTTATGTAAAATACCTTAATTCAGTGAGAAGTTTCAGGGATGGCCCGTAGGGTCAACCTATTACACATTTTTTTCCCGTTTATCCTGATGCCTCGCTTTAATAAATCGCAGGGTCAAGCCTTCAACGTTGCAGGCTTAGATTTGAGCGTTGACTGCTTTTCACATGGCCAACTATATATCGCTCTTTCAAGAGTAACCTCTAAAGAAAACATATTTGTATTGTCTAATGGCAAGAAAGCTGTGAACGTTGTATATAAACACATTCCATAATATATTAATTGTAAAAATAAAAGAAATAGTTAAAAATGTAAAAACTAAAAATGTAGTACCTATATGAATTTAGATATTCTAAAGATAGCAGGAAATCTTCATAGGGAAAGGGGAATCGTTTTACTCCAAATTTAACGCGTACGGACTACGGGAAGTAATGAATAAATCAAAACTACTGGATCGATTTTAATCTATTTTTTCCCTTGCGAAGCCGAGGCGGGCCGCTAGTTACATTGTGTAAAACAAAGTCGCTTTCTCTGTCTGTCCCTATGTCCTTATGTCCCTATGTATGCTTAAATCTTTAAAACTACGCAACGGATTTTGATTCGGTTTTTTTTAATAGATAGATTGATTCTTGAGGAAGGTTTAAGTGTATAAACCTTTCCGATATTCCCACGGGAACAAAAGCTGCGCGGGTGAAACCGCGGGCAGGTCGCTAGTAAAAAATATAGGTATACGCGTCGAATTGAGAACCTGCTACCACGTTCCGCCAACGCAATACACGCCGTAGTGAGGGATTCCACTCACACCATCTTGACGATTTGTCATCTACGACTATTTATTAAGTACTAAAATATCGTAGAACACCAAAAAATGATTGGTTGAAAAATTTCGAAGCTATGTCGAAAAAACACTTTTTCAAAATTTTTCGTCAACGATTACTCTCAAACGGAGAAACTGATTTTAATGCAATTTATTTATTAGACATAGTTTTTTGACGAATAGAGCTGATTAGTTTTTCTACTAAATCGGTACATAAATCTGGAAGTTATATTAAAAAAAATACTGTTTCGTCAAAATTTTTTTGGTGTTTTTTCAAAATTTCTCAAAATCTCCTGGACCGAATCGGTTCAAATTTTCAGGAAATCTAAGTTGAGCAGAATCCAACCGCGTATCGATCGGTCTAGCCGTTCAAAAGTTATGAGATGTTTACTTACACACCTACACACACACACATACACACACACACATACATACATACATACATACATACATACATACATATGTACATACATACATACATACAGACATACTGACGTCATCATGAAAATAGTCGGAAAAGATTCCTAGGACCTCTAAACGTGGACATCTGGTAAAAACTCGATTTTCGGAAATCGGGGTAAAATCAGTAATTTTCTTATCTACATACGTAGTGGAAAGTTTTTTTTTTTCAAAAAGCCTATGTCACTCAGTGAAAAAAAAAGAAAAGTAAAATGAAAAGTAAGTAAGTAAAGTAGTAAAAAACTGGTTTGCTAAATCACGTTTTTTTACGTTGATTGTTAAATAACAATTTCACAAAAATTATACGTTATACCTGAAGATATTATCTAAGGAATGTGCTAACTTATTACATGATAGAATGTACTTTACTTGATCATATAAAATTCCGAAAACAGGAAAAATAATTTGTTAATACTGTTTCTAATCATCCACATGATTTTTATATGGTGATATTTAGTTAAAAAAAGGAATGTACTAAATTTTGGTTTTCAGCTAAGTCCTATATTTATTTATCCGAAAATTAACACCTTCCCCAGTGGTTTCAGAATACACTGCGCGCGCGCCGCCCGACTGGCCGATAACCCCGCAACCGCTATGCCCCTGCATTTTAAATCTGTAATATCTTCGAAAATATTCATTTAAATTGCATGCCGTAAACGGCCATATTGATCTATCTTAAATCAACAATATATTAAAGGTATTTAATTGGATAGGGATTAGTGCTGTATTGCTTAAAATTGCTTTGAAAAAAAGCCATTATTTCTCGGAAAAAGTAAATGACAAAAACATGCTATTGTGGGTTATCCATAAGAGCTAGACATATACCATCGCGGACTTTTCTGTAGACCTTTTCAAGTTGTACAAATACTTAGTACATTATTTTGATAAATCTCGTAGGGTTTATCCAGCGTTTGCAATATAAGCGGAAAAAAATATAATTATTTACGACATGACATCAGAAAACTCAAAAATTGCAGTATTTCTCTACAACATATTGAATGTTATTTTACACATAAACCTTTCTCTTTAATCACTCTATCTATTACAAAAACCGCATCATAATCCGTTGCGTAGTTTTAAAGATTTAAGCATACATAGGGACAGACAGAGAAAGCGACTTTATTTATACTATGTAATGATAACACTCTCATTCCCTCAAATAGTACTAAATAGTACTGGTATTAATTGTCTTGCAAAAAAATGTAAGAATACTAGAAACTTAGGTCAATAAACTAGAAACCTTGAGATACAGTACATATAATGTCAGATTGTATGCATAAATAATGTCAGATTATATGCATATACATTATTAGAAATGGGCTGCACAACTTTTGTATTTCTAAGTGGTGGGTTGGATGGGGGTTGGCTTCCCCTTTCTAATGATACTACTCCCGTCACACGGAAATGTCTAATTTTTTTATACATATCTTCACGCCAGATCCCTTACGGGGTAGGCAGAGAGAACCGAGTGCCATACATCACGATCCTTGCAGGCTTGTCTCGCTTCCTCCACATTTATCACTCTCTTCATACATACACACCGGTTGCGAAGACTCTTGACACCACTTTCGGACAGTACTTGATCAATCTGATCGTGGTATGTTTATATTTATATTTATATTGTATGTTTATTTACAGGGGGCGAGGGGGGCGGAGCCCCTCCATTCCAAACTTAGAAAACAAATTAACTCAATGCCACAGTTGAAGTAGGTTAGTTAGGTTCTCTTTAGATCCCACAGCCAGAAAAATGAGCACCGCAAAGGGGGGCTCCGTCGTCTTACTCCTACCCGACTTGTTACAGAAATAGGTAGTATTTTATTGCAATTATGTAGATAAAAAATATTTTATGAATATATGTAAAAATATGTTGTTATAAAATAAATTTTATGATTTTATACAATATCTATGTATATACATATAATAAAATCGTAGGAAAGTCAATGTATGTCCGGGGTAAACTCAAAAAGTACTGCATGGATTTACTTCAAATTTTGCATGAATATTAATAATAGGTCGGGTCAACATATCGGCTACATATTATCTACTGGGGAGGAGCTGTGCGGAGTATACGAAGTCCACGCGAACGAAGTCGTGGGCATTAGCTAGTGTTATATATTTATAAAGTGCCATATTTTTTGAGAATAATTTTACTGAGATTTAAAACATTAAAACATGATAAATAATGATTTTAAGTAAGACAAAATATACTTATTAAAACCATCTCATAAAAAATAGTGCAAAATAATTTAAGATTGATGTGTTTTTGTGTATTAGCATACATTTTGAGGTTAGGATAGGCTAGTTTTTGGCTTATAATTTTTTTTATAAATTTTTCCATATGGGGGAACCTTCCCCCTTCCCCCCTTAAATCCAAATTCGTGAAGTCTATTTCTAATACAATCCTGACCATCTACATTTTAGGCATCCTACATATACTAAGCAAACAATGTATGTATCACTACCATTGTGATAACCAAGTGCTAAAGTTCTGTAAAATTACACTAAAAAATAATATTAGAAAGAATTATCACAGTGTGTAGGTAAAGTCGTTTAAATACTCAAACTTTAGAAAAATAACCCTTCGTAAGTAAAGCGAAACATGGTTAGAGTGTATATTAAATTGAGTTTTGGAGATTGCATTAGAAACAGGCCACATGAATTTGCGGTTGAAGGGGGGGGAAGGGGAGGGGTCAGGGTCTACTCCCCTCCAGTAAAACTCCCCCCCTACGGAAATTAAAAAAGTTATAGGCCAAAAACTAGCCAAACCTAACCTTAAAATGTATGCAAATACTTAAAAACACTTCAAATATCAATCTTAAATTATTTTGCACTATTTTTTATTAGATGTTTTTAATAAGTCTATTTTATCTAACTTGAAATCCTAATCATTATTTTTCATGTTTTAAATATTAATAAAATTATTCCCAAGAAATATGGCACTTCATAAATATAACATATTGTAGAAAATCATAAAAATTCTTGAATAACATATTTTTACATAAATTCTGTGTTATGAATTTATCTTCATAATTGCAATAAAATACTACCTTTTACAAATCAGATAGGAGTTAGTCATCGGAGATCCGCTACGCGGGGCTCCTTTTCCTAGGTGTGGGGTCTAAAGAGAACCTAACTAACGTACTTCAACTGTGGCATTGAGTTTTTGTTTTTTCTAAGTGACGGGTAATTCACATACTAGTTCAGAAAAATTGGTATTAAAAAAACTAGACTTTTCCGTGTGATGGGAGTATTATCATTAGAAAAGGGAAGCCAACCCCTATACCGCCCCCCATACTGCCCAATTACACTTCTACCTTCTCTTGGTAAACTGCTAGAAAGATTAGTAGTTCCTTGTCTCTTACCGCAAGGGCCCACATTCAATAAACAACAATTTGGATTTACCGCCTAAAAATCCACTGTCGATGCAGTGCTAACCATGAGAAAAACGATAGAACTATCACAAAATAATTATGTTGTGTGTATCTTTTTGGATATTTCAGGTGATTTTGATAACGCGTGGTGGCCGATGTTATTATTGAAATTAAAAATAAGGGGATGCTATTCTAATATATATCAACTAATTAAATCGTATTTAGAAAACGGTCACTTGAAATTACAGCTAAGGCATTACGCTGCATCTAAACGCCTTACTCTGGGCTGCCCACAGGGATCAGTACTTTCACCATATCTATGGAACTTAGGATTTGACGATTTATTTTCACTAGCCTTGCCTGAAGGATGCTCACTTATAGGTTATGCGGACGACGCTACTTTAATAATACAAGCAAACACACGAGCACTGATTGAGTCACTGGCTTATATTAGTTTTAATTTAATATCCAACTGGGGATTCAGAAATCATTTAAAATTTGCGCCTCATAAAACGTTCTACTTAATACTAAATAAAAGGTTCGCTTCTATAGTCTCCTAGTATAAAATTAAATAATAGCACAGTAAAGAGAAAGGAGTCCGTAACATATTTAGGTTTGGTTTTAGAGAAAAACTATACTTTTATAAATCATATTAACTATATCAGTGAAAAAGCTAAACGGAATTACTTGTCCTTTGCCGGCATATCTACCTCAATGTGGGGTTTAACCTTTAACATTTTAAAGATAATTTATAACGCAACTTATTTAGGTTGTACTTATGCATGTTCAGCATGGGCTGATAAAGTTACAAGCGGCGCAACCCGGCGTAAATTACTTCAAAATCAGCGTTTTTCTTTAATGTTTCTGTGTAAAGCATATCGCACTGTAAGCTCTGAAGCTTTACCCGTTGTATCAGGTGTCTTTCCATTAAATTTAGAAATTCAGCGTCAAGCCTCAATGTACTATAATTCTAAGAACTTTACTAAAGCAGAATTTATTAATCCGCAAGCTCAAACAACAATACGTCGCCTCATTAATCCCAGGATGAATGTTACTAATGAATTAATAAATGAATGGCAGTCACGTAGGTGCTGCTCACCTAAAGGACGGCACTTATATAACTTTTTCCCCTGCGTCCGGGAACGATTAAGTAAAACGTGGATAGAAATAGATTATTGTGTTGCACAGTTCCTTACTAGTCATGGTAATTTTAAAGCTAAATTATTCTCGTTCAAATTAGTTGTCTCGTCCTTCTCCATTTTGCGAATGTTCCACCATAAACTGTAAATATGAACAATCTGCACATCATATTCTTTGGGAGTGTAATCTCTGGCAAAATGAACATAGTCAAATGCTTGATAGTATACGATGTATATCCGGGGTAATCTACTATTCCGACCTTGTAGCACATGTGGGAATTTCCGTGCCTTCAAGCGATTTTGCCATACATACTACTGGAAGCATAAAGTAGGCCATTTTCATAGGTCCTCAAATACCTAAATTACCATGGTGCAATAGCAATCAGGCTTAACCTGATTGTAATTTTTTCATTTCTCAGCAGTTTTATGCTTTATCTTTACGCTGTCTCCTGATGTAAAGGGAGGGAAACTAGATGTATTTTCCTACTTCTCCTATACTCCTCAGATTAAATTCAGTGCGGGTTCCAAGACAGCTTAGCTTTTTCCCCAGGGCACCCTGAGCTCGTAAATCAGAGATTATCAGGAAGCTTGCCGCTGTTGATTATGGTTTACAGAAGTTACAGTAGTGGGACCTAGAGATGGGCCCATTGCATTTTAAAAAAAAAAGCCAACCCCTATCCAACCCACCACTCAGAAATCCAAAAATCGTGCGGCTCGTTTCTAATGCTAACCTGAGATTTGCTGCCAGTGGTTAAAATTATAAACTTGCTGAGCACATTTAATTTACACCATTACATATTTTTCTGGGAATTTGGAGTATTTGAGAATTTTAATATTTGGATGATAAATAACACTTACCTTCTACGACAGCCAACACATGGAATGCTCTGATTTAAAACACTGAATATATCTGATGCATCTACTCTAAGCGCCGACTTCAATTCTTCTGTAGTAAGTGTTCTAAATTTGCGCATAAACTCGTCGTATTCACGCCCTTTAACTTGAGGGTTATCACAAATAAGACCCATAGTATTTAAATCCATTACCATCTAAACAGACAAAAGATTAACATAAATTTGATTATTAAGGTCACGAGCAATACCTAAAATAAACAAAGTTACAATATTGATATTGTTATTGTAACAACATAACGCTTTTGTATTTAATTGTTATTGATATAAATTACTAGGCACATGACTAATTTTTAATCATAATTTAATTCTACATTCGAGGTAATGTCAAAGAGGAAACTCACCGTTAAATTTTCGTAAATAGTTAATGGTAACTGACGCCTTTTAATTACTGGCTCTTTTTCGCAATTATATATATCAACCAACTTTGCCATTTTTAACGATTATTCACATATAAATTGCCGACAATATATACAAATAATTACAAAATGACGGCTGATGACGGCCAACTTTTATTAAATACCTACCTACCTACATGGAAATTGGAAATACACGTCGAATTGCAACAGATAATCATTCGGTGCTGCCAACCCCTGTAGAATTTTCCCTCCAAATTCCTCATAAAATCCCCCTAAAAACCCCTAAGTATTTTTTAATATACCTAGGATAGTTTATGCAATTTTACAAATCATTTTTATTGGCATGTTAAATAAATAACAATTTTACAGATGAAATAAAACAATTATGCAATGTTATTTATTGTGTCTAAAACCGCCATCGTCATCATTGACTTCAGCGGAGGTGCTAGTGCCAGACGCTTTTTCTTTGTAATAATGCATTCTGCAGCTATAATGCATTCATTTCTGCAACATATTTTCTGAAGGTATAAATTTTATACAAGATAAAGCTGAGCCGGCAAACATTGTTCTGCCTTATTAACTACTGTTATTATTTTTTTTCTATATTTTCTCACCTTTTAAACCTTCCCTTGACCAAAATTAGCCAAATCGATTCAGTCGTTCTCGAGTTTTAGCGAGACTAACGAACAGTGATTGATTTTTATATATATAGATTGAATTCTACGTTAAATGTGAATCTTACCATCATGATGCCTTGCGCCATGTCCAGCGATAATTTGTATCTTTATTTATTATTTATAATCACATATATAGGGAAGAGGACTGATTTATTGCCAACTTTTTTGCAAGCAACTTTACTCTTGGTGATGTTTGGAGGAGGACCCCAACTATCACATCTCATTGTGGACATTCTGTGTCAAAAATAAGCCTTACATAGAAGAATGTTAAGCAAGCACTGATTTCCCTCGACATCAAAGATTTGGAGTACATAATATATAAACAGCTCCTACATTACTTGGAAGAATGACAGCTCAATAACCGTAAACAATACGGCCTTTCTTCTGGCGATCTAATACAGTGATGAGACTCTAGTGACTTTTTTCACTCGAGTCACTCGCCAGTAAAAATTAAATCAGTGGAGTGCCACTTGAGTAAAGATTATACTCGAGTGTTTTTTTTTTTCACTCGAGTCATACCCTAATCAAAACCGGGTCACTCGAGTGCCACTCAAGTGAAGATGAGACACGAGTGTCTTTTTTTTCACTCGTGTGAAGGATATGATTCGATTTGCTAGAGTAAAGATGTGATTTTTTTATAATAGGTAAATAAAATTCAAAGTAAGTAAAATATTTATAAGTCAATCAATTCAAATCTTTAATTTTTGCTATTTTCTTCTATGGCTTATATTCGCTATTATATTTTTACATAAATTTAAAAATACTTAGCCTATAGTGGGTACCTATTTTTAACATTATTTTTAGGCTTTAGCAATACTTTAACAACATAGCTAGGTATTATAAATATAATAAAATAAAATATTTCACTATATTAGTCGTCGTTCTGCACAGATTTGTGCTGAGTTTCTAATGGAAGATACATCGGACTTAACCTATTAAATTTGAATTTCTCACTTGAGTCGGTTTAGGTCACTCAAGTGGTCCGAGTCATTCGAGTTGACCCGAGTTACTTGTAATTTGAGTTATTAAATATTTTACTCGAGTGCAAGTAGAACAAAGGCTACTCAAGTGACTCGAGTAAAATACGATTCGAGTCCCATTACTAATCTAATAGTATACATCTCTTATCTATCGCAGGTCTGAAGCCATTTAAAGCAAGGGGAAAGCACTGATGTTTAGTCCGGGTCACTGGATATCGCTAAAGACTTCATCTGGGCTTGGCACAAGGCACTTTTGAGCAAATTCACTTCTTACGGATTGCCTGTAAAGTTTTGTAAATGGATCACTAACTTTTTAGGCAACCGTAGCATTATGGTTGTCGTATATGGTAAATGATTCTTCAAGGCTGTGTGCTATTTCCAAATCTGTTCATATTCCATTAATTGCTACGCTAATAAGATTACGGGAAGTGCATTATATGTATGTCGTACTGTTAATTCACGGCAAATATGGATGAGTATTGAGAGCCGAAACATGCTTGTGTTTGAAATTGAGACATGTCTGAAGTGGGTCTCAGAATGAGATAATTAGAACCTGGTTTTATACATCTCCCAGAGACACAGTTCTTTGCTTTAACTGCCAAAACGAACTCACTTATTAGGGCTTCTGTACTTCAGAACACAACCCTAAGATCTCATCAAACACCTCTGTACTGGAAGACGAAATTTCGAATGAGGTGCAATTCTGAGATAGTTTAAAGAGTAGCCTAGCGCAGTTCTTTTTTTTAACATCATAAGATAGCAAACAAGCAGATGGGTCTCCTGATGGAAAGAGTCAACCATGGCGTCAACAACAAAGATGTAAATGATAAGTTGCTATCTTGAGGCGAGGTCTAATGCTACGTGCATAAGTTTACCGCCTATCTTACCCTTCATACCGGAACAAGACAATGACAAGTACTGATGCTATTACAGTAGGAATAGGTAAGTCGGTGGTAAGAGACACGGGCGAGACAATGCAGAACTCAACCACCTAGTAAAAGTTCTGGCAATAGTTGAATTGCGCAAAGTAATATTTAAGTTCAAAATACACCATGCAATTTTATAAGGCATAAGTTGGCCCCAAATGGAATATTGTTCTAATATCGTGGTACGAACTCCTAAACATCAAATACTCCAATTTGACAAAATTACGTGGAGGCCCATTCAGTTACTCGACTATCCCATACTCACCAACAGTTTAGAGCCGCTCAGTCTTCTTAGAGACATTGTTTCTTTATGCATATTCTACCGGTATGTAATTGGGAGTGTTCTGATAAACTTCCATTTTCGGCTTTTGTGCTTCACACCGTACTTTGACCGTCTATTACTGTTCGCTTTCCACACACAGTAAAACTGTGAAACAATCTCCTTCATACGGTTTTTCCAAGAGGCTTTGACATGGATATTCTTCAGAGAAGGATTAACCTTTGGAGATCAGTATCGTATTAGCGGTTAGCTCCTTTTGTTGCTATTGATGTGTCAATAAAGAATTTTGAAATGAGACCACAGGTATGTGATAACTTTTTTCATGTATTTTACTTTATTTGCCTTTGTTCCTCTTGGCATTACGGATAAAGTCTGTCTAGGCTATCTATCTTGTGGATAAGGTTTTCTCTTTTTTTTAACATATATAGATTAACATTCGCCTGCTTAGTGATGCCACTAAAAAAGCCCCCTTAAAGTAATCTTACCCCTAAAATCCCCCTTTCAATATTTTTCCCCCTAAATTTAAGGGGAAATCCCTAAGTTGGTAACACTGTAACCATTGAGATGACATTTTTTAAGCCCACAGAGTACATTGCAGTAGGTACATAACATACTTAAGCAAAGAACAATATACTCCTAACAGAGTACTAGTGTCAAGAGAAAGGTCAAAATATATTATGCTTACATCTCTAAAGTAATCTGTGGCAGCTGTTGGCAGCACTGCCAACTCGGATTTTAGAAAATACGTAGGTCAGACCAAGGAACTTATATACGATAACTGGAATCACTACAAAGCAATATTTGAAAAATAAAAATGTACTTTATTTCTATCCTGATAAAGTTGACATTTATTTCTTACATAACAGAGGGGAAAAACGTTCTGAGCAAGACAACGACATGAGTGGATGTTGTCCCTTTCTTGCAATTACCAGTGTAAATAAAACTTGCGTATGGTAGATTTTTATATATTCGTTACTCGTTAAATCCTTTTTATTCATACACGTCGATAGATACATTAGCATAAAATGTATTGTAATTAACACAGTGAGTTCTTAAATGTGCTTATTTTAATTATTACGTAATTACTAATGCAATGCAAAAACTATTTCTCAAATTAGTAGAATTACTTAGTAGTAATTTGCAAACTACGCATGGCCACACTTATATATGGCGATTGGCGCTTTATTTAGTAGAAAGAAACACACTCCACTCATGTCGTGGTACTCTTCGGAACGATTCTGAAGCGCGTGTAAGCATTCCGGGTAGAATATAACTTCCTTGGGTCAGACTAGAAAAATACGTAGAAATACTAAAAATTGTTCAACGAAAGCCGTAGATCTACGAACTTTTTTCATAGCTCCATTTATTTTAAAATTAGAAGATTATCAGTTAAACTTGTTCATATTTGTAAATAAAACGTATTATCTTTTCTAAGCTCCTGTAATGGAGCAAAAAGAGTAATATTAGCTATATTACTGTTACGAGCTTAGAGTTCGATTGTGCAATAGAATACCATTAAAATTAAAATCAATTATTTACAACACAAATGTACCATACATCACAATGCAATACGTAAAAACACTGACAATCACTAACCACGCTCACTAATCACACGAATTAACCGACTAAACCGAATCACTAAAATGCACCATTTCCGTATCACTTTTCACTGTACTATATCGTTTCACACTGATCGTCCGAACTAATGCTTCCGAATCACTTTTTAAAACTGACTTGTTATTTGCCAATGCATCCTTTTTTATACACAAGATAAAGTTTAACCATATTCCCGAAAGTTCCGAAAATAACGCATAAACAACCTAAATGTAAACAAGTTATACTACACGCTATTTTCACCGTTATACTTACGCGAGAAGGTCAATTATGGCATAGCTGTTTGTGTAACGGCGTCAATTGTTTATCGATGGAAGCAGCTATCTCTTTCTTTTATTTGATACAAGATTAACACATGATACAAGTTACAACTCTCAATACAAATTACAAAAGGACATGGATTCAAAACATAACAGGTCTACGAGTATATTGACGTTTCCTTTTACAATTTTCATATATATACCTGTAATGTTTTGACGTGACAACGTCTTATAATTCGATAGAGCTGGCTGCACGCACGAAAAAACATGACTCATGCGGCGTTACCTCGCTCTGAGGCGTTCCGTTTAAGGCTTGGAGTACAAGCGAGAGCTTAAGACGTTGTTACGTTCAACTATCGTCTGTAAACCAACTTTACAGACAACCGATTTTTTTACTTACATTCTACAGATAATAAAAGAAAGCTAAAACAGTTTTACGGAATAGACCAATAACATAACGAAAGTAATAGAAAAACTAAACCAGAATGAAATGGACATTTTATGGTCTTATTTAAAAAAAAAAAACACGGAGTTTTATTTTATTTTGCGTAATTAAATATTTGCTAAGAGTACGTAGATTCAGACACTGAAGTTCGTAGATGCGCGTTAGAGGCCTAAAGTACGTAGAACCACGCAAAAGTACGTAGAGTTGGCAGCCCTGGTCTGTGGGTCAAATATCCGTCAGTGGGCGTGTAGGGCCTAACTAAGATCTTAGAAATCTAGGTTACTAACTCAGAATTCTTAGCAAAGTTTTTGCCGGGACCCTATCACAGACTACTCAGAGATGCACATATGACTATATATACACTGAATATTAATTATATAATAATAATAGTAATCTTAACAACTGGAGCTGTCCCTAACAACATCCGCAATAGCTTAAACGTAAGAGATTTAAAACCTAAGATTTAAAAATATTCTATGAACAATCCAAAAAGACGCTATATTAAATACCTGTAGAATGGTGGAGCTGCCACGGTGCACCGTGGCAGCTCCACCATTCTCACGAAAGCGTTGTTATATTGGGTGCGAAGCACGCAGTACGCCTGATGCGCGTACTTCACCCACGTGTACAATTTCTGGCAGTGCGATTCGAACAAAGTAATTTTGACGTAAAAATTTAAACGCGAAATATGCAACGTCTTGTCCTTACGAAATAAAACATAATTTGGCTTTTCGGCTTGAAGTCCTTTGTAAAGGCTAATGCAAAGTTAGCACCTAGCCTTATTTGCACAATTATGATGATGACAATCGCTAGGTTTCATAACTCCGTTCATTCGAGTATAGCGCAATGAAGAGCAACACTGAGCCAGTCCAGTAGTAATGTTAGAGGTCAGTACATACATGATATCATAGATTATTTAATGCATGATATTTACGCACATGTGATATTGTAAATTATTTTCATATACATACATTATAATTATTTGTGGTCTGTGCTGTCATGTCATGCCAGCTACATCGCGGTCAGATTAACTTGATGCATGCCCAAAGAGTATACAATCACTAGGTACGTTTTATGCATGCCGTTGATGACGTCATTTGACGCTAAACGTTTCAATAATGTCCAAAAACAATATAACAACAGAAAACTATCTACGCGCGTATCGGTAACAAAAATGCTGACCATGGCCATACTGACACTAATTATATTATTAACCGGGTGAGCTAAGGGAAGCCCCGCCTCATATTCCAGAGATGTGTCAAGGGCTTCAATATGTATATGTAGATGCGTCAAGTTAACGCATTGACCTCTAAATTTCTATGAGTTAACGTGACCACGTTATAGCTATATACAACAGGTACCTACAATTACATTTTGCGTTACGCCCGCCCGCCACCCGCGCATCACTTACCATCCACACACCGCGAACCATCCGCACAGCACGACGCGTCCGCGCAGCGCGATTCGTCCGCGCAGCGAGATTCGTTGGTGCAGCGCGACTCATCTGCGCAGCGCGACCCAACCGCGCAGCGCGATTCGTCCGCGCAACGCACCCCGCGCTCGCGACGCGACCCACGCGGACGGCGCGACTCGTATGTGCCGCGCGACACCTCCGCTAGCAGCGACACCTCCGCGCGCCGCGACTCGCTTGCACTCAGCGACTCATCCTACTGCCGCGAAAGGGATGACGAACGCCGCGCCGCCGATAAGAGTGCTCCGGCAGCACCGAAGAGGATCCGGCCTAAACGATCACCGAAGAGCATGCTAGAGGAGAACTACATCATCGTAGCTCGCTTGGCCAAAGCTAAACTAATTAACGATGATCTCCTGTCAGCCATGGCCAGGCATCTGGAAGATCGTAGGTCTGCTCTAGAGCGAACCGGAATCGCTGACTTGGCTACCACGCCGGAAGATATAACTTATGCCAGTAGGGGCATAGGGTAAACATATGCCGCTAATAATTTGATTAATTCGGCACCAATTATTAATAAAAAGTGACATCTATATTGGTCACATAATTTTGAATAGCCACTTGATGTACACTGCAATTTATAAATGATATATTCAAATTAAATGCTCCATTATTAATTTTGGACTGATAACTAACTGTACATTAATAACCTTATAAATAATACAATGGCAAATTTGACGTTCAATTTTATGACCAGTTGGTGGTCACATCTATCATCTACACATTCAACCATAAAGCAATAATTCGTTCACCCTGTTTTGATTGGACCCCTTTTAAAGAATAAACCAACTAGTATTCTATCAGGCAGTTTTTAAAAGGTGAAAGATTGGCTATACGTATGAATATCAATTTGACTACAAGGTATTAGAATTCCGCAATATCTTGCCTGAGTATATGGTACTGTAACGCTTGCCGGGCGAATATATCGGCCGGCCGTGTTACTCCACCAATTGCACCGCCTTTTGCCCGGGGGTTTTTCTTTAACTCGCTTGGCTGCTCGAGGACCCCGAAGATCGACGGGATTTTGTAGGATTTCTAATAATACGCTATTGTTTTATATCTTCATTTATTTTTCGGGCATATGTCTTTTCCCGACCAGATCAATTCGAACACCCTTATTCTATTACATTTTTCATATAAAAACTAGACAGTTCTACGTTTAAAAGTAGACAAAGCTGCCAGTGTATATGTAACACCATAAAGGTATTACAGTACCGCCGCGCTGCCTTACTTAATCCTGCCACAATAGAGTCAATGTTTGTCATTTTCGTGTTTCGGTTTGTGGGTTAAGGTAGCCGTTATACTTATTCAAATGGCGTTAAAGCCTCGTCACACGAACGATAGGACCGCAACATTATAGTAATATATATCATGTTAAGCTTTATTTTAATTTCCTTAATTTTCAAGGAAAATATTAATTGAAAAATAGCAACATTGTCATAATTTGCATATACTGCCGCAACAAATTTTCTACCAAAGTTTTATGACGATATTCAATAGATGGCACCTATGTATTACCAATTCTTGATTACGGCAACCAAGTTCTAAGAAAACATAGCCTGCTCATGGCTTTATACATAAATAATCTGTGCTCATGGCCATGGCTATCCACAGATTACTTATGTATATAATGTGGCTATCTGCCATTGGCAACACTGGTCATGTGTCAAATTGAGTAACAGACTAACAGAAAATTATTCTCAATTCAGAGTAAAATACGAAAATTCTGAATTCGCAAAATTCTTTAACATTGTAGAATTTTGATTAATTATTAAATTACCATAAGACTTAAGTATTTACAACATAAACAGATGAATCAAAAATAGTACAAAATGTCAAAGATATTTACACCTACTAATCAAATCCGTCTTACTAATGTTGCAATAGTAAGGTTAAAGAAAGGTGGAAAGAGGTTTGAAATAGCTTGTTACAGAAATAAAGTATTGTCGTGGAGGAATAAATTGTAAGGAATAATGGAATTTTTTGTGTTGTTCAATAATATAACATGCTCTAATTTCTTCGAATTGTTTCAGGGAAAAAGACATTGATGAAGTATTGCAAACACATACCGTTTTTACTAATGTTTCAAAGGGTCAAGTTGCAAAAAAAGATGATTTAGTAAAAGTTTTTGGAAAGGATGATCAAACGGAAATATGCAAAGAAATATTGGAAAAGGGAGAACTTCAGGTTTCAGATAAAGAAAGACACTCTCAAATAGACTCATTATTCAAGGATATTGCAACCACAGTTGCCGATAAATGTGTTAATCCAGATACTAAAAGACCTTATCCAGTATCTATTATAGAAAAAGCTATGAAGGACTCTCACTTCTCAGTAAATGTTAATAAAAATGCAAAACAACAGGCACTTGATGTTATTCAACTGATCAAAAAAGATATACCTCTGGAAAGAGCCCAAATGAGAGTGCGGATTGTATTAAGTGGAAAAGATGCTCGTAAAATACGAGATAAAGCTGTTAAATTGGTATCAAATGTAGAAGAAGAGAATTGGGAGTCTGGGACAGCAAACTTGATATGCTTAATTGATCCAGGCAGTTTTAGGAATTTAGATGAAATGATAAGAACAGAAACTAAAGGAAATGGACAATTCGAATTATTAAACTTAAAAGAAATGGTAGAAGGTGAACAAGCTTTATAAATTGTTGATTTTGAATTGATTTTAATCAGTAATACTACTATATAATTGTCATGGCTATGACTTTTATGTTATATCATTATTATACAAAATTGGTCATCCAGCCCAGCTAAGATGTGCAATACAAAAAGTTATTGTATGTTCAATCTCATATGAAATATCTATTATTCTAATTATATATAAACCTCATGTTACAATGAGTATATGTGTAACACTAATAAGATTGCAAATACTATCTGATATGTTCCATCTAGTAAATTGTATCAAAATTATTAATATCATTATTACTGCAAATAATATGACCCTGAAGTTCGCGGACAGCAGACAAAATAAAATTTCAGATAGGGATATCTAAAAGCGAAATTAAGTTTTTCAAGTTTATCAAATTATAAATGGTTTGTCATTGACTTACCTACAGATGATAATAAACAATTTTTTTTTTGCTAATAAAAATTTTTTTACATTAAAAATTAAATTTTGGGAAACTCTCACCGTGTTTCCTATCGTTTTATAAATATGAAATTTTCAAATTTAGTTTATTTTTAGATCCAAAAAAGATGATTTCAATTAGTTTTTTAAATTTTGGCTTAGGTCATTCTGGGACGTATATCTGCGAGTAAAATGATTATTATTAAAAAAAAAAAGTCACCTTTTCGTGTTTGAAAAATCTAAAGATGATATTTTTTGATTTTAAATTTGTTAGTCGGATCGTTAGATATCCTTAATTTTTTATTTTTTTGAAAATTTTGGTGCCGGATATCAAAGTAAAAAATAATCAAAATCAAAATTAAAAAACTGTCATGTTTTCATTTTTCACGAATCTAAAGATGATTGATCTCGGATTTTTTATTTTCTTATTTATTTCTTGAATATTCTTATTTTTTGTTTTTTTTTTTAAATTTTGGTCCGGAATATTAAAATCAAAAATGATGAGAAACACAAAAAAAAACTTGAATATAGTTACGTATTTACAACTAAAAAATATTTATGTTTTTTGATTCGTTGTTTAAATAATTCAAAAGAAAAAATAACGCCACCTGTCAGAAAGAAAATTTTTTGGCGCGACATTTAAACACGCCCCGTACTTACCTCAGTCAACTAATTATTTTCAGTTGAATTGTCTTCGTCATATGTTTTTTTAAATTAAAAAAAAATAATTGTAAAAAATTGAAAAATATAAATATTTAATGAACAAATGAAAAAAAAAGATCTGAAAAGAATCATCTTCAGATTTTTTTAAAATGAAAATGAAAAACTTTTTTTTTGTGTTTCTCATCATTTTTGATTTTAATATTCCGGACCAAAATTTAAAAAAAAATCAAAAAATAAGAATATTCAAGAAATAAATAAGAAAATAAAAAATCCGAGATCAATCATCTTTAGATTCGTGAAAAATGAAAACATGACAGTTTTTTAATTTTGATTTTGATTATTTTTTACTTTGATATCCGGCACCAAAATTTTCAAAAAAATAAAAAATTAAGGATATCTAACGATCCGACTAACAAATTTAAAATCAAAAAAATATCATCTTTAGATTTTTCAAAGACGAAAAGGTGACTTTTTTTTTTAATAATAATCATTTTACTCGCAGATATACGTCCCAGAATGACCTAAGCCAAAATTTAAAAAACTAACTGAAATCATCTTTTTTGGATCTAAAAATAAACTAAATTTGAAAATTTCATATTTATGAAACGATAGGAAACACGGTGAGAGTTTCCCAAAATTTAATTTTTAATGTAAAAAATTTTTTATTAGCAAAAAAAAAAAATTGTTTATTATCATCTGTAGGTAAGTCAACGACAAACCATTTATAATTTGGTAAACTCGAAAAACTTAATTTCGCTTGTAGATATCCCTATCTGAAATTTTATTTTGTCTGCTGTCCGCTAACTTCAGGGTCATCAAATAATTTGTATAGTTCCTGGCACATTTGAGTACTGACATTGACTTGTGCAGAAGAGGTTTAGTTTGGTGTGTGAAAAGTGATCCTACTCTGTAGTGGAGGGTACTCAAGAACCATTGTGATAATAAATAAACATCACTGGACAAATTACACAAATTGATCTAACCCCAAAGTAAGCAAATTATATGCTTGTAGTATGGGTATCAGTCAACAATACTCATACATAGAAATACTCTAATATATTTAATAAACATCCAAACCCAGAAATACAAACATCTGTGCTCATCTCACAAATGCCTGTCGCTGCTGGGAATTGAACCCGGACCCCGTTGATTGTGTAGTCAGGTCGTTAACCACTCGACCAATGGGGCAGGGTGATAAATGGTTATAATTATCTGTGAGTTCATAAGTTATTAACAGATGGCAATGTAAGTCAGTTTATCAACATAACAGTTCAACAACACTTTAGCATCAGCCAAAATGAATAAATTAGCAACAGCAACAAGTGGCCGGATCTACTAATTCAAAGAAATAAAAATAAAAAATATATATTAAATATACACGGGACAAATTACACCTACTGATCTAACCCTAAAGTAAGCAAATTATTTGCTTGTGTTATGGGTGTTAATCAATGATATTAATACATAGAAATACATATATAAATACTAGAATATATTTAATACACATCCAAACCCAGAAATACAAACATTTATGCTCAACATGCAAATTTTTGTGCCCGTCGGGGATCGAACCCGAGCCCATAAATTGAGTAGTCAGGTTCGCTAACCACACGACCAACGGGGTCAAAGAGATATTTCAAAATGTATACCTGTACTCATGAACATACATAAATTGACTCATCACATGCAATATTGATAGGTGATGTATATACAAGTGTCACAGGGCAATATAAGAAATAAATATATTTTTACTTATGTGTGAAAATGTCTTGTGCTACATACCTTAGGTGGGATGATGGCTCAATTTTGACATTTATTCCTTATTAAGAACAAGGTAAAGCTATGTCTAATAGAGATGCCATGTGTATATAAATAGTGACACTGCTTTTTAGACTTTTTTAGTTGATAATTGTTGTATATGTGTAATTTAAACATTGATGTGCCAACAGTGATGACATCACTAAAAAATTATTTGAATAAAGCAAAGACTGATCATTAAGCCAATTTTTTTTTTATATATCATAAGATAGCAAACAAGCAGATGGGTCTCCTGATGGAAAGAGTCAACCATTGCCTATAGACACCAAAGATGTTAATGGTGCGTTGCTATCTTGTGGCGAGGTCTAATGCCACATGCATAAGTTTACCGGCTACCTTACCCTCCAAACCGGAACACGACAGCGACAAGCACTGACGCTATTGCGGCAAGAATAGGTAAGGCGGTGGTACCAGACCCGGGCGAGACAATGCAGAACTACCACCTAGTAGCCATGATGGTAGTGGCTCGATAGCCAATCAGTCGCCTTTTACGACCTGCCTGGCAGAACGGCAGTTGGCCTATTCTTCAAAGGAGGCCGGGACCAACACGGCGAAAATTATTATGGAAATATCTATGGATAAATTGCACAAACTCCAAAGTGAGTAAATTTTTTTTTCTTGTGATATTGATGTTAGTTGGTGATACTAATACTAATGTATAATAAACACCCAAACCCAGAAATACAAACTTCTATGCTAATCACACAAATGCTGGTACCTCAAGGCATCATGACATGGCATTTCTATTTTGTTATCAAATAAGTTACTTTTTGTTTTTTGTGTTTTTATTATTTAATATTAGTGTCCAATAATACTTTTTTTATTTAAGTAATAAACTGTTAAGGTGGTTCTGTAGTTTTATTATATTATACATTTGGTAAAAAGTAAGGAATATACCTACTATAGACAAAAGAATATAGTAATATAGATTATAATATTATGGTGAAGATAAAATGATAAGAAGTGTGACTTGGTGTAATTGTGGTTAAACAACTAGCTTCTAGTTTTAGACAGTTGTCCGTTATAAAATCTAAATTTTAATTTTTTATTAACACTAAAACAATATTATACAGAACTAAGCACTTCATTTTACTCCTTAATTACATGTTTTAGTGAAATAATGCGATAAGTGATTCATCATACAATTTTCATTCATAATTAGTCAATCTGAGTGTTTGACTATTTTTAATAGTCAAACACTCGGATTGACTGTTGATTAATATGGGAATTGCTTTTAATTATAGTGTAAAATAACCTGAATTAGATTGTTAGGAAAAGATTCTGGATAGCTAATGGTGTGTTGCTTGATATTTTATAGCTGTTTGGGGTATGGAGAAAATCATTAATCAGACCATAAAAAGGTCTGATGGTCTGACAAGCTTTAACGACCTTTGCTATTTGCAAGCACAGTTGTGTTACCTGCACAATTGTGCTTGCAAATAGCCTAAACTGTAAATCAATTTAATACAACCACAGACTACTTAGAGATGCAATACAACATATTTAAGGATTCAACGGAGGTATTACACTAAATATGTTGTTCAATTGGCATATCAGTTTCATGGTTAGAGATGATCCAAAAAAATTATGATATTGTATGAGCAGGTATAGTCCTTTGAGACTACTGAAACATGAGATAATTTGTATGCATACATGCATAAATATTTTGATGATAGCTTGAGTTAATCAAAACATCATGAAATTAATAGAATTAATTGGCCTCATGTACAAAAAAAAAGAATTTTTAAGTTCATTCATTGCCATGTTGATCGGAGCTTCCTTTGAAGAATAGATCATCTGCAATTTTGCCAGGCAGTTCCTACAATGAAAACAATTGGTTAACGTGTCATTACCTTTGTGACTACTAGGTGGTAGAGTCCCACAACATCCACCCAAACTGCTTATCACTGTCTGGTTCCGGTTTGAATGGTAAGTTACTAATGCATCTAGCAATATGATCCCATCACAACACGGATAGCACAACACACCGTTAAGGTCTTTGATGTATATGTGTATAATATTATACCTGACAGGACCCCTAGACCACAAGAGATATTTTGATGTTTCAATTATACTAAACTTTTGTACCTTTTTATACACACAATTATACTTTTTTGATGTTGATAGATTTTTTCAGGATGTCTGAATTACAGAAATATTTATATGTATTTATATGTTCTTTTAACGTTGACATTCAAAAAGTGTATCGTGAAATAATTATTTTGAATAAAAGCTTATTCTATTCTATAATAGAACAAGCTTCACAGCTTCACCAGTCGTGGGGCAAGCAGAGTGCTCAGCCAGAGTTTAAAGGTGTGAGGCTATACGCCCTCTGCCCTAAGGATGACTCATGTAAGACCCGATCCTAGGCTTAGGAATAGGTCGTGATTTGCGATAAGAGGGTAAGAGGCATTGTTTTGTCCGTTGGCTGATCCCTGCACTTTGGCTCGGTTCGCCGATGGGCGAAACAGGTGTGTCGTGTTTTGGTGTGTTCCGTTGGCCAGAATTATTGGTCGTCGAGATGGGTGAGAACGGGGCAGGGCCTAGATAATTTGGGATGGGGATTAGGATCTGGGATGTAGACTACTACGGCTATTACCAGTAGGTTAGGGTGTGAATTGGTACTGTGGCGCCGCTGGTCCGTACCGCTGAGGGGACATAGTGATGAAACCAGCGGCCCAACTTCTTGTCAGGATGACGTCATTACTTTGGAAGTCGATGACGTCACTCAGGATTTTATTTTGAATTTCATTTTTTCTATTTTTGCTTATTTTTTCTGGTAGTGTTTGTAGATTGCTTGAACTGCTACAGTACTCTCCCCCAAGACCGAAGGACGATCTAGTTGTGCCAGTAAAGCGTATGTTGTCTTGAGTACTCGAGTCTGCGGTGCACCGAGACGAGCAGAATATGCGCGGTCGGCGGTGAGTCGGGACGAATGCGCTCCACTGGGGTTCACAATGAGTCGGAACGAGCGGGACAGAGTTGCTACATGTAAATCCAGTGTACGTGGGCAGTTCGAAGTGGATTTCGAAAAGCGTAGATGAGGTGTAGCTTGTGAAGCTGGTTGATGCTGTTGGACATAGTAGGGGGTAATCAGGAGGCGCTGATAGTCAGAAAAGTTTGTAGCGTGCTGTTTTGTCGAGGATCACCACTATGACGCGTTGATGGCTGTTAGTGGTGAAAATCACGTCGGGGTGACCATTGAGGTGCCGCTGGTCCGTACCGCTAAGGGGACATAGTGATGAAACCTGCGGGCCAACTTCTTGTCAGGATGACTTCATTACTTTCAAGGTCAATGATGTTACTCAAGAACAAGGAAGGGATAGAGGAAGATCTTCCCAGCCAGGCAAGATGGTACTGCCTGGGGACTGAAGTCCATTTGAGAAGCGTTGAAACTTGTTTATAGTGTGTACAAGATAAATAATTGTGATATCGCGATTCAGGATTTTATTTTGAATTTCATTTTTTCTATTTTTTATTATTTTTTCTGATAGTGTTTGTAGATTGCTTGAACCGCTACAGTACGATCGAAATATCTTTGCAATGCCTAACTAAGCTCGGCAATTCGAGATCTTTATGAAGGTCGTTGCGTTTGCGAAGGCGCTGCGCATGTTGGCATGTATTGCGGTGCATCCGTCACAATCACAGACCAATTAGAGTACTGTCACCACAGAACATATATAGTCTAACCAAGGAACTTATATACTATAACTGGAATTGTTACGAAGCAATATTTGAAAAATAAAAATGTACTTTATGTCGTAACAAATAAAGTTGATATTTGTTTCTTACATAACAGAGGGGAAAAACGTTCTGAGCAAGACAACGACAAGAGTGGATGTTGTCCCTTTCTTGTAATTGCCAGTGTAAATAAAACTATCTAGATGGTAGATTTTTACACATTCGGTAATCGTTAAATACTTTTTATTCATACACGTCGATAAATAAATTAGCATAAAATGTATTGTAATTAAAATAGTGAGTTCTAAAATGTGCTTATTTTAATTATTACGTAATTAATTATGCAATGCAAAAACTGTTTCTCAAATTAGTAGAATTACTTAGTAGTAATTTGCAAACAACGCATGGCCGCATTTATATATGGCGATTGGCGCTTTATTTAGTAGAAAGAGACACACTCCACCCATGTCGTGGTACTCTTCGGAACGATTTTGAAGCGCGTGTGAACATTCCTAGAATATAACTTCCTTGAGTCTAACCGACTGTCACAATACGCAAGAGTTTTTTCTGTACAATGGCAAAGGATGCGAATCCGTACGGGGCAGATGAGCAAACGCTACGCAGGCGTATGATAGACTGGGTTTACACCAAGGAACTTATATACAATAACTGGAATTACTACGAAGCAATATTTGAAAAATAAAAAATGTACTTTAATTCGTTCTCAATAAAGTTGACATTTGTTTCTTACATAACAGAGGGGAAAAACGTTCTGAGCAAGACAACGACGTGGGTGGATGTTGTCCTTTTCTTGCAATTGCCAGTGTAAATAAAACTTTCGGATGGTAGATTTTTATATATTCGATAATCGTTAAATCCCTTTTGTTCATACACGTCGATAGATACATTACCATAAAATATATTGTAATTAACATAATGAGTTCTAAAATGTGCTTATTTTAATTATTACGTAATTACTTATGCAATGCAAAAACTGTTTTTCAAATTAGTAGAATTACTTAGTAGTAATTTGCAAACTACGCATGGCCACACTTATATATGGCGATTGGCGCTTTATTTAGTAGAAAGAGACACACTCCACTCATGTCGTGGTACTCTTCGGAACGATTTTGAAGAGCCTGTAAGCATTCCGGGTAGAATGTAACTTCCTTGGTTTACACATCTTGTAAAGGTGCGTCCACACTTGTAACATGACGACGGACTGGCACAGACCAATTAGAGTCACAGACCAATTAGAGTACTACGTAAGTTACTGTGTGGTGAACGGTTGTCACCGTGCTTCATGTAAGCGTATTTAGGTCTTGAAGATCCCATTTCACAGATAAAAAATACTTGGCATCGTATATTTTTGTATAAAATCCAAACAAATAAATCGTAAATATCTAAGTAGAATGATATTTAAAATTTTGCCAGCCAAAGAGGAAAATATTCCACCAGGTATTTGTGTTTACCTATTTTCATTATATTTAATAACGCGTCTATTCCTATTTAATGTTCGATATTACATAGCCTGGACTTTGCTTTTAAAAAAAAATATTTTTTAAATGTTGGGTTTTACCATTGTACTGGCACAAATATTTATTACAAAGCCGTCTGTTAGACCAATACAAAGCCTTAATTCGTGGACTATGAGGACTTTTAGAAGGCAAAAAATTGTTCCAACTAGCATTCTAGATGCCGCAGTGATCATCAGAAAAACACTGTCACAGCCAAAAGGACATTTTTTTTATTTTTCTTATGATCGTAGAGTATTATTTCGTGATTTGCTTAGTTTTATGTAGTTTTATTAGCGATATTTTCAAGTTTTATCGAAGAAAACCTATAGGGTAACGTACCCTAAAGTCGGTCTGCGCCTTATGTCAGCCTCCTTCTATGTTTATGCCAATAATTAAGTTTCAATTCTACATAGCTTGAAATTTGTGTTGCGAATAACGTCTTTGCTCATATGACATCTTCTTTTCTTATCTATATGTAATCCTATTCTTGTAATGTATGAATAATTAGAATTACAATGTAATTTGTATATTAATTGTATTTGTCTTTATGCTTGTGTATCCTTCCACATTTCTCTCGCAACAGTTGCGCACGATAGGTGGTGCTCAAGTCGTGCACATAGCCAATAATAGCTTGAATCAATATAGTAGTCAGAAATATTATGTTTAGCTTAAAACATTTTAATTTTTAAATTGATTTAAATAAATGATTTGATTAATAAGCATACCTATCCTATTACTTTTTACCTCAAAGTGTTTGTAAGTATTGTTTCTGCTTACCCGCCCATCTGTTAACGTTTAAGCTAGTTTAGCTTTCACGAAACATACACATACAGACATACGCATAAAGACACACAAGCATTCGTCAAGCAATGCACAAATTTGTAATAACATTTGTATCGTACAATTATATTTTAGTAGATATATTTCAATAATGTTTTTTTAAAAGAATTACTTTAATCACTGTTTTTATAACTTTTCAATAATGTAAACTTGTATTGGCCATATTTTTTACTTACGTTTGGTGCTGGTTGGTTACAGGTGTTTAATTACTAAAATATACAAAAAAAAAATATCTTATAACCTCTAGAACATTTCCCTGTAATTCTCCTCATTTTAGCTCACCGGGTAAAATGATTACCCGGTGAGCTAAAATGAGGAGAAATCCGGGCCCTCATGATCTTAGCCGAAGGCTATCCACTAGACCACGAGGCAGACTTGAATATAATATATAATATTTACGCTATTATTTGTATTTAGTTAACAGACGGACGCAATCTGATATATAATATCCACTATAGGCATAGTTTGCGTCCTAGTGTGATTAGTGATTATCGACATCTGTACGTTTTTCTACAATCATAATAATTTTGACGCAAATTAGTAATTATAATATGCATACTAATAATTAACAGAACAGGCGAACTTACCCTATCTGATATCTTTTATTTATTTACACTAACACAAATGTAATCTGCTTATAGACTGATATTAATTTAAAAGTTTTATACACACTCTAAAAGTTAATTTAATACTAAAAGTTTTATTTTTATTTACAATAAGTCCTTAATAAAAACTTTAGAACTAAAAAAAGGCAAAGAATTATCGTTAAGTAGGGCAAGGTCAAGTGCAACTCAGAACAAAACTGTCAAAAAATATAAATCAAAATTCATTCAATACAATTTGTATACCTACAACATAAATTCAACCTTAAATCTATTCAACGTAAGTCCAGTTTAAAGAATAAATTTTTCCCTGATATCGCGTAGCCGGCGGAAAGCTGCTAAGTTTGGACTCTAAGTTGTAAAGAAATAAATAGAAACTAGACCTTATTGTTAGCGCGTTAAGATATAGATATTACTCACGCACTATAATTATTAACCAAATGCTGTGCTGACCAATCACAAGCTGAAGTCACGTAATATTCGCTTCATCACTTTTACGCCAGTAAAAAATTAAATGGTAAGACAGAGACAAAGCGAATAAAAGCTATCGATATGTCATATCGCTCGTGATGTGAAGTTTGCGTTTTGTTCGTTATTCAATATTCGTATATCGATCTTGTCTTGTGTTGTTGCATTACGCTTTGGATAAACCATATCTATTAACTTGAAGTTTTTGTGAAATCGGTTATGTATATTTAGATATCGATATGGTATAATAATAGACACGTATCCGATATAAGTTACGTTTAGATATATCGAAACCATGCTTACTTTATTACACAATGTAGCGCGCGTTTAGTCACGCGAGCCCAGCCTATAAAAGGAGCGTCGCAACCGCGCGCGAGTCAGTACTACCGCGGCTCTCGTTGAGTGTAGTAGTGCTCGTGTCTCCTGAAGATGCTTCGGTTGCAAAGTGAAACGTGCGTTGAGTGCGTCAATTGTGTGCTTTTGTGTTTGATGCTGTCGTGGTATAAAGTGTGGTGGACGAAGGTGGATAACTGTGCCGCTGGGGTCTTCATTATTTTCAGACCTAAGTTTGTTCCATTTCTTACACCGCTTTTATATGTTTTCCTTTTCAGTAACATCGCAAAAGTATACTTAAAAGTTCGCGGAAAATTGCAAAATAACTAGTTTTCTTCGTCTGAACAATGCATTTCAGCAAAGCAACGCCTGAATCTATAAAATATTTTTATTTTTTATAAGTTACTGACATTTCGCGAAACGAGTTGTAAGTTTTGACGTAAATAGATTTATCACAATAGTATCTTAATGGACAAATGAGCTAAAATATTGTATATTTATTTTGATAGGTAAAATAAAATAATCTATATTAATATTATAAATGCGAAAGTTCGGATGTATGGATGGATGTTTGGATGGATGTTTGTTACTCAATCACGCAAAATCTACTGAACGGATTTAAATGAAATTTGGCACACAGGTAGATAATAACCTGGAATAGCATATAGGCTACATTTATTCCGGATAAATTAGGCGATCCCGCGGGATTCACCAAAAAAATGTATAATGCAGCGGGCTACACGCAGCAGCTAGTAATATATAATTACTTTGACTCCTTTCTTTCTAAAAATTATTTTACAGTGGTGACGAGACCCTTGTTTGATGTTTTTGATGCAGTTTTGTGTATGATGAGGTTATTTTATGTATAAATGACACTTCTATTCACAGAGGTGGTCCTCCTTCGCTATACTATTATACTCCACGTGTAAAATAAGAACATTCAACACGGCGGAAGTGTTTTTTTTTTCTTCTGTAATTAGGTAGATACCTACATAGGTACCTACGTCGAACTCCTCACTATGGAGACTAGAAAAAAATGTAGGTAGGTACCTATTAATCTTTTTTTAATACATCTTTCGACAATTTATATATTGCTAGTTTATATTGAAGAAAATTACCTATTTTTTAAGATATATCACGATCTCGGACAAGACAGAGGCCAAAGATAGTTTGAGACCCGAGAAAGGACAGAGGGTAGTTTTTATCTAGGAAATCCCACGGGAATGGTAACTATGCGTGTAAAACCCAGGGATTGTGATAAAAAAAATCTACGCGGATGAAGTCGCGGGTACAGCTAGTATAAAATAATTTAGTAATGCGGGAATATTGAGGTGTATAACTTGGTAATATTATACACGTCAATGGGCGGGGATTATCCTAGGAACCCTAAGACTGAAGCGCTTCCGGCGCGCACAGCGCACTTGCGCTGTGTATGTAAATCAGTTTTCCTGTGTATGTAAATCCTTTGAGTTTCACACAAGGTGATTTTTCTGAGGACGTTTTTAATTGTCAGTTGCTTAGGAATACTACCTTTAGCGATTTATGCACTCAAAAGTTACAGGCAAAAGTATTTTAATTTTTTTTTTTAAATTTATAATTAAAAGTATTTTAATGATTTTAATTACATTTTATTTTTGCAAATTTCCAGTCGATTTAACGGAAAGATATATATGGCTACAACAATAAAAGCTGTTAACTAGACTCCAAAGAAAACGGATTCTCCTTTTTCACAATATTTTGAGAAAGAATGTTTTATCACATATTGCAATCGAAACTATCATGATTGAAACTTTTAAGTCATTTCGATATTTTGATTAAACAAGTTTTAACAAAACGTACAGATGGGAGAATTATCGCAGCAACAAAAACAATTTCACTTTCTGTAACTGGGCAAAGTATACGGCATTTCTTAACATGGCAAATATTTTGGGCTTGTCTACTTTATTTTTATTAAATGGGAATTCGTAAGCAACTTGATTTTTTTAACTAGACTCCAAAGATAATTGATTCTCCTTTTTCACAATATTTTGATAGTGAATGTTTTATCAAATATTGCAATCGAAACAGTCATGATTGAAACTTTTAATAGTCATTTCGATATTTTGATTAAATAAATTATAACAAAACGTACAGATGGCAAAATTATCGCAGCAACAAAAACATTTTCACTTTCTGTAACTGGGCAAAGTATACGGCATTTCTTAACATGGCAAATATTTTGGGCTTGTCTGTATTATTTTTATTAAATAGGAATTCGTAAACAACTTGATTTTTTTGAGAAACATGAAAGGAATGTTTTCGCTATCGTAGTATAACACAAGAAATAAGAACAAATTAATGCAACACCCGGTCAACCTTAGACTGAGATTGTCTAACAAAAATAAGATAAACGAGTCATTTGTTAGACTTTCGGTATACTATCACAACCAAATTCTATAAGAAATTATACAGCATTATAAAAATAAATGTAATGTTCCGTTGTTTTCTTTATTTTTACAATTTACCTATAGTCTATCTCGATGCCAAATTTCATCTAAATCTATTAAGCCGATATTGCGTGAAAGCAAAACAAATAAATATCGATTTTATGATATTACTAGTGACCCTTTCCTGCTCAATTTTCTCTACCTTACGAATTATTAGATTATATTTTAACAATTTTTCTTTAACATATGTCATTAGAAAGCAAACAAGCATATTATGTCTCACCTGATGGAAAGAGAAACCATAGCCAGAGGCAACAAAGATGTTAATGTGCGTTGCTATTTGTACTAATTCTTCAAACTGGAACACCTTACCTATTCCTATCACAATAACGTTGATTCTGGCATTCTGACAGAATCGACGTTATTGCGGTAGGAATAGGAAAGGTGGTGTTACCAAATACCCGAAGTGAGACATTCCTGAACTCTATCACCTAGTAGTCACGATAGTAGTGACACGTAATAGCCAACCGATCACCTTTTACGACCTGCCTTGCAGAACGGCAGTTGGTCTATTCTTCAATGGAGCCCCGACCAACACGAGGAAATGTTCATTTTGAATCTCTAGTTCTTATTATTCCTGTTCATTTCGTATATATATGCGCAAACTAATATTCCTAATTATTTTAGAATTTTCATGACCCACAGCCCACCTAGCTGTAAATATTAAACAATCGATAAACTTATCAAAGATGTCGACATGTGGGCATCACTAATTTTAGTTCCATGGACACTCGCATCGGCCTCCAGTGCCAAAATGACGATATTCAAATAGGCACAAAAATTTTTTGACATAAGTTCAGTGGTAATATTATACACGTCATTGGTACTGAGCAAAAGTACTTAACAGCGCTTGCAGCGCTTTTAACTACTTTGTTTTAACAATTAACTCGAAACGTATAAAAAAGAGTTTCAGCCGCTTTATTTAAAAAAAACAGTAGCAGTCGTGGGACTGCCGATAGAAGTGAAAACGGAACTATTAAGTTGAGAGTAATTAAAACTATATGCAAAACATAGCTATAGATATACTATTATCATTAGCATGTCGGTGACGCGAACCGAGGATTTTACCCTCTACCAAAACGCTCAACGCGCCTAAAGAAGTTTTCACTTCAAAAAAACAGTAGCAGTCGTGGGACTGCCGATAGAAGTGAAAACGGAACTATTAAGTTGAGAGTAATTAAAACTATATGCAAAACATAGCTATAGATATACTATTATCATTAGCATGTCGGTGACGCGAACCGAGGATTTTACCCTCTACCAAAACGCTCAACGCGCCTAAAGAAGTTTTCACTTCAAAAACCAGTAGCAGTCGTGGGACTGCCGATAGAAGTGAAAACGGAACTATTAAGTTGAGAGTAATTAAAACTATATGCAAAACATAGCTATAGATATACTATTATCATTAGCATGTCGGTGACGCGAACCGAGGATTTTACCCTCTACCAAAACGCTCAACGCGCCTAAAGAAGTTTTCACTTCAAAAAATCTTTTGCCCGACCACGGGCCCAAGGAACTTATATACGATAACTGGAATTACTACGAAGCAATATTTGAAAGACAAAAATGTACTTTATTTCGTTACTCATAAAGTTGACATTTGTTTCTTACTTAACAGTGGGGAAAAACGTTCTGAGCAAGACAACGACATGAGTGGATGTTGTCCCTTTCTTGCAATTGCCAGTGTAAATAAAACTTTCGAATGGTAGATTTTTATATATTCGTTAATCGTTAGATCCCTTTTATTCATACACTTCGATAGATACATTAGCATAAAATGTATTGTAATTAACATAGTGAGTTCTAAAGTATGCTTATTTTAATTATTACGTAATTACTTATGCAATGCAAAAACTGTTTCGCAAAGTAGTAGAATTACTTAGTAGTAATTTGCAAACTACGCATGGCCACACTTATATATATGGCGATTAGCGCTTTATTTAGTAGAAAGAGATACACTCCACCCATGTCGTGGTACTCTTCGGGACGATTTTGAAGCGCGTGTAAGTATTCCGGGTAGAATATAACTTCCTTGCACGGGCCCGACTATCATGGAATGTTTTTTGATAGATACCTAGAGGTACCTACATACTTCATGGTACCTACCATGAATTATTAGGTATAGGGCACCTAGTACCTACCTACTTTTGTCCACGGAGTTGGTCTTCCTTTCTAGACTCTATGATATGAAGCGGTTTTCGATTGTCAGTGTTGCAACTAAGAAAAATATAAACATTTACTTTGGCCCGAGCTCCAACTATCGATAGGTACTTACCAAGGAAGTTACATTCTACCCGGAATGTCCACACGGGCTTCGAAATCGTTCGAAGAGTACCACGACATGGGTGGAGTGTGTCTCTTTTTACTAAATAAAGCGCCAATCGCCATATGTAAGTGCGGCCATGCGTAGTTTGCAAATAACTACTAAGCAATTCTACTAATTTGAGAAACAGTTTTTGCATTGCATAAGTGATTACGTAATAATTAAAAGAAGCACATTTTAGAACTCACTATGTTAATTACAATACATTTTATGCTAATTTGTTTATCAACGTGTATGAATAAAAGGGATTTAACGATTACCGAATATGTAAAAATCTACCATCTAGATAGTTTTATTTACACTGGCAATTGCAAGAAAGGGACAACATCCACTCTTGTCGTTGCCTTGCTCAGAACGTTTTTCCCCTCTGTTATGTAAGAAACAAATGTCAACTTTATTTGCTACGAAATAAAGTACATTTTTATTTTTCAAATATTGCTTCGTAGTAATTCCAGTTATAGTATATAAGTTCCTTGGTTCCTATGTAATAGACAATACCTATTTAATTCATTTTGGAAAAAAAAAGAAATAGTACACACTATTTTAATTTTACTTAAACGTTGTAAAATAAAGTTAACTATATAATATGTGAGTAAACGTATTCATAAATATTTGTTTTTACAAGATATATTTTCAATTTTAGGTAATTCATTTTCAGAAGTGTTATATTAATTTACTTTTAGATTTACCTTATAAGGTGCACGTGAAACGAAACGTTAAAGTGAATGTACCCATCAGCAAGAGAATGACAAATTAAAAAGTTTTATTTTTCTTAGATTGGTATGAGATTTTATTGATTGTTTTCTTTCAAGATTTTCGGCCAGACGGCGACTGAAACTGCAAGTTACTGTGATATATTTATTTTCAATAATTAAATATTCTTATTAAACCAATTAAATGAGCAGGGATATCAAGTTATGTCTATAAGTAATGGAAGGTACAGAACTGGGTGGCGACCAGCAATTCTGTTTGAGATGGAACAATTTTCAAGCGAATATAACTTCTCAATTCGAAGCACTGCGCGATGATGAGGACTTCGTGGATGTCACACTGGCATGCGAGGGACACAGACTTGAGGCCCACAAAGTGGTCCTCTCGGCATGTAGCCCATATTTCAAGGAATTATTCAAAGTAAGTTTATCATTCGCTCCCCACACTTTGATGTGTCACCAATCACCATTACAATGACTCTAGTGAAAGTTGTTATGTATAAAACACTTGATCTACTTACAAATGCCATGTCTCACGATCCGTTTAAGTATTCGTGATTTCATTATTGGTACCTACTTTAGAATTCTGTTTCACAATTTCTAATTAATGCATTACTGCTGGGTTTAATAAATCATTTTATTAAAAAACACTACATTGTCATTGTCAAAAGTTGTTTATAGTTTCTGTATATTTTCATTTCATTTTTTTTTTGTGGTAAAAGTTATAAAACTTTCCTTCTAACCATATCTTTATTGATTCATAGTATTTGCTATCTATCAAACAATTATGAATAAAGTATAGTACCTAATATTAACAGTGAACCTCTAAAACACACTGAATATTCAAATGAGTTTACATAGAATTTGGCATGTTAGTGAGATGGCTCCAAAATACAATAGTTTTCTTCCAAATATATCTTTATTGGTGCATAGTATCTACTGTTTATCAAACAATAATAAAGTACGGTAATATTAGGAGTGAACATTTAAAACACACTGGATATTTGAAGTGTTTAATTAGGAATTTGGCATGCCTGTGAGATAATCAAACAATAATGAATAAAGTATGGTAATATTAGCAGTGAACATTTTAAAACACTGGGTATTTAAAGCAATTAACTAGGAATTTGGCATGCTAGTACATATCTTGTAAATACAGTACAAAACTTTCCTTACAGACTGTGCGTTATTGGTGCAAAGTATCTACTATTTATCAAACAATAATGTATAAAGTATAGTAATATTAGCAGTGAAAAAATCTAAAAAGCCTGAATATATAATGTGATTATCATGGAATTTGGCATGCCAGTGAGTTAACTCCAAAATACAATATTTTTTGTATTGTTATAGGTAGCTAATTTTCATATTTGTTTTAATGAATAGCAGAATGTTAAGAATCTTTACAATATCAAATAATTTAATGTAACATTAATCATGGTAAGGTTCAGTTCAGTATGTTATTTATTGTAGATAAAGACACACTTAAGATAATTACAAAAACTTAAATAAACAATTACCTAAGTATAAAAATGATAACACTTTGTCATTTTGATTAGTCGCTCTAAATTATATAGGAATGCTAAATTATGGTTTTGAACTTCATTAATTTTGTTTTGGTCAATAATAAATATAAATATAGTATTGAATCCATAAGTTCTGGATGTTGTTATTCAATGTTTACTAATTATAATTATAAACACAGTATATTCTATTAATTATTAAGGAATGACTAACTTGAATGACAATTATGACTTATTTGTTGTTGTTTGTATCCATAATTTAAATAGTAACATACTTTATTCCTATCAGTTAAGCATCCTAGTTCCATGTTGTGTTATTTATGTCCATAGTATATGTTAATTGATAAAGCGTGCAGTGTTGATGCTACACTACATGCGCAGTGTGATCCATAAGCTTTGTTTATTTAACATTTGGAGCACACTCCTTACCCAGCAAGGGAATTTGTGGTTATATTTTGTTATTTAATAATTCATACACTTTATAACTTATGAGATATTTAAAACTAACACGAAACAAACGGAACTGTTAAATGTGATAATATAGGATTTCTTAGTTTGACAAGTTTTTAAATTCCATTGTAGTATATTTTGTTTACAAGTATGAATGATAAAATGTGAAGCATTTTTGAATAATGTTTTATGTTGACAAGTTATAAATCTATAATACTATAGTAGGTCATATTTTGATGTATAAAACTGTTATACATATTAATTTTTATTTACTGTTATGCAGTTAATAATTTAAAATTTCGGTATTATGGAGTAGCTGAATTTTTAAGGAATCACTTATTTATTTAAAAGGTTTGTTTTGCTAATGTCCACTAAATTGAGTGATACCAGATTTTTTGACTAGTGGTTTACTATCCATAATAAATCATCAGAATAAAGTGATGGAGCTAGTCAATTTTCTCCTTGGATTTCTGTCATATACACAAATCAGATAAGGAAGACATAATTTGTGATGATATTATCATTTTGTAATGGCTGAGGTTTTCATATCTAACTGTTGTTTTGTAACAACTTAAATTGTACCAGTTTTATTTACATTACAACTAGCTGCAGTGTGCAGCCCGCTGCATTATAAAAGCTTTTAGTGAATCCTGCGGGATCACCTAACTTTTCCGGGATAAAAAATAGCCTATGTGTTACTCTGAGTCTTCAGCTATCTATATACCAAAATTCATCGTAATCGGTTCAGTAGTATTTGCGTGAAAAAGTAACAAACATCCATACATACATACAAACTTTCGCATTTATAATATTAATAGGAATTAGTAGGATATTTTTGTCTTAAATTTGTAATATTCATGATTTTAAGTATGCTATTGTAGCATTTTGATATTCAAACCGGTACAATACCAAATATATAACTTAGTAACAGTTTACTTGTTAAAAAAATAGTATTTGGTTTAAAAATTATTGTGTTCAATTTACATTTCAATCGTTATTATGTTTGAATATAATTTATTTAAATAGTACTTAGCTACTGCAATGTCTTTAATATATTGGAGTTATCATTGGCAAAACCACTAAAAGTAATCTCTGGTTGTGGATAGTCTGTAATATTTTGTCAGCATAGTTAATTTATGCTGTACTAGTAAAAATTCCCTCTTATCTTTTAACTGCTACTGGGCAAAATCTCTTTTTTTATATTTTTTATTTTTTTTTAAATAAGACCATTTGTTTCAATATGGAGGGAATGTAAATAGATCATCTATTTACATTGCCTCCGCATTCTAAGGAATGTAGATATACAAATTACAATTTTATGCCAAGAAGACCCAAATCCTCATATAGTCAGGGACAATGAGTATATGTATAGTGTTAGACCTTTGCCTATGTTTGCCTGGGACATGGGCGTAAAGTTTTTTAGGGTTCTGTACCTAAAGGGTAAAACGGGACTCTATTACTAAGCCTCCACTGTCTGTCCCTCTGTCTGTCTGTCACCAGGCTGTATCTCATAAACCGTGATAGCTAGAAAGCTAAAATTTTCACAAATTATGTATTTCTTTTGCCGCTATAACAACAAATAGTTTCTAAAAATAAAAAAATTAAAATATTATACATACAATAAATGTGTTTTTTCGTGTTTTTTAAAGATGCTATGAAGCACTTTGTGCGTAAGTCGCACTTAGCCGGTTTTTTGTATACCATAATAAAAGAAATGCTTAAAATTATTAATTTTGAGTATAGTACTAAAAATATCTAATACAAACATGTTGATCTTTGAAATCACTTTATTTAGATCACAAATAAATAATGTGCAGATTTTTCAATTTCATAACAGCTCATGGTTAAATGGTGCACTTGTCTATATTTTTTACATACAGAATTTGATATAATCATTATTTAATGGGAGTTATTAAGCTAATTAAAATAATGACTATATCATTAGATTATTATTATTGAACCTATTAGTTTTGTAATATTAATAATTGTTTTGAACTGTGTTTCTGTATGGCATTATGGCTTTCTTAGTAATTTAAAAACTACTTTAGAATGTATTACATAATCGGTAAATAATAAGTATATTTATTATTTACTGATTATGTATTAAATATACACATTATATTGTCTAGATGTTATATTAAACAAAAAAAATGTTTCTACCTCTGTCCGTTTTAGACTTGTGACAACCAATGTGTCCTAAACCAGTTTCGTTTGACAATAATTCAAAGATGGTTTTAAACCACTGTAGGCTGCTTTTTTACCCACACACACACACACATTTCCAATCTGGTAGTAGCTTAGTTTGATTTGTGTTTGATTTGTGATTTATACCACGTGTCTATGTCCCAGACTTGTCACATAGGTTTCTTTTTATTATGTAAAAATTAATTGCTCCCATGAGATCACAATTTCTTTATCACACAGCAGGCTGCAGAGAGCAGTTAGCAAGCAAAATATCATAGAAAATAAAAAATAATTGGCTAAGAAATTTCAAAGCTATGTCGAAAACACATTTCAAAATCTTTCATCAACGATAACTCCCAAAGGATGTACCGATTTTGATGCAATTAATGCAGTTAACACAGTTTTTTTAAAGGAAGGAGCTGATTAGATTTGGTAATCGGTGCATTAATCTGGAAGTTATAATAAAGAAATATTGTTTTGCAAATTTTTTTGAGGTTTTTCAAAATTTCTCAAAATCACCAACCAAATTGGTTCTTATTTTTAGGAAATTTAAGTTAAGGGGAATCCAGTCGAATGCCATCAACCGAGTTTCGATCGGTCAAGCCTTTCAAAAGTTATGAGATGTTTACATACACATATACACACATACACACACACACACACACACATATACCGTCCTAACATATATTATCAATTTTTCCCTTTTTTCTGGCACTTTTCCTTTAGCCTGGAAGACAGCTCACGTTATCCCTCTACCTAAAGTTCTAGCTCCTACTAATTTCTCTCAATACCGCCCTATATTAATCCTTCCATATTTGTCCAAGGTTTTGGAACACATAGTCCACACACAGTTTACCGCTTACCTGCGGGATAATAATTTGTTGAATCCCTATTAGTCTGGTTTCCGTTCGGGGCACAGTACTGTAACTGCTCTTGTCAAAGTTACTGATGACATAAGACAAGCTATTGGCAATAAACAACTTACTTTATTGATTCTCTTAGACTTCACTAACGCCTTCAACTCTGTGGACTTTGATGTGCTACTTGGTACTCTACGATCACTGAACCTTTCCCCTGCGTCTTTATCCTGGTTTGACTCATATCCCGAAGATTGTTCTCAATGTGTTCGTTTCGAGGATTCTTTCTCTAGTTTTAGTAAATTAATAGCTGGTGTTCCACAGGGGGGTGTTCTATCTCCACTCCTATTTTCCGTGTTTATCAACAGGATATCTAATATCATATCATCCAGTTTCCATTTATACGCGGATGATCTGCAACTGTATCGCCATTTTTCTGCTCCGGATGTTTTTGATGCAATCAGGGCTATGAATGAGGATCTGTTACGTATTCACTCTTGGGCGGAGTCATTTGGTTTATTGGTGAATCCCAAAAAGTCACAGTCTTTAATTATTGGTAGTCGTTTTTCACGTGCACATCTTGAAAATGTTAATGTTCCTGATTTAGTATATAGCAGTAGTGTTATACCATATAGGAAATCGGCTAAAAACCTTGGTCTAATTATAAGTGAAGATTTCTCTTGGAATGCTCATATTTCAGAAGTATGCAAAAAAGTTCATTACACCTTTCATTCCATCAAACGTTTACAAAGATTTCTTCCTTTTAAAACAAGAGTTTTTTAGTGCAAACACTAATGTTTCCTTTTTTAGCCTATGCTGATATTTGCTATCCAGACATCACTGAAGAAGGCCTGAGTAAACTTGAGCGCCTACAGAATGTAGGAATTCGCTTTGTGTTTGGTTTGAGAAAATTTGACCATATTTCCAATTTTAGAATGCAACTCAAGTGGCTTCCTATTCGGGAGTGCAGGAACACTCATACGCTTTGTCTTCTTTATAATATTTTATTTAACACAAACTCTCCATACTATCTTCGTGAACATTTTAATTTTCTATACGATTTTGACTCAAATTGTCGTTCACATTTACCCTGAATTTTACAATATGCATCACATTCTTTCATATTTTATGGTAACTCTTTCACTATCAACTCTGTGAAACTTTGGAATTCACTTCCTTTTCATATCAGGAGTAGTCAGTCAATAGTAAATTTTAAAAAGACATTAAAGGAATTTTACCTGTCTGCATAATTTTTCAATAAAAGGGCACAGTAAAGTATTATTTATTATTCATAGTATTAAGTTAATTAAAATAAGAATTTGTAGTTTTTCTTTTGTCTTTAAATTGTATGTTTCTACATTAATAATTTGTACACTGTATGTTCTACATTTCTTTTACGCATTCTCATTCTTTTGGGTTTGCTGGAAGAAATCTCTTTCAGAGATAAGCTCGCCTTTTGTAAATAATTACAAATTAAAATGTAATATAACTTTTAAGTGTACAATGAAGTATTAAATAAATAAATAAAATAAAATATACACACATACATACAGACATACTGACAATATCGTACTGTCGTGAAAATAGTCGGGAAATGTTCCTAGGCCCTCAAAACGTGGAGATCTGGTGAAATAAGTGGATATCCATATCTCAAAAATTACAGAAACTATTTTGAGGTAATTTAGATTTATTCCCTATGTTGAAATACACCTGATTTAAATCAAACAGTCAACAATCTTAATATTTAATATGGCTTTTAGTTTCCAAGTAATTTATGGACAAATATATAAACATACATACATGCTTGGAAGCCTAAAATAGAATTTATGCTTAAATACTATCCAATTCTAACAATGTCACATACATACAGGTCCAACTGATAACCTGCTTTTATGAAATCAATTATAAATCAAACTAGAATTTTAACTTCAGTTTATCCTTAGAAAGCGGAAAGGATACAAACCCATCACTAAAATTTGAGTAAAAGTTATACTGGAATTTTACACACAAGAAGAAAGCCCTTGCTTTATGAGTTGCACTGCCCATTTAATACCTGGTCACTAGATCTGTGAAAATTTAATATGCAAATCCTTTTTATGTTTGCATAACTAACATTGCTTAGTCATAATGTGTTACAATACTTTGAACAGATATATTTTAATCTATATTATAAATGCGAAAGTATGGATGAATGGATGTTTCTTACACAACTATGCAAAAACGGCTGAACCGATTTGAATGAAATTTGGCACAAATGTAGATGATAATAGTTTGACTGCCCTGTTGGTCGAGTGGTGACCGACCCTGACTACGCAATCAACGGGGCTTGGGTTTGATCCCTGACGGGAACAAGCATTTGTGTGATGAGCATAAATGTTTGTATTTCTGGGTTTGGGTGTTTATTAAATATATTCTATATATATATATATATATATACATATATATATATATATATATATATATATATATATATATATATATATATATATATATATATATATATATATATATATATATATATATATATATATATATATATATATATATATATTTCTATGTATTGGTATCTTTGGCTAACACCCATAACACAAGCAAATAAATTTCTTACTTTGGGGTTAGATCAGTAAGTGTAATTTGTTCTGTGAATATTAAAAGTAGCACATAGGATAGTTTTTATCTTGGAAAAATAAGATTTTTCTCAATTTCTCAAAATTTTGTGGTTCAAGTTGGTTCTGATTATTGAGAAGTCATGTCAAGTACACACACACACACAAATATACATACAGATATAATAACCCCATTGCGAAAATAGTTGGAAAATGTTTCTATGACCGTATATTTAGATGAATGGCTAGATTGATATATTTTACTCTTTTATATATCTACTAGCTGTGCCCGCGACTTCTTTCGCGTGGAAAAAATTCTAAAATAAAAACTCGCATAGTTCCTGTTCCCGTGGGATTTCCGGGATAAGAACTATCCTATGTCCTTTCTTGGGTCTCAAACTATATTTGTACCAAATTTTATCCAAATCGGTTCAGTGGTTTGGCCGTGAAAGCGTAACAGACAGACAGACAGACAGACAGACAGAGTTACTTTCGCATTTATAATATTAGTATGGATAGTATGGATATATATAAAATCAATCCCTATTTTCTCTGGTCACGACATCACGCCTGAATGGCTGGATCAATTTCGGTAATTTTTTTTGTTCTGTTTGTAATTGTAAGGAGAAGGTTCTTATAAAAGAAAATATTAAGAAAATTGCGCAGAAAATTAAAAAATTTAAGAATTATTAACCACCATATAAATTTTAATCCCGTAGACTTATATAAATTAAGTGACACGTTGTTTGTCCGCTATGGATTTCTAATATGAAAGGCCAAACAACAGTTGCTGGGTCAGCTAGTACGTATTATATTTTTTTATGCTGTTTCAGAATAATCCATGTCCTCATCCAATAATCTTCATGCGCGATTGTGAGGTATCCCACATTCGCGCGCTTCTGCAGTTTATGTATGTGGGACAGGTGAACATTGCACAAGCACAGCTGAGCGCCTTCCTACGAACTGCAGACGCGCTACAAATAAGGGGCCTCACAGACTGTTCACAGCACAACGATAAAGTATATATAACTATAATTCACTTTCAATGATATTAATATTTAAGCTAAACACATGTTTTATAATGTATTTTTGTTATAGAAAGTCAATCGAAAATCTCCCCCATCCCAGTTACGTAATTTACTTAGCGCCAAGCCGTCACAGTCTACCTCCTCTTCCAAAGCCGCAAGCCAAAATGTGGAATCATCCCCTGCCGATGATCTTGAAATGGGCGCGACGAGTCGCCGTTCAGAGAGAAATTCTCCCGACGTTGCCAGAAATAATCTCAGCGAAGAAACTTCCTTTCAAACTTCTAGTCAAACGAGGCCTAATAACGATGACTTTAACCAAACCTGTAACTACCCTAGTTTGAGGGTAAAAACTGATCTCGAAGCGACTGAAATTAACAATGAAGAAAACGATAACCTAATGGATCCTGGGGATCCCGAAAGAATGGAAAAGTGCCAAGAATTTAGTGCATCAGACCTGCTCGAACCTAAAATGGAAGTTATGGAGCAGGAGGTCAGCGATGAGGAGCGGTCTAATTATCCGCAAATGTATTACAATGAAAATAATGCATTAGCGAATCCTTTCGCAACTCTACAAGGTACCTTAACATTTATTCAACTTTTCTTTTTCATAAAGCTAGATTTACTGTTTTTGAAGTGAAAATACTTTGTATACATGAGAAAAAGTCTTGTGGCGACCCCTCGTTTCAGAAAGAAACCGTGTAATATTTAAAGTTTTTTATGTCCGATTGTGATGTCCTAATTGCATTTAAATTTGTTTATCTGTTTGTTTTAAGACTCGACTTTGTGCTCCAATCAAAAAAAGATAATATATGAAAAAATATTTTTTCACAGCATAGACATTGTTAATGTTTTTGTAAACATTAATGATGCTCCAATTGACAACCATAGATAGAAATAGGAGTTATTATACAGAACAAATATTTTATTGATATTCGACAACCATCGCCAATAGTCACAACATATAATGGCTTGAAAGACTGATTTTACCTGCATAACTACTCTGGCTACCTCACCTTTCAAACCAGAACACGACTGACAAGCGCCGACGTTGTGGTGATTAGAATCGTTAAGGTAGTAGCGTCAATCTGGAAGAGTCTTCGCCGATCTCTACCACTTAGTTATATAAGTACATAATATACACATATTTTAAAAATACCCCCATTTTGTATACAGGTAACATAGATCTCATGGCCGGTATGAAAATGGAGCTGCGGGACGATAATTCTGAAGGTAATTGTTATGTTATTCACATTGAAGTCATTACACGCACACGTCGAGTCGGACAGCCGCGCCCCCGGCGACCCTCTTTCATATTAAATGTCGGTTGCGAAGAGAGCGCGCGTGGTCTCGAACTGAGTCAGGTGCTAGGCGCGCGGGTGTCGGGCCGACGCGACGCCGCCCCGCCCCACCTCCGCCCCACCTCCGCTGCCACTGCCGAGCCAATGCGACACAGCGCCACACATTATACATACGGCATTCGCTAATAGGATCACCTTGACGCTTTAGACTATGTTTTTACTTGAAAATTTGACTTTATATTGTAAATAGAGTTAGTACGAGTAAAAAAAGTAAGTAGGATAAATTTGAACACGAATGACACGTAAACAATGATTCGTAACTTAAGTCATTGACCTAATTTTATCACACCTGAAGTGTGTTTATATATGCATATAAACATTATGCATATGCATGCTTATGTTTTCAATGATTATGAACTACTTTCAATGACTATGAAGTTACTATGAACTTATTTTTGTACATGGGTCACAGAGATAGAAAAATTTATAAATTAAATGATTTAATTGCTCTATTGAACACGCCAATTGTGATAAGTGTTTAAATGTATGTACAATCCTTATCATTTTTACCGAAGAAAGTAATGAATAAGAAATACAATTTAAAAAATTTTTGAATTCCACTATTTATAAATCAACCATTTAATATTTAATGCATCCGAAATAAAGTGCTACAGTTGACTATTTCAATGAGCCAATGATAGAGTAGATTTTGATCCTACAAAATCTTGGATCAAAATATTTGGGTAAGAGAAAATTAGGATCCTATAAGTTGTTTTATCAGAGTATTAGGGTAGAAGGATATTAGAATTGTATAAGTTTTTGAATCATTACTTTCGAGTAGTGGAATTTAGGATCCTATTTTCGGATTAGAGTACTCGGGTATGAGGTTATAGGAATCCATAAAGTTCCTGGATCAGATTGTTGAGGTAGTATGATATTAGGTTCCTGTAAGTTTTTGGAACAAAATAATGTTGTATTTGGATTCCTATACTTTCTTCGATTGATATTAGAATATAGGTTATTGGATCAGATTGTTCAAATAGTATGGTATTAGGATCCTATAAGTACTAGAGTCAAAGAACTCGGGAAGTGGAATATTATGATCCTAGAAGTTCTCGGATCAGAGTATTAAGTTAAAAGGACACTAGCTTTTGACCACAGTTTCGCTCATGTTAAATTAATTTTAGGGAACTGGGGGGTTAGAAAGAGCCAAAAAGTAGCCTATGTCACTCTCCATTCCTTTAATTATCTCCACTTAAAAAATCACGTCAATTCGTTGATGAGTTTTGCCGTGAAAGACGGACAAACAAACACACTTTCGCATTTATAATATCAGTATGGATTAGAATGTTATAAGAAGTCGAATAACAGTATCCAGATAGTCGGATAGTAGTGGTGTCGAGCGGGATCCTATTAGCGGGCGGGTGGGTCGGGTGGGGCGAGGCGGGAGTGTCGGTGAGGCAGTGGTCGGGCGCAGTGCGATGGTGGTGTTGTTGGCAGCGGGCGGTTGCGCGGGCGGCGTGCGGTGCGCGCAGTGCGGCCGCCGGTACTCCAACGCGTCCAACCTGCGGCAGCACGTGCGGCTCATCCACGAGGCGCAGCCGGTGGCGTGCGTCACGTGTGGCCGCTGCTTCAAGACGCCGCTGTACCTGCGCCGGCACACGCTCGCGCAGCACGCGCCGCGCTCGCTGCCGCCCCCGCACACTCCGCGCTCGCTGCCGCCCCCCGCGCACCCCTCGCCGCGCTAGCGACCCCGCCCTTCGCGCGCGCGCGCTCTCAACGCGTTACACTATTCACAATATCTAATCCGATCAACCAATCGCAACTAGGACTGTTGATAAAATATCGATATATCGAAATATCGATACTTTTTCGATATATCAAACTCCGATATTGATATATTTAAAAATATCGATATATCGAGAATTCGATATTAAAAAAATATCAACAGTCCTAATCGCAACTTTTTCTGAGATCAATATAAAAAGTTGTGTATATCTCCTAGAAGAAATAACAGGCTTTAATATCTCGATTAAACACTCTTTTCGCGACAACTTTTTGTTTTTGTACATTTCGCCTTATCAATGGTGTATAAATTTGTTAAGGTAGAACCATATTTTTTTAATATTCTGATTTGTAGAAGAAAACTTGACTTTACATCAAAAGTCAATTTTACCCTACAAATCAGTATATAATAAGGCGAAGTCACATCGAAATAGCATCAGGCGCTTAATCTTATTCTTGAGTCTCCTTAAATGTGTAAATAAACCCTTTTATTATTAATGAATAACTCTTTATATTGATCAATTTAACGGCCAAGATAATGTGAATAGTTTTTTTTATACTACCATTCAAATGATTTATAAGACCGCGTGAAACAAGTAATGCGTGATTAAAAGTTGTATCTGTAAACGAAACAGTCTGAAATGCTGAATTTGGAGCCATTACTCATTTTAACATGAAATGATGTACGCCACGCAACTCAAAGAAAATTCTTTAATCATGTGGCGTGGCATGTTGACAAAACACCACTATTAAGATGGTCTAATAATCGGAAATACATCACGTCATTAAATTTGTAGAGAAGTTGTATTTAAGGGTCGTTACTTGTATGATCAAATATTAAAATGAAATCAAATTAAACCGAAACTGACTCCACTTTCTGGTAAATCAATTATTCAAACGTTTCAAACCAATGCCATAAGTAAAACTAAAGGTTTTACAACAAATTAAAATGTTTTTATATTTTTCTTAAGACTATATTTTCGTGATATTCACTTCACTTTTACTGCGCATACAGCTAATTTGTAAGTTTTGTCATGGGGTGGTTGTTTGAAATTTGAATGACAGTATAAAAATAACCGATGCGTATCAGCCTATATCCTAACTCTCACTTCGATTTTTCGTTTATTGATGTTGATTAGTTTTTTTACGCGTTTTTGTTTACGCATTTGAATAGAGGGTCTGAGAGACAACATTTTCAAAGAAGTATATTTAAATTTCTATCATATTCTAATTTTAAAAAAAAGCTAGCAGTTTGGGAAAAAACAACACTCAAAGAAAAAATATCTATAAAACCCACTGCTCCTTAAGTAGCTCCTTAAGTAAAGAAGTCCCTTACTTCTGATAAAATAAAAAAAAAGCTTTTACATTCCGAATATACATATAACACAAAATTTCGCTTATCTAAATATATTGCGCATTTACTTAAATAGACTGCCTGTTAGTCAAAGCGTTAACCTATTTGACTTAAGTCTTGAGGACTTTTGAGGTTTGATCCTCGGGGCGGGTAAAAGTGTTATTGAATTTTTTAAGAGGTTTTTCTCAAAAAGTCTGGCAGTGGTTTGCTAACACCCCCGTGCCTCAAGCAAAAGTTTAAAGTTTGGGCCTGGTTCTTGCTTGAAATAAATGGTTATAGTTATAATGTCGGTAAAATGCGATGGTGGGAATTACCACCCATTTCGCCATCCGATGAACCGGTGAATCGTGGTGATCAGAAAGTCTTTTTACGTTCGATTCCCCCTCCAGGAGCAAGGCAAACCTTCAAGAGTACCGGCTTGATAATCCTTAATTTTTTTAACTTAATAGTATTTGAGTATTAACAATTTAGCAAATAAGGAGAGTCTAGACTCAATCATAGACAAAATTATTTTCATCTTAGTCGAATTGAAGTCTAACTTTGATAACAGAAAGCTTTTAAGTTTTACTTACTCTTTCAAGTGAATTTAAATAATCTAAATTGTACAAACTACCACTGAGTTAATTGACTGACTTTAGAAATTAAATTTCCAAAGACTATTTGTAATTATTTGTGTTTACTTGAAATTAATTAAATGGGAGAAAAAATTCTTACTATCATACCTCTCGGACCCTTGTTCTTTGACGAAAAACAATGGATATGTTTAAATTTGTTAAATGCCAGAAAAAGTGATGTTTGTTGAGGAGTACTTTTGTATGTCTTTGTTAAGAGAGTTAATATCGAAGACTGGCTGTAGATATATTTATATCTAGTCTGTGATCGGAGTTCGCCGGGGGCCTATCTGCCGTCACAACTATCCGCTTATTGCGTGCCTTTCATGTTGTACCGAGTGCCAGAACGAGTCGCTTCAACGAGACTCTTTTGAACATTTATTTTTTTATAAATATAACAATAATGACGATTCTATTATATACAAGGTTTATTAGCCGAATATACCGTAATGTAATTATTTCACGGAATATGTTTTAAGGCCTATTTTACAATATACGGCTAGTCGCGAAGGAACACCGCTAGCGGCTAATTCTATAAGAATGTCTATGGATCGCGAGTTCTTTTTTGCTCTTAATCGATATTGTAAATATGTTTAAAAAAAGAAAATTTGCGGTGGTTCCTCCGTCCACAAGCAGTTTGTACAAAATAGGCCAAAGAATAGCAATAATTCTTAAGTTCAAGTCTCGTTTAAGGAATCGTTTGAGTACCTTCCTTTTTGACAATAGACTGATTGTTGTTATAAAGCATTAGTTGCGACCGGTGCTCATTTATCATAGGTTATTTACAGGTTACATATACACACCTACGTTATACACTTTAGCTATCCCAAACGACTCACTTCGTCGCCGACATTAATAAACATGTATTTTCTTAATAGACTGTAGTTGTTTTGTACCGAAAATGCAATGAAATGAGTCGTGGTTGTCCGTTTTTCTTGTCTTTATCACGGATCGAGTACGCGCGCCGTGATGAATAACAATAACAATAGTGATATTTTTATAAACAATAGTATACCTTTACACAGATGTTATATTGTTGAGTGATTGGACGGCTCCCGGTCATAGTTTGTAATTAATTTCACATGTTACGATTAATATTTGATATCTTCAGATTTAAGCAAAGAGTTAAACAGATTCATAATAGTAATTGTTAACTATGTAATTAACATTGCCATAGTTGCCATGATTTCAGTGTTGTGCTGAAAGCCGTATATTAAAATAAGATTAGCATGTAGGAAAAAATGTAAATTCTCTTCATTTTGATACAACCGCGGTGGTGAAGGTTTGAGTGATATTTTAGAAAAGGTTGCCATTTAAAAAACCATCTAGTCATTAAAAATCAGCAATTAGGAGACGTGCGAGGATTAAGAATGTTTAGGGTTGTGAATTACAATATTAGTTATTTTTTTTAAGAATTCGAATGTCTAAATGTAAGATCTCATTTTGTATCTTTTCGTTCTTGATCTCAAAAATGCCTTTATATATTATCTTATACAAGCGTATTTAAATATCAATAAATATTGTTTATAGATTCGCAATAAATATAAAAGTGATGAAAATATTGTATTTCTATATAAAAACACATATAATAAAGCGCCACGATTTTTTTATTGTATAATAACATATCCATAACTCTTTTGTCCTAAAAAATGACAAAGAATCTCCTGTTATTTTTTACCAAATTTTTATTTATAAAATATATTAAAAACATCTACAGCTTATATTTATTAACAGTTATATAGCACAGAGATGTCGTTTACAGTTAGTATATAAACAAATATATTTGTGTTCAAGATGATATAAAATCAAATAGATTTGCTGTTTTACAATGTAAATAAAATCTATATCTAAACCTATTATAATGTTTTTTCGTTAAAATAATGTCTGCTTTGCTTCTAATTTTTCTGAAGTAAGTGCCATTTTATAAATTTTTCAATAAATCGAGACTAAATCTCATGTACATACACTTTAAATTTTATACCTGCGTATAACGGGCATATGCAATAAATCAGTCAATTTTGAAGTTTTGGCTGTTTATTAAGGTAGCCCAACACTATGCGGAATTTAACGAAACTATATAGTCATATATTTTATACATATTAAGTAAAAGTACCTATTTATATAATAATAGGCAATTGCATACAGATACATGATATGTAGTGGCCTTTAAGAATATGCGCCACCCCAACAAAATATTCGCCACAGTAAAACTGTTTTGTTATGTCAGATAGGTATTCATATTAATGTACTTTAATTACTAATCACTTTTTACAGAAAACAGAAATCATAATATCTTTATTATTATACGGTAATACTAATTTTTAAATTATTTCTTATGCGAGTTAAATAACGAAAAAATTGGAATTATAAATACCCCTATTGGTCTGGGCTCCCTTTGAAGAATAGACCATTCACCTGGCTAGGCAGTTTGTAAAACGTGAACGATTGGCCAATCATGTCAATACAGATATCAGAAGTACTTTATTCAATAAAACTTTTTACAAGTTATTTGACGTGTCAACATTTTTTTAAACTATATCGGCACGGAAATGCGGCCACACACCATCGCCTTACTTACTTCTTCGTGCGGCAATAGGTTCAATACTCGTTACTGTCGTGTTCCGGTATGAAGGGTAAGATAGCCGGTTAACCTATGCGTGTGGTAATACCATCCGACCACACGGGATATCCACGCACCATTAACACCTTCAGTATCTTTAGACGATGGTTGTCTTACCACCAGGAGATCCATCTGATTGCTATCCTATGATGTATGATGTAAAAATGAATCCCAGCATAAGGGACCATTGAATATAATATGTTACACTGCAAAATTTAAATTATAAATGTAGACAATTAAATGTTTTTGTTTTTATCCCGTCCATTGAAATTTATAATTATCTAATTTTTAAATAGTTATAAATTATGTGTATTGTATAAATCTATTTGTCACATAGGAAGCTTATAATTGATTATATTTATAACCCAACAATTAGATGATTGCAAATATGTTACTTATATATTGATGTTTATTCCGCATAGTGTGCCGTAACATTATAATATTGCAGACAACGTTATATTATAAATTATGCACTAAAATCTAATCATATTCGTCTGTGCAAACGCTTTGCACGGTGTTAAAACTTCATCTATGTACATAATTGTATGTAATTTTTTTACTAAATCATAAAATAAAGTATTGCGAATACAATGTGATTTTTAATAGAAAACATTATCATTAGTAAAACAAGTTTAATAGTTAATATTTTATCGCATAAAATGAATAAAATCGTTTTCATATTTACATGTATTAATTAGCTAGCGTTCATTAATTTTTTTTAAATCACACGGTTTAAGAAATTTAATTCAATTATCAGCTTTTAGTTAGCTACATATCTAGTTGCGCTAACGGCCATTATACTAATTATTCTCTTAATTTAGATTAAATGTGTTTTCGTGGCGGAATTAAGAGATAGTAAAGGCGATATTTTAAGTCGTAAGCTAAAATGTTATCTCTAATAAAACAGAACAAAGAAACCTTTATAAGAATAATGAAGTGAAATCGTATTATGATATACTATAAACAATATTGTGGAATCCTCATGGTATTTAACAAACTGTGAGACCCGGTAAGCAATTAGTTATTACATTATTGTCAGCTATGAGGGGGACATTTTATGTAAAGCGCAGCGTTACTGGTACAAAAGTAAAGTTTTACAATTTTTTTTATGATCGGTATGATATGAACATAATTTCTTTGTATGAGTGTATTTGTCAAGTTATGGGCCTTTAAATAGTCGCTACAAATGAAACTTTGTTTTTTTATTTAATAAAAATTTATTTATAACATGCCCGCTTGTTTCAGTGGGCATAAATTCATAGAAGATAAACATTATATGGCTCATATTTTGCGCAATTCACATATTGTCACTGAATACCTCTTGATCTAATGACTCTTGATTTGAGAAGGAATGTTGGTGGTCTGAGTGTGCTCTACTGGCTCTACTGGCTTTATAATGGGAAGTGTTCTGAGGAATTGTGAAAAATGAACTCCCTTAGCCTAAAAAATATACCATTTCCTGAAAATTATACCACAAGAGGCGGATTAATTAATTTCTCAAGAGTCGGCAGCGCATCTCCTGTTATGCTGTGGATGTCCATGGGCATTGGTGACCGCTTCCTATCAGGCGGTCCGTTTGCTCGTTTGTCAGCTCATCATATATAAAAATGCAATTTTTCATCAAGATCCGTCAAGCTGCTCTTGAGTTTTAATAAGACATATAGACACATACATTTTCCAAAATGGTAAAATTGGTATCAGTGAGTCATAAAACAAACATTTATTACGTAATTTGACAAAAAGTTGAACTTATGAAAGTAACTCCAGATTTATATAGTAGTATAGACTTGTATAGAGAATAAATATTAAAATGTCACTTTTCCATTTCAAAATGCCTCGATAGTCAAATTATTGATGTTACCTTATGCCGTGAAATTTTGAGATAATTATAATTAATTCGAATAAATTAAGAGAACGTGATTTATTGACCTTTGCCAAAAATGTGGGTCATTGCAGTATTTCTATTACAAAAATAATGGCCAGTCACCGCGTAACTTGACACCATCGCGCTAAATAGCACAGCTGATCTACTATGGTTGTCCGTGGGTTGAAGGTGGTTAGAGTAATGAACCAGAAATTTCCTTCATCGTGGATCACGATCACTTTGGCAATGCTAGATCTGATTTAACCAGTATATTTTGTTTTTTTTTTTTGTACCAAACATATTTTATTTAAAAGAAAAACTGCCTCGCCAATTGTAATGAAATTTAAGGTATATATACTTAGTTATTATGATAGTGAACCTATAGGACATAATGTAATAATAATTTAAAAAGTTATGTAAAATTAGTAATTCATATTTTTCAAATGTAAATGCGTGTAATTTTATAATAATGCTCCCTAGTAATGGAATACCCCCGCATAGGAAGTGGTTATCTTGGTGGTGGCGACCGACAGAAGGTACCTTGGATAGCCTAGTCAAGAGTCCTGAACGCACGACTTCATGACGCAAAGCGAACTAGCCTCTTGCGAATTTTCCTAATGTAACTTTGCTGGGGCTATTTCACGTTTAAGATACCTTAACACGTGTATAGTTTGTGAGTGGGCTTAAAGTTTTCAAATGGCGTAGTCCATCTGATTAGATCGACATTTGCCGGGTTTATATAATCAACGATCCATCATTCGTAAACGTTACCATTCGCAACCAAATTTAATAATAATGAGGCGGCTGATATTCCACAAGTCTCTAACAACTTTAGTAATTTGACATTTGTAGGAACAGTTTTAGCTTATAGACCGGGATTCTAGGAACAAACTTTTTTTTTTGATTAATAACAAGCTGAATTTTTGTGAACAGCTTCGTTTTGACGATACAACCATGTTTTCTATCTTCGAAAAATCTCGAATCCGGTAACTAGTAAAAATAGATAAAAAAGAAAACTTTAGTGTTGGACTAAGAAAAGTTTCTACTTTACGTGTAGGACAATGTTACCCTTGAATAACAATAATAATAATTAACAAGCTGTTGTGAGAAAATTAGGTTGTTATTAAATTGATTAATATCAATTTGAACATCTCATAATTCCAAAACTTTACAAGTGGAGGACTCGCCAGAAAAACCATCGAATGTGTAGGACAAAAGTTTCATCGTGTTTTTCATAATAATATCAAGCGATTAGTCAAAAAATAATTATTGTTATTAATAAATATTTTTCCTTCAGCGAATCAAAATTTTTAAAGCCCTATAACTTTACTATCTATCCAATTTGAGATTTTTCGAAGATGAAAGAGATGGTTGTCTCGTCAAAACGAAGCTGTTCACAAAAAATAAACTTGTTATTAATCAAAAAAAAGTTTGTTCTCGGGATCCCGGTCTATTACGCCTCATAGAAGATATTACTACTCGTAACTAAAACTAGTCGTTTTATTTAAATAAGAACCGGGCATTAAAAGTGAATGTTCGATAGATATTACAAATATATCATATTTAATTTCGAACGTTTTAATACCAAGTTCTAAATTTATATAGGTATGTATTACACGCTCCAAATGTTACAGGAAATAACTGGATTTATAAAGAAGTTTGTGAGCTTATCTATAATATTAACCTTTTTATGACCATTTTGTACAAACTCTATATAAAGATAATATATGACATTAGTAAAATCAACATTAACTCGTACGTTTGAGAATACACTCTTTACACATATGAATTCTAACAGAAGAAACTTATCTAATTAGATAACACTTTCGGTCATATTATTTGTTACAAGTATTATATATATACCTAATGTCTTTTCAGTTTTTATGGTGTACTTAAAAAAACCCACAAAAATAAATTTGGTAGTAGCAATATTGTATACTAATGCTGTGGAAATATTGTAGTGGGCTATTATGAGACGGCACTCACTCAATCAGAAGATTATTGTTAACAGTATAAAATATTGTGAAAACATTTTTTGTGAAGGTTTTAGGTCCGCTTAAACCAAATCATTTAAATTTATTTTAAATGACTTTTACTACTTTTATGTCATTTAAAAAGTATTTAAATATTTTGATGCAAGCGGACCTTGGTACTTAACAAAAAATTAAGTAAATTTTTTAATAAATAAACCCTGTTAAAAATTTAAAAATTTTGAAACCTAACTTTCGAAAGATTGAAATTACTTATTAAATTAAAATTTTAAATATTGAAATTGCTCTAACAATTATTTGGTATACTTAAAGTGATTTTTGATTGTAATAACAATCACACACTTCAAACTAATAGGGGGACCTGAAAGTATAAGTGTGTTTCAAGGTTATTGTTTTAACGTTTTTATTACTTGTTTACTTTTAAATAATTTAAAATTAGACATTTTTTATTTGCAATTTATGGTGAAATGCCCAGTTATATATCAGAACAGCATATCTGTCGATATGTAATCTGTGCGAAGAGAACAAGGCCAACCGATCTATCCTATGCAACTTATTGCTTAAACGGCACCATACGTATACAGGACCTTCAAACGTTTGATTACTGGTGACGAAAAATGGGTTATATATAATAGTTCAAAACGCAAAAGACAATGACTCTCTTCAAATGAATTACCACGAAATATTGCGAAGCCGGGTTTATATCCCTAAAAGGTGCTTCTGAGTGTTTGGTGGAGTATTTACGGAATTGTTCACTTTGAAATACTGAAACCTGAATGAACTGTAGTAGCTAATGTAGACCTTTTGTGACCTATTGGCTCGAATTAACAAATCTTAAATCGAAAAGTTACCGGTGATTGTCAACAGAAAGGACGTTATTTTGCATCACGACAATGCAAGACCACACTGTGCAAGACGAACCCTGGAAAAAATAATAAATTGGGGTGGAAGGTCTGCCTCAACCTGGTCATATTCGCCTGATATCGCACCTTCGGATTTTCATTTATTTCGATCCCTACAACATTTTCTTAGTGGCAAAATAATTGAAAATTTGGACGATGGCCAAAATGTCATCTCGGGATAAGTTACTCAAAAAGCAATTGATTGAAATTTGATAACTAGATGGCAAAAGGTTGTCGATAACGAAGGTAATCATACTATAGGTTAAAAAAGAAAGTAAATTAAAAAAATATTTTTTGAAGTTATTAATGAAGACTACGTATACGTATTTTCCGGCCCCCTAATATTAAATACAAAAAATAAGAAAAAGGAAAATATGATTGGGGTAAAATTAGGCGAGGTGAACAGTGTTTTTTACAACAAGTAGAATCTGTTTGTACATAGGTTTTTAAAACGCTTTGCGCTCTGGGTGGCCGATTTCTTGTGTTGTTTTGAAACACAGATAACCTTGTCGTAAACAATCTAACAAACAAAATAATACCATAGCATGCGCATCATTATAAGATTAGATATTAAAATAAACGAACACTTAATAATAATGCAAATCTACCAGTTTATGCTTTTTGTTTTGTCACTCATGCACAGTGCTACTTTTCCAAAATCACGTATCGAAATTATAATAATCTAGAAACGTGTAGAGTTGGAGCGCTGGAGGATCTAGAAATAAAGGAAAGAGATAGCTACTCCTATTGACAAACAAATAGTTGGCCTGGGCTATGCCATAATAGACTTTGTGGGATATGGCATGGGGTTGAAAGTAGCGTGTACTAGGATTTATGACTCATAACATGTTTACGATAAGAAGTGATTCATTGTTTCTCAATACATTTAGATTTTTCTGGATCCAGGTGGAACTTTACCCTGGCTATAAATAGAGATATGTTGACAAATACAAGGCAGTTTTTATCAAGCGATCGAGAGCGATACTTTAAGTGACCAGTGCGAAGCAAACAGTGTGTAGTCAGAGATTGTACAGTGAGTGAGTAGTGTGTAAAGCGTATTTCAGTATTACATTGTGTTGTCTTGTGTATTGTGTGTATCGTTAATACACGGATTTAATATAAGTGGTGTTTTCTTAGAATTACGAACCCGACTACGTAACAACTGGTGTCGGAAGTGAAATTGTGTTAAAAAAATGCCACTTATTCCGAAGGAAGGTGTTACCACCAGGTCCCAGGCGGAGACACAGAGGGTGTCAGAGGACACTGAGATGCGTGCAGGTGAGGGACCCGCAAGTGTTGCCAGCACGTCATTGTCATCAAGCACAGCCCCTGCTGATCTTTCTGTCATACTGGCATCAGCTACAGGAACAGCAACAACAGCAGCTTCAGCAGCAACTTCAGCAACAACAACAGCTACGAGAGCAACAACTCCAGCAACAACGAGAGCTACGGGAACAACTTCAGCAACAGCAGCAGCTGCAGGAACAGCACCAACGAAAGCTTCAGCAACAACGTAGAGAACAACAACAGCAACTACATGGGCAACAGCAACAAATCAAGGAACATTTATCTAGCTTTGCAAGACCAGTTAAAAAGCGATGTGGGCCTCGTCAAGCGCGACATGAAGGGTGTTGAGAAGAGGGTTGACCAGTTGGAGGCCAGCTGCGACAAAATAACTGAAAACGTGGACCAACTGGAAAGAGAGGTCATGAAAATGAAGACCACGGGAGTTAAGTCGGGTGCTACCATTACAAGCTGCACCAGGTGGGTCCTCGGGTAAAGGTACCCATTATTACGGTCTTTCATCATGGAGTGCCTACCGGACCCAATTTGAAATAGCAGCGAAGGCCAGTGGTTGGACAGACGAACACTGCCTAACAGCTCTGAGTACAGCGTTGCGGGGGCAGGCGCTCTCCGTGTTGGACGCAATGCCTAAGCAGTATCAGTTCGCTGATTTGATGGAGGCATTGGAAGCTCGCTACGGTGAACGTCGCTTAGAGCATGTTTTCCGTGCCCAATTGAAAGACCGTGTACAGAAGAGCTGCGAAGGACTTCAACAATGGGCCGCAGAAATTGAGAAACTCGTGAGGAAAGCGTATCCTTCGGCCGACGCTAACACAGTAAATAACACCATCGTCCAGGCGTTTATTGATGGAGTTGAAGACCTGGAAGTGCGTGCTGCTGTTCGCCTTCAGCACCACGTGACGATGAAGGAGGCTTTGGCTCATGCACTAGAGGTAGAAGCCGTTCGCCGTGAACCGCGCGCATATAAGGGACGCGAGATTACAGAAGTTGTGGCTCGAGTAAAGGCAGTGGAACCTAAGAGACTGGGCTATTTCCCCAGGTGAACGTAGGCACATTAGGGTTAACTGCCCAGCCAAACCTAAACCTACTGATTCAGTAAATTGGCGACAGCGAGCGGCAGGAGACTCAGCAGCTGAAGAGATCAGGCAGGTTAAACAGCCTGTTGAACCAGCAAGGAAACGAGTAACAGCCAAGGTCAAACAGCAGGTGCTGGCTGATCGACAAACAGCCCCAAATGTTGTCATATCTCAGGTGTGCGACGGCAACAGTTTATCCATTAAGGGATTGATTAATGGCAAGAACTGCAGCTTAATGCTGGACACTGGAGCTACACGAACTGTGGTGCAACCAGAAGTAGCTGACAATGGCAACCTGAGGAATTTTGGGAAAAGCAAGCTTTTGTCTGTCACAGGTCAGCCAATAACCGTCTTCGGTGAAGCATCTGTAGTGATGCAAATAGGCGACGAGTATTACACTCACGACGTCATAGTGGCCGATATTATGTGAAGAATAATGCCTGCAAGATTGATTGCAAAACAGGAGTTTTCGTATGTGGGCTAGTAGAAATTTTCATGGATGGGGGATCAAAAGGAAACGTAACAGTGGCTAGAAGAACCATCTTACCTTCAAGATCGAAGACATTGGTACGCGTGAACTTACCAGCCAGTTACAAAGGCCGGGGTAATAGGAGTGTGTTAATTGAGGACAATGGAGCAATTCCACACTGTATTACGGGCCGAAGTATAGTTTGTGACAAGGGCTTGGCAGCGGTACAGGTAGTCAATCTGAGTGACAGTGATGTAGTGCTTAAAGCAGGCGATGTTGTAGGACAAAGTGATGAAGTTATGACGTTAAGGAAACTGACATCGGCAGGAAGTACAGCATCAAAAGACGTACCACAGGAACTAAAGGATTTGGTGAACAAGTGCAGCTACCTTACCGCGTCACAACGGCAGTAGGCTAAGGATCTACTTTCATGTTATGCCAACATTTTTTCTAAGACTGATAAAGTTATAGGCAGAACAAGTGAAACATAAGATTGACACTGGAAATGCGCAGCCTATAAAGCAGAAAGCTAGACGTGTTCCTATAGCCAAAGAGAAGGAGGTACAGAAGATGATAGATGAAATGAGAAGAAGCGGAGTTATAGAGCAATCTTCTAGTCCATGGTGCTCTCCTGTAGTGTTGGTTAAGAAGAAAGATGGATCTACACGTTTCTGCATCGACTATCGTCGGTTCAATGAAGTCACCAAAAAAGACAGCTACCCTTTGCCACGAATAGATGACACTTTGGACACTCTGGCAGGCATGTCTTGGTTCTCAACTTTAGATTTAAAATCTGGGTACTGGCAGGTTGAACTTAGCCCTAATGATAAAGAGAAGACAGCATTCTCCACAGGACACGGATTATGGCAATTTAAATTAATGCCGTTTGGATTATGCAATGCACCTGCGACTTTTGAAAGATTAATGGAATGTGTTCTACCAGGACTTGTAGGCGATGCCTGTTTAGTGTATTTAGATGACGTAATAGTCATAGGAAAAGATTTTCAGCATCATCTGTACCAACTGGAAAGGATTTTTAATAAAATACAGGCTGCAGGGCTAAAGTTGAACCCAAAGAAGTGTCACTTATTTCGGAAGGAAGTCAACTATCTGGGTCACGTGATATCACAAAACGGCGTACAGACATACCCTGAAAAGGTTAGTGCAGTACAGAAGTGGCCAACACCCAGAGACAAGACCGAAGTTGCGCATTTTTAGGACTATGCTCTTACTACAGACGTTTTGTGAAGGGATTTGCTGAAATAGCAAAACCGCTGCATAGACTCACTGAAGAAAAGAAGAGTTTCGATTGGAATGACATGTGTCAACAAGCTTTCGATGAACTTAAGAAGCGGTTGTGTGAGTCACCAATTTTGGGCTATCCTGATCGGAAAGGGCAGTTCATCGTAGACACAGATGCAAGTAACACTGCCATTGGTGGTATCTTATCACAGAAGCAAGGTGATCAAGAAGTTGTGATAGCCTACTTCAGCAAATCATTGTCGCGGCCGGAACGAAACTATTGTGTTAGAAGAAGAGAACTATTGGCAGTAGTGAAGACTCTTCGACACTTCAAAAAGTATCTGGGCGACCCTTCAAGTTGCGCACCGACCATGCTGCTTTGAAGTGGTTGTTACAATTCAAAGACCTGGAAGACCAAGTAGCTCGCTGGATTGAGCAATTGCAAGAGTTTGACTTTAACATAGAACCACGCAGTGGAGTTGCATGATGGGGTTTCTGGGGGATATCTTGGAGTACGACGAACATTGGTAAAGGCACGAGAGCAATTTTACTGGTTGAATTGCCGAGAAGATGTCAAGAATTGGTGCCGAAAATGTACGTCATGTTCAGCAGTGAAAGTTCCGCAGGTTAGAAGCCGAGGCAACCTTAGACTATACAACGTGGGAGCCCCCTGGGAAAGGATAGCGATTGACGTGGCTGGGCCATTTCCTAAGACAGATAACGGAAACAAGTATTTTATGGTCGTGATGGATTACTTCACGAAATGGCCGGAGGTGTTCGCATTCCCTAATCAGGAAGCCACGACGGTTGCTGAAAGATTAGTCAATGAGGTGATATGCAGATTTGGCTTTCCGCTGGAGATTCATTCAGACCAAGGCAGAAACTTTGAATCTAATGTATTCCAGGCAATGTGTAAATTATTAGGAGTGTACAAAACAAGAACTACACCTCATCACCCGCAATCTGATGGAATGGTCGAACGATTTAATCAAACCTTGGAAAGACACTTAGCCAAGCTGGTAGAAGATCACCAAAAAGACTGGGATAAATACATATCTCTGTTCTTACTGGCTTACTGGCTAATACAAAAGCAATAAATGCATGAGTTAAAAGCGTGTCGCCAGAAAAAAATATTTTTCTATGTCAACGAGAATGATAAAATTTATGTGCCGTATGAAGATATTGTTACGAATAATCTAGAAGCGTGTAGAGTTGGAGCGCGCGCGCTAATTATCTAGAAATAAAAGAAAGAGATAGCTACTCCTATTGACAAACAAATAGTTGACCGGGGCTATGCCATAATGGACTTTGTGGGATATGGCATAAGGTTGAAAGTAGCGTGTACTAGGATTTATGACTCATAACATGTTTACGATAAGAAGTGATTCATTGTTTCCCGATACATTTAGATTATTCTGGATCCAAGTAGAACTTTACCCTGGCTATAAATAGAGATATGTTGACAAATACAAGGCAGTTTTTATCAAGCGATCGAGAGCGATACTTCAAGTGATCAGTGCGAAGCGAGAAGTGTTTTATTGTGTAGTCAGAGATAGTACAGTGAGTGAGTAGTGTGTAAAGTGTATTTCAGTATAACATTGTGTTGTCTTGTGTATTGTGTGTATCGTAAATACACGGATTTAATATAAGTGGTGTTTTCTTAGAATTACGAACCCGAGTACGTAACAATATTATAATCATAATGTATATCGTATAGCAAAAACTTTATACCCCTTTTTATAATTACTCCTGGTATGAAATTTGACACAGTTAAAGTTTGCATTTTGGAGGAGTGCTGAAACCTAATTTATATAATATGCATTAAAAATATTTTTTTGATTAATAAAAATAAACAAAACACACAGTACATTCATGTGACATACATTATGTTTAGGGATAAAGTTTAGTTTATGGTCGAATTTCGACACAGGGCCATCGCTAATCATGTATTGTCTCAAATGTTGTAACAAAAATGATTGTTCTTTTTTTTTGCTTATCACACAAATGCTTTTTCCCCGTCGGGTATCGAACCCGGGCCCCGTCGATTGTGTAGTCAGGGTCGCTAAGCACTCGAACAACGGGGTGGTAGATTTTTTTAATACCTTAACTTGTTATGGATTTGAATCTTGGAATCTAATGCACGGAGCAGACGGAGTGGTCAGAGTTCATTCAATGGATTAGTATGAGCGCGATCCATGTATTGTATGTGCTGTGTGAAAAAAATATTTTTTTCTTAATTGAATGTGAAACCAGTATTGGAATTGATAAGAATTCAAAGAAAGTGAGCAGAAATCCGTTACCAGTGTTAATCTTTGTCCACACTCGCTTCGAAAGGTGTAGAAAAATTTCATTTTTATATTTTAGTCATGTTAAGCTCTTACAAGTTTTAAGTTTTATTCTCTTAATTTTGGAATATTCTATTATTGACTCTTGTTGAGAATTTGAGTCAATATTCTACTATCAACTTATTTTGAAATAAATAAAAATACTTTTATTTCTTTTCAAATATGACTCCTCGTGGTGCTTAGTTCGTTCGGCCCAAATCAAGAGAGTCTCAAATTCCATTCGGGGTTTTTCGGAAAATTTCAGCAGCACCGGAGGCTCCTGTCGGTCCCGGTAATCGCAAGAAACATTCTCATTAAAACAGCAACACACCAATATTCTTAAAGTTAGCAATATGTAGCGATGGTTATCACCATCTATCTTGCCAACAATAAACCAGTGAATAATAATGCAGAAATTCTTAGGATTCCGTACGCAAAGGGTGACAAACGGAACCCTATCAATATCGATGCCTCCGCTGTCTGTCCGTCACAAGGCTCTATCTCTAAAACGGAAATAGGCAGACACCAAAAATGTGTGAATTCCTGATTATGTGGCTGCTAAAACAACAAATAATAAAAACTATTAGACCCCAAAAAGGGTATCCATTCAAGTAACCTAAGTATCACTTGTACAGAACTCTATGTATGCGAGTCCGGCTCGCAGTTGACCGGTTTGTATTGAACGGGCGTGATATAATTTTATTTGTCAGTAACCAAACATTCCTTCCACGTAATGTTGTACTACAAGATGTTATCAGAACAGTAGGTATTTTGTATTTTTTGTATGTTGGCTGCAGATTTTAGCATTGTCTACTATGTTGGTACATTTGTCAGGAGCGGGCAGGTGGGACGGGCGACGGAGTCGGCCAGTGCCCGATGCTGTCTGGCTGGAGCAACACAGGCGCGCGCTGCCTTTCGTCCTCAAAAGAGAAAATGAACGCGGAGGCCCTGCTCCAAGACTTGTAAGATTTTTCTTTTAAATTTATGTGCGTTTATAAATTTATATAACAATTTATCCGACATAGGTACATATGTCATTTTGTATGATATAATATATTGTTACGGCTTATTTAAATTATTACAAACTTCGATTATAGAACTGCTGCTTCTGAGGCGCTTGTAGCCAAAATGAATACAATGCAATGCAAATTTTTTGTTTGTTCACAATAAACTGCAATCGAGTTCTCTTCTGGGGTAGGCAAAATGAACCGAACATTAATAGATGCTCTGGGTCACTATGATTGACAAGTTTGTCGGTTGCCAAAAAGGGTGGTGATATCCGTCACTGTAATTTACCGACCTGCTATCGATTACCGATTGTTTCGTGCAATAACCGGAACAGACAGCTATACATGCTAGTTCGTAGTACGAGGGCTTTAACCACCAGCTCTAAACTCCTGAGTTTCTGATACTACTAGGTGGACCCGAAAAAATCAATAAACCTGTTGTCCAATATGACTGATACTAAAAAAATGCGTGAGTGTCGTGGAATACTCGGTTGGAACGATGTTTCTTCTCCACTTTTTATTTTCCTCCCAATCCTCTTTTCTTTCTTTTTCCCCCTGTTTTCGTCTGTTTCCGTCATTTTTCCCCTAATCCCCCTGTTTCCGCCTGTGTCCTCTTTTTCCGCTTGTTTATTCCTGTTTCTCCCTGTTTTCGCCTCTTTCCCCCGTTCTCTCTTACCTCCTCTTTCCTTCCTTTTCCCCCCGTTGATCAAACTTTTCTTTATCTCCCTTTCAACTAGTTTCTGCGAAAGTGTTAATCAGTATTTGTAGTTAGGTAAATTATTTTGTTTTGATATAGAAATATTAACTGACGTGGCCAACAAGTAAAACATGTAATGAGGTAATACGTATACTTACTTATAAGAATTTATTTCCTGATCTAAACTAAATACATGAATACAGCTTATAGTGTTAGACCCTTTTCATAAGTAGAGTAACGTAGCTCACGGGTCACGTTTTTATTCTTGTGTCTGTTATTATGAAATATTTTATATTGTGATAGAAATCACATCATAAGCGTTGCGCAGCACCCGCATTGCCTCTACGTGTGACTCCGTTCGTTTCTATTTATTTTTACGCCGCTAAAGTGTAACATGGTATGGTTTAGTTGACGCTCATAAACCTTTAGATATGATTGAATATAAATAAAATCAGTTTATCATTTATTGAACTGAAAACATCGCTTTTAACTAATTTAGCTTCCGTTCACAGTTTAATGTGTGTAATTTATTTTAAATGCGAGTTCGTTAGACTTATGACCTCATTTAAGTGTTACCTAAATACTAAAGCATTTAATCCAAAAAACAATTGAGTAAAGATTTTCAGCATTTAACTTGCAAAAAATTAAAACTATTATAATTTTTTTTCTTGTATTTACGTCAATATAGGGACACGGTAGTGCCCCCGCCTTGCAAGTCAAACGAAGTGCCATAGCACTAGCTACCTACTTTTTCTCGAAGCGCTTCGTCGTTTTTTTGAACCCTCATAATTTGGGTTTGGATTATACTGGACATAAAAAAACTTGGGGATATGATGTCAATAGTAGACTTATTATATATTGTATAGCTCTTTTACTTTAGATATTATTGATATTTAAAAAACCCGATGTCGTCACTGACTCACTCACGGATGATCATCAAAGTTCTTAGGGTACTTCCAGAGGTCATAGAAAGCTAAAATTTGGTACGTAAGCTAGTATTAGTACACAAACAATAAAATAATTTTAAAACTTGTAACTTTTACCCCTCCTTTCGAATTACTTCGAAACGAATAAACTGATTTTGACGCAATTTATGCATTAGACGTAATTTTTTGAGGAATAGAGCTGATTAGTTTTTGTGATTAGTTATTTAAAAAAATTCGGTTTCGCCACTTTTTTTTTTGGGTTTTTATAAAATTTCTCAAAATCTCTTGGGCCTATTTGGTTCAAATTTTCAAGAAGTATAAGTTGAGCGGAATCCAATCGAATGTTATCAACCGCGTGTCGATCGGTCCAGGCGTTCAAAACTTATGAGTTGTTGACACACACACACACACACACACACACACACACACATACACACACACACACACACGCACGCACGCACGCACCCACGCACGCACGCACCGACGCACGCACGCACGCACGCATGCACGCACTCACGCACGCACGCACGCACGTACGCACGTACGCACGCACGCACGCACGCACGCACACAAATACATACAGACATACTTAAGTCATCGCAAAAATAGTTGAAAATGGTTCCTAATACCACAAAACGTAAACATATGGTGAAAACTCCATTTTTGAAAATCGGAGCAAAATCAGTAACCTTCCTATCTACATACGTAGTGGGAAGTTAAAAAGTACAAGTGTTTTAATAGATTAATATTAAAATGGAGTGAATGAAAATGAATTAAATGAAATAAAACTACCACACCAAAGCTTAAACCTAAAAGTGCAATATTTTTTTCAGTAAAATGTACCACTAAAGGGCACAGATCGTCGCCTAGTGTAGCTTTGTGGCATTTTAACTCGTTAGTTTTGTAATAGATGGTGTTAGCAGTAATAAAATTCTAATACAAAATGTATCTTTTATTTTTTAATGTTTATGAAATAGCGTTTTAATGGTAGATAACATATCTAGACATGAATTGAAACCACCACGTCAAAGCTCAAACCTAAAAGTGCGATACTTTTTTAGTAAAATGTACCAAAAAAGTGCATAGAAAGTGGCCTAAGGATTTTATTATTATTTCTTACTACATTGTTCCGCGGTAAATCTCTGACTCAAGTGAACTTATGATAGCCTACTTTTGTCTACCCAAGTAGTTCAAGTCAGGGTTGGAAGCATAGACAATCTTTTTGTGTAAAATATGTGTAGTCACGGGCACGGTGTTTATAATCGCACTCATACACAAAAATCTCGTATATGTTTAAGAGAGAGTAAATCGTATGGATGGAGCATTATTATGACGTATTTTGGGTTTCGGTACCCGAAGGGTAGGAACCACAACGGGGACTCCACTGTTCACGTTTTATGCATATGCTTAAAGTTTTTACAGAGAATGTACTAATATGGCCGCTGTAACAAAAATGATAGAAATAAAATAAAGTTTTAATTTAAGGATATATAAATCTTGAACCAGATGAAGTAGATACTTAGAATTTACATTAAGTTGTATTGCTGTGGCCAGTGTATCACAAATAATATAAGGTTAAAAATTAAATGGGGTCTCACATCAGTCCCCTTATAAACTATTATATCAGGGTGGGTTATCCTTTTCCGTTTCGAAATCTTAAAATCAGCTCGGAGTCTATTCGTGTCATTTTATCTCCCTCGTGCCTCGAACCCATGCCCCCTCGATTCGTAGGTTCGCTAACCACTCGACCAACGGGCGGTCAAGGATACCTACATTTTGATAACAAAGTCACTTTTTATTTAAACGACGCAATAGTTTCGATGGAAGAATACCAAACTATGCTGAAGTTTTTTTAGAACCTTTTTTTATTTTGTTAGATAGCAAACAAGCAGATGGCTCTCCTGATCGAAAGAAAAATCACCACCTATAGACACCAAAGATGTTAATGGTGCATTGCTATTCGTGTAGGCGGATGGTAATTCTTCATGCATACGTCTTCAGGCTACCGTACCTTCCAAACGATAATGACAATCACAAGCATTAGCACTATTGCGGCAGGAATAGGTAAGGGGTAAATCAGCCGATATACCAACAGGTCGGGTATTTATTGTTAAGCAGATTCCACTGATCGTGGGCCTGTTTTTCTTATAGCATTGGAGTTAACAACTGCCATTTGTAAGTTTATAGCGTGTTCTTAATATTTTACCAATCATGAGCATTTGCAACATAAGGGTCTGCTGTCATGCAATACCGGCTTCTGTAACGTTTGTTTATCCGCCTCTTAAAATCACATTAGTTATAGCTCCCCGAGAAAATCGAGCCAAGAAGGTTATTCCATAGATTAACTGTACGCACGAGAAAGTTACGCGAAAACCGAGTAGGTAATAGATGTTAACGGCACATCTAGGTGGTACATAATATGCAAAGCCTTCTTCTGCGTAGTTCGGTTTTGAAATGTTCATGGTGAGATTAAATTAAACAATTCAGCGTTAGGTTATTGTTGCACCGGACCTCTTTTGATGAATTTATTATTCCGCCTTCCTATTAAGCAACTCGAAATGGCGATCGGAGATTAAACGTGACACTGCCATCGTGACTATTCTGCGGTAAAGTTATGCAACGTCTCGCGTGATCAATTGCAACTTATTTATTCCTGACACAATTTTATCGGTAAATTATTAACGTCTGTGTTGGTTATAAGGCATAGTTATCCCTCTCCGTCAAAGAAGACATTTCTATCTCGTGCTATAAAAATTTTTGCTATAATAAGATGACAATCGCAATCTTAATGTCATAGACGCTTAAACACGTTAAAAGCAAGACTTGCTCCATCGACAGGGAAGTCAAAATAATTTCGATGATTACTTATTTTTGTCCCTGACTTTAACTTCGATTAGCTACGGTCCCTCATTATAAGTATTTTTGGTGATTTAAACTACTATTTCAGATTACATGTTTATAATGAGATAGCATCATTGATACTCTAGCATAGGGTTATCGGACACATCCAAAAACAATCATAATTCAGCATACGCTTATAGATAATGTTAGAGTCATGTTTACCCTCGTGATCAAAAACTTCATGTTTGGCCTAACATACTATATCTATGGATAATTTTTGAGTAGTGACTTACTTGGGTGCTTCCGTTTTCTGTATTTTTTGTGTTATTCCCCTAGTTTCGGGGCGGAAGAAATATCGGAAACCGAATAAACCGGAGCAATATATGTAGATACTGGTATTTTGGCCAAATTAAATGAAACTACCAACCTCGGTGTTAAATGTTTTTTAGATTCGATACATGGTTCAAATCCGGGGCAATTTGTTAATAATAAATATTTCTCTGCTCATTTTAAAATCGTTATTTGCCCTAGAATGCATATCTTAATATAAATTATCTGTAATATATATAAATTATCTGTAATTTGTCCGCGACGGACTTCGAAACTACTGAACCGATTTGAATGAAATTTTGTAGATATCTACTGTTTGGTCCAACTTATAGGATAGTTTTTATCTCAATTAACCCCTCGCCCCCCTCCCCCTCTCTCTCTCTCTCTCAATTACCCCACCAAAATATTCAACACATTTCTAAAAATATATAAACGGGTCAATAACGCGTACATATATAGAACTTACTTGTAAAGCTCGACGTTTCGGCCAAGTTACATTGACCGTGGTCACGTGGTCTGCTCCTGACCACGGTCAATGTAACTTAGCCGAAACGTCGAGTTTTGCAAGTAAGTTCTATATATGTACGCGTTATTGACCCGTTTATATATTTTTAAAAATGATAGTAGAACGCGTTAGTTTAAAAGTTCATATTCAACACAACTAATTAGTATGGCAAAACAACGTTTGCCGGTAGAAATTGAGGTGTTTAATTTGTACTCAACGCACATTTCACTTGGCAACCGAAGCGTCTTTAAATGCTTCGGTTCCGTTGCGTTGAGTACATAATTTGTGTGTTACCGCCTTTGATAATGACGTGGAGGAAAGTGTGGTGGAATTGGATGGACTGTTGTGCCGCTTGGTCGTCCCTAATTTTCAGGCCTTGGATAGGTTTACCCCATTCCTTACACTACTTTTCGTTTCAGTTGCATCACGGCAGTTTCATATAAGGTTTCACGGAAATTTCACAAATTAAATACTTTAATTTCTTCTTTAAATTATAGATTTCTGCAAAGTAACGCCTGAATCTATTAAACGTTTGCCAGGTCAACTAGTCTGTGTATACGCCTGATATGTCTTTGAGTCCCACTTTGGTAATAGCAACGCACCATTAACGTCTTTTGTGTCTATAAGCGATGGATGTTTCTTTCCATCAGGAGACCCATCTACATGTTTGCATATTATTGAAAAAAAGATTTCTACTACTAAGTCCCAACTTCTTGTTTGCTATCTTATAATATAAAAAAGGCAAGAATTTTCCTGCGCGTTATTAAGATGCTAGTTTTGATTAATAAATATGTATTAAATTATCCCATTGATGGTATCAATATGAATAGTTTATTTAAATAACGTCATGTTCTTGTCTGCCAAAAGCCATTAGACGTCTTTATCTACAATAGATTCGTCATTCAATATGATGGTCATTATACTATAATATACATATATGATTAAATTCCATATTATTTGGATTCCGTTGGTAAATATTAAAAACGGAATTTTTATAATTTCACACTGGCCGTATATCAATACTATGTATTTTACTGAAATACTATGTTTATGCTCAAACACTAAATGGGAAATAGTTTTGATAAAGCCGTTATACTGTCGTATTATTTGTAGTGTATATTAGTTACGGCGTGCAGCCGGCTGCGTTATAAAATTTTTGGCGAATCCCGCGGGATCACCTAATTTTTCCGGTGTAACAAGTAGCCATGTGCTTTTCTATTATGTGTATTTCAGGTCATCATCTACCTGTGTACGGTACCAAATTTCATTCAAATCCGTTCAGTAGTTTTTGCGTGATTGAGTAACAAACATCCATCCATCCAAACAATAAACATTTATAATGTTAATATAGATAATGTTGAATAGGTTTACAAATATAATATAGATTTTTCCTAGATGATATTTTCATATAAATATGTGTCTGTGTATAATTTCTCCAGTCATAAAACTGGTATAAAATTGTAATAACCTTCAACTTTTTATGACACTTTCCCCAACATACCTTCCAATATTTAATCCATACTAATATTATAAATGCGAAAGTCTGTCTGTCTGTCTGTTACGCTTTCACGGCTAAACAGCTGGACCGATTTTCATGAAATTTGGCATGGATATAGTTAAAGATCCGGGATCAAACATAGGCTAATTTTTTTCCCATAAATCAGTCCCTGGAGGGCTGAAATAGGAGATGAAATTTTTATTAAAAGCTATTTGAACGACTTATATAATTATTTTTATATATATTTGGCGAAGCTGCGCGGGTCAACTGGTAAATATACAAATTACACTTTTTTCTGTAAAATTCCGCCATTACTCTTACTTTTGCGTAAATGTGACCACTACAAGAGTATTTTCCTATTTCATTTACAATTTAAGTTTTGAATTAGATCAAAAAATAGTGAAATTGTACCTTCGTAAACACAAATGTTTTTTTTTAAATAAAAATTATTCTATACATAAAATGTACTTTTGTCGGAATTTCTATTTATACCTTTTTTCTACCGAGTCCAATCTTCTTTTTACCCAGTTGTACCAGAAGCCAGAAGGTTTATTTATTTCGAATTTTTGTATGTAATTTATAGGTACTTTTCTTTGGCACGGTCTAAACGACATTAAGGATTTTAACTTGAAAGGTATCATTAGATTCGTCTCAATTAAGAAACGTAGGCTATAAAATTTTTACCCAACTACGCTAGAAAGAGAGTTTTTCGAATCGCCTCGTAGTCGCGTTCGCTGTATTTTATAATAATTATTATTTGTTAATCATTAATCACTTACCAATCGCCTTTGTGGTGTAGTGGTCCAGTGTTGGACTTGACCACATGAGGTCCCGGGTTGGATTCCTAGGTCTGGCAATTTAAAAATGTGCTTTTTCAGTTTTCTGATAAAAACATTGCCCGGGATTGTAAAGTGCCCGGTTGGCGATAGGCTTGCCACTTATCACATTGTGGGACCAAGTATCTTCGGCTAATCGTGGGTGCACTTGTTGTACCTCTGCCTACCTTTTCGGAGATACAGCGGTGAAGATAGTATTAATGACTTAACATTCTTACTAGACTCTATGATACCTTATAATTGACTGGTTCGTGATATTGGGTAAATAATTGTTGAAGTATTATTGGATTTGGAAAAATACTTTTATTAAATAATTAAATAAAATTGCATTAAGCTTGAAAGAAAGTGTCGGTGTAAAGGTAGTAAGGGCATACTCCGTTGGTTCGGACATGTAGAAAGAATGGTAGATGAAAGGCTACGAAAACAAATATACAATACGACTGTGGAAGGACCGGGGAAGACCAAGACTGACATTCCATGATCAGGTTGATCGAGTACTCTCCGAATGTAGTGTCAAGAGTCTTCGCAACTGGCATACTTGTATGAAGAGAGTGATGAATGTAGAGGAAATGAGACAAGTCTGCAAGGTTCGTGATGTATGGCACTCGGTTCTCTCTGCCTACCTCGTAAGGGATTTGGCGTGAAGATGTGTATGTATGTAGAATAGTATTTTTCTGAAATACAAAGTCCTACGCGTTAAGTTTGGATAAATTTCGTTTTAGCGTGAAGGAATAAGCAACATACACATGTACACACTTCTAAACTTTTGTAGATTCTGAGATATAGGATGTTTTCTATTCAACGTCTCTTCAACGTTTGCTAATTCAATACGGAATCCATCACTGTGCTTGCTTGCAGTTTGTTACGCATAGTCGGTTCAAAATAATTAATTAATTTCTTAAGGAAACCAAAACTATATAAATTAAAGGTGATGAACATAAAAATCATATTTGACGTAGGACCCGAAATGGCATAACTGTATTTCTTTCATCATTGTTTATTATTCACACTGCCTACATTGTTCTTTTACATCATAGGATTGCAAATAAGTACATGCCTCTTCTGATGAAAAAATAAGCTAATGATTCATTATCTGTATAATTTATCATTATTTGGTTTAGGTAATTGCTATGTGTATAAGTTTGCCTCCTAACGTATCCTCCAAACCGAAAAACGTTTGACACAAACGGTACCGCTATTGCGGTGATGCCAATGTGATATGGATTTATTAGGATTAGATAAGGGTTAGAGACTATTTTGACTGAACCTCAAATATGTGCCCCCCCCCCCCATCTGAACCGAAGGCTGGATCCGCCCTTGCTCTTATCTTTGTAGATCTTGTGACAAGTTTAATATCAAAATTAGTATCAAAATATGGATTAGATTTATTTGAAACTAAACTTGTGCCAATTGGGGAAGGTTGTTGAATACAGAATTCCTTAATTAATCTGTTTGTATATACAGTGATTTTTTTCAAGCCATAATTTTATGAGTAGTAATATTACTTTAAGAAACACTCGTTGACTTGGTTTATTTTATATTTTTAAAAATTGGAAATTATAAAATACATTACCTCCGCTTAATTAGCTTATTAGCTAGAATTAATTTCATTATTGTATTATATTAACTATTAATTTCATAAAATAAAGTAAATAAATAAGCAATTGACTTCCAACCTCCTGTATCTCTAGAATCTTGGATCAGATCTTCACCAAATTTAATACATTAAAATGAGACCATTCCAGAATTATATTCTCCCAACAAAAAAGATACTAATCTGTCCATATATGCCGGGATATACCTAAAAATCATATAAGCATCCGAATTTAGTACCACCCCCATTTTCTCCTTTCCCTAGGAGGTCGGTTGAAAATGATGTTCAGCGATACGCGAAACACACTGTGCCTGCATTTTATGCATGGAATACGCCGTAAACACTTTTTTGATACCGTAAGATTTTAAGCTCAAATTCCGTTATTAACTTTTTTGGTGTAGGTAATTAGCTATTACAAAAATGAAAAATGTTTCAGTGCTCTCAATTTTACTTTAGTATAAAATTTCTGCTTTGTAGTGTTCAGGCAATTGGGCTGAGATCACGAGTTATGTTTTAAGAATTTATTTGTTTCTTCAGAAGAATTATAAAAAAATCACTATTTTATGTTATAACTATCTGCAACGTGCAGCCCGCTGCATTATAAAAGTTTTTAGTGAATCCCGCGGGATCACCTAACTTTTCCGGGATAAAAAATATAAGCCTATGTGTTTTTCTGGGTCTTCAGCTATCTACATACCAAATTTCATCGTAATCGGTTCAGTAGTATTTGCGTGAAAGAGTAACAAACTTCCATACATACTCACATGTACACATGTAACTTTCGCATTTATAATATTAGTAGGAAAGTAGGAATAGTAGGAATAGGATACAGCAAACAAGCTGGTGGCTCTCTTGATTGAAAGAGGCAACCATCGCCTATAGACACCAAAAATGTTAATGACGCGTTGCTATCCTTGTGGCGGGGTTTAATGCCACATGTATTGGCACATGACAGTGACAATTACTGACGCTATTGCGGAAGAAATATGTAAAGCTGTGGTGCTAAACCTGGTCGAATCAGTTTAGAACTCTTATCATTTTATAGCCACGATGGAAGTGACTTGCACAGCTAATCTTTCGCCTCTTATGAATTGCCTGGTAAAACGGCAATCTATTCTCCAAAAGGAGCCCGGACCAACGCCGGGTGAAACAAATACATACTTCACATTTCGAGTTCGGATTACGAGTCGAGCAAAAGTAATATTCAGGTCCAGTGTTGATGGTTGCCTTTTTCCACCACGATAATCATCTACTTGTTTGGTACTCTATAGTAAAAAAAAATATTTTACATTGACAGATAAAGCTGGGAGAAGGTATAGAAATCCGCGAAGAGTTGTTACGAGGTGTAAAGTGGGGAGACTATCGTAAAGTTACGAGAGGTCTCGCGGCGGCGTTATTCACGCCCATAGAGTTGGCGACGTGTTCTGTGACGGGCCAACGGTGGTCGCGGGCCGGGCAAGAAGCGAGACCCACGAAGCCACCGCTGGATCGACGCAGAGTCCACGCGCTGATCTCCTATGTCAGTAAGCACTTCCCCGATGTCGAGGTCAGCCGGATCAAGCAGGTTCTTGCTTACAAGTGCAAGGAAAACTGCGCGGCGCTTAGGATGAGGACCGCTAGGTAATATTTTTTATACATATGGTATTGTTTTTAGGTATGAGTCATAAGAATACTGATAGGAAAAGACAACAATCGCCTATAGACATTAGAGTGCTATTGCTATCCGCGTGGCAGAGATGGACTGCCAAATGCGTAAGTTTACCGGAACCTGACCCACCAAATCGGAACCCAACAGTAACAAGCAATAACGCTGTTGCGGCAGGAATAAGTATTATGATAATACCATAACTTGGTGTAGACGTTGTAGAAGAAATAATTTAGCAGAACACAATAGGCTTAAGAAACTTCGAAACGTTTCATTGAATCTTGTATACGATTCTATAACAAGATTCCCGAAGAAATAAAATTTTTAAACGAGAAAAAATTATAATTTGTTAAAAAAATAGTTTTTATGTCAGAAAGCCTATTAAAATTTAAATGATTATATCGATGATAATAATGTTTGGTGTAAGTAGTGACTAATATTAATAAACCGGGAGATGATGACACAAAATGTTAGATGATATTTTGTACCAGTATGGCGGTTCTTCAGGGGTTTAATTACGTAATAACAAAAAGAAAAATAATGGTCATAGCGCTGGTACCGCGGCCCAATCACGAGGCCGTTACTCGAACGTGTCGGATAAATTACGAGTGTCGAACGATTTGTTCCACAAAAAATCTTTTTTTTCTGATAGTCGAAAACAAAAGGTGTAGGCGCTAGCGTAATACCATACTTCTCCGGTGTGGCTTACAACCCGCCATACCGACACCAATACATTAATTTAAAAAAAAGACAATTGCTAATTTTTGCACAACTAATCATTATTAATTAGCTGTTTACGAAAATCAGCATGCCATACTTTTATGAGGATTCCAAATGGCTGCCATACCGCCGCAAAGAAGTATTTTTTTTTTTTGCAAAACGATTTATACCAGTATGCATTTGGATTTTTGAAAAGTATTTGATAAAATGTGACCGTTAATATATTTGCCATACTTCCAGAAGGGGAAAAAATGCTGCAGCTAATATTTTGTCTATAATGACATGATGTTAATTATAATTTTTTTGTTACTAGCTGCAGCGTGCAACCCGCTTGCATTATAAAAGGTTCTAGTGAATCCTGAAGGAACAACTCATTTTTCTGGGTTTAAAATCCTATATGCTATTCCAAGTCATTATCTGCCTGTGTGCCAAATTTCATTCAAATTCCTTCAGTAGTTTTGGCGTGGCTGAGTAACAAACATCCATCCATACATACAAATTTCCGCAATCATAATACATATTTATATAGATTAGTCATTATGTTTATGCTGCAAAAACATATATTTCGACACTCAAGGGAAGGGGTACTTTCCGTTGCCATAGAACTATGAAATTTTGCAAGTAATATAGCCTTACACTACAAGTACAGTGAAAACTCTAAAATCTAAACCTTTTTTAAAGTAGAAATCCGAATTTCGGGAAAAGCTTGAAAAATCTGCGAGACGACTTGACTTCTAAACTATTTCCTTACACAACTTATAAAACATATCCGTTTTTTTTACCTACTACTCTGCCTGTCTACCTTTAAATTGTGCGTACAAATGCAGATATCTCAGTGCTTCATGTGCTTAACCAAAAATCAAAAATCTGTGCTTAACCAAAAATCAAAAATCGCCCCGGTGATGTTCATTTAGACGTGGCGTCAGTAACTTCCATTGTTTCAATTCAATTAACAAACTTATTAGAAACAAAAATCTTATTATTGAAACTGGTTTATTTAACAAATACATAAGTACTTTTGTCTAAAATCATTTATCCTATATGCTTAGTATGATGCAATGTAATTTATTTCTGGATTTGTAAGTTAAGAGAATTTGAACTTTTTTAATATTCGAAAATCTGTCACCTCAAAGAATAAAGATTCAAAAGTTATATATTGATAGTTATATACTACATGGATTCCATTATGCAATACTGGGTAAATAAATTTAAACTACATTGCTATAACCAATTAGCCTTTTATTTTTAATTCAAATACTTGTTTTTAATGGTAGTCATTAAATTCTTATATGACCGGTTTCACAATTAATAATAATATCGTTTTTATCTTGTTCGTGGAATCTTTAATAATATTTTTTTACGTGTAAGTATTTCGCAAGTTTTAAGACCTTCAAATTCTTTAGGGACAATTTTATAATTAAAACCATTTTCTACCGTTAAATAATCCCACTTCAATTGGTGTATTTTTAATGCTATTCAATAAAATATTTCTGATCACATATAATTAATATTTAGGCTGAACAAATTCCTTTTACAAATATTTACAAATTATTTCATTTATCTTGAAAGGGCAACTTTTGAAATTTTTAATATGTTTATACGATAACGTTTATTTCATCATAAACAATTAAGCTAAGGTCGTATTGCACGAAATTGGATCTTTATAATCGTAGTTCTGCGACATTCAATATTGTGCCGCTTTCTCTAGATACCTTTTTTTAAATTTCATGCCCAGTAGTAAAAAATGCTTCCTTAAAAAAATTAATTTTATAATTAATGAGTTGTTCCCGCGGGATTCACTAAAAACTTTTATTGTGCTTCAGACTGCACGGTGCAGCTATATAGTATCAAATTAAATATTAGCAAGGAAAGAAATCGCAAGACGTATATTACAATATCAAAAATTTGTCTCCTCCATTATAATAATAATTTGATTGTACTTTACTGTTAATTTGTATACAATCACTAATTAATCAAACTTACTTTAGTTTTATTCTATGCATTTTAGGTACAATGCAAAAACCTTTACCTCCCGTGCTATTTATAAACTTAAAGTTAGTTAAAGCGAGGTAATGATTCTCATCCAATTGTTATTAGCAAACATATTCTTTTGTTAAATGAAAGATGGTAGGTGCACAAATTTGATTAGAAAGGACATATTGTTGTAAACAAGTTAACACAGTACAGGTAAAGAAAAACGATGCTACAATATTACTTTGAAATCACATACATTTTTTTAAACAATATGATGACTGTAATTGGGCCTTTATTGGCTTATATATTGTATTAAAGAAAATATATAAGCGGAAATCTATAGACATCATTATTTTTATCGTGACTTTTTAACTAATATCATTATTTATTTATTTATTTATCCACATTTACAACTATTTTTACAGGTTGCCCTAATACAATAGTGTAGTCCTCACAATATCACAAAATCATATGTCATTATAAAAAATTGAAAAGTTGTTCTGAAAAATCGTCATTGTATACAAAAAACAGAATTTTACTGCAGTAGATTTACCAATAAAAAATATTATAAACATTAAAGGAAAATTATAAAACATGTCAAAAAAATAATAATACATAAAAAATCATAAGGAAAATCAAATTTGAAATCAATTTCTACCATACAAATTATATATTTTTTTTAAAAATTGTCAAAATAAATATAATTTAAGAAAAATAATCACAAGGAAAAATAAAATTGGGAAACAAATATTATAACAAAAATAAATTATAAATCAGGTCAAATAATAAGGAACTTAATATAAAAAACATAAAATAGAAATAAAAATAAAATCTAAAATTAACTGTTTGGTAAGTCAACGCCACGACACCCTAGTCGCCATAACGTTATTTGTTCGAACTGGCCCAGAGAACACGAAAATAAGTCTATGCTGTCGCTTACCAAGTTAAGCATCTGTAACGAGCCTGTCAGAGGTGATTTATCTTGGAAATTTGTTCTTCAATAAGGTACCTTGAACAATGGTGGTTTTCGTCTCCGATGGACAAACTGGTCGGGGACATTTAATCCCAGGCTGTCCAATATACAAGTATTAAATTTTTTTCCCTGAAACACACTCAGTACATACTTAGCTAGGGTCAATTCCCTTCTCGTTTCTAGTTTGTTGTATCCAACCATGCCTAATACAAACAAGGTTGGATACATCAAAGGATAGAACGGATATACTCCATACAGTCTAAACTAAAGGTATCGAGTAAACTTATTTTGTATACGCTCTATCATAGTGTTAAACGTTACTTCATGTGGGGGCCATATAGACGCGTTGCATTCCAACTGGCTCCTAACAAGAGCGTTGTATAATTTTTTTATAAGAACTATACTAGTAAATTCTCCTGCACAACGAAGAACAAAGCCTAGTTTTTATAGGCTTTTTTGCAAACCGCGATTATGTGCTCTCGAAATGTCAGCCCTACATTCAATTGAACACCTAGATCCCTGATCACTTCCGTCCTTGCCATAGGTGTATCTTCCATTTTATAGACGTAATGCAACGGTGCCTTGGCGCCACTGAATGTGATTACGTTGCATTTGTCAACATTAAAATGGAGTTTATTTGCTCTACCCCACTCCACCACGCTGTTAATATCATTTTGTAGATGTTTACAGTCACTTCTTTTTTTAATGGCAAGTAGTAACTTAAGATCGTCAGCAAACAGTAAGGATTTTGCATGGTTCACTACTTCCGGCAGATCGTTAACCGTAATAATAAATTCTAAAGGTCCCAAATTACTACCTTGACTGACGCCCGTTCTAGTGTAGTATGGCTCTGACCTATAACCCTCATATTCTACATATTGCATTCTGTTCCTCATGCAGCTAACAAAAAATTGCAGTAATTGTTTGGTGAAACCGACCTTTGCTAACTTTGCTAATAAAACGTCGTTATCGACTAAATCAAAAGCCTTTTTGAAAGCAGCGTCATTTATTTCTGACCCCGTTTTACTTTTTGGTATTGAAACTACTGGTGTCATTTTCCAGCAGTTTGGAAAAATTGACATTTTTAAACATAAATTGAATATACGCAGCAAAGGTTCTGCCAAAACATTTCCACAATCTTTAATGATAAATGCCGGAATACCGTCTGGACCAGCAGATCGTTTTGGCTTTATTTTTCCTAGCGCTACGCGCACCTCTGCCACTGTTAAACAGGGCAGATGCACTCGCGCACTACCGGCTCCACTAGTTGCAACCGCCGCATCAACTTCCAACTTTGGTGGAGTATTCCCATATACTGAATGAAAGTATTTTGCAAACTTGGTAGCTATCTCCAATCCTGACAAGACACTTCCATCTTTAGTTATTTTTTTGCAACTCTGACTATCATTTTTTGTTCATATATAAACTCAAAAAGACTTCGGATCATTAGTCAAACTATTTTGTAATCTATCGCGATACTGATTATATGTAATTCTCATAATTTCCTTTAATTTAGCCCTATATTTTGAGAAAGCATCATAGTCGTTTTTTGCTTTGCTCGCCTTGTATTTTTTATGAAGCCTGGCTTTTAACTTTATACAACGAATTACATCCAAAGTGTACCAAGACGGGTAACTATACCTGCCATTGCATATGTTATGTTTTTTCCTAGGTACACATTTATTCAAAAAAACGTTTAATTTTTGGTAAAAATAATTTAACTCCTTTTCTGGGTCTCTAATATCGTACAACGGACTCCAATTTTCAGTCATAATAAGTGAATATAACGAATGAAAATCGGCCTTGGCAAAGTTCCACTTCTGCGTTAGTTCAGTACTGGCCAAGTGGGACGATGATAGAGGATTAGCAGCAGCGCTGGCGTTGCGACGCGCGATACGGCCGGTGACGCTAAGCGGCGGACGATGTGCGAGTATTGGCACCAGCGCCTCGTCGGCTTTGCACACCTCAACACAGTCCTCCCTCAAGCCTAAGGAGCTCAGCACTAAGTCCAGACATCGACCGTTACAATTAGGCACCATATTCTTCTGAGCCAATTCACAAAATTATCTTATTAATACAATTAACGAGCATTATACCCATAGCGTGTTTCATAAAAAATCGTCTTCAGTTATCTTGTTTGTGACATGGAATCTACCGCTAACTAGTCGACATTTGTTTTCGGAATATATTGTAGCCGTTGGTATAAGTCGTGTTTTGCGTAAACCGGCTGACTATATGGATAACATTTAGGGATTTTTTGACTCTCCTGGGTCTGGTACCACCGCTTTAGCTATTCCTGCCGCAATAGCGTTAGTGCTTGTCACTGTCGTATTTCGGTTTAGAGGCTATGGTAGTCGATAGACTTATGCATGTGGCATTAGACCTCGCCACAATATAGCAACGCACCATTAACATTTTTAGTGTCTATAGGCGATGGGTGACTCGTTCCATCAGGAGATCCATCTGATTGTTTGCTCTCTTATTATATATAAAAAAATTCAACAACAGTTAAGTCCAATTAATATTTTAAATGCGAAAGCTTGTTTGGATGGATGTTTGTTACTATTTTGGCACACATATAGATGACAACCTGGAATAGCACATAAAATACTTTTTATCCGGGAAAAATAAGTTGTTTCTATGTGATTCATCATATACTTTTATGATCCAATGGGTCGCAGGGCGCAGCTAGTTACTTATTTCTTTTCCACATATTGATTCAGACCTCCTTTTAAGGAATAAATTAACTGCCTTACTGTTATGCATCTCGTAAAATGCATAAGATGGCTAGGACTTGCCCCTGACATCGTAACTAACTAGATAGGTAGAGTTCTGCAACTTGTCGACTGGGTGTGGCATTACCGCCTTACCTATCCCGGCCGCAATAGCGTCGGTGCTCGTCGCTGTCGTGTTTCGGTTTGGAGAGTAAAATAACCATTAAACTTATGCATGTGGAATTCCAATCTCGCTATACGGATAGCAACGCATCATCAACATATTTGGTGTCTCTTTCCATCAGGAGAACGATCTGCTAGTTTGCTACCCTATCAAGTTAAAATGAAAAAAAAAAGAAATACTGAAGTGATTATAACTCTTTTATTCCAATTTTAACGGTAGGGAATCCGGTGAATTTTATATGTCACACAGATGAAAGCGTGCCGTTTAAGCGTAAGAAGCGTATTTTATCAATTTAATTTAGTACAATACACCAAGACACTAAAATGTTAATTTGAATTTAATGTGATGATATGTGGGCATACATTAGACAACGAACAGAAAACGTTGACATTTGTTAATTAATACGTCGAATTACAATTTCAACATTAATTAGTATTTTTTACGCTATGATAGTTGTAATGGCCTCGCGTAGTTTAAAGGTTTCAAGTCATATTATTATTTAATGTGTGTTGAAATGTGCATGTCACTATGTTTGCTATTTTTAACTTTTTGGGAATCCGTTGAAGTTAATTTATTGGTTGGTGGGAAAAGCTTAAGAAATTCGATCCCGATTACTTTTTTCTTGTTCCAGGATTTCATTATTGACAATAGCAATCTCGAGATCCCGGGATTTCAGAAGTTTACAAATAACAGTAAAAAGCACGTAAAAATCTGTTTTTATTTAGATTTTTGCAATTGTAAATACATTTTTTTTGTATTGCGAAAATAGGAACAAAGAAAAAACAAAATATCCAATGACTAATCACTTAATCGGCTTCTTTCTTCTTAATTTATAACACATATTATGCTTCTAAATTTCTTGGTTTTCCTATGTACGGGTGTTAACAGAGCTAATTGTAATGTATATTTTGATGTGTAATATCTTTTTTCTCGCTTTCTTTAAAATCTGTGGGAGTGATTACGTGAAATGCGACGGAAGCGTGTAACAGGAAGCCGCGGAAGCGGGCGCTATTTGAATTGACCAACGGGCACGCGCTATTTCAGTTGACCAATGAGTGCGTATTTGAGTTGACCAATGAGTGCGCATTAATTTGAGTTGACCAATGAGTTCGCATTATCTGAATTAAGTACTAAATTAGAATTGGTCATGAGATTGTACCAATTTAATTATATGAATGTTGTTACACAGCATGTGCTAATATTGTAAGGCTCGTTTTTTATAGTTCTGGTGGGTTAAAAAGCTACGTATATTTCAACTTCCGACAATCACTGGATTTTATAAATAAAATCCAAGGAAAACCGAAAAATGTGCCGGGATCCCAGGATCGAATTTACGAGCAGAGTTCCGCAGTCTCGCGCAGGCTTGGTAGTACTGCTTTATCAATTCCTAATGCAATACCTTTAGTGCTTGTTACTATCGTATTCCGTGTTTTTGGGAAAGGTAAAATTTAAGCATGTGGCATTACCACGGATTAAATGGATACGCCTTTCAAAACAATTTCTCAGTTTGACAGTGTAGCTTGCAATTACACAGGTACAGAAATACAGAGTTATATTACTTACCAATGAAATAAAATCATTTCAAGGGTAATTTTCAAACCTTGTCATCTCATTCCGTACGATAAAACAGTACAACATGGTTTATTTCTATTCTTTCACAATATAATATAACCTACAAATGTATGAAGTTTTTGACAGTAATAGGAGCGTTTGATCATATGCTCGGCAAGACGTTTTCTTTCCAAATGGCGTGTTTAGTAGTACTCATGTGGTCTGTGGGCATTACCAACCCACCACACGGATAGCAATATAACATCATAATATATATAATAACATCATTGATGTCTATACGCGATCATCTTATTTCATCCACCCATCTGCTTTTATGCTATTCTTAATACTATGAAATAAAATAGAACAAATACGCAATAAGTTACATTAAAATTCAACAACCTGTTTTTCATTTAATAAATTTTTAAAATAATTGGCATCCTTCCACAAGCGGTAGAGTAACATGTGTTTGTTAATGATTATTATATTAATATGGCAGTATGGAATCATGTTATTTTATCAATACCTAGCAGACGTTTTATAATAATTAAAGACATTAGAACAATATTATATATTCTATGATTCATAATATACATGTTGACTGGAAAAAAATATCTAATTCAAGGACGCGATAGTTAATGTTCATGTAACCAATAAAATGTAATAAAAAGAGAATATTGCTAAGCATTTGTTTTGCGAATTACTTAACTTTATTGTAAACCTTAATTAAATTGGTGTATATTCAAAAATATGGTCGTCGCGTGAGCGATAACAATTTACTTACGAGTCCAGCCAAGAGTTCGGCAAATCATTGTTAGTAAATAATGAATTTGATATATCCATGTTTTTTTGGATAATTAGACAATATGTACTAGCGATCACCTATGGCCGGAATTCGACCAAAAAATAAACTAAAGAATAAAATCTCTTTTGGCTTTGACGTTAGCCGTAAAGAAAATATTATACATGTGTGTCAGATGAATGTAGTGTGGGTAATGTTTTATTTTATTATTTTAATATACTTCGAATGTATATTATTTAGAAATATTAAGTTTCTGCAGTCGTCCACAATGTAAACCTTAACTGTGCCAAATTTCATACTCCACCGTTAGCGCAATTGTTTTAAAAAGGGGTTCAAAGTTTTCCAACCAAGAAAAACATACACCCTTTTTACATACTCGCAAAACTAGCGTAGCGTAGTAACGTAGTAGCGTAGCGTAGCAAAACTTAGTTCAGTATGTACAGTTTTTACCAGTCAAACTGTATATTAAATGTAATATACTCTACACTATATTAGAAAGAAAGAATAGTATTTTTATGTGTAATGAACAAACTCAAAAATCACTGGACCGTTATGAAAAATTCTTTCTCTATTAGAAAGTTACACTATCCAGGAGTAACGCTCCTTTTTTACCAAACGGAGCGCGTGAATAAAGTCTTGACTAACAACTAGTTTATTTTTATTATGTACTAGCTATTACCCGCGACTCCGTCCGCGCGGACCTCGTTTACACCGCTCCTACTGGTCGTAGCGTGATAATATCTCGCATGATGGCCTATATCGTAATATATAGCGTTGACCGTCCCGTTGGTCGAGTGGTTAGCGACCCTGACTACGAAATCGACGGAGCTCGGGTTCGATTCCCGACGGAGACAAGCATTTGTCTGATGAGCATAAATGTTTGTATTTCCGGGTTTGGGTGTTTATTACATATATTCTAGTATTTATATATTATGTATCTCTATGTATTAGTATCGTTGACTGATAATATTTTTTAATAGTTAATTTTTATTTATATATATATATTGCCAAAAAATTTGCCTGTCTGCCTGGCACTTTGTCGATTTGAATTATTAGCCAAACTTGTCAATACAATCCTGATGGCGGTTAAGTTTTTAAGTTTATTAACGACTACCTTGCCCCGTCGCAACTGCTTGTTATAGTCGTGTTCTAGTATCGAGCATGAGGTAGCCAGTAAACTTATGCGTGTGCCATGCCATTTTATCCCCGCTACGTGGATGATATGACACCTTAAACGTATTTGGCTTCAATAGGAAGTGGTTATCCTAATGGAATACCATTAGAAGAGATTTTGACATTAGGTAATTATATACCTACGATAACACTGATTCACTGCTCTCTCGGAGTGGTTTCAAGACTCACCAACCGTTTACCTTCAATAAGAAGTGCTTATCTTATCTAAAATCTATATATAAAAATTAATTGCTGTTCGTTAGTTTCGCTAAAACTTGAGATCGGCTGAACCTATTTGGCTGCTTTTGGTTTTGAATTGATTGTTGAAGTCCAAGGAAGGTTTAAAAGGTGAGAAAACGTAAAAAAATAAGAGAAGTTAAAAAGGCAGAACAGCGTTTGCCGGGTATATATATATATATATATATATATTTCTTGCGGTAATATTCTTGCAGCTTATCATAATAATATTTATTATTTATTAACAATGTCAGGAGGATGAGTAATTAAGTCTATGGTCAATTTATCGCGTTATCTCGCGATAGGTTTCCATGGGTCTAGGTCATGCTATCCATAATATAAACATGGGAGGCCGGTCATGGTAGCCGTAATGTAAACACGCGAGGCCATTGAAATTTTATCACCTAAACTTCACCTACTTAAAGTAGGTGTAGTAAACTTACTCAAGAGCGAGAGAGTGATAAATTTTAAGTAGGTACCGTTACGTTTTAGCAAATAAAAGATGTTTTAGATGAAATAACACGTTAATTCTAATCAAAAATAACTCGTTGATCTAGTGCAGTTCTCAACCTGTGGTCCGCGCACCACTGGTGGTCCCCGGTGTAGGTGTGTATATTTATAATTATAGAATAAATTTTTATTTATTTACTGTACGAGTATATTACATCCAAACATAATTGTGGTCGGTGGCAAAACAGATAATTGGTAAAGTGGTTCCTCATTACTATAAGGTTAAGATCCACTGGTCTAGTGGTCATATTGTTTGGCTCAGATAATTATGATTATTTTAGACACTTACGCACAATTCATACCAAACATTATGCAATTTGGATGTAAAAAGGAGGATACTTACTGGAGTTTGGCGTTTGGTACTCGATTCTGATACCGAATATGTAAAAAATAGTTACTTAAATCTTGATCTAGTTATTCAATAAAAATGTCTAGAATGGGTCACCCACGCTTATATATCGAAGTTCATTGTTTACAAACAGCGATATGCCGCAGCGGCACTATATTGCCCACGTGGTTAGAGCGAGCTACTATATTGCCCACGTGGTGGCCATATATTTTGAATACTAGCTGTTGTCCGCGACTTCGTCCGCGCGGACTTTGTTTACTCCACTCCTACTGGTCGTAGCATGATGTTATATAGTCTATAACCTCCCTCGATAAACAGGCTATCTAACTCAAAAAGAATTATTCAAATCGGTTCAGTAGTTTTTGAGATTAGCGCGTACAACTAAACAAACAAACAAACTACAATTTTATAATATTAGTATTGATTACTACACTGACGTCGTTAAGGTTTGCTTTGTAGTTGAGCAATATTTTCATTTTATTATATTACTAGCTGGCCCGCACAGCTTCGCCCGCGAGTAGATTAACATGTCGTCGAAATAGTTTTTCATACAAACGTTATCCCCTCTTTCAGCCCTTTAGAGGTTGATTTTCGAAAAAAATAGCCTATGTTTGACCCCAGATCTTCAACTATTTCCATGCAAAATTTAATGAAAATCGGTCCAGTGGTTTAGCCGTGAAAGCGTAACAGACAAGCAGGCAGACATACTTTCACATTTATAATATTTTTATAGATTATTGTTAACTTATGACCATTAAATATCGTGCCCTTCATATGTAAAGTCTTTTAACAGTAAACCTTAAATATTTGATAATAATTAAATAGCCAACCAACCAAAAATTTTCCCTGTGTTGGTTCCGGGCTCTTTTGAAGAATAGGCCAACTGCCTTTCTACCAGCCTCCCAATTCACGTAATTAAGTCAAAGCGCTTAGGGCTTTCACACACATAAATACGATAGAACGTCGAGACGTGCTACGACGCGGCATAATATGTACGAAAATGTGTAAATGTCTTAAATGCTTCGACTCGCTTGCCACTTGATTACGTGAATTAGGCCCCAGGCCGGTCGTAAAAGGTGACCGATTGGCTATACGAGTCACTACCATCATGGCTACTAAGTGGTAGAGTTCTGCATTGTCTCGTCCGGGTCTTTACCACTGCCTAACCTGTTCCTGTCGTAATAATGTCAGTGCTTGTCACTGTCGTGTACCGGTTTGCAGGGCAAGCTCAAAGGAGTAAAAAGTATAAGGATAGATTTTTTCAGTTCAAATTAACTATCTTAATTTTTGAAGAGCTTTATATTTTGGAAATGATGATGAATTTTGATCTTTCGAATGGCATTCAACGCAATTTTTGAGAGAGTTGTTTTAGTTACATAATCGATAGGCTGAAAAAGTTCGAAGTAATGTGAAAAAAGTATTTTTCTTTAAATTTACCACCGCCTTACCTATTCCTGCCGCAATACCGTCAGTGCTAGTCACTGTCGTGTTTCGGTTTAGAGGGTAAAGTAGCCGGTAAACTTGTGCGTGTGAAATTAGACCACGACACAAGATAGCAACGCACCATTAACACCTTTATAGGCGATGGTCGACTATTTCCATCAGGAGACCCATCTGCTTATTTGCTATCTTATGATATAATAAAAAAAAACAGTTTCACATTTTACTGGATTATCACCTTGATGTCTGGAAATCCACAACCGTGCGAATCTGTAGGAAAGAGCGACTTGACTCCACGGAAGAGTAGAGCGAAGGACTGATCCCTGAGGGACTGCGGTATTTATAGCCATTTGGTCACACGAGCAGCCATCGACGACTACTCTTATCTACCGGCCACTCAGAAAATTGAGATCCAGGCGCAGAGACCAGTAGGCAGACCATACGATGGAAGCTTGCCAATAAGACTATCATGCAAAAACACATAATGAGTTACCTGTGCTAGTTTCAGGTAAACTATTTTATGTTCATTGGGATGTCGACCACTTACCATTTGGTGGCATGTCTGCCAGTTTGCCTATCCAACTAACATAAAAAAATATATTTTTTAATATAACGGCGATGGGACTATTGTCCTCTCGCTAACCGATATTTGTTATCTTATTTTTTAAAAAATATACCCACTTAACGGTGTTTGAAGTTTAACTCTAAGTTGTCTTATAAAAAAAACTGTAAACGGTTGAACAGAACGGTTGGTCTCATAGAACATAGAACAAACGGAATTGGCAAGTACAAACATTTGTATCAGTACCGCGATCGCCATACTCACACATAAAATAAGCATTATTGCATATAAACTACTAATGCAAACATTGTTTCATTAGTCGTTTTCATTTTAAACAACAATTATCCGAAACACACAAACAGAACATTTAAAAATATACTAAACTGCGTTACAATAAATTTTATTTTGCTACAAAAAAAAGAGTATTTACGTCCTTTTGTAGTCTATTCAGAATAGACTCATCTATTTGTACAATAGTGAAACTTAAGATCTTAATAGTTTCGCTATTCTACAATAGATGGCAGTATTGATTTTTCCGTAGTTTTCAGTTGATCATATTTGAGTACAGAACTTTCTAGAACGATATACGTAATGACTGTCATTACGTATATCTTTCTAGAAAAATTAGGTCAACCTAAAATGAACTTTATATGTAAGGTGTACGGTTGATTTTAGCTTGACTTTCCATTATATCATTAGAGATTATATTAAATCAGGAATTTAATTAAAATAAAATGAAAATTGTACTTTCGAATGATATAAAATATCTCCATTTTTAATCATCTGTATTCTACTATCATTTCTGCATTCAAGGATGGCACAGTACGGCATAATTCAGTGTATAATAGATTTTCGCACGACGACTATCTCCTAATGATATGGTAAGTATCACTAAGGCAATTTAGAGTAAAAGCGCATAATAGTGACGCACGCGGCACGTCCACTCTTTACTTCCCCTTGTTCTATATTCCATGGTTGGTCTGATAAGGCCATCCCTGAAACTTCCCGCTAAATTAAGGTATTTTTAATTCAAAAGAGTAAAGACTATAAACATAGATTTTTTCAGATTAAACATTTATTTTGTTATAAATGGCAGTATACTTATATTGATTTTTGAAAAACTATATATTTTGGAAACGATACTCGATTTTAATCGTTTGAATGGCACTCAACTCAATTTCTGGGATCCAAAATATTAATTTAGCTAAATAATTGATAGGTTAAAAATTTCGAAGCAATGTCAAAAACATTTTTTTCAAACATTTTCGTCATTGGTAAAATCCCAAACAAATTGACCAATTTTGATCCAATTAACGGTATTTGACACAAATTTTATAGGAGAAAAGCTGATAAGATTTTTAAGTCAATTGGTGTATAGGCCTAAAAGTTAAAAAATATTTATTTGAAAATTTGAAAAGCTGTGTACATTAGATTCGTTTTTTAATTTTTGAAATGGCATTCGACATAGTTTTTTAATACTAAAATATCATAGAATACCTAAAAATGATTGGTTAAAAATTTCGAAGTTATGTTGAAAAAACACTTCAAAATTTTTCGTCGAAGATTACTCCCAAACGCATAAACCGATTTTGATGCAATTTATGTATTAGACGTAGTTTTTTGAGGAATAGAGCTGATCAGTTTTTGTATTCAATCGATACTTTAATCTGAAAGTTATATTAAAAAAAAATAGTTTCGCTAAAATTTCTTTTGGGTTTTATCAAAATTTCTCAAAATCCCCTGGGCCGACTTGGTTCAAATTTTCAGCAAGTTGAGCGGATCTAATCGAATGCCACCAACCGCGTTTCGATCAGTCCAGCCGTTCAAAAGTTATGAGATGTTTACATATACACACACATACATATTTACCAACAAATATACTGACGTCATGGTGAAAATAGTCGGAAAAGTTCCTAGGATCTCAAAACTGGAAGAACTGGTGAAAACAGTGGCAAAATCAGTAACTTCCTTATCTGCATACGTAGCGGGAAGTTAAAAAATGTACCCACTGAACGGTGTTTGAAGTTTAACACTAAGTTTTAAATTTTTAGCCAAAAGCTTCCGTCACATCTAAGAATCGGTGTTTGAAAACACTAAGTTTTAAATTTTTACCCAAAATCACATCTAAGAATTGTGACTTACAAATTTTAGTAATAATTGTATGCAATATTTATATCTGATTTCTAAAAGAAGTTTTAAATTAAATTCATTATTTAAATATAATACTGTTACGTATTCGGGTTCGCAATTGTACACGTTACTTTCAACCTTATGCCATATCCCACAAAGTCCATTATGGCATAGCCCCGGTCAACTATTTGTTTGTCAATAGGAGTAGCTATCTCTTTCTTTTATTTCTAGATAATTAGCGCGCGCGCGCTCCAACTCTACACGCTTCTAGATTATTCGTAACAATACATTAGAAAAGCTAAATTCAGTTGAGCATATATTTAAAAATAATAACGTAGTGTTTTAAGTTGTTAATAGAAAATATTTGCATTATTTATATACACTACGGGTCGCATTGGGGCCCTGTTGAAGAGAAGTACGATATAAACAACAAAGAAAAATGCATGAGTTCATTTGTAACGATGAACTTATTTAACTAGTTATACGAATGTTTATCTAGCGATCAGTACAATCCACGGAATTGATGACATAGCGAAGAAGTATTTCGCCACTTTGAACTAATCGACACTGGTTCAGTTGGTTAGAGCGTCCCGGCTTGAGGGAAGGTCGTAAGTTCAAATCCTAACATATCGAAATTTTTCTTTATTGTTTTTGAGTTTTTCAAGTTTTCCCAAGCACGGGGTGAGCGCTAAAACACATATAATATTAGAAACACGGAAGTATTGATCAATATTATAAATGTGAATTCCATCTGTAACAATGAACTCATTTACCTAACTAGTTATACGTACGTATATCTAGCGATCAGTACAATCGACGCAATCAATCACGTAGTAAAGACGAATTTCGCCACTTTGAACTAACTAGTCGACCCTGGCTCAGTTGGATAGAGCGTCCCGGCTTAAAGGAAGGTCGTAAGTTCAAATTTTAACGTGTCGAACTTTTTCTTTGTTGTTTTTAAATTATTCAAGTTTTCCGAAGGACGGGGTGAGTGCTAAAACACACATATGAGTACGATTTAACTCCTTGACAACCAACTCGTAAAAAGCGTAAGTCGTAAACTCGTAAGTATTAAACGTTATTTGTAATTACCATAGTGAGTACGATGTGCGGAGATGTGTGAAATCTGTCTAAAATCATTTAAATACCACTGTGAAATTTAATGAAAATCTGTTCAAAAGTTTTTACGTAAAAAAGTCCAAAACGTATATTAATCCTCACAAACTTTTGCAATTTAAATAGTAAGTAGCTAAACGTCGGTCGTGGCTTTCCACACTTGAATTATGTTAGGGCTGAAAATCTTGTAAGGGATCCTGTTTTTCTATTTTATTGAAATACTAGCTGATGTTGAAAGAAGAGCGTGTGCAGGGAACAGAGTGAATGGAGCTTTAGGGAGATTACTTAATAGCACAATTTTAAGTCAGGGTGCCCGTCTAGCCCAGCATAATCATGTGCTTATCCCAACGCTATTGTATGGAAGTGAGAGTTGGGTATGTCAGAAAGGGCGTGAAAGTAGAATCAACGCGATCGAGATGAGTTCGCTAAGAAAAATATATGGTGTAACACTCGCGGACCGGGTTCGTAATGTCGAAGTGAAAGAGAGGTTAGGTTTGAAAGAATATGTCGGTGTAAAGATGAGAAAGGGCATGCTCCGTTGGTTCAATCATGTAGAAAGAATGGTAGATGAAAGTTTAACAAAACAGATATACAACGCGAATGTGGAAGGATGTAGGTACCGGGGAAGACCAAGACTGACATACCACGATCAGATTGATCGAGTACTGTCCGAAGGTGGTGTCAAGAGTCTTCGCAACCGGCGTGTGTGTATGAAGAGAGTGATGAATGTGGAGGAAGCGAGACAAGCCTGCAAGGATCGTGATGTATGGCACTCGGTTCTCTTTGCCTACCCCGTAAGGGATCTGGCGTGAAGATATGTATGTATGTATGTACCAGCTGACCCGGACAACATCATCCACAAGTACATTAACTTTATTGACGACATGTTAATAAAGTTTTTCATACAAACTTTCATCCCTTATTTCAGCCCCTCACTGGTTGATTTTTAAAGAAAAAGTTAGTCTATTTTTCAACCCGAATCTACTACCATCTCTTTGTCAAATTACATCTTAATCAGTTGAACAGTTAAGTCGTGAAAGTGTAACACACAAACTCACTTTAGCATTTATAATATGACTAGGTTTTACCCGCGGTTTCGCTCGCATATTTTTTTATTAAAAAGTATCCGTCACTACTTACTTCTAATACCTCCATACATATGTGTACAAAGTTTCATGATGATCGGTTAAGGCGATTACAGCTGCGAACGACCTTGAGTTTCTAACAGGAGCAGCGCAAATCTATTTCGCGCGCTGGCATGCCTCAACGTCAAGGAGTATTTACAGTGGATTGCAGATACCTACGTTTTAATATTTTTGTTCACCTATATGAATTTTTATCATCATGAATCGACTGAATGTTGTCAAACTCAAAACCAATAACCAGTAATCGCTTATTTATCGATTACATATACATTCATTTTAGAAAAACGATAAATATCTAAAGAAAAAAAAATATATCGAAAATCGACAAAAAGTCATATAACAATTTACACAATAATAACAGTTACGTATCCTATTTCTTTGAAAGTTTTGTAATATACGATACATCCCGCGTAGCACTTTATTTTAATACATACAATCAACAATTAATATTTAACAAAACCTTTCAAAATTTGATTTTGTAAAATGTAATCTCTTGAATATATTTTTTTTAAACTAACTAGTTTTTGTTTTTGTTAGTTTTTGTAGTCTTAGTTTTTGTTTCAAAATCTCGTAAGAAAAAAGAAGATATATAATTTGATTTAATGTTTATAGAGGAAACTACTAAATAAGTTGGTTTATTTAGACTATTTGTATGTATAATATATTTAATTTATTTATTTTTAGTTGCGAAGTCCTTAATACCTTCAAATAGTACCAGTTTTTTTTTTCTTTAGAGTTTTGCTTTTTATTTGCTTGCTAGAATTATCTTCGTTGTTTATATGTTTTTTTTATTTTTGTACATTTATACAAAATATTGACAAAATTCTTATCTATCTATAGGTAATAAAACATTCAAGCGTAAACGTAGGTAAGTACATGAATAGTCTCAAAATATTATTATTTAGCGTTTACTCGCAAACAAAACTATTTATAAAGTACTAGCTTTCAGCCCCTTTAATACCCTCTTTTACCTCTTTAAGAGATAAAACTCACAGCATCCTTACATGCACGTTTATTTAATTACTTTTTTTAAGTTAAGAACATGACTAATCAATTTGAAGAGATTTTGATAAAACATATTTTATTTTTTCTACAAACTTTACCACTTTTTTCATCCTTTGAAGAGTTAACGTTTGAAAACCTTAAACTCGTATTCATTTAATTGTATTAAAAATCATAAATACTAAGTTTTAAATAATTTCTACAATATTCTACAATAAACAATCTATTTTTATACAAACATCAATGCTTTTTTTACCCTTTAAGGAGTGAAATTTAAAAAATCCCCAAATATATGATTCTTAAATTGTGTTAAAGAGCATAAGTGCCGAATTTCAAGTTATTTTGACCATAAACGTTTGATTTTTCATATAAATTGTAACACACACTTTAATGAATGGAACTTCGAACATTACATGCATGTTTCTTCAATTTCGATTGAAGAGCATAAGTACTAAAAAAATCCAAAAATTCGTACTTCTTAATTGTATTAAAAATCAAACATACTAAATTAAAATAATTTAGATTTTATAGTAATGCAATAAATAAACAATTCATTTTTGATACAAACTTTAAAGCCTCTTTTTACCTCTCTATGGGCTAGAATTCAAAAAATATTAAATTTGTATTTAATTTTTTTTCAGTTAAAGGATAATTTAATTACGGCATACCATTCATTACAACTCAAAAACGACAGAGTTTCATACAAACTTTCATCCCCTATTTCACCATCTTAGGGGATGAATTTAAAAAAAAACCTTTCTTATTCCTTGTCTATATCATAAGAACAACATCTGTAAAAAAACAGCCTTCTCGGTCCAAGCTCATTATCTACTATAAAAAAACATCCAAGCGTAAACGCTATTTCAATTTACTCAATACTGATGGAACCCGCCATTTTGGCATAAAACTTAATATTAACAGGGTTACCAACACAAATATCTTACTTTACCAAAAATAGGAAAACTATTAGTCATGTTGCGTATTTATTTTAAATATGTACGATTTTTAGTATCAATATAAATTAAGTAGTTAGAGAAAATAAATTCTACATACTTTGTCCATTCATTTTTTTTTAATAACAATTAGTGTAATTTTGAACTAATAAACAACTAATTTAAGTAGTTGGATACAACAAATTCTACATATTATGTATATTCATTTTTTATGTAAGTGAATAAATAAATGAAGTTTAATGTCAAACTTGTAAACTACAAGTTGTATCAGAACAAATTAATATGACAATAATTATGTAAAATTGGTTAAAGTAGTTGGATACAACAGATTCTACATATTATGTACATTCATTTTTTACGTAAGTGAATAAATAAATGAAGTTTAATGTCAAACTTATAAACTACAAGTTGTATCAGAACAAATGAATATGACAATAATTATGTAAAATTGATTAAATTATGTTTGTTATTAAAAAAATGATAAGAGTAAATAATAGATTAAAATTTTGTTTTTAATTGGATCAGTAGGGGCATAGGTTAAACAGATGCCGCTAATAATTTGATTAATTCTAGCACCAATTATTAATAAAAATGTGACAGCTATATTGGTCACATCATTTTGAATAGCCATTTGATGTGCACTGCAATTTATAAATTATATATCCACATTAAATGCTCATAACATTTTACAGTGCACCATTATTAATTTTGGACTGATAACTAACTGTACATTAATAACCTTATAAATAATACAGTGGCAAATTTGACGTTCAATTTTATGACTAGAATGCTAAGTGTGAGTTTTTCTTTTCGCATTCGATCGTGAGCGCGTTTAGAGTTTACTAGGAATTTGTATGTGATTTGTACAGCGCCACCTAGTGCTAAACTGGTTTCTCACGTTTACCACTAGGTGGCGCTGTACAAATCACATACAAATTCCTAGTAAACTCTAAACGTGCTCACGATCGAATGCGAAAAGAAAAACTCACACTTAGCACTCAGTTGGTGGTTACATCTATCATCTACACATCCAACCAATAATAAGTAAAGCAATAATTCGTTCACTCTGTATTGGTTGGACCCCTTTTAAAGAATAAACCATCTAGTATTATATCAGGCGGTTTGTAAAAGGTGAACGATTGGCTATACTTATAATATCAATTGGAATACAAGGTATTAGAGTTCCACAATGTCTTGCCTGAATATGTGGTACCACCGCCTTACTTAATTCTGCCACAATAGATTCAATGTTTGTCATTTTCGTGTTTCGGTTTGTGGGTTAAGGTAGCCGTTACACTTATTCAAGTGGCGTTAAAGCCTCGCCACACGGACGATAGGACCGCAACATTATAATAATATATATCATGTTAAGCTCTATTTTTAATTTCCTTAATTTCCAAGTAAAATATTAATTGAAAAATAGCAACATTGTCTTAATTTGCATATACTGCTGCAACAAATTTTCTACCAAAGGTTTGTGACGATACCCAATAGATGGCACCTATGTATTACTAATTTTTGTTACGGCAACCAAGTTCTAAGAAAACATAGCCTGAGACTGACTTTCGACGCGAGCGCTGTTCGCGAATTAAATAATAAGGTTTTTATTGATTTAATAGCACACTATAATGATTTTGTAAAATTTTGAACTTAAATTTTATAAAGCAATAAATTGTCTGTAATAAAAAGAAAAAATCATCAAAATCGTTACAGTAGTTTGGAAGTTATAAGCAAATTTTTGCGTAAAAATAAGAAAGATATTCGATTTTTTTCCGTCAAAAATAACAATAAAATTTGAAAAAATGAACTTAAAATTTAAACTTAATTATATTATACGTATAATACATTTTTTTTTTAAATTATTGGACCAACCGGTTAGCAGTTTTCCCTCTTTGAAAACTATATCTATTTCGTAGTTTGGCATTACCTATCGCCTTAAGTACCTAGTTTTCACGTGAAAGCGTAACAAACAAACTTACATTAGCATTATAATATTAGTAGGGATAGGATAAGGTCTACTAGCTGAGATGAAATTCATACATCTCTCAGCCTCTTAGGGTTGATTTTTAAAACAAGTCTATGGCCCCTGTCTTCAAAAACTTGATTGTCAAATGTAATAAAAATATCGGTACAGTGGCTCGGCTGTGAAAGCGTAATAGACAGGCTTTTGCATTTATAATATTGGTATGGATGTTGCTCATTTTAATGTGATCTATATACCTATAATAAAATTGTAGGGAAGTCAATGTATGTCCGGGGTAAACTCAAAAAGTACTGCATGGATTTACTTCAAATTTTGCATGAATATTACTAACAGGTCGGGTCAACATATAGGCTACATATTATCACGCTATCACCTACGGGGGAGGAGCTGTGCTGAGTAAACGAAGTCCGCGCGAACGAAGTCGCGGGCAACAGCTAGTGTGTAATAAATTGATCAAAGTAAAGGAATGTTTTGTCACATTAAAGCAACCACGACACGCAGTTTGCCTGCATTGGAGACAATATATGGGTCATTTGCTCAAGCCATTTCGAATTTTTTGATGTAAAATATCTATTGCGATGGATCAGATTGTTTTTTGACCTGGCGAGATATTGCCACGTTAACGTAACTGTATACCGTCAGCGGCAACATCAAATATTACTATTATGGATTAATAGAATTGAATCTTCTCAGTTTTTTTTTAATTTTGATACTAAAGTCGTATGTCCTTGCTGAGTAAACTATATATTATTCTTAAAAAACTAATCGTTTTATTTTTAATTATATCATACTTATTTCATTTTATTAGTTTTGTAAACCATCACGTAACACATATTTTTAACACAAAGTCAGTTAGATGTTTTATATTTGCCAGAGGTGGTATGAGGGCTCATGCTTTTTTCTTTCCAAAAAAAGTTTGCAAAATAAAATAATACCAGTATGGATGTTATTTTATTTTTATTAAAAACATTTTATAAGTAAAAGAATTTTTAAAATAGGCTTAAGTAATGAAATTGAAGAGTATATTCATTACAAACTTACAAACCGTTTCCAATTAAAATATTAGTATAGATAATTTTTATTAAATTAAATCTTCAGTTCAATATTCAATTAAACGTCGCAGGCGATAACTAGTATTAACAATACACTATACAGATTACTTCAAAAATGCTTAAACACAGCTTATCATGTTTATTGACAATGAGTAATAAAATTTATGGTCAATTTATCGGCTATTGATGTCGTGTGACGTTATCTCTTAATTAAGGGGGGGGTCTTAAGAGATAACGTCACACGACCTCCGGTCCTCATGGGCCTAGGTCACGCATTAAATGACGGAAACACGGGAGGCCATTGAAATTTTATGAGTTTGTTAAACTTCACCTATTTTATAAGTACGTGAGAAGCGGCCGATTACTTAATAAGGAGATAAGTAAAGGAGATTGTCATGGCGACCGTAATTTGCATTGAATTATAAGATTTTTATTTCATGGAATATTTTATTTTATGTAACTGTTAATATGTTTGAACAGTGTATACAATAGATGACCTAATGCAATTAGAAATTCTCAGCATAGTTGAATCACAAACGAACTATAGACAAGGGCGGAGTATAACGACTTTATTTTGTAGCTGTTGAAATACTCGTTGTTTCATCTTGAGCGTCTTCATAGCTACCAGGCTTTGGCTTACAGTATACGGAAATCTGCGTATTAGCACATGAAGAAACAAAAAGTTGTTAGATCTAGACATCCTGTTAGGCAGTTCGGAAAAGCCCACTTTATTGATTGGCTATACGTGTTACTACACTGTGACTATTATGTTATAGATATTCGCAACATCTCATCCGTGTCTGCTACTACCGCCTTAACTACGTATATTCTGTCCGCAATAACGTCGGTTCTTGTCACAGTCGTGTTCCAGTTTGGAGAGTTAGGTAAACACCAAAGGAAACAACGCACCATTAACATCTTCGTGTGTATAGGCGATAGTTGTCTCTTTCCAAGAGGAAAGTCATCTGCTTTACTATTTTATGATATAAAAAAACAAACATTTATCTCGCAGGCCAATTTAAAAAACAAAAACAAAAAGTATATGTTTACATTGTAGTCTGATGTCGATGACTAGTTAGTAGGGAGCATGCCGGCTCACCCGAGGCAGTAATAAAATTTGAAGCAGGCTGTCGAATTGTTTCAGCGAGTCCAGCAACTACCTGCTGAGCGCCGCGGCGCGCCCGCCACCCTGCGAGGACGCGCCGCTGCCTGCGCCCAGCGCACGGACATCATATTCCAATTTGTGAGTTACTATCATATTAATTCCTATATTTAACTGATTTCTTAATAAAGGAGATTATCCGTTACACCTGTATGTGCTGCTAGTATTACAAGATGCACCTGCAGTGCAGCTGCATTATAAAAGTTTTTCCGTGATTGAGTTACAAACATCCATCCATCCAATTCTCTAAACATTCGCATTTATAATACATATTAATATAGATTGATAGAATTGGATAAAATTTGAGTATGACAATCTATTTACGCTTCCAAGCTCGTGTCCTTAATTTCGTAAACATACGTTCGTTCACGAATCCCTTGGAAGCTAAAAGACATAACGAGATGATCGTATTTGATTTAAATCAGTTATATTCCATCTTAGGGAGCAGTCGCAAGTTTCGTAAAAATCGTTTCCGTAGTTTTGTTATGTGGGTATAATTTTTCAAAAATTGTTTGATATGCGGGTATAACTGACAGATATTGAAGATGGTTGAATATTTTTTAAATTATTTTTATTGTATGTGTTCGTAAAAATATATATTTGCTCATTTAAGAAAAATGTTAATGTTGACTCGCTAAATATAAGACAAAAATTTATTCTTTTCCGAATTTGGTCTGGGTTCATTGTGAAGGCTCTATACTTCACAATGAGCCCAGGCCAAACTCGGAATCGAATTCGGATCTGAATTATTTCTCTGCCAAGTTAATCGTAAGAAGCTAATACAGGCTATAAGTACGTGTCATTGTCGTCGTAATCACACTACTTAGGTTATGCGACTACTCGCCCTGTGCCGAGTAACATTGTTTTCACTATTTCTACTGCTATGCTGCGCACTGTATATGTGTAATAATTTGCACTAGGCGTAAAAACAGGATTTACAGATTTTACACTTTTAATCGTCGGCACACTTCTTTACGTAAGTGCCTTCTTTACGTAAAGAATATTACGTCCTGAAGATGTTTTAAAGAGCGAAACCGGTCGATTAATTTAAAATTATTTGTCTATACTTATAGTGAAATTAAAGTACAAGTACATTATAACTAGTTTCAACACTTTCAACTAATAGTAAAAGTAGGATAACACTTTAAAAAGATTATCCCGTACTTATGCAAAGGATAAAATCGCGATTAAAATAGTAAAAAGACGGTACAGATCGTCTTTTAATTCTCTAGTATCATTTTTATCTTGTACTAGCTGTTGCCAGCGACTTCGTCCGCGCGGACTTCGTTTACTCCGCATAGCTCCTCCCCCGTAGGTGATAGCGTGATTAATATGTAGCCTATATGTTGACCCGACTTGTTAGTAATATTCATGTAAAGTTTGAAGTAAATCCATCCCGTACTTTTTGAATTTACCCCGGACATACATATAGACTAACAGATATGTATAGATTAAATTTCCTAAATTTATGTAAATTTCCATGTGGAAGCACTCTTAAATACGTTCTTATGTCTTATCTAATAAAAAAGAACTATTCAAACAGTCAAATCAAATGTGCATAATATAAGTACAAAAATAGATTCAAAAAGTAAAGATGTTAATGTGAGTTGTCTTTGATTAGCTGGGAGTAAACAAGAGCAATTTCAAATATACTACGAGTATATCGGATCCTGTGTTTGCCCTGGCCCAAATTAGAGACTTTGTCATGTAACTAACATAAAAGACTCTTAGGAAGCCGATTTCGATTTAATTTTTGATTGAGACGTGCTAGAATTCTATCACACAGCAGTCACGATGGTATGTACATGTAGCTTTTATTCACCTTTTATGAACTGTCTGGGAGAAAGGCTGTCATTGGCTGACTATCATAATATATCAAATAGCATCCCTACCACTTAAATGATAAGGCACCATCAATATGGCACATTAAATGAGCCTGGACCACTAAGGGGAATTGAATTCAACTTTTGGGCACAATGGATTTGTGGTTGTGTAATTGTGTACAACAAACAAGCAAATAGCTCTGGGTATGAAACGATTTTTACCACTGCCTGCGGAGGTCACTCGATAAGTTTTGACATGTTCGAAATTTAAAAATAGAACGCACCAGTGTAATATTATATTTAAAAAAGAATATTTATTCAAAAATAAAATACAAGTATCCAGTTAGCTCAATTTAAAAAAATAACAATGCTACAGTTATTTTCCTACTTTAAGTCCTCGCATTTTTTCTTTGAAATAATGGAGCCTGATCGCGAACATTTGGCGCTATGATATTTTACGATTTTAAATTTGGTTAAACCGAAGAACTAAGTTTACAACAATTACAATCACCATGAGGGGACTCTGCTCTATACCGGGCAACAGTTTTTAGATGGTTCCGTGAATTTAAGAGGGATAAAACTAACCTCGTAGATGACCACAGAAAGCAGATCGCCCGGAAACAGCAGCTACTGCAGAAGACGTGTGGACTATTGACATGTTGGTGCGAGAAGACCCAAGAATTACATACACGGACATCGAGAACATCCTAGGCGTTAGTTCGAGAAACGTTAATATCATTGTATATCAACACCTTGGAGTGTGGAAGATAGATCTGTAGTCGTTGGATCCAACTCAGAGAAATTGGCTCACGTAGATTGGTGTCGTGAAATGCATTGGCGACTTGAAAGCGGAGTATCAAAACGTGTTGAAATCATCACAGATGATGAAACCTGGATCTATCAGTGTGATCCAGAAAAAGACACAGTCGTCAGGAGGGTCTTCTCAGATAGAAAATTACTGACAAAACCCTAAAGTCTTCGAAATGTTGGTAAAAAAATTGAGGCTACTTTTTTTTCTCGGAGCGGATATCTGTCGACCTTCATCTGGAAAATTATAGGGATGTTAACTCGGATTAGTACACTACAATAGTATTGCCAAAAATTTTCCAAGCAGTGCGAGAGAAGAGAACAAAGCCTGGACTTTGGGGTATCATGCTCCATTACGTCAACGCCTCAACACATACGTCTCTTAGAAAAAAGGAGTTTATTGAGGATTCTGGTATCGAAACCCTACCTCACTCCGTACCTCACTACAGTCCCGATTTAGTGATCTCTTTTTGTTCCCTACAGTAAAATAAATAAATAAAAGCCAGTTTTTTCAAGCGCTAAAAAAGCCGTGGCTGCCTATGTAGTGATTACTGACATATCCGATCAAGAGTGAAAAAGGTGTTTCCAAAGTTGGTTTAAACGAATAGAACTTTGTATAGAAAAATGACTGAGAGTATTTTGAAAAATTTAAAATAAATTATGGTAATATTTTTAATTAGTTTTTCTTTATCTCAAAACTTATCGAGTGACCCACGTATAGGCACCAAAAGTAATATGAATAGTGCACTTCCATCCTGCAGCGGCAGTAATACCACATGCAAAAGTTTACTAGCTACCCAAGCTTTCTACGGAACACTACAATGACATACTATTGTGTTAGTAAAAAGCAAGGCCGTGGTATCAAATACAGATGCAGAACTGAATAAGATTGCAGAACTCTACTAGTTAACAGTCACGAAACACCAAAACTGGTAAACGTACATTGCTATTCGCGTAACGAGTAAATAAAAGTAAATTAAAATTTACCCACTATCCAAACCTCAAAGTTAGACACGGCATCAAATGTTCCGGCATAATGTCAGTGCTTGATTAAGGACTGAATTGTGGCGATAAGGATAGTCCCTATTAATTGTTCTATTTAGCCTCTTCTCCTTTTTATGAAAACGTCTAATAGTAAATCTAATAACCTTCATTCCAAATCGTAAAAATTAAAAATGTACGTTTTGTGTTTTCAGCGAGGTGCCGAAGGGCGCTGGGTCGAGTGCAAGCGCGGGCGGGGGCGGGGCCGGGGGCGGGAGTGCGGGCGCGGGCGGGGGCGGGGCGGGGGACGAGGCCGAGGCGCCGCACTGATCGCGCGCGCGCGCCGCGTGCCTATACTAACTCTGCGGGCTTACAAAAGAAAATGCAATTCTATCCAACGTGTCGTTTCACCCGTCACAACCAAAAAAAGTTGAATTAATTGGTTGTGACTTCTAACGCGACTTAAGCTAGACCACCGTTCGTACATGATATTTGTAATCATGAACTATTTAAACCTGGAACTAACACTTTAAATAATCATCTGAAACATCTACCGAAGCATTGACGTCTCTCCGTCTCACTCTCTGAAGTGTCATCTTCTCTTTCTTACAAAAATATAGAAAAGAGAGGGTTAGACCTCAGAAGGTGACAGCAATTTAGCGTTTTGTGTTTCAAACAAGTATTAGAATTGTTGTCTCCAGATTTAATATAGCTTCATGGTTGTAATCCTTGGGGGCTTATAACAAATAAAGCGAATCAATCATCTCGTTTTGAGGCGTTTTTTTAAGTCACAACGAAAGCTTACATACACGTCAAATGCAAGACGAATATGAAACGAATCGGCCAGTCATTATCGTTTACTGTAATATCCTTTCTCTTTTTTACTCGTGAAGAAACTGGGCCTAGTATGCACAAATGCTATCTAGGCGGTAATCATTTTGCTAAGTTCGCGTTTCAGGGCACGTGTTTTGTTGTGACGTTACAATGATGGGATAAAAACAAAACGATCAATGGGGTGTGTTTGGTGTAAACCGCGCGCGGGACGCGCTCGATAGGATTGCGTGGGCCCAAGCGGTGCGATCGCCGCGACGTATTTATTTAGGTAATATTTTTTATTGGCTACTAATAAGATTTTATCTCGTTATGCGTCCGCGGGACGCGTTGTTTGTGAGGCGCTCGAAGCTCTAGCAATAATTTATCTGGTTCCTAAGACATGTTTCGTAGTTAGGTTCTATTTGCACGAATTTTTCGCAAAACACTGCCGCTTCTAAATCTTTTCGTCTATTAATATTAGTCGTTCGATTGCTTCCTTTGTTGAAAGTTTAGTCATTTCGTTTTGTTACGTTAAAAATTTTGTATATGAGGCATTTAAGTGCTGTACGAGGGACCGTTGCAATTGCAAGATAAATATATCAAAAATCGCATAATTTTAGATATAATATAGAGATATTATAGTCATTTCGTTTTATAGATATAATATAAAAAAGAATTTATTTTGGAGTGTTTCGGGTTGGATAATGTGACGTCTTCGGAGAGCTGTGATTGTGATGGTTATAAAGGAGTCATATTTTTAAATACATTTAAGAGTTATAACGTAATTAATATGTACAGAGTATTGCACTGGGTTGCAAGATGGCCGCGCCCCTAGTACCGCGTAGTCAATTCGACTGGGGGACGTATCGCATCTGCACCGGTGTATTTATCATATCAAATAAGCAATAACTATTATTTGATAATAAAAGAATTTTTAATTTTTAAATTCTATTTTAACCATGTTGTTATAAAAGTAGTTAGTAAATAACTGAATTCTCTAAAGTCCATGATCATTTATACAGTTCTTTTGAACAATGATCAAATCCTCATAATAATTACGTATCGCATATGTGAATCCATATCAATATTATTTTACGAAATTTTGTACTATTTAGTCAAGTCTATACGTGTAACGAGAACAAGCAGATGTTGTATAGTTATATATTTAAAAATATAATAATGTTTTTAGAATATATATTGTTTTTATATAATAGACTGTTTTCATTTATATTAAAAGCATTTTAATGGCAATCTGAATAGGTACATTGAACTGTTATTATGTTAATGACATTATATCGTTTAATACTCAATAACATCTACTTGTTCTGAAGTTGTGTACTGATAATGTTCGCTCGTTATGTAACGCCATGTACGACGTTAAACAACATAAGTTTTGTTCAATATGAGTTAGAACGCGGCAAAACCGAAAAAAATAAAGGCCAATAACACAGACATATACTGTCTCCACTTATAGCGTTCAAGATGCATGCCATAAATACGAGTGAAAAGGACAACTACAGGTCCATAGGCTAGCTAAACTGTCTCTGTCCGTACAATTTATAATTAAAGCTATAGATACCATAACATGGAACCTCTTTGTATTTTACCTTGTCATAAACATACATATTTAAAAATGCATTTATATCTTGTCACGCCCATATACCTAGAGATAACAAAGTCGCAACTTGCGCACCTGTGATTAGCTAACGCTAATAAGTGTGTGTAATGTTTATTTTTATAAATTAATATTTATAATGCTTTTTAATTAAAAAAGTAATAAGTTTCTGCAGTACTCTGCAATGTAACATTTAACTGTGTCAAATTTCGTACTTCACCGTTCCCGCAATTGTCTTAGAAAAGGATCCTGAGTTTTTCCTTCACGTATTATTATATAGGTAAAAAAAACTTATATTTATTAAAAAAAAATAAGTATTGAACAAGCTTTAATAAAGGAAACAAATATACGTAAATGTTATCTAGTTCTTTTAATTTACATGACAAATCTAAGTAATATATGTTTTTATGTGGGATTCTAGAAAGTCTATAAATGTTAGATTCACTCTGCCTATCCTGCAAGGAAACCGGCGTGGTGATACTTAGAACGTTTTTGTTTATTATAGGACATACATATAGATTATTAGCTACTTGTGTTGAAAACATAAGCAAATAATAATTCCTTAATTAATAATTGCTTTAAATAAATACAAAGCAAATATGCAATACATTAGATTATTGACATTAATATTAGATATTGCAATAACTATCTAACTAGTTTTTATTTATCGAACACAAATGTTGGCCTGTAGTGCGGCTAAGTGTGATATAACCCGTTTTGGTTAGATAATATGTATGCGAACAAAATTAAATTAAAACAATTATTTATAAGTACTAGAGATTGCTCTGTAGCCTAAATTCTACCATAAACTAAATAATATAATCTAAGTTTGAAGACAGACCATGTCTTTAGCCGATAACATAATAGTGTTTATGTGTGTACATTATCATGTATGGCAAATAAATGGGGTCTGTATAATGTTTATTTTCATTAATTTAATGTATTTCTAATGCATATTATTTAAAAAATATTAGGTTTCTGCAAACTTTCGTAATGACTTAAACTTTAATTACGTAAATAAACTTTAACTGCCAAATTTCATACTTCACCATTCACGGAATTATCGTCAAAAGGAGTGCAAAGGTTTTGATTCACGTATTAATATTTATAAATATAATAAGTAAGTACCAATGTCATCACATGTTCGGTATTGGCGCGATTATTCCTAGGTCAAACAATCAGACTTAACAAATTTGTAAGTTTTTCAGTTTCTTTGGAAAACCATTACAAGATAGTAAGTGTAGTATCAACGGGAGTAATACCGTTGGCTCATTGCGACTACTTTACACCTCTGTTCTCTTCGGGTATATAGTCGTGACAGTGTTCATTTAGAGTTTAATGTGATAAAATAAAACTTTAATGCATACTAGAATGAAAATAATGTATCGGTTCACCTACGCAGTTAGTAATAGTTGAAACATTACGTTACAAGACGCGTGTACATAATCACTACACAACTGAATACGAGCGTGTGCATAGTTCACTATCTGCACAACTAGCAGTCAGCCGACTGGTGTACCTAGTTACAGTTACCAGACTTAGGGTATAAAAGTAGTCACGCAACGCTACGTAGCCAAATTTTATCAGCATGTAATGTATGCCAATCGAAAACCTTTAATGCTCAATTTTGCCAAATTTGACTTGCCGAAAATCTTGTCTAATCGTGTCAATAATTTCGTGAATCTGATATATTTTACTTTTTCTCAATTAGTTGAGAACAGATGGCTCGATAGATTTGCTCAATTATAAGCGTTTTATTTTTCATTTAATTGTAGACTTGAAAAAAATTTGGCCCAATAAAAGTATATATTAGAAGACATATTGTAATTGGAATGAAAGTTCTATTGAGAATATTATATTATGTGACGAATGCTCGAGATGCAATATGTTAATTTAGTGCCAAATGATAAGTTAACTCGTAGCAATATGTACTATCCTAATGCTCTTGTAATTTTTCGCGTAGTGTTAAGGACCTGTGAGGTGTCAAACGTTTCTTTTACAAGACTATAATAATATATTTATACAGGGAATGAGTTAGATATGTACTGTTTGGGTGTAAGAGAGTTGTTACGGTAAAATACTCAATATTGCAGGGTGTAAAAATATATGTAATTATGGGATATTCGAAGACCTAGAATGTGATTAACAATAAGGGAACGAAATCGTAAAGATCCAGAACGTATGGCTTAGAATTGTTTTCATTATTGTTATGTCCATATTTTTTACACTCTGTTTAAATAGCACTAAACGAGCAATTGAACAGAGAATTTATTTACTCAAATAAGTTTTTTTTATTATTTATAATTTAATTGATAATATACATTATTTTGCATTTTATAATTGTAAAGATGGCAGCTGTCCATGTCTATAGTGAATGGAAATCACTCACTGTATGCTGTTTAGGATTTCGTAAATGAATTTAAAACGATACATCGAACATGACATATTGGGCACAAATATATTTAAAAAAATACTATAGCTTCCTTTCGCTTTTAATTTGTAATAGTTATGGATGAACAAACGAGATTACCCTAAACAAACTGTTATAATTAATTTCTATGAAAACTGAGCAATATAGGTAAAATTTGTATATTAAGAAGAACAACATCGATGCCACTACGCCCATATTAGGACGAGTGTTGTGCCAAAATTGTGTGCTAGTCTTTAAAGAAATCGTTATCATTTTTCAAATTTTTATTTAGTCCAGAATGCGTTTGTTCCTGTGCTGTGAAATAATTTTAAACAAATCAACACGCAATTGTGATTTGGTATCAGGCAATGTAGTTGCTTGTTGGTATTAAATAAACTAAATACTATGATCTTATGTGATGTTAGAAATTGAGGCAACTACTTTGTGGAGAAGGTTTGTGTAGGTCGACAACGTCACCGGATTTGTTATAATTTTTGGTAAAGAGGTTTATAAGTGATTTTCATTTTAAGATATATATTTATATGCGACCTTTTTAAGCCAGACTCAATTAATATAGTTAACCTTATTTATACAGATGTAACAAAAATAAGCAATCATACTAATATAAGAAACATAAAACATTTATAAACGATACAATGTGACAGTGCTGACACGCATACTGAAAAATCAATCTTTTCTAATCCATATTTTATAAAATTTGTATGAAATAAAAAAAAAAACATTATTTTGACAGCTAATATCTGATCAAACATATATCCTAAAATATTAGCGTATATTTTTGTTACAACTTGTATGTAGGTCTATAGAGGTCCTTTAGTTGGTTGTCGTCCTAAGTGATATTGTGTGATTCGAGTCAAAATATCTAATATGGTGAGATGTGTTGGTTTGTTGCTATATTTATAATGTTTAAATAATGCACATAATTTAACCTTTAGCTTGTGCAATATTATTCCAAATTGTTTATAAGAGAATTGTTATGATAATTTCAAAATTGTTAAATAAATATTTTTGTAATTATAAAAGACAAAAAGGCAACTTGAATTATATTTTTGTTGTGCATTTATTCTCAAATTTTATCATATCACTAAACCACAAACTCATTGTGGACTTGAAGGTTTACATCTGTGAAAAGTATTTTTAAGGTTAAATTAGATTTTTTTTATATATTTCGGATATTGTGAGTCAATTCTAGTGACGTAATTGTCTTTAATTTAGAATATTTTACAAAAGTAATCACATTATTATAAGATTGCTCAATGGAAGATCAATGCTGTTAAAAGCAAATTTTGAATTGCTATACCTTTACCGTTATTTGTCTAAAATGTTTAGTTGTTTTGTGAGCTATGGCAGCACATGCTATACTTTTACGTTTAATATTAAGAAAGGCCAAATGTTGACTTGCTTATGTGAGACTGTTTTGCCAAGAATCAGAAAGTATATTACCTACATTGTTTTAAAATAAATGCTTTTGTATTAACAATGTTTATTCTTTCATATATACCTGACTTATCTGAGCAGTGCATATTATTCTATGTTGTAAATAGTAAAATAGACTCTGGTAATAGGAAAATAGCTGCACTGCGTGGGTTTAGGTATTTGCCGTGGGGTGCCAACATTACTAATAAAGAAAAAATGTATCTGTTACTATAAAAAATTAAACTAGCAAGCTTGGAGCACACAATGTACTAATAAAGTTTTTAGAATTGAGATCGCACTTTAGACCATTGTTAAATAATCCTTGTTTGTTTCTTATTTGATTTCTAACTACAATGCCGACGAAAACGAAAGGGTGTTAAAAGGTTGAAAATTCCTCTCTGTGGTAATTTTAAAAATGACAAAAATAAAATAGAATCGGTTCAATTAACCTGTTAACACAGAATATTGTATTTAAGGTTTTTTTTTTTATAGAAGAGGGGGCAAACGGACAGGAGGCTCACCTGATGGTAAGTGATTACCGCCGCCCATAGACAACTACACTACCAGAGGTCTTTTAACTGCATTGCCAGCCTTTTGAGAATTAATAAGCTCTTTTCTTGAAGGTCCCTAAGACGTATCCATTTGGAAAAAAATCTGCCGATAGCTGATTCCACAAAGGAGTGGTGCAGGGCAAAAAATGCCTCGAGAATCGCACGGTTGTGGATTTCCAGACATCGAGATGGTAAGGATGGAACTTCGAATTCGGCAGCAGGAATTAATCCAGTTCCTCGGAACATTCCCCATGGTAGAGCTGATAAAAGATGCAGGTCAATGAATAGTTGTACTTGGAGTAACTTTTAAACTGTTAAAGCTGGCTTGGTTGTAGAATAATCAGTTATTAATCGTTAGGGTACTTATATTAATTTGAGCCTCGTTTTTTATATGTATGTCGCAGTGAAATTGTCAATAGCTGTTAGATTATAATCTACCTAGGAATTTTATAATTTGGTTAGGTTAGCAGTTAAATTATAATATCACTTAGGTAGATTATAATCTAACGGTATTGACAATTTCACTGTGACATATATAAAACATTCTAGTTGTAAGCAATATGCTGCGTCCCACGATGCACTTGGACAAAATAGCTGGCAAGAAAAATATGAAATGCAGATGAAATTATACAGGCAATGGCCTCTGTGGTCTCGTGGTCTGGCGTCGGTGTTCACTACATGAGGTACTGGGTTCGATTCCCCGGTCGGGAAATTCAAAAAAACGAGGTTTTTTTTTCAGTTTTTTCATAAAATAAACATTGTTCGGGATTGCATAAGTGCCGGGTTGGCGATAGGCTTGCCACTTATCACATTATGGGACTAAGTATCTTCGGCTAGTCGCGGTGCACTTGTATATTGCACTTGCACTTCACTGCCTACCTCTTCGGGAATAGGGGCCTGAAGATACTTCAGCTAATATTAAATAATCATAAGTCCTGTAGAGCAGTCAAAATTAAATGTTATACAATACAATACAATTACTACTTTTATACTAAATTTTGTTATACTAAATTTTGACTTCGATAAACATTTATAAAAACTTTTGACAAGTTAACATTTTTTAAATTACTGCGGAATCGGAACGCAGCCACATACCACAAACGTTATATAATGACAATAATTGTGTACCAAGCCGCCTTTTACGTACTATTGTGTTCTCTTCTTGAGCGGCCCTTTGTTCCTATATCTTGAATTATATGTAAAAATAAGTGATTACGCAATGCTTATAAATACTTTAATTATCTTAACATAACAATCGAGGACGTAAATAATCTTATCACTGAAATAAAATTTTCCGTCAATCGCGAGTTGCGATATTTGATTTAGATATATTTTTAAGGAAGGCATATTGTGCTGAAAGCTCGTGAATAGTATACGCAACTGTCAAACATTGTCAATATATGTAATCTGTGCACTAGGGTGTCCGTTATTTACCAAGTTGATTTTTTTTTTGCGGACGCCCCCTGGATTTTTAGTTTTTGACCTAAAAAAAAATATCCTACATAAATAAGCTCTTAATTACCGAATTAAACCTTGCCCCAATCGAGTTACATTTCCCATTTAAATAACATGGGAATTTGCAACTTTTTCTTATTAATTTTATTCCTCTGAAAAAAATACCACTACGACTATTATCGATGCATATTCTGATAGGGAATTTAATGCTCTACAAAAAAGCTCTCTTATAATTTTTCGATAAAATCATTCCTTTAAGAGTTATTCGTGGTTTAAGTTGTGTTTATAATTAATAGGGTGTCCGTTATTTACGAAATTGATTATTTTTGTTGCGACGCCCCTTAAATTTTTATTTCATCATCTGAAACAAAATATTAGACCATTCTAAATTTTCATAACAACCCTTGCCCCAAGGACAATACATTTTCCATTTAAATTACATGGGATTTAAAGTTGATCTTAACATAAATTCTTGAATTTTTGCACTTTTACGGCAAAATTATGATCACGATTATTTATGCAAATTAGTCATTTATTTTGAAACACATATTTTTTTAATATGTGAAAGGCAAATAATTTATTGCATGATAGGCTAATTCCAGTTTACATTAATATTTTAGCTAGAAGTGAAGATGAAAAACAATTTGTGATTCAGGTTGTAAGCGAGTATAAAAAAAAGTATCAAAATGTAACTAAAGAATGTTTAATTAAATAAATCAAATATTGTGAAATTGTTTAAATTTTATTCGACTTAAAAAGTTTTTGATTTCTTACTTTAACACCATTAAATTTATATGTTCTTTGGAATAAACGACTAAATTGCATAAAAACATTCATAATTTCCGTAAAAGTGCAAAAATTCAAGAATTTATGTTAAGATCAACTTTAAATCCCATGTAATTTAAATGGAAAATGTATTGTCCTTGGGGCAAGGGTTGTGATGAAAATTTAGAATGGTCTAATATTTTGTTTCAGATGATGAAATAAAAATTTAAGGGACGTCGCAACAAAAATAATCAATTTCGTAAATAACGGACACCCTATTAACTATAAACACAACTTAAACCATGAATAACTCTTAAAGGAATGATTTTATCGAAAAATTATAAGAGAGCTTTTTTGTAGAGCATTAAATTCCCTATCAGAATATGCATCGTTAATAGTCGTAGTGGTATTTTTTTCAGAGGAATAAAATTAATAAGAAAAAGTTGCAAATTCCCATGTTATTTAAATGGGAAATGTAACTCGATTGGGGCAAGGTTTAATTCGGTAATTAAGAGCTTATTTATGTAGGATATTTTTTTTTAGGTCAAAAACTAAAAATCCAGGGGGCGTCCGCAAAAAAAAAAAAATCAACTTGGTAAATAACGGACACCCTACTGTGCACTGTCAAATGTCAATAGTCATCTGCTGTCATCTATTAATATTTATTATTTTTATGAATTCTTTCTAAATTCATCACTTTGAAAAATACTAATTGTTAAATAATTGTTACAGAATACAGAGTTTTTAACTTAGCCAAAATTTATTGACGTGCATTTATTTGCATGTTTAAATTTAAGTGTAGCTTTAACTACGTTTGCTGTATTGAAATTAGATGGCGTTTCCTCAACCGAATGCACAAAGAGGTTAGTATGTTGGCTTTTTTAAAGTATTGTTCTATTTTTATTTGGACCAAGTATTAATTTCGTAGTGAAGTTATAATTATTAACATGTTTTTACGTTACCTATGTTCAAGAGCTGACAAATAGAAAGATTTTAGAAGAATTGCAATTAAAAAAGCAGATGCTGTTGAAACAAGGTGCTGTGGCTCCTTTAAATGTTACCCAGCCCAATCCAACTAGCCCGTTGCCTATGTGCTCTATTCCTCCACTATCTGCAACTGCGGTAAGAGAAAAATGTTTTTGCTGTACATACATTTATTTGAACAAAAAATGTTTTTTTTTTGTTCAAATAAATGTTCATAATTATATACATACTAGCTGTGCCCGCCACTTCGTTCGCGTGAATTAAAAAGGTAGCCTAAGTTACTCCGTATTACATCAGCTATCTGCTAGTGAAAATCCCATCAAAATCGGTCCAGCCGTTTCAGAGTGCCTGGAACAAACAGACAGACAAAAATTGTAAAATAGGTTATTTTGGTATGTCATGTATACATCCATATGTATGTAGTAAGAAGCGGTTATTTCAATATTACAAACAGACACTCCAATTATATTTATTTGTATAGATAAATAGCAATTGAGATTGATAAACTGCAGCTTGTGTACAGACATTGTAAAATGTGTCACATAATTTAATATAACAAATGTATTGATTTTTATTTGTTGTTGAGTGATAGGAAATAAGTACATTACACTAGGGCTTGAAAAACATACATTAATGTCTCCTAACAAAAAAGCAAATATTAACCTTAACTATATCAACAATCATAAAAAAAGTAAATTTATACTGAATTTTTGACAATTGTTAGTAGTCACTAATTTTAAATAGATGCAAAAATTAGTAATAAATGTCCCTATAGTGGTGCCCAAATTTGTATCTTTCAAATAAATCACTATTCCAAAATAATGGACAAATGAAACAAATTGATCCTACTCCAAAGTAAGTAAACAATTTGCTTGTGATATTAATGTTGGTCTTTTTATGTAAAATAATAAAGATGTTAACAGTGAAAAAAGAAATAAGCCTAAATAATTATAAAACTGCATTTAACAACACACAAATAACCTTGTACATGCTCTCACTTCACCGTTAAAAATTGAAAGACTGAAGAGTTGTCACTCATGGGATCTTACTTCCATCTAATCGTTTAAACATAAATACATATAATAAAATCATAGGAAAGTCAAAACTGTACATTGAATATTTTTTTAAAAGAATACTTGGGGCGTGATCTACAATCGATATCGAAGCCAAAAATATAGTTTTTAGAATTTTTGTCTGTTTGTCTGTATGTATGTCTGGGGTAAACTTAAAAAGTACTGCATGATTTTACTTCAAATTTTGCATGAATATTACTAACAGGTCGGGTCAACATAATACCTACATATTATCACACTATCACTTACGAGGAGCAGTGCGGAGTAAACAAAGTCCACGTGGACGAAGTCGCTGGCAACAGCTAGTATAATATATTAAGGTTCATGAGATTCATTTCTTCATTGGATGAATGAATTTAATGCAACAAAGAATCTCACATAAAATCTGCTAAAGGCTCCAATGTCGCTTGCAAGATAATGTAAACCAGAAAAAAATATATGTAATATTCACATTGTATCATTTTTAAAAATAATGCCTTTTAAAAATGATACAATGTGAATGTGGATGGATGTAGGTACAGGGGGAAACCACGAGTGACATACTGAACATAGTGTCAAGGGCTCTGAAACTGATGAGTTTGCATGAAGAAAGTTATGAATGTGGAGGGCAAGGCACTTCTGCCTAGATTGTGATGTGTAATAGTACTCAATTCTCTGTGTCTGCCTCATTAAGGATTTCGCATGAAGAATTGTATGTATGTGTGTAAACACATAGGCTCAGAAATACGAACAGTTTATCACACAATTGTCTATGGAAGAAGCCTGGGATAGAACCCTTGAATGATAATTGGGAATCAAAATCTTAGTATCAACACAATCCATACATATGCTACTAAAATTATCTACACATACACTGAATTGCAGATTTATTATAAATACTAGCCATCTTCAGTGCTTAGTGAACTTCAGTCATAATCATTATTTTTCAAATCAAACTACTTGATCATTCAAGATTCACTCACTATATATTTATTAATATTTAATTAGACAAGTTCTTTTCTATTTTATTCTATCATCAGGACATCACAAATTACTCCATTTTTCAAAGGAAAAATGTTAAAAACTAAGTTCAAATTCATATAAAATGTTGCATTGTAGTTCCAACCTTTTAATAGTTGTGTTTTCTGTTGTGATAATTTTTTTTGAATAATATCTATTATCTGTGGTTCCATTTGTCCCGTTCTTGCTTGTAGAATAAGGTGAACTTATAATTTTTTTAATTTAAAATATTTTTATTTGTGCTTACACTGTAAATACTATAATTGGCTCTTATTCCCTTTTTTGAAACAATTAAAAAATAAAACATTAACCTTTTCAGGGTTTTCCTCAACTGCCTGAAGCTAATATAGTCAACACCAGCCATAGGGCAGCATTACAACACGCAAATTCAACATCTTGTGGATATTTTGTGTCACAAGATTCTTCATTTGGAAATCAAATACTTCCAGTGCTGCCTAGATTTGATAACAAGTGATAATGTCGGCTTTGATGAAATTAAAAACACTTGAGGGACATTTGGGCAGTGTCGGTGGATTTCTTAAGCCCAAAATAGAGTATGAACAATATGAGACACCAGCACATATTGCAGCTGTTAGCTTATATACTATGCAGGTAAGGCAAATTCAGTTGTTAATGATTACATTTTTTATACACAATACACAAGTATAATAAAAAGAATGTGGTTCTTACATATAACTATGTAGATTTCTGCCAAGTATGGTTTTTTGGACTTTGTCAGAGTTCTGATGCAAAATTTTAAAAAATATGTACCATCAAGTAGGCAGCTATGCAGTGTTAGTGGTGATCCCCCTTGCCATATTTACATTGATTAACACCAGTAGCATTATATACTTTTTAAAGGCAAAGGCTGTTAACACACCATTGCTAGACTCCATCTGATAGAAAAAACTCAATTAGGTACAATTTACCTGACTTGAAAATAAACCTCTATACCGTATCATCAAGGCAATCATACAATAATTTAATGTCATATTCAATTATCAATCTTCTATTGACATTGCAAACAACCTAAACACATCCTACTGCAAGCTTCTTGTGTGAATAGTCAATTATGTCAAGCTCTTTGATGTAAATATTTTTATATAGTTGGAAACGTTTATTTTCTCTAAAGATTTCAATTACTCACAAAGAAAATTACAAAACACTTGTTTGTAAAATTATATCAAATGGGCGTACATAATAATACAACGATAATTACAGTAATTTAATAATATCAACACAGTGCAAACAAGTATAACTATTTTGTGAAGTAAGACAGGGTAGTCTAAAAAATATTGTGAGTATACAATGTAGTTATTTTTAAAATGAAATACTGTATAAATATTGTTACGTACTCGGGTTCGCAATTGTAAGAAAACACCACTTATATTAAATCCGTGTATTTACACAACACAACACAAAGTAATACTAAAATACACTCTACTTGCTAGTCACTCACTATACTATCACTGAACTACACAATTAAACACTTCTCGCTTCGCACTTGTCACTTGATGTATCGCTCTCGATCGCTTGATAAAAACTGCCTTGTGTTTGTCAACACCTCTGTATTTATAGGCAGGGGAAAGTCCTAGCTGGATCCAGAAAAAAATGTATCGGGAAACAATGAATCACTTCTTATCGTAAACATGTTATGAGTCATAAATCCTAGTACACGCTACTTTCAACCTTATGCCATATCCCACAAAGTCCATTATGGCATAGCCCCGGTCAACTATTTGTTTGTCAACAGGAGTTTTCTAGATAGTTAGCGCGCCCGCGCTCCAACTCTACACGCTTCTAGATTATTCGTAACACTACCCCCCTCTTAGTTATGTTCGTCCCGAACATCATTACTTCCATTGTAGATAGCTAATCGATCAACATGAACAATCTTCATGGTCCCTCTTGGTTGCTTCTGCATTCGGTAGGTTACGTCATTGATCCGTGTGATTACTTTGTATGGCCCATCCCAACGTCGCTGTAACTTAGGTGATTTTCCTTTTCGTCGAACCGGATTATGTAGCCAAACAAGAGATCCTACCTGAAAACCTTGATGATTGGCGTTTCGGTCGTATCTGGTCTTCATCCGCTGACTTGATTCCAATGCATTTTCACTTATTAACGAGTGTATATCGCGTAACCTCTCACGAATGTCTTCAACATGTTCCGGTATACTTAATTGGGTCTCTGCATTCGGTGGCGGGCCTCCAGTCATTAAGTCTGCTGGTATACGTAACTGTCTGCCGAAGTTGGCATAGGCTGGCGTCACTTTTATGCTTTCGTGTTCCGCTGTTCGGTAAGCCAGTAAGAACAGAGGTATGTATTTATCCCAGTCCTTTTGGTGATCTTCTACCAGCTTGGCTAAGTGTCTTTCCAAAGTTTGGTTAAATCGTTCGACCATTCCATCAGATTGCGGGTGATAAGGTGTAGTTCTTGTTTTGTACACTCCTAATAATTTACACATTTCCTGGAATACATTAGATTCAAAGTTTCTGCCTTGGTCTGAATGAATCTCCAGCGGAACGCCAAATCTGCATATCACCTCATTGACTAATTTCTCAGCAACCGTCGTGGCTTCCTGATTAGGGATTGCGAACACCTCCGGCCATTTCGTGAAGTAATCCATCACGACCATAAAATACTTGTTTCCGTTATCTGTCTTAGGAAATGGCCCAGCCACGTCAATCGCTATCCTTTCCCAGGGGGCTCCCACGTTGTATAGTCTAAGGTTGCCTCGGCTTCTAACCTGCGGTCCTTTCACTGCTGAGCATGACGTACATTTTCGGCACCAATTCTCGACATCTTCTCGGCAATTCAACCAGTAAAAACGCTCTCGTACCTTTACCAATGTTCGTCGTACTCCAAGATGTCCTCCAGAAACCCCATCATGCAACTCACGTAGTACGTCCTTGATAAGTTTCCTTGGCACGACCAACTGTAGATGATGTTCTCTTCCTGAAGGTTTTTCCCATTTGCGGTACAGTAAGCCGTTTTGCAACACAAGGCTTTCCCACTGCGCCCAATAACTTTTCGTAATGGCGCTGAAGGGAGCCAGCTCCTGCCATTCGGGCTTTCCCGTGTCTTGCTTCTTCCAATCTATTAGAGGCCGCAAATCTCTATCTTCGTACTGAGCCTCACGCATCTCATCAGTTTTCCACCTGTCATCCGTAGGCTTAGCTCGCAGTACTTGAACCCTTTCCTTCATCTCCATCCTTACACAATGTTTACAATCTTCCGCACAAGGTCGTCGTGATAATGCATCTGCATTTGGGTTAGGCTTTCCACTACGCTGTACTGTATTCCTCGATCTCAGGTTACCATTACTAGCCGCTTCTGATCGCACTACAGTTCGTGTGGCTCCGGTGTCCCTCGTTGAGCTGCAGTTCTTGCCATTAACCAATCCCTTAATGGATAAACTGTTGCGTTCGCTCACCTGAGGTACGACAGCTTTTGGGGTTGTTTCTCGTCCAGCCAGCACCTGCCGTTTGCTCCTGGCTGTTACTCGCTTCTCTGCTGGTTCAACAGGCTGTTTGACGTGCCTGCTCTCTTCAGCTGCTAAATTTCCTGCCACTTGCTGTCGCCAATTCACTGAAACTGTAGGCATAGGTTTGGCTAGGCAGCTAACTCTAATGTGCCCACGTTCACCGCAGGCGTAGCACATGGGGCCCAGTCTCCTAGGTTCCGCTACCTTTGATCGAGCCACAACTTCTGTAACCTCGCGTCCCTTATATGCTCGAGGTTCGTGGCGAACGGTTTCTACCTCCAGCGCATGAGCCAAAGCCTCCTTTATCGTCACGTGGTGCTGAAGGCGAACAGCAGCACGCACTTCCAGGTCTCGAATTCCATCAATAAACGCCTGGACGATGGTGTTATTCACTGTGTTAGCGTCGGCTGAAGGATACGCCTTCCTCACAAGCTTCTCAATTTCCACGGCCCATTGTTGAAGTCCCTCGCCGCTCCTCTGTACACGGTCCTTTAATTGGGCACGGAACACATGCTCCAAGTGACGCTCACCGTAGCGAGCTTCCAATGCCTCCATCAAATCAGCGAACTGATACTCTAGGCATTGCATCCAACACAGAGAGCGCCTGTCCCCGTAACGCCGTGCTCAGAGCTGTTAGGCAATGTTCATCTGTCCAACCACTGGCCTTCGCTGCTATTTCAAACTGAGTGCGGTACGCACTCCATGACGTAAGACCGTCATAAGTGGGTACCTTTACCCTAGGACCTACCTGGTGAGAGCAACTGGTAATGTTAGCACCCGACTTAACTCCCGTGATCTTCATTTTCATGACTTCCCTCTCCAGTTGGTCCATGTTTTGATTAATTTTGTCGCAGCTGGCCTCCAATTGGTCAACCCTCTTCTCAACACCCTTCATGTCGTGCTTGACGAGGCCCACATCGCTTTTAAGCTGGTCTTGTTGCGACAGGATAATTGTCAATTTATCATCAAAGCCAGATAAATGTTCCTTGATCTGTTCCCGTAGCTTCTGTTCCTGTTCCTGTCGCTGTTGCTGAATAGTTTCTCGTAGCGTTTGTTGTAGCTGAAGTTGTTGTTGTTGCATAGCCGCCAGTATAACAGACAGATCAGTAGGCGCTGCGCTCGACGATAGTGACGTGCTGGCAACACTTGCGGGTTCCTCGGCTGCACGCATCTCAGTGTCCTCTGACGCCCTCTGTGTCTCAGCTTGAGACCTGGTGGTAACACCTTCCTTCGGAATAAGTGGCATTTTTAACACAATTTCACTTCCGACACCAGTTGTTACGTACTCGGGTTCGTTATCGTAAGAAAACACCACTTATATTAAATCCGTGTATTTACACAACACAACACAACGTAATACTAAAATACACTCTACTTGCTAGTCACTCACTATACTATCACTGAACTACACAATTAAACACTTCTCGCTTCGCACTTGTCACTTGATGTATCGCTCTCGATCGCTTGATAAAAACTGCCTTGTGTTTGTCAACACCTCTGATTTATAGGCAGGGGAAAGTCCTAGCTGGATCCAGAAAAATCTAAATGTATCGGGAAACAATGAATCACTTCTTATCGTAAACATGTTATGAGTCATAAATCCTAGTACACGCTACTTTCAACCTTATGCCATATCCCACAAAGTCCATTATGGCATAGCCCCGGTCAACTATTTGTTTGTCAACAGGAGTTTTCTAGATAGTTAGCGCGCCCGCGCTCCAACTCTACACGCTTCTAGATTATTCGTAACAATATTGTCATTTCTTTCAACACATGTTAAAAGTAAACTAATGTGGCTCAACATGCACTAGACCATAAAAATCATATATTGCCACCTACCTTCATAAAGCTAAGAATGTTTAAAATTAGCCATTAGCTTATAATAGTATTTTTGGAATCTAGACTGTTCAACGTGTGACACAGTTAGACATTAAAATAATGTGCCATTTTTTTATATTTACTATATTTCAATTTTAGTATAGTTATATTGTCAATTACAAAATTGAGAATATATATGAGAATTGAGATATAAAGTGCTATATTATGTAAATAAATAATGAGTGGTAAGTAATGGATGTTTATTGCAGACACAATATGAAGCATTAGAGAATAAGTTAGTGTTGGATGCAGGGTGTGGCCCAGGCATGTTAGCAATCGGAGCCTCTTTGCTGGGTGCTGGTAATGTCACAGCAATGGATATTGATGAAGATGTTTTAGAGATATTGAAAGAAAACATGGATGATATAGAAATAGGAAATATAGATCCTATAGTGTGTGATTTCCTTGATCCCAAGCTATTAAGGTAATTCTATCACAGATTATTTTAAATCTATTTTATCATCATTATTTATACATAACAAAAAATATGATTTATATACATACAAGTATTTTTAAACCAAATCCTTTACTATGTAGGCTAAAAACTAATGATACATCACAGCTCCGCTGGGCTACTCTTGAAACCCGATTTCAATCTTAAACCAATAAATAATGAATTTTGACGTATTTCGTACTCTGGTACAACCATATTTTATTATTGGATTCGGCGACAGCGCCACATACCCATTCAAAATTTTTTGGAACTACTCATGATTGCTTTTATTTGTTTTAAAACGGTACTCTTGACGCACTTTTGACATCCAATGTAGGATTTGAAACTTGTTTCATTATTGTTTAAAGACTGCTTTTTAAAACATACTTTTTATTTAAAAAATTCAGTTTTTTGTGCAAGTTATAGTTTTCATAGCCTGTATTATTATACAACACTAAATGAAATACCAAAATTTATATATACTCCATAGTGTATATAGATATACTCAAGATCTCATACCTAAGAAGAAATGAGTACCTATTGGACCATGAGATATGCAGACAAAGAAATTTTCATGTCTGATGATGAATTCATTTTTTATAAGAACTTGAGCTGGATCACATTGACGGTATCCGTGTGGCTATCGTACGGCTATATGATCGGGCGGAATTCTTAAACAGAAAGCATTTCCACTTAAAGACTAATATGAGTCCATCCACAAAATGGGCAAATAGGAAATACAATATTCACTATATTGAATTATAAAATATATTTATGTTACTCGTTGTAATGACAATATCTACCTATATTGTAAATTTCTCAAATATATTTCAATTAGAAACATAGTTTTTTCCAATCACATATTTTCATACAAAAAATAACAAATAAATAAAGGGTCTCTTATTGGTGATACAAAACTGCCACATATAAACATACATCATCATAAGTGCTACCAGTGCGTTTTATATGATACTGCTTGTTTATTGCATTAGGTTATTAGAAATTGCTTACTTTTTAAAACAAAGTATTGTACTGGCCGCTGATATTAGTGAGGCAGTGGCAATAGCAGTGGTAATCATTTGAGTTGGATACTTGTTTAACTAGGTATGTTCATGTAAAAATACATATAGTTCTTATGGAATATAATGTTGACATGAGGTTTTTGTCAGCATTTTATACCTGAAAAAATATATGATGTCTACACAAAGTAGATATATTTTTTAGAGGAGCAATCTAGGTACTATCATTTTATTTTAAAAATGTTCATAAAGGATTTCATTTCTAATGGGTAAAATATTGCGAAGATATGAATTTATTATTACTTTCAATGCTAACATGCAAAACGGGTTGGTGTAATTAAATAAATACAAAGTACACAAATAAACAGTAATTTATTATGACTATTTAGTTTTTAGAAGCCATTTGCAAGGTATAAGGTTTTGTTTATATTTAACAGGGGTTCAGGATATACACAAAAAATAAAGGACTGAAAACATTGTAAATGCTCCCAGAGGTGTAGCCAAAGAAAATTATACTAAGCTTTACCATTCAGCAAGAAATATTGTGGAAAGGTGTATTTTTTTATGTCACAAGATAACAAACAAGCAGATGGGTCTCCTGATGAAATGAGTCAAACATCGCCTATAGATGCCAAAGGTGTTAATGATACATTGCTATTTTGTGGTAAGATCTAATGTCACATGCATAAGTTTATCAGCTACGTTACCCTCCAAACCGGAATACGACAGTGACAAGCACTGACGCTGTTGCAGCAGGAATAAGTAAGGCGGTGGTACCAGACCTGGGAGAGACAATGCCGAACTCTATCACCTAGTAGCCACAATGTTAGTACCTCATACAGCCAATCGGTTGCCTTTATTGGTTAAAGATTCATATTGTTTTCAAGAGTAGGCCTACAGGTCTTTTCTCAATATTCATAACTGTTTATATAACATATATTATGTGCACAATAATTTTTGATAATCTTGTTTTCCAGAATCACCTGATTAATGTAATAATGTCTATAAGACTTGGTTTTGCCTATTAATTATATCCAATTAAAGTAGTCTTTTAATTAAACCTTAACACTTTATATAATATTGTACATGAACCTATTTTGATGTTACCTCAAAAATATATTACTTGTACCTGTATTGTTGTAACTTAATAATTAGTAAAAGTTATTGCCTCATTGTCGAAATTCAACCATAAATTATATAAAGTTTAATTTCTACACTTCTTCCCTATGTAAACAATAAATATGCCAAATCTCGGACTCCTCCGTGCATAAAATTTTCTTAAGATGAGATTAAAAGAATATCCTTCTTGTAATAATTGATGGATTTAGTATTTATTGCAACTAACACGTAACTTTTTTTTTAATATCATAAGATAGCAAACAAGCAGATGGGTATCCTGATGGAAAGAGTCAACTATTGGCGAGTGGCGAGGTCTAATGCCACATGCATAAGTTTACCGGCTACCTTACTCTCCAAACCGGAACACGACAGCGACAAGCACTGACGCTATTGCGGCAGGAATAGGTAAGGCGGTGGTACCAGACCCGGGCGAGACAATGCAGAACTCTACCACCTAGTAGCCACGATGGTAGTGACTCGATAGCCAATCGGTCGCCTTTTACGACCTGCCTGGCAGAACGGCAGTTGGCCTATTCTTCAAAGGAGGCCGAGACCAACACGGCGAAATTAACTCTTGTCATATTGTGGGTGTTGTATAATTTTACTAAATTCACTTACATAAAATTTACTTTACCTGATACTTATACATATATTCATTTATTTTCAGATTAAATAACCATTTTGACACAGTTTTAATGAATCCTCCCTTTGGCACCAAAAATAATGCTGGGGTAGATCTAAAATTTCTCCGTACTGGTCTTGACCTTACTAGTGACAGTGTATATTCATTACACAAAACATCAACAAGGTAGGTATAATTTTAGACTGCTTACCTACATTATTTTACATTTAATAGGGTCAACAAAATTCTCCAAAGCCATCATCACATTGGTAACTAACTTTTCGTATTTTAAATGTCCATGCGCGATGGTGACTGCTTTCCATTAGGTGGCCCACTTACTCGTATGCTTACAGATAGCATTAAAAAAAAACATATTCCCAAGCTACTCATTTTAAAGATTTATAAATTGTTTTGAAAAACATACTTGCACAAGACTTGTATAGGTCTATAGGCCATTGCTGCGCCTGACCAGTTCCATATATGATATTTGTAAGGTTTTGGGATACAACAAAAAACATGTTATTAAATTACCAAATAGACTATTTTGTTAATTTATTGTTATTAAATTAACAAATAATAATCTATATATTAAATAACAAATACACTATTATTTAATTTAATAACCCATTTTTTGTTGTTTCCTAAAACCTTACAAATATCACATATGGTACTTGTCAGCTGCAGCGACGATGTGTTGCATATCTATATATATAAAAATCAATCCCTATTTTCTTTGGTCACGACATCACGCCTGAATGGCTGGACCAATTTCGGTATTTTTTTTTTGTTGTGTTTGTAATTGTAAGGAGAAGGTTCTTATAAAAGAAAATATTAAGAAAATTGCGCGGAAATCTATATATATATAAAAATCAATCCCTATTTTCCTTGGTCACGACATCACGCATGAATGGCTGGACCAATTTCGGTATTTTTTTTTTGTTGTGTTTGTAATTGTAAGGAGAAGGTTCTTATAAAAGAAAATATTAAGAAAATTGCGCGGAAATCTATATATATAAAAATCAATCCCTATTTTCCTTGGTCACGACATCACTCCTGAATGGCTGGACCAATTTCGGTAATTTTTTTTGTTGTGTTTGTAATTGTAAGGAGAAGGTTCTTATAAAAGAAAATATTAAGAAAATTGCGCGGAAATCTATATATATAAAAATCAATCCCTATTTTCCTTGGTCACGACATCACGCCTGAATGGCTGAACCAATTTCAGTAATTTTTTTTGTTGTGTTTGTAATTGTAAGGAGAAGGTTCTTATAAAAGAAAATATTAAGAAAATTGCGCGGAAATCTATATATATAAAAATCAATCCCTATTTTCCTTGGTCACGACATCACGCCTGAATGGCTGAACCAATTTCAGTAATTTTTTTTGTTGTGTTTGTAATTGTAAGGAGAAGGTTCTTATAAAAGAAAATATTAAAAAATCAATCCCTATTTTCCTTGATCACGACATCACGCCTGAATGGCTGGACCAATTTTGGTAATTTTTTTTTGTTGTGTTTGTAATTGTAAGGAGAAGGTTCTCATAAAAGAAAATATTAAGAAAATTGCACGGAAAATTAGAAAATTTAAGAATACTTAACCACTATATAAAGTTTAATGCCATTTTGGCTGTGTGGAAGGTCAATCCCGTAGTCTTATGTAAATTACGTGTCACATTGTTTGTCCGCTATGGATTCCTAATATGTAAGGTAAAACAACGTTTGCCAGGTCAGCTAGTATCAATATACTTCCCACATGTCAAATCATACATGGTAAAACAAACTGTAGTTGCGTCGTTGACGATTTCTTCGGCTAAATGTGGATGGGGGTGTTTTGCTGAATGAAAAAACTATGTATATTGTTTCACTTGATGGGGTTTTCGGTTGGTGCTATGGATCTCCATCACTGCATTTGACACTTTAAAGAATATTTCTTGTTAACAATGGAAAAAAGGGACCAACAGTTTCGCTGTTTTCTCACACAAATGAGGTTTTATTACAGCAAGGTCAGCAGGTTCTGGGCTGCTGTTGAGATTTGTTTATTTGCGGAAAATTCCAATCATCTCCTACACTTTCATAAAATGTCTGTAATGTTAATTTATATATATATTTTTTCATATTTAGATCTCATATTCAAAAAAAGGTCAAGGAATGGGGAGTAAAAGGAAGTGTGATAGCAGAGCTCCGATACAATTTATCGGCGACATATAAATTCCACAAACAACAGACTAGAGATATTGCAGTCGACTTGTGGAGGATACAGCATCCTGATTAAATTAATTTTATATATTTTAGTCAATATGTAAATTAAATAGTTTTTTATATGAACTCAATATACAAATAAAACAATTTTTTACACTGTAAATTTTATTACCAAAACTACACACTACTTTTTTGATAAAATGATCAGTCTTAAAGTTTTATAAAAAACTGCTGTGTGTTAATTCGGTTTTGTAATTTAAGCAAAATGCTCATAAATTATTAACACAAGCTCATTTGGAAGTAACTATATTTTTAAATATTCAGATAAGCTTCTATAAGTATTACTTACTGTTAGTATTGTCTTAAAAATTCAATTAGCATATTCAAACTTTTTATGATTTTACTATCAGTGCCTTGCAGCTGCTTGTTTTATACATTTACAATTTTTTTAAACATTTATAAATAAACAGACTATCATTGTAATAATTATTAAATCAATTACATTATAACTGTTTTGAATACAAAATTTATTTTCATAGTACTCCTTTGTAAGTTGACAGTGATGTGAACTTAAAATTATAAATACGGACTTGTTTTAATGCGAATATAAGTATTAGGTACTAATGATGTCAGTTGATGAATCATTGTTCTCCGAACTGTATGTTCTGCGCCAGTTTGATGGTGCCGGAGTAGTTGATGGTGACGGTGGAGCGGCGCATGTAGTTCTTCCAGGCGTCGGAGCCGCACTCGCGGCCGCCGCCCGTGCCCTTCTCGCCGCCGAACGCGCCGCCCACCTCCGCGCCGTTCGTGGGGATGTTCACGTTCACGATGCCGCAGTCCGACCCGTGTGGCCCGATCCACTGCAAACATTATACCATTCTCACCTCACCCCGAGATAGCTTATTGGAACCACACTCTTACACAGTGTATAAAAAACCCTGACCGATCTGCAAATACATTGTTTGGTAGCGTAATACAATCATATATCTATCGCCTCTGTGGTCTAGTGGTCCGGTGTCGGAGTTGTCCACATGAGGTCCCAGGTTCGATTTCTTGGGTCGGGTAATTCAGTAATGTGTTTTTTCAGTTTTCTGATAAAAACAACGTTGCCCGGGATTGGAAAGTGTCCGGTTGGCGATAGGCTTGCCACCTATCACATTGTGGGGCCAAGTATCTTCGGCTAATCGTGGGTGCACTTATTGTACCTCTGTCTAGACATTCGGGGATACGGGTGTGAAGATACTTACTTTATATATATAAAACTCGAGAACAGCTGGACCGATTTGGCTAATTTTGGTTTTGAATTAATTGTTGAAGTTCAGGGATGGATTAAAAGGTACCTCTGACCATTGAAATGGGGCTTCGTTGCGAGACCTGTGTATATAAGACCGTAATTGAAACAAACCGTATAATAGGAGAACCTGAGATGTTAAGTATGGATTGAGCGTCGTGGGAACCTATTGCATTGTAGATGATAGAAAAAAAAGATTATATATTGTTTTTCATTTCCATGATGGAGAATGGGTCTACAGATTTTCAAAAATGTAGAAAAATAATGTGACATGGAAATACTGAAGCGCGTCAGATAAGGGAATAGTGAGCTAAAAAATATAGATAATTAAGAAAATTTTAAACAATCTGTTTAAATAAATACCTAAACGAGTAGTGATTTATTTAGTTTTGAATTCTTACATTTTTTAATAATGACGATTTGAGACAGTAAAATACGGTAGAATAGCCTGAAATGTATGAATATTAATTTTCCTTAACAATAATATAATACATAACATGTATATTTACTACTAGCTATGATGCCCGGCTTCGCTCGGGAGTTGATATGAGATTACGTGATAGTTGAAATAAAACAAATGTAATTTAAGACTTTATTGAAAATGGAATTTAAAATTTCGCGCCATTACTACACATACTGCAATTGCTCGCCGCGCCTTTCGAAATGACGCCCAAAAAATCGTTGTTCTGAATGAAGTTCAAATACTCGACAACAGATGGCGCCACTACACTTAATATCCAAGTTGAAGGGTTGGAAAAGCTCTTATATCTTTAAAAACACGCCCTTTAGGTTAAAACGGGAACTTTCTTGTTCGAGGGGGGATAAAGGGCTATCACACTATAGAAGTCCCTTTATCGTGCCAGGACTCCTTTTTAAGTTTTATTGGCACGCACATTTTATCAACTTAGTTTTATTATATATAATAATGATATTGTGTCACCAACTTGTCCGACCAGTAGTTAAATTCGGAATTATAGCTGCTATGTTGTATATGACATTTCGCTGTCACTTTATCTTAGTAAAATTCTTAAATAGCAAACACAAACGGCTCACTAGCAACGTCATATACTGAACAAATAAGTTGGTGGACCATACGTGTTAGGCGCCCCATACACCTACAATAATATTGCGCAATATTACGTATTGTGCAATATTATTGACCGTTTAGGGTTAATATTGAAGATTGCACAAAGATTAAACGAAAGTTTTAACGGGTTTAATTTTTATTGCGCAATATTTTTTTCTTGCACTGTGTAGGCTTAATATTGCACAAGATTTTTCACTTCAGAATTTGGAGCGGTCGCGTTCGGTCAGTCACGGTGTTTAATAATATATGGTCGTGTCGTAAATTTAAGCCAAATGGCGAGCAAGAATGCTATAAAAGATAAAGAACGGGAGTTTTTATTTGAGTATATAGAATTGTATAGAGATTTATTTAACAAAATCACCAGCATGGTTGCCGCTACAACTTCGTCGTCAGCTATGTTGCTCGCTCGGAAATATTGGATCAAACTGGTTTGTCAATTTTATTGAGTGAATTTATTGAACGTTTGGAGTTAAAGTGGGTATTCAATATTATTGCACAATAAATGTATTGCGCAATGTTATTGTAGGTCTATGGGGCGCCTTAGTTATTTCGCTATTATTCAGGAAAATTAATTTCCATACATTTTTATGCTATTGTGCCTTATTCATGACGTAATTATTTACATACCTGACTCGTTATATTATTCATTTATTTCAAACTTTATTTACAAAAATGATGTATACCTCATCAAATGCATTTATTCTGCAACACGAGCAAAATGAATTAAACATTTTTACCGATACTTGTATTTATAAGGGGAAAAAACGGGTTGTATAAATTGTGACATTACGTTTGAATAAAGAGCACGCGAAGTAACGTAACAGACACGTAAGTACACAGAAAAAATGAACGTCATGTCATCAACGGCGCGTTTTTTGAACAATGGGAAACCTGCTTTCAGTGAAGTCAAAACAAAATAGGTAAATATTTCCTTGCATTTTTTAGAAAGCACATTGAAGCCTTCGCTACGGTTCGGTCTCCAAACTCATACTCGACCTAGGGTCTAATTTACGTAATCAAACGGCAAGCAAGTCGAAGCATTTAAGACACTTACACATTTTCTTATATATTATGCCGCGTCGTAGCACGTCTCGACGTTCTATGGTATTTATGTGTGTAAGAGCCCTAAGCGCTATGACTCAATTACGTGAATTGGGGGGCTGCAATTGGCTATTTCCCGGCATTTGCATAAATGTCTTTAAGATAAAAAAGAATACCAAAAAATACTTTTCAAACGGAATTGTAGCTGGCGCCAGTGCCTAGCTTTGACATCTCCACGCAATATGTACTATTATTTAATTCAATTATAAATTTACCTTGAAAACGTCTCCCAAGTTTTCAGTGAACAGGCTCGAGGAGAGTCCCTGCTCGACCTCGTTGTTGTACTGAATGCCGGTGTCCAAATCTGGGATCTCAATACAGTACACGATGGGCGCAAAGCATTCAGACTTTACCAGCGGAGAGTCGTGAGGCAAACCAGTGATTATTGTCGGCTCTACAAAATAACCTTCTCGTTCGATCACCTAAAACATTTTTGCACTCTTGAACCGGCTTTCCAAGTAGGAGATTCTCCATTATATATTTTTATGTGTCTTTAAACTACCTATTTAATTCTATTGAAATTTGTTCCTCAATTCAAGACTTAATTTAGGAGTTCCAGAGATATAGGAAGTTCTTTTAGCCTAAAGTTTGGCAAATGTCGACAGGTTAAGCTTACCTATTGTTCAAAAGTGTAATTATTTTTGGTTAGTTCTCATAGATTGATAAATTGATAAACTTGATATCTCATCTGAAACCCCCGTTTATCACGATTAAGCCTTTCGTTAATAGACAAAATGAAATGTCCAAAATCGATTGCATTGTGGATTTTCAGAGATTGAGACAGCGAGGGTGAAACTTTGAGCGACATGTTGTTTTTTATATCTTAAGACAGAAAACAATCAGATAGGGTTCCTGATGAAAAGAGTCAACCATCGCCTATAGACACTAAATATGTTAATGGTGAATTGCTATCTGGTGGCGAGGTTAATGCCACATGCATAAGTTTACCGGCTACCTTACCCTCCAAACCGGAACACGACAGGGAAAAGCACTGATGCTATTGCGGCAGAAATAGGTAAGGTGGTGGTACCAAACCCGGGCGAGACAATGCAGAACTCTACCACCCAGTAGTAACGATGGTAATGACTCGCATAGCCACTCGGTCGCTTTTTACGACTTGTCTGACAAACGGCAGTTGGCTTATCCTTCAAAGGAGCTCGGGACCAACACAGGGGACACCTGTTATTCTATTTTTATAAACCCAAATATTTATAAAATATATGATCTTAATTTAAGACCTAATTACCCCATGAAATATGTTTACAACAAATATTATATAAATAGAGATTTCTGTGTTACAAAGTTATTTTATTAAATATTTATTTTAAAAAGTATAACCTTATATACAAAAGTTCGTAGGTATATAAATATTATCTCATTAGTTCATGCTATCAAAACGATCCTTAGTTTTGCTTTCCATATTTAGCCCAAAGGTTCTACCATACACTGTATGGAAATCGAAACAATCAACACCATAAAAACTAAACACACATCCAGTAAATAGTACTGGAAAAAGGTTAGACCCTTTGCTAGTGATTTCAAATGATAAGCATCCTTGTGTCGCAAAATATATTCCGTCCAATATACTGCCCGTTCCAGTTGTAATTCCAGAGAGAGATTCTGATCTCGCAGTAATATTCGTCGGATTTTGACGCTTTGTTTGTATTTTGGTTCGTTTATAACTTCTTGGACCGCTTTGTATGACTTATCTGAAGTATATATAACTTATCTTTCCAAATAGCTAAAAGATGGATGGTTTATGAATAACTAGCGACCTGCCCGCGGTTTCACCCGCGTAGCTTTTGTTCCCGTGAGAATATCGGAAAGGTTATATATTAAAACCTTCCTCAAGAATTAATCTATCTATTAAGAAAAAAACCGTATCAAAATCCGTTGCGTAGTTTTAAAGATTTAAGCATACATAGGAACAGACAAAGCGACTTTGTTTTATATTATGTAGTGAAGCCGGCGTGTGATTTTTTGTTAACGTTTGTAAATATTTATCTTAAATTCAAAAAATCGGCTTAGATTCGGTTTTAGAAGATTAACCATTGGAACAGGCTCCTAAGTTCACAAGCTTCAATTCAGTAGGTACGACCATATGAAGCTGCCTTAGCGATGAACGCGCAAAGGCAAGAAAAATAAATGTAGATTAAAAAAAGGGGTAAAACCTTGCCACCGAATTCAACACGTCCGCCCAGTTTGACGGCCTGCGCCACAGTGTCGGTGTAGGCGCGCACGGCGGCGGGCGTGTGCAGCGGCCCGATGAGCGTGTCGCGCACCAGCGGGTCCCCGATGCGGCTCACCACACGCGCGAACGCCGCCGACAGACGCGACACCACCTCCTTGTACACCTGACCGTTGCAAATGTTACACTTTAATATACAATATTCCCGACCTCAGGATAATTAAAAAACTTGAGAGGAGTCAAGGGACACCCGGATGGAACGAAGTTCCTTTTATTATTATTTACAAAAAACCTGTATACACTCAACAAAAATAATCGTCGCGACACGACACTGTTCAATGCGAAATAGAAATGAAAATATCTGGCTTGCTTTCTATAAGAGAGAGAGACAGATAGAGAAACATCCGCACGCCGCACAGCTTACAATACCTTACTATAGCAAAAAGTGTCGTGACAACTTTTCGTAAAAAATTTTTCCGTTTAGCCCCCTTTCACAACGCGCGATAAGGAACTTCGTAGAATTTCGACCCACGCTCGAATTTCGGCACCCGGTCGAATTTCGGAACTCGGTCGAATTTCGACACCCGGTCGAATTTCGACCTGCGGTCGAATTTCGGAACCCGGTCGTATTTCGACCAGCGGTCGAAACTCAGCAACCGATCGAAATTCGACACCCGGTCGAATTACGACACTCGTTCGAAATTCGACTGTCCGTCGAAATTCAACTTTTGGTCGAAATTCGACACTCGGCTGAAATTCTGTATAAATGTCGAATATTTGGCACTAGAAAAAAAATAAACTCAATCAAATAGTAGATAGACTCTTTCACTTTCAATGCACAAGCTAAAAGGAAGTGGCTGGATATTTCTGTGCTTACAATACCTTACTATAGCAAAAAGTGTCGTGACAACTTTTCGTAAGAATTTTTTCCGTCTAGCCCCCTTTCACAACGCGCGATAAGGAACTTCATTCCAAAAATTGAAGGTATAAGTAACAATTTAAAACAGTTTTACAGGCACAAATTTATATCTTACATACGAATACCTATATATATTTATACCTTCTTCCTGCCTTCTAGCTACCATCCCCCTCCCTTGCTACTGCCTTCCCCCCGCCTTTCGCTACCTCCCTACAACTTTCCTAATACCTTCCGCGCTACCTTCCCACTATCTTTCTCTTACCTTCTCGTTACCTTTTTTTTACCTACCCCTACCTTTCTGCTACTTTTTCGCTACCTTTCAATTGATTCTCTTTAAAATATAATTACATATTCAAATCAACAGGCGACTCTCCTGCTGGAAAGAGAAACCATCGCCTACAGATACCAAATATGTTAATAGTGCATTACTATCCATATGGCGGGATGACAGTGTCACATGCATAAGTCTACCAGCTACCTTACCCTCTAAACCAGAACTCAACAATTTACTTTCGACAATACAAAGAAAAAAAACTTTATTTTACGAATAAGTTTCTTTTTAATCTTAACATTTTGATTTTGCACTTTTCGCAAAATGTCCACTCTCTTCCGCGAACCTATATATTTCGAGTTTGAAACTAAACTATAATCCAATCGAATGTCAAAAGAACGCGGCAGCATCTTCCACGTACTGCAGAATGCTGACACGTGCGTTCGTCCCGTTCTCTTTTTGTGTATTGCAGCATGCGACAGCGTTCGTCTGCAATTGAAAGCATGCTCAGCATAGGCGGACAAGTGTTATTCGGTGCTGATAGATGTGGCCGTTCTCTAAAACCCCTCACACCTCACATCCGTGGATGAATGATGATCATATGATTTGATGATGATCACCAGATGATCCACTTGTCTCAAGTGTCCCCAGCTGGTATTAATACCAGCTGGAGACACTTGAGGTGACAGAGAGGCGTGCCAAGAGACTCATAAACAATGATCTGGTAGACAAAAAACCCCAGAGCCTCGCTCATCGCCGCAGAGTGGCTAGTTCATCAGTTTTTTTATTGGATACACTTTGGAGAGGTTCTGCGGAATTGCACAATTTAATTCCGCCATCCCCGTTTTTCTATTGATCGTCGAGGCACATAAATACGAAGCATCGCCATACGGTGGACGTTCCACGTACCCGGACAAAGCGGTTCGACTCCACATTCTTCATTCGAACCGCAAGGAACTAGAACTTGTTGCCTGAGTTTGTGTTTCGCGATGAGTACAATCTGGGAATCTTCAAGAGAATAGTGAACCTACATTCTAGGGAAGCGCGTTCCATCTTAGGCCACATTTTAGCTGACCATCAGGCGAGATCGTGGTCAAGCGCTTCCCTATCGGTAATATTTAAAAAAAAAAACTTACTTTCTTATGTATGAGGAGTCTCCTGGTGGTGGTGCAGCGCTGGCCCGCGGTGCCGGCGCACGCGAACAGCGCCGCGTTCAGCAGCAGCTCGAGGTTCGCGTCTGAGTTCACCACGATGGCGTTGTTGCCGCCAAGCTCCAACAAGTGCCTCCCAAATCTCTTCTGTACTTCCACGCCGACCTGAAAATATTTATGCTCTTATTAATAAACATTTTCAAGTATTTTTTACTACGTCGTAGTCGATACGATAGAATGAACGATAACCCACACGTATGTTTATTTCAGCATTTTATGTTTACTACCGATCGCCTGTGGCCGAAACTCGACCACAAGGCTTGTTAACCGGTTAATTTAAAAACCTAAATCAACGCAAGTACATGAAGAGCGTTTCGTAAAGGTTTGGCTCTACCTTAACCTCAAAAATAGCGGTTTACTCGTTGAGCGAAATTATAAAGGTTTATACCAGTTTTTCAATTTTTCTTTGAAGCTCGCCGCCTTCAATCAATCAATCAATAATTTTTATTCAAAATAGGATACATTTGTATCACTTATTGAATGTCATATACATCTCAAAAATAAATTAATAGTAAATTTAAATAACATGTCAAAAGTAATAGCAAAAATTATACAATAAGAATATGTCAAAAAAAAAACATTAAAATTTACCTTAGTTGAAGTAGATTTGGTCGCAGTCACAAAAAAAAAAACATAATTATTGCCAAACATCTTTGTCATCGATGTAGTCACTTATTTTGTAGTATGCTCTTTGAATGAGCTTTGATTTTATTAGTTTGTAGAATTTCCTATCCGGGAGATTAATTATTTCCGTAGGAATTTTATTATAAAATCTTACTCCGTTTCCTAAAAATGATTTGTCGCTTTTTTGGAGCCTAAATCGAGGTACTACTAAACTATTTATTTTTCGAGAACTGTTGTGATGAGGGACATATTTTTCATATTCAATTATGTTTTTCCTGACATTAACAATATTTACATAGACGTATAATGATGGTAGGGTGATTATATTTATTTGTTTAAACAGTTCTCGAAGGGAGTGTCTCGGTTTTAGATTATATATAGATCTTATGGCTCTTTTTTGTAGAACAAATACTCTTTCTAAGTTGGCCGCTGATCCCCAAAGCAAAATACCATAACTCATGACGCTGTGAAAGTAGGCATAATAAATTAACTTAGCTGTAGATACGTCAGTTATGTGTCTTATTTTTCGTATGGCGTAAGCAGCTGAACTTAATTTACCAACTACATTTTCAATATGGTAATTCCATTGCAATTTGCTGTCTAGAGTCACTCCCAAAAAAGTACTCGAAGGTACTAGTTCGAGGTCATTATTATTAAGTTTTATTTTTAAATCTGTTGAATCAACATTTGCAAGAGTAAATTTAATACATTTTGTTTTGGAGGTATTTAGCATTAAATTGTTTACCGAAAACCAGTTGGATAATAATTTCTAATGTATTTTTAATTATGTCGTAATTTTTTTCTTTTCGTTTAACATTAAATAACAAAGATGTATCATCGGCAAAAAGGACTATATTTGTGAACTGCTCTATCATGAAAGGTAGGTCGTTAATGTAAATTAGAAATAACAAGGGGCCTAAAATGGAACCTTGAGGTACCCCCATTGTCACCGGAGCGCCGACAGATGTGACATTACCTATGGTGACTTTTTGTATTCGATTTGATAGATAAGATATGATAAGTTCGAGTGCAGAGTCACGAATTCCATAAAATTTCAACTTACGGATTAAAGTTTTATGTTCCACACAATCAAAAGCCTTTGAAAGATCACAAAAAATTCCAATGGCGTCACATGATTTTTCCCATGTTTTATATATTTTTGTTAATAAATCAATTCCCGCATCCTGAGTAGATTTACCCTTAGTAAAACCATATTGTCGATTATGTAAGATATTGTGATTAATTAAATGAGAGAGTAATTGATTAAAAATATTTTTTTCATAAATTTTACTAAGAGTAGGCAAAACAGATATAGGACGATAATTAGAAGGGTCCGCTTTGTTGCCTGATTTATAGATCGGTACTACTTTACTTATCTTCATTAAATCTGGGAAAATGCCTGTGTCTATACAATTATTAAAGAGTTTCGCTAACAAAGGTGCAATAGAATCGATAATTGCGCTAACTGACTTCACAGACAAACCCCAAAGATCTTCTGTTGCTTTGACTTGTAGTGATTTAAATGCATTTATAACATCTGTAGAGGATACGTGTGAAAAACTGAAGTTAGGGAACTTAATATTTATATGTTGCTCTAGGATGGATTCAGCTGTATCTGGGTTTGAGTTCAAGTGTTTAGTAATTAAGTTTGGTATGTTTGTGAAAAACTTTTCAAATTCTTTTTTAACTATATGTTTATCAGAAACTATTTTATTTTGGATATTAAGACCGCATATATTGTCATAATTTTTAGTTTTCCCTGTTTCTGTATTTATAACCTTCCATATTGTTTTGATTTTGTTGCATGACCCATTTATTATACTGTTTATATATTTTGATTTTGCTATTTTACATACTTTTTTAAATAAAGCCGAGTACTTTTTAACATAATCATGAAATTTTCTGTTAGTGGTATATGATCTTTTTTCATATAACTTGTATAGATTTTCTCTACTCAATCTAATTCCCTTTGTTGCCCAAACATTAAAAGTCAATTTGTAATTTAATTTTTGTGTTTTGATAGGACAAGCTTTCTGAAAGGAGCTAGAAATTAAATTAACTAAGTCTTTGTAAATAGAGTTTGAGTCTTTTGAATCTTTAGTTAATTTATGAAGTTTAGCTTCCACGTAAATTCTGAATTTTTCAAGTGCTTTTTTTGATAAAGGTCTGAAATTTATTGTTGGTTGAATTTTTCGTTCTTGATGGGATAAGGTGACCATCAAGCCCTTGTGATCAGATCGAACGCCAGTAATAATTTCTTTATTTAAAATATTAAAATTCACTAGTATGTTGTCGATGCACGTAGCACTTCCGGGCGTGACTCTAGTAGGTTCGTTAAACACTGGTTCTAGACCAAAACATTTAAATAGAGACAGTAAGTCTTGTTTTTCACTGGTTTCCACCAAGATGTTTACATTGAAATCACCACAAACTATAATTCGTTTCCTTGACAAAAAAATCTTTTTAAGTGCTTCCTCCATCGATGACAAGAAGTTCATAAAATTCGAAGATGGTGATTTATATATACATAAAATAATATAATTTTCAGTTTCTGTGCAAGCAATCTCACATACGTGCTCTACAGATGCATTAGAAATATCCAGTCGTGTTTTAAATTTTAAATTCTTCTTAATTAAGATTAATGTACTCCCACCATTACCAGATAACCTATTTTTTGTACATTAAATTGCATCTTATGTGACTTTAACCAAGTCTCTGTAAGACAGATAATATCCAAATCAATTTTATCAATGAGTAGTTCTAATTCTAATATTTTTCCAGAGAACCTATTGATATTCTGACAGTAAAGTAACAATTTATCAGACACAATTTGGTCCTCTGTTGTCAATATATTTAGTTTAAATTACTAAAGTCATTATCAATGTTACCAGAAGTCGATTTCATATTTTGTCTCTTACTATTGACTCTTTCAAGAGATACAGAGTCGGAAACAATAATTGTATTTGATTGATTTGAGAAAAAATTGTTATTAATATTATAAGCTATTAATGAACCCTTGTGGAAAAATTTCTCGGATAAAAGTAGGTAAATAACTTATAAAGTGAAAGTAACAGTTTATGAATGTTTATTTTTATTTAAAAAGTCGAAAAAAGTCTTACAAAGTCGGAAAAACTCGGAGTAATTCCAAAATTTCGGACTCTTCCAGAAGAGTTATTCAGTGTTAATAAATCTTTCTGCCGTGCAACGTTTATGGGTACTAAAAGAAATATATTAAAAGTTAGGGGAAAAAAATATAACTAATACTTCCCCGGTTTTCCGTTTGTCCGCGCAGATGAGAAATGAAACACCGTTTTATACTTTCAAACCAATAATTTAATTTAACTCCGATTGCTTATATGTGTGTGCGAGGAAACAAGGCTTGCGTGATGTAAATACAATCAGCGCCATCTATTTACGCTGCCACGAACTAAGTCAATATTTTTACTTGAACATCCCGCTCACCAAAGAACTACGTTCTTTCACAAAATACAAAATTAGACAAACATTCAGTATGATGCATGACTCAATATAAATAAAAAAAAACTTATTTCTGTATGACATTATAACATTTTGGAAAGAAAAGAATTGCCAAATAGCTCTTATCCTATAATTAATCAACGACAAGACCCGCTCACCATGCTTGAGCAAGGTAAGAAAAATAAATAAAAATCTTAAATAACACAACTCAAAAGTTTTCTCTTATATGTAAGAACCTACAATGAATTACTGTAAATCTAAATATAATCAAATAATACGTATTGAATACAAATGAAAAGATAACAAGAATACACACTTAAACAAAATCATCGTCCGATTTAGGTAAAAAACATAGTTTGTTACATGGTCTCTTACAAAATCCGTTTTTAGTTTTAAGTGTAACTACTCTTGTTACATTGTCTTTGCCTGTATGTTTTTCTACAATTTTACCCAACATCCATTTGGCTGGTGGCAAATTAAAATCTCTAACAATCACAACATCATTAATTTCAGGCTCAGATTTTTTTACAAACCATTTATATCTTTGGTTGAGAGTCACTAAGTATTCTTCGGACCATTTTTTCCAAAAATCACTAACTATCTTTTGTGTCAATCTCCATCTCTGCAAACCTGTGACATTTTTATTATCATAATTTTCATCAAAGGGAAGAACAATTAGTGGCTCTCCAACTAGGAAATGTCCTGGTGTAAGAGGCATAGGATCATCAGGCACTGTAGAAAAACATACAGGCAAAGACAATGTAACAAGAGTAGTTACACTTAAAACTAAAAACGGATTTTGTAAGAGACCATGTAACAAACTATGTTTTTTACCTAAATCGGACGATGATTTTGTTTAAGTGTGTATTCTTGTTATCTTTTCATTTGTATTCAATACGTATTATTTGATTATATTTAGATTTACAGTAATTCATTGTAGGTTCTTACATATAAGAGAAAACTTTTGAGTTGTGTTATTTAAGATTTTTATTTATTTTTCTTACCTTGCTCAAGCATGGTGAGCGGGTCTTGTCGTTGATTAATTATAGGATAAGAGCTATTTGGCAATTCTTTTCTTTCCAAAATGTTATAATGTCATACAGAAATAAGTTTTTTTTTATTTATATTGAGTCATGCATCATACTGAATGTTTGTCTAATTTTGTATTTTGTGAAAGAACGTAGTTCTTTGGTGAGCGGGATGTTCAAGTAAAAATATTGACTTAGTTCGTGGCAGCGTAAATAGATGGCGCTGATTGTATTTACATCACGCAAGCCTTGTTTCCTCGCACACACATATAAGCAATCGGAGTTAAATTAAATTATTGGTTTGAAAGTATAAAGCGGTGTTTCATTTCTCATCTGCGCGGACAAACGGAAAACCGGGGAAGTATTAGTTATATTTTTTTCCCCTAACTTTTAATATATTTCTTTTAGTACCCATAAACGTTGCACGGCAGAAAGATTTATTAACACTGAATAACTCTTCTGGAAGAGTCCGAAATTTTGGAATTACTCCGAGTTTTTCCGACTTTGTAAGACTTTTTTCGACTTTTTAAATAAAAATAAACATTCATAAACTGTTACTTTCACTTTGTAAGTTATTTACCTACTTTTATCCGAGAAATTTTTCCACAAGGGAAGCAATTCTGCGTAAATTAATTTTAGAGATAAAACACATATCTCTTGTCAGTCTAGTTCCATTAATAAACTTATTAATGTCAAAAAATGTAAATATGTCACTATGACTATTGACTAGGTTGTATAATAATATATTCAATTTATGAATATAGTCATTAACTTGTTTTAATACAAATCTATTGTAAGGCAGTGAGCACAGAAATTACTCTTTTTACATGTAGTTATTTTAAGAAATCGAATAATGTTATTATGTTTGTCCTACATAAGTTGCTACTCTCGCCCAGTAATATTAACAATGTAGAGTCACAATTGTATAAACTGTTACTTATGGAAGAAATAATTTGAGAGATTGTAACTCCAGGAGTACAGTGATTTATCACTTGTCCTTCACAATAATTTTTTATTAAGACTCCAATCCCTCTACCTAATGAATCTGAAAAAAATATGGTTTTATTTTGAGACTGCGACTGTTTCAATGACTTTGTAATTACATTGTCATTTTTGAGTTCGGAAGATTTTGGTAAAGAACTAGTTTTAGGGGAAATTGATTTAACAATATTACAATTGCATATTTTATATTGATTAGATAAAGAATCAAAGCGTTCAGCATTGTAATTACATAAGTCAATGAGCTCATCAGTTGCTAAAATATGTGATTCTATTTGTTTTTGTGCTAAAGTATATTTTTGACACATGTCTCTCAATTGTACATTTAGATAGTCCATTTCACATTTTAACAGTGTCGATTCATTTTCATAGTCCAATATTTTGGTTTCATAAGATTTTAATTCTAATTTTAATTGTATTAATTCTTGTTTATTTCGATTTATTTTAAACGTCTTAGCTTTATTTTTTACTAATGCTTGTATTTTCTTAACCATTTTTTTATTTTTATATATTTTTTGATTTTCCGCCTGCTATTAAAGTTTATATTATTTGATATATATTTTTCATTATCTAATTGAGTCTGCCTTCCTGTATAACACCCATTATTGTAGAATTTTCCTTGTTGAAGTTCGTAGAGCTGCTCGCATTTTTTTTGAAGCTCTTGTTTGAGTTGGCTTATTTGATTTAGTGCAGATTCATGTTTTTTAGTACATTCAGTGAAAGAGTCAATTGTCAGCTTATAAGTATCACGTTGTTGAACGCAGTCGTTATATTTTCCGAAAAGCTCCGCCAATTCCTTTTTCAACTTAGTATTTATTTTGACAATTTTTATAATTTCCTCCTCATGGGCTTCACGTTCCTGGGTCAGTTGATCACATAACTCCGTCTTAGACTTAAGCTGCTCTAATACTGTGCGTAGCTTTGCCTCCATGGCCTGAATGCTAGCTTTACGAGTAATCACACTCATACTGCCGAAACTCAATATATTTTAATTAATAAAAATCGTGAGACTTTTGCGGTCGTGTGCTTCGTGCCTTAAGCAACTTGTAAAATTATATAAGTAGCGTACTCTAGTTATGTTAACGATACAAATGCAATATCTTTCATTCAAGCCCTCTTTTGACGAATAGTATGCTAGACAAAACAGTTTCAAGAACTAGTTACAGCGTCCTCTAGGCGTGACTACGGCACATTACTGTAATAATTATCTCTATTCGCCCTCTATAAATTGGTCCTTAAATTAAGATTTAACACACAGCGACATCTGTTGGCGAATAGACATACCATAATGTTACCGTTATAAATGTTCAAATTTCCAAATTATTTTATATGACTTACTACAATGTGTAGTGGCATAAAATCTTCCATTTTTGTATTCGAATGACACCAAGTAGATTTCAACAAAAGCGTTCTAACTTAATTTGCAATTTTAGTAACAATTTGTACACATTAAATCACTTTTCTACGTTTACATTGATTATGCAATTTTTTCATTTGCCTCTTCTTCTTTTAATGAAATAACACTAATCCAAATTAATAACATCATAACACACTAAAATTGTATTTGTTTAGCACACAGAACTAGATACTATATTTTTAATGACTTTAATTCGACAGAACTTATAAAAATGGTGTTAGTCTTCCATCTCCCGATGGAAAGAGAAACCATCGCACCAAAGATCTTAACGGTGTGATGCTACCTTTTATGATGATTTTAAGTACAAATATGAAATAACGCAAATGTGTAGTGATTTTATGTTTGCCGGCCAAGACGCTACGCGCTGCGGTGTTTTCTTAGGCCAGTGACAAATAACGAGGGACAATGCGTAAATTTTAAGGTTTTGCGTAACGTATAGATATAATTTTTTTTAGGGAAATCCTTTTTATTATAATATTTTAGAGTAGTTATCTTAGTCCCTCAAATGGTTTAAATGCTTCATTCAATTAATTGAATTATATACATTTTTTGCAGATTTACGGATATTCTACATTACATTCTTTACGGATGACGATAAAAGTTACTTATTATTGATAATTAAAGTTTACTTAGGTTCACTTCAATTTTTAACTTCCCACTACGTATGTAGATAAGGAAGTTAATGATTTTACCCCTATTTTCGAAAATAGAGTTTTCACCAGATGTCCACGTTTTGAGGTCCTAGAAACCTTTTCCGTCTATTTTCACAATAACGTCAGTATGTATGTATGTATGTATGTATGTATGTATGTATGTGTGCGTGTGTGTGTGCGTGTGCGTGTGCGTGTGCGTGCGCGTGCGTGTGCGTGTGCTTGTGCGTGTGTGTGTGTATGTATGTAAACATCTGATAACTTTTGAACGACTGGACCGATCGAAACTTGGTTGATGGCATTCAATTGGATTCCACTCAACTTAGACTTCTTGAAAAATTGAACTGATTCGGTCCAGGAGATTTTGAGAAATTTTGAACAAACATAAAAAAAATTTGGTGAAAATAGTATTTTTTTAACATAACTTCCAGATTTATGTACTGATTGAGTACAAAAACTAATCAGCTATATTCCTCAAAAAAACTACGTCTATCCGTTTGGCAGTAATCGTTGACGAAAAATTTTGTAAAAAGTGTTTTATCGACAAAGTTTGGAAATTTTTCAACTAATCATTTTTTGGTATTCTACGATATTTTAGTACTAAAAAAACTGCGTCAAATGTTATTTCAAAAATCAAAATCGAATCTAATTCTCAAAACTTATAGCTTTTCAAATATTAAAATTACGTTGTTTTTAACAAACTTACATAATTTTTTTTAAATAACATTTAATTCACCGATCTACTTAAAAATCTTATTAGCTTTTTTCCTTTAAAAACTGCGTTAAATACCGTTAATTTAAAATAAAATGTTTTTTGACATTGGATCGAAATTTTTCAACCTATCGATTATTTAGCTAAAGCAATATTTTAGATCTCAAAAATTGAGTTGAATGCCATCATTGTTTCAAAAATAATATACAGCTTTTCAAAAATCAGTATACTGCCATTTTTTAAAAATAAATGTTTGAACTGAAAAAATCTATGCTTAAGTATAATTTTTACTCTTGACCTTAAAATTAAAAATACTTTAATTTAATGAGAAGTGTCAGGGATGGCCCGTAGGGTCAACCGTTTACACTTGTTTTTTCAAATTTCGTGATAAATGTTAGTTTTAAGACTCACTGACATCAAGACACGCGGGAGTGTGTCGAAGAAGGAACTGGCGATGCAACACCCGTGTGTAATATTACACGAACCATCTCGAGCTATTTTGATCCCTTCATAACTCAAAAACTATTTATTCTACATAGATGAAATCATGTATCATCTGATCTAAAACCTAACCCACTTACAGGTGACCTAGAAACTCGATATTTGGCACCAAGGTAGACTTTTATGAATGTAAAAATTCAAAATTCTTAAAAACCAGCTATTGCCTGCGACTTCGCTCGCGTGATACAATAACATTAATTTATTTTGCTAATAGTAGGGTAAAGACTGCCTTAGTAGCCTAGATGCTTATTTAATATGTTTACGTTACAACTGACATAATGGATTGATAAACAAAAATAAAACATTAGCTGACGTGTCATACTCAGCTCAGCTCAGCGCAGCTCAGCTCAAAATTTGACTTGGCTAGTTTTTACCAACAAGCCAAATTTTTGGAAAAATAAAATTTAAATCAATCCAACAGTATGCGTATAATTTAAAAAGTAAGCACACTAACGGGCATATGACTTACACTAATTGTCTATTTGTAGGTGAAAGCCAAATTAAATTTTGAGGTAGAATTATATTCTAAGTGATTAAATCAATGGGTTGTGTAAATAATTGTCTGTTAAAATATAAGAATTTATATTACTTTTAAAATAGCAAACATTATGGTAGTACTAATAAATAAGAATTTGTTACCTACGTATACAGTGTGTAAAGAAAACCCTGTCGGATAATTAGAGATGTTATTTGGTACCGTAATACGGTTACATATGTGTAATTATTTTATGGATGTTAATTAATTAGTTTTCCCAATAAAAAAATATTAAATTGTATTTTCATACATTAAGTATGACAACACCTACAAATAAGTAAATTCTATTATCAAAGTATGCCGCGCAAGTCGGATGCTACCGAAGGACACGCGGCGCGTGTGAAGCACGTTTAAAAATTCTTTGTAAAAAGCCGAAAAACAAAAGCGCGCCTTCGCATGGTTATTGTGCGAAAGCCACCTAAGCAAAACAATGACACAAACAGCGACAAGGTGTTGTCATTTTTAAAATATTTGCTTAACTCTAGAGAAATATAAGTAAAAATACGAATATTAAAAAAACGAAATCTTTTTTTCTGAAATAAAGTCATTTTAACTTTTTTTTTCAGTAATAGGCATCACCAACCTATGTGCCTCTTTCAAATCGGACAGGATTTTCTTTACAAACTGTATAATAGGTATATTTATTTTAGAATGTTGCACGTTCTTGTAACTAAAACTTTAGAAGTTTCTTTACAAAATTTGGCACCCAAATAGATCTCAATACTTTTGTCTGTGAAGTCGATTGATACGCATACTCTTATATTAAACTTGGCTCCCATTTCACAAGATTAATTATACCGTTTAGGAATTGATATCATTTTTGTATAAACTTCAAGAAATTTATAAACAAGATGATATCGATTTCTAAAAAGTAACGTCTGTTTCTATAAAATATCATATACATAAGTAGGTACATTTGTTGTTTAAAACTATTGTTAAATTTGGGCTGTACTACACTAAGCATAGTTTCAAAACCCTGGCCACAGATCTAATGAAAAGGTGAAATACGACATAAATATGTACACGACTTCTCGTGTTAGATTTTCTCAAAAAATCTGTAAAACGGTTGACTCTGCAGGCCATCCTGGAAACTTCCCGCTAAATTGAGGTATTTTAAGCCCCAAGGAACAAAATCCTATCCCTATAGATATTTTAGAGTTCAAAAATATAAATTTTGTTAAAAATGACAGTAATTTGTTCATCTTTGACATGACTACGTAGGTTGAAAAATTTCGAAGTAATGCCAAAAAACATTTTTTTTTTAATTTTCGTCATTGACAATTCCCAAATAAATCCACCGATTTTGATCCAATTTAAAATATTTGACGCGGTGTTTTAGACAGAAAGCTGATTAGATTTTTAATTCAATCGATACATTAGCCTGAAAAATATTTTAAAAATAATAAGTAAATTTGCTGTAAACAACAAAATATTAATATTTGAAACTCTGTAACTTTTGAAAACTTGATTCGATTTTGGTTTTAAAATTGTATTTGACATGGTTTTTTTAGTATTAAAATATTGAAGAAGGTCGAAAACTGATTGGTTAAACAACCTTAAAGTTATATCGAAAACAGACTTTTTTAAAATTTTTCTTCGACGATTTCTCTCAAACGGATAAACCGCTTTTGATGCAATTAAAACATTGGACGCAGTTTTTTTGCAGAATAGAGCTGATTAGATTTTCTACTCAATCGGTATATTAATTTAGAAGTTATACTTAAAAAAAACTGTTTTGCCAAAAACTTTTTGACGTTTTTTTAAAAATTTTTAAAATCTCTTTGACCGAATTGGTTCAAATTTTTAGAAAATCTAAGTAGAATTTAATGAATGCTACCAATCGCCTTTCAATCGGTTAAGCCGTTCAAAAGTTATGAGATGTTTAAATACACACATACAGGCATACTTATGTCATCGTGACAATATTCGAAAAAGATTCCTAGGACCTCAAAACGTTGAGATCTGGTAAAATCTCGATTTTTGAAAATCGCGGCAAAATCAGTACTTAACTTCCTTATCTACATACGTAGTGGGAAGTTAAAAAACACGTCTCACTTTCATTATATGTCCGCATTCAAACATCACACACTTTGACTTAAGCCCCGTTTTCACTTTGATTAGTACGAGTGTGAGTGTTTAATGCAGGTGCTTAGTATTAAGCTAAAAATACGTGAAGACAGGCGTTGATCAGTGCGAGTGATAAGTAATCAGCATCTATTCACTTTTACTATGCTGATTACAAATCACTCGCACAGATCCACAGCTATCTTCAAGTATTTTAATAATAAGCGCATGCATTAAACACTCACACTCCCACTAATCAAAATGAAAACGGGGCTTTATTATTTTGTTCATCATAATTAAAATAACTGTAAATAATACGCACGCTTCAAATGCGATGTTTACAATGCAATGAAGCGCGCTAAGAAAACGACAAAATGATAATTCGTAACCTGTCCGTACTGTGCGTGCCGTGCGACGACGTTTAATTTCATTTGCGGTAGGTAGGTATTTGGCTCAAACCGGTTTATTTAGGTTTTTTGAATAGCTCTCATGTCAGATACGCTCCGAATAAAACCTTTTGTAAAAACCGGTAAAAAACCTTTATTAACCGGTATTTCCTAAACCGGTTTCAAGCCCTGCTCGACCATAGATTACACCTTAAAATATTTTAGTCTCCATGTGTGTTTAATATCATGTATGTCACGTGAATATAGTATGTGTAATGTTTATTTTCTATTCAATATATTTTTAATGCATTTTATTTAAAAATATTAGATTTCTGCAGTCCTTCGCAATGTAAACTTTATCTGTGCTAAATTTTATACTGGACCGTTCACACATTTGTCTTAAAAAGGGGTAGATACCTACAAACTTTTCCCTTCACGTATTAATATATAAATTGAAAAGGACCATTAAAAATAATTTTATATATGAAATATCGCATTTGCTTTACTTCGAATTTTTGTGATATCTATGAAACACAACATAAACAACAAAAAAACTGTTCATCAAAAATAGAGACCTCTACTAACTAGTAGCCACCATGATAATGACATGATTGGTAAAAGATTAATAAATTCGCCTTATATGAAATGCCTGGGAAGGTACTGTAACACCTCTTTGGTGGTTACAATTTATTCCAAACGCTGGCCACTTGTCTGATTTTGAATTTTAATGTAAGGAATAGAATAGTCTAGAGTAGAAACATAAGATTGTTATGTACGATAGATAGAAGTCAGATATATGTTTCGAATAAACGAAATTATTTGAAGAATTAGTTTATTTTTTTAAAACAATTTGGTACCAAGTAAGCAACTCCTCTGAGGTGAAGTAAAGGTCTATACAGTACATATTATATTCTTCAAAAGAGAGACCCAGGCCGGGAAACGGTTCATGTTATTATTAAATACCTGTTGTCCGACTGCAGTACTGCCGGTGAAAGAGACTAGCTTCATTCTGTGATCCTGCACAAGTTGCTGACCAATTTCTTTACCGCCCACGCATAATGCAGCAACGGCACCAGGAATGTTGTTTTTAGTCAGCACACCTTCCACTATCTTTGTTACAGCCACAGCTGTTAAAGGGGTCGTGTCTGAGGGCTTCCAAACACTGACGTCACCACAAACCTTGAAAATACAATTATGTACATCTTTTGAAATTAATTTATCGAAAAAGATTAGATAAAGTACTTATAAGTGTAATTTTATCGAAGTACAGGGGGCATGTATGAGACATGATTGCATCCACAATCTTTGTAAATATTTTGAGGATCGCTAGCTACAACTTATTATCTTTTCTAACATTTGATTTGTAATAAGACCAAGGTAAGTTCCTAATCGCGCTATTAGCGAATAGCATTACGAATAGTACGGAAAAAAGGGATTATTAGAATCGCAGTCATGAAATTATAGACATGGAAATGGTAAGAATGGAACTTATAGCTTGCGCAGACGACAGATTTTTGTCCGCTAAAATAGATCACTTACAACTGTATCGAGTAACGCCTCGTTTGCGTTACTCGATTAAAAGTACCGAGTACAAAAAGTCCCCCGAATAACCGAGGGACATGCAGAGAGCGGACCGGACAAAAGTAGGAGGAGTACCCGAAAAGAATAGAACACGTGTGACTAGGCGAAGCAACGCATACGGCCGACTTTAGTCCGCGTTGTGCGCTAGAGCGCTGTGCAACAAATGGTCGCACACTGTGTGCGTTGAGTTCGCGGTAAATTCGCGGCGGAGTTTTTATTCGCGGAGCGTACTTTTTTCTCCGCCACGGAGAAAAGTCCGTCGTCTGCGCAGGCTATTATGGTATTGAGCGTTTAAATACAGCGTAAATTCTAATACGAAGAAATGCTGTAGTCGATCAGCTTTTATTTAAATTATAGTTCTTATATACCCACACAACTAACTGTAAACAGCTAGTTAATTTATTTGATAATCTTGTCTCATTTTTTATTTTGATTGAAATTTTTAGTACTTTGGTTTAGTATTTTATTTGGTTGATTTGGTAATCATTTTTTTTTTCTCATAACAGATGCAATAGGATATTAACCTATTGCATAATATGTTAAGAACAAACCTAACATCTCTACTCAAAGCCAAACATCAATCCAACTAGAAATAGACTAGTCACACTTACCATAGCAATGGCGCTATTCCACCCAAAAACGGCAACCGGGAAATTGAATGCCGTAATAATGCCGATGGCGCCAAGCGGGTTCCATTTCTCTATGAGCACGTGTCCCGGCCGTTCTGAAGGAAATATGGTCCCAGGGAGCGTACGGGATAACCCTAGCGCGAGATCACACACGTGGATATATTCTACGACTTCTCCTACAGCTTCAGGGAGAATTTTACCTGTAATCAGTTAGTTTAATATATCATCCAGTCTGCCTCGTCAGAAAAGTAGCTGCCAACACAAGTTTTAGTAAGTATCGAGGTTAGAATTGCATATTGATTGCCAAGTTGACTGTATAAATACATAAATCAATTAAAGTGAATGAGTATTTTCAGATTTGGTAATGACGTACATAATAATGTAGTTGGGCATTTAGATCCCAGAGATTTTTTTTTTTAAATTACGTACACTAATATAGTAAATATTGTGAGACAATTCAAATTACCTACTCTTAATAACTTAGTTACTTATTGGACCGCCACATTTTGACATGCCTAATTACTTTTCTAAATGTTTATTACGTTAAGTGTATAATTTATAAGTTTTAAGGTTCTAGAATCTAGCTTAGACGACTTGACTGATTTAATAAATAATGCGTTGCTATTTTATATGTATTTATAAACTTAGCATGAAAAATTACTTACCCATTTCTAACGACACTAATTGTCCCAATGGCTGGAGCTTTTCACGTAAGGCGTCACCAATTTGTCGAACGATTTCTCCTCTGGCCGGAGCAGGCATTTCTGCCCAATTGTGCCAAGCATCTTGAGCAGCTTTCGCGCAGGATTCGTAATCGCTTGAGCTGGCTGACTGTACTTCTGCTATTATTTTTCCGTTTGCAGGACTGTACGATTGTATTACCTGATAGATAGGATTCAGTAATTTTAGAAAGTAAACAATGAAAACTTACAACCCTCCTCAGAAGGAAACGCCATCGGTACAACTACTGAACCCACAATCAGCTAATGGAATTAAAATTTATGATGCTACAGATGGACCACCAATACCAATTTCGAGCAAGTAATGTTTTTCAGAACTTCTAAAAACTTCATTTATATCAAACTGGGATAGGGATACCGACCTGGGAGGCGTATTAGAGTTCTTACGCGTCCCTATCTCTGGATAAATGTGAAATGTAATTTTAAAATTTATGTACTTTTTGTACCAGTACCAAATTATTAGTTTTATTGATACCAATATTAATTTCAGCCTTTATTGGGGCTAGGCGATGTGACTAAATATCTGTGAGAAGTAGGGGAAATCTACCAGTCACTTACGATTTAGTAGTTACGATATTAGTGACACGTTCAGATGCTTGTCTTTTACGAGCTGGCCTGGCCAAGGAGGCTAAAAAAGTCCGGTTTGTAGTTACAACTAAAAAATCCTAATTCGTACTACTTAGATATTATCACAAACTTTGGACTCGCTAAGTGCTAACTGTACGCTAAACTGTTTTCCCTTGGTATTGTAACACAACATTACCAACCTAGCATTGACTTTTCCATTCTTAGGGTTCCGTACCTAAAAGGTAAAAACAGAACCCCATTACTAAGCCTGCGCTGTCTGTGTCACCAGGCTGTATCTCATAAACCGTGATAGCTAGTAAGCTGAAACTTTCACAAATTATGTATTTCCGTTGCCGATATAACAACAAATACTAAAAAACTAAAACTACTAAAAATAAAAAATGAAAATATTATGCCCCATATAATAACGTGTTTTTTTTCGTATTTTTTGCTCAATATTAATAACGGTAACAGGTAGACGCTTGAAATTTTCACAAAATGTTTAGTTGTATACCTTTCAAAATAAATAAATAAAAATAAAGTAAAAATTAAAAAACTCATTCAACAAAAGTAATTTTTAAACATTTTTTTTACTCGATCTTAATAAACAGGCAGAAACTTGAATAGGGATGGTACGGAACCCTTCGTGCGCGAGTCCGATTCTCATTTGGCCGGTTTTTTATAACCTTCACAACTTGAAGTGTAAATAAATAACATATTCAGGATATCGGGCTGGGTCGATAAACGTGTTATTGAAGTTTTTTGAGGTTTTTCTCTAAAAATCTCATTAGCAGCTCAGAGTCTGGCGTGTTAACATCCTCGTGTTTAGGATGAACGTGACGTTGTCAGTCCCGGTTATTGCAAGAAATAAGCGATAATCCTAAACAAATCGGTAAAATGCTGCGATAGGTATCACTACCTACCGATTAATCATGGCAAACGGAAATTTATAGACTTTCGGTGCACTCTATCTACCCCGCAAGAGAACTAGCGTGCTGATACGTTAATAATAATAATATTAAAAAAACAAAATGTGTGTACATTCATAAATATCATGGAAAATTAGCCAAAACAAATGCGTAGTCCTGCAGACATAAAACATATTCTCTGGTATTGAATAGCTTCAAAGGGCATATGGGTACCTACATATCTCTCAACTATAGCAAAACAAATTAAAAATGACTATATTTACCGGGCCGTTCGCCTCCCACTTTCCATTGTACACACCCACATTCTTCTTATCTAACCCGAGTTCCTTCAAAAAAGAATATTTTGGATCTTCGATGAGGAATGCAGATGCGTTTCTAGCCATCGGTACCTTTAAACGCAACTGGTATACAGTTCGATAGAGAACACGACTCATTTGACGTCGAAACTATAGTACAATACGCTGGCCACACAACAAATAAACTGATTAAATATACATGATTTTGTACAATTAAAGGCGAGACTCGATGCGCTTCAGTTCTAGCTTTTTTAAATTATAACCCTTATGGGGATAGCCTTAAAGTTACTTTTAGATAGCTAGATGATCAAGTCTTATCAGGGGGTAGGTATTTGATAAGCCCGTTGCTGGGTCAATAACTTTATCTATGTGATTGGATTCCTATATTAAACGTTTAGTATAGATAATGAATAGATTGTAGCAATGTAAGCGATTTGTATACCATTCTCATTTACTATTAGATAAGTAATTAAACATTATGTTTCAGTCAATAAGCAAATATAAATAATTCATTTGTGTACCATTTATACCTCGGTAATTATTGAAATCAACAAAACCTTTATTACATATGTAGCTACCTGCTTAAAGCAATTGAAATACCTCTCTCCTAACAGGTCCTCCTGCTGTGTTACTGCTCTCCTGTGATACTGCTAGGCAGTTCGTAAATAGCTAAAGATTGAATATACGAGTTTGTACCATCGCGTCGAGTTCCGGTTTGAAGAGTAGGTAAGGTAGCCGGTAAACTTTATGTACGTGGCAAATATTGATGACTAATTGCGTACGAACCTGCAGCTAGTTATGTATATGTCGCAGGCAATTCGTATGTTTCGTTGTTATACAAATGGCGTTGTCGTGTGTGTCAAATTTTATCTAAATCGGTTTGGCATTTTCGCGTGAAAAGGCAACAAACATCCAGCCATTCATTCAAACTAGAGATGTGCCGGGTCGTCAAAAAGCTAGATCCGCGGATACGGATACGAATACGGATAATTGCTGTTAAGATCCGCGAGTATTCGATACGGATCTTAACTTTCTTACAATTATTTTATTACTCAGCCAGGCACTTAAATACTACGAATATTTAAAGATAGTATAATTAATATGTTATAACTTTCTATAGTACATATTTGTTATGTTTATAAACCCTGGGTGATCTTGGTCCGGACTCCTTAGAATTAAGGCGCCGGGAAGAATACGCCATCTGTCATCTGCCAGGCAGGTCATAAGAGGCGACCAGTGTTCCGTAACGTCTCGCCCGGGTTTTTTTTTTTTTTTTTTTTAAATCCGCATGCTCTGCTGCTATGACTGTTGCAGCAACCTTTATTCTTTATACAATTGTCTTTTATTATAAATTCTCAATTATTCTTTGTTTTTTAATGTTTTTTTTTTGTTTTTCCTCCGCGCCACCGCGCGTCCATGCGGTTACATATAATTACTTTATACAATTATTATCTTTTCATGCGATAAAAGATACATTACATTGTTACATTGCAAAAAATACATTATTAATTTAATGACTTATAACTACATCCTTAATATAGTCTTGTTTTTAAATTTAAATAAAATTAAATTAAATTATTAAATTACCAATTCAATTAAATTGCTACTGTGAATTAACATCTATTGCTCCCGCTACTTAATCGTAGAGCCGTTTGCTTGGGCAGCCGTTTTTAAGATCTTCCTTGAGAAGTTAAAGAAGATTTGGTTAATCCGCTTATCTTCTATTATTTGTCTCAGGTTCCCCAGAGGGCAGTCCATTCTACATTCTACGTCGTGGCGCTCTCTGGCGAACCTGGGACACTCTAATAGAAGATGAAACACAGTTTCTTGCTCTCCCATTCCGCAAATGCAGTGGGGATCATTCCTGAGCTTAAACCGGTGGAGGTATTGACTTATTCCTCCGCGTCCCGTAAAAACGAGTGATGTCAGGTTGTCTTTTGGGAATTCTCTTAGGATGTTGTGGGCTTTTACTACATTTGGGAAGAAGGTTTTCGTGACGGAGCCGCCATCAGTGCCCGCGTATCTTTCCTGCCAAAGTACGTTATGCTTCGCTCCCGTATTATTTTTTTGGCGAAGGATATTGGGTGCCTGCTGTATACGGGAGCTCTCTTGTCATTGAGAGCCGCTCTTTTGGCCAAGTGGTCAGCCCGTTCGTTGCCTGGGATGCCCACATGGGCTTTGACCCAGAACAGACTGATGCCTCCGCTTGAGTCGGCCCTTTCGTCAATACTGTTCCGAATCTCTGCCGCGATGGGATTTTCTGGATCAGGTTAGCATATGCATTCGAGGGCGGATCTTGAGTCGCTGAGAATGCAGGCTTCGTCATACCTCTCCAGCATTTCCGTAGCTCTAAGTATTGCTGTCAGCTCAGCCTGGTAAACGCTGCAGTAATCGGCAAGCCTGCGCGTAGAATATTTGATCCCTCTCCCCTTGTGGAAAAAATTTCTCGGATAAAAGTAGGTAAATAACTTACAAAGTGAAAGTAACAGTTTATGAATGTTTATTTTTATTTAAAAAGTCGAAAAAAGTCTTACAAAGTCGGAAAAACTCGGAGTAATTCCAAAATTTCGGACTCTTCCAGAAGAGTTATTCAGTGTTAATAAATCTTGCAACGTTTATGGGTACTAAAAGAAATATATTAAAAGTTATTAATACTACGAAAGTGTAATAAAGGGGAAAAAAATATAACTAATACTTACCCGGTTTTCCGTTTAAGAATTTGAAACTTTCTTCTTTGTTTAAAAAAAGGTTACCGTTACTGTCGATCAATATTATAAACTTTGTTTCTTCAATTTTTGATAATTATTATTAAAATCTATTATATCACAACGTTATTTGCCAATTTTTATTTTATTGTACTTTTATTACATAAATATATTTATAAATTAAGTAAAAATTAAAACAGATGATCTAATTAGCTTTTGACAGGTTGAGTCAGTGTTGCCAGAGAAAAAGTCAATCTTTCGTCCTTAAAGCCTCCTCTACACTACTCGCGAAGTTCCTCGGCGAAGTACTCGGCCGAAGTTGACTGAAGTCCGCGGTGCTACACTACACACTCGTTCAACTTCGCGAGGAGCGCATTTAAAGATGGGCGATTGTTACTGATTCTAATAATCGCATGGTTTGATACTACTAATATTAATATTCGAATACAAAACAATCGATTGCTAGTTTGCAAATTCGAATAAAACTGCTAGTTTCATTCATTTGCTTTTCCATACAAAACTGGTCTGTATTCACTTACAATAAAGTCTACTTTTAATTCATATTCGTAGTAATAATTAAGTAGTTACTGATTTGCGAACCACTAGTTTACTCATTCAGTTTGCCATACAAAATTGACTGTCTTTTTCGTACTATAAAGATTACTTTTAAGGTTTATTTGATAACACTAATTAATTAAATTAGTTTTTAGAATCAAAATATTTTTATATGGGTGCAATAAAAACTACGATATTCGAATAAAAACTAGTAATTATCGTTAATTTCGATTGTTCAATTTACCATACGAAAGTGGGTACAATTTGACAGTTATGTTGACAGTATGTATGACAGTTTAATTTTAGATGAGGTTACGATTATTCGAATATATAAACTAGTAGTACTGAAATTTCAATCGGAAGAATGAGACGACGCAATACATACGTATTTACTTCTCGCTTCTTTTCAAATTCGAGTGAGTTATAAGCTTATTCGATTAATTTGAATGATTTCTACAATCGAATTATTCGAATAATGTCATTCACAATCGCCCATCTTTAAGCGCATTCGTGTAGCGTTACCGGTACCCTGCGGACGTTTATTATAATGGACGCTCAAGTAGCAGCTGCCGTAGCAATGTGCTCTCTAGCGTATTATAACTACGTGCATACTTATCTCACGAAGAAGACTAAAAAGAAAAGAAGAAAAAGAAGATGGTGGATGATCGCAATGCATCGGAACAGAACTAGGTAGGTAATATTTATTTAAATAATTAGGATTTCTAATAAGTTAAAGTACATTACATGGCAAGTTAATTAACTGTATTTTTTTTTACAGACGTACTATGGAACAACAATTTCTTGAACTCATACAAGAACCATCAGGAGAATTTGAAAATTTCCACCGAATGTCATTGGATGATTTTAATTTATTACTTTCTAAAGTCGAACCCTTAATCGCTAAACGAGACACTCATTTAAGAGAAGCTATACCTGCTAAGATTCGATTATCAATCACCTTGAGGTTTTTGGCAAGTGGTGACAGCTATAGATCTATGCACTATTTATTTAAAATTTCAAGCCAGTTGATTTCAAAAATTGTAGTCGAAGTCTGTGAAGCTTTGAACGAGGAACTCAAGGATGAAATAAAGGTAAAATTTTAATATTTATGACATATATTTATTAAAAGTTTAGGTATGTACAATTACAAAAATATCAGTGAGAATAAGAATAAGAATAATTTCATACATTACGAGTCATTATATGCCTGATATATTAAATCACTCTGATGTGTATTATCTTCTGGACAATCAGATTGAGTTTGGGTCTCTGGTATATGCAAAATATATTGAACATCGTTAGATTGATCTGATTGAGGCTGCTTATAGCGTTGATAAACTGATTGACTTTGGGTGTCTGGTGCAATAATTTCATCACTTATAACACGTATCTTTGAAGAGCGTTGATGAGCAGTGATTTCGCTTGGTTGTTGGAAGTATGTCGGTTGACATTCACTGGACTCATTAGATAATGTTATATATGTATCAGGTGGCTCTGAAAACGATGAGTGTGGTCTAGGAGATAATGTTGTAACATTATAATGAACTGCATTATTCGCAGATAAAGGACGCTTTCTAGAAGATAGTGATGTAGTTAACGGACTATAATATGGCGTAGACTTAGGTGTAGAAGTACGAAACGATTCACCTGATGGAGATCTTTCAAAACGTGATTTCCGAAATAGAGCATGTATATCGAACATTATATCGTCCCTTTCATGTTCAGGTAACCTCTTCAGTTTTTTGGCAATTAGTTTGCCGAATACGCCGCACTCGTCCTCAACTGCGCTGCTATCCTTTGAAGGATTATTTATCACTTTATTTAAGTTATTGAAGGCTTCTGTCATCTGCCTACTGGCAACTTGCAATTCCGGTGGGTTGTCACGCCGTCGGATGGTGTGTCTATTTTTTGGGGGCTCTGGTTCTTTTGGAGTTGGAGAAGCAATTGGTACATCCTCTGAAGCGTTGGTTGATTCTTCCTGAATCGAATCAGTTCCATGATCCTGAAATAAAAATAGCAAAGGTTTAAATGTATATATCACGACCTATTTAATAATAAATCTTTATTTAATCCAATCCAAATTTGTGAGTGTATATGGGTTCTGTATACTATATGCATTTGAGTGCGCGTATATGCAGGAGTACTGTATGTGTATGTAGGAGTGTGAGTGTATGTCTCTGTATTTTATGAAAAATACATGAGTGCTACAATTAATCGGCTTTTTAATTATTTATATACAATTTGAGTGTCAGCTTTTAATGAAATTGACCGTGTCTTTTTACATATTATTTGATGATAATATTTTTTATATAATATACTTTTTATTTACAGATGCCGTGCAATGAGCAGCAGTGGTTGGAAGTTGAAAACGGATTCAAGGAGAATTTTCCACATGCCCTTGGCGCAATGGATGGAAAGCATATTGTTATACAATGTCCGGTTAACTCTGGTTCTGAGTACTTTAATTATAAAAAGACGTTTAGTTTAGTACTTTTAGCTTTAGTCGACAGTAACTATAACATTATGTATGCTGACATTGGTAGTCAAGGTAGGATCAGTGATGGAGGTGTACTTAAAAATTCTTCGTTATGGCAAAAAATTGCATCTAACGGGCTTAATCTTCCTAAGCCAAGTCCATTATCCGGAATGGATCATGTCGAAATTCCCTACGTTTTTTTGACAGATGGAGCATTTGCTTTACATAATAATATAATGAAACCATATCCTGGCAACCATGATATCAATTCACCGAAAAGGATTTTCAATATGCGCTTGTCAAAATCTCGAGTAGTAGTTGAGAATGTGTTTGGTATTTTAGCATCCAGGTTTAGAATATTCAGAAAGCCAATTGATTTGGATATTCATAATATCCCAATTATTACAATGACATGTCTCTTATTGCATAACTTTCTCAGAAAAAGTAATAAATCATCCCTTATATATATGCCTCCTGGTACTGTAGATATGTATAATGATAATGGAGTTTTAATTCAACCCGGGTCTTGGCGGGCAGACTTTGATAATAACTGTGCTTTGAGAGATATTACACAAGTACCACGCAGATCACCATTATCTGCCGTTCAGATAAGGGATTACTTTACAAATTATTTTCAATGTTTATAAATAAACACAACGAATGTAGGGTCATTTCGCCTGTTCGTTACCACATTAACTACATACTTTTTATATTAAAACTAATGCAGAGACATTATTATGTTCTCCTTAAAGCAAGCAACTGCACTAAATGGACGCAAACTGGCGAATCGACCTTACTGTAATCTGTACTTTAGTAATAATAAAACAAGTTATTGATAATAAAAAACTTACCGTGGTTATTGTTTGTTTACATTTATACACGGACCCCAAAAAGCTGTTCATGAAATCAAAGGCGAACCAAACTGGACGATAAACATCATCTGCGCCGGCACCACTTTTTAAGGAAGCTTCCATTTTTCTGTAGTAGCCCCTGTATGTCGCAAAAAGTGAATCCTTTTTTTTCTTCAATTCTTCAACTGGTATTTCCAAAACGTCCCGAATACGCACCCAAGCATCATTTACTTTTTTCTTGTCCTTATGACCTTTCCCACTGGGGTCCCAAATAAAAGGCTCTGCTTGAAGTGTTTCAAGGTACAACATAGTTTGCTCCTGTGACCACTGTATGCCGCTCATAATAGAGTCTCACACGCACATCAACGAAAAAATCTATTAAACACACGTGCGTTCACAACGGCGTCTTGACGCGTACTGATTACTGAAGTCGGCCGAGTAGTGTATAGAGGTACTAAGAGCATGTGTCAGAGGCCTAGTAGCATATCAAAGCAGTCAAGAATAACGACGTTAATAAGTCGGCGATTGCTAAACATCTACAGCTGTAGTCGGGCCGTAATCACTGGATGGAATTTCATAGGCCACGCGTATTTTCGACAGAACGCCATATTACATTCCACGGCTAGTGAAAGAAGCCATTGAAATCAAAAAACATCCAAATTTCAACCGGGAAGACGCATGTAGTACGTCCTTGATAAGTTTTCTTGGCACGTATTGATTTTTGAAAAGCTGTATATTTTGGAAACGATGATCGATTTGATCTTTCAAATGGCATTCAACTCAATTTAAATATTGCTTTAGCTAAAAAATCGGTAGGTTCAAAAATTTCGAAGCAATGTCAAAAAAACATTTTCGTCTATGATAGATCCCAAACAAATTTACCGATTTTTATCCAATTAACGGTACTTGGCGCAGTTTTTAAAGGAGAAACGATGATAAGATTTTGAAGTCAATCGGTATATTAGCCTGAAAGTTATTTCCAAAATATTAAGTAACTTTGCTAAAGAAAACGTAATTTTAATATTTGAAAAGTTGTAACCTTTGAAAATAAGGTTCGGTTTTGATTTTTAAAAGGGCATTCGACGTAATTTTTATAGTATTAAAATATCGTAGAATACCAAAAAATAATTGGTTGAAATATTTCGAAGTTATGTCGAAAAACACTTTTTTCAAAATTTTCGTCAACGATTACTTCCAAACGAATAAACTGATTTTGAGGCAATTTATGCATTAGATGTATTTTTTTGAGGAATAGTTTTTGTACTCAATCGGTACATTAATCTGGAAGTTATTAAAAAAAAAATTGTTTCGTCACAATTTGTTTAGGGTATTTTCAAAATTTCTCAAAATCTCTTAGGCCCATTTGGTACAAAATTTCAGGAAGTATAAGTTGAGCGGAATCCAATCGAATGCCACCAACCGCGTTTCAATCGGTCCAGGCGTTCAAAACTTATGAGTTGTTGACACACACACACACTCACACACACACACACTCACACACACACACTCACACACACACACACTCACACACACACACATACATACAGACATACTGACGTCATCGCGAAAATAGTCGAAAATGGTTCCTAAGCCCACAAAACGCGGACATATGGTGAAAACTCCATTTTTGAAAATCGGAGCAAAATCAGTAACCTTCCTATCTACATACGTAGTGGGAAGTTAAAAAGTACAAGTGTTTTAATAGATTAATATTGTATTAAACTGGAGTGAATGAAAATGAATTAAACAAAATAAAACTACCACGCCAAAGCTTAAACCTAAAAGTGCGATATTTTTTTAGTAAAATGTACCACTAAAGGGCACAGATCGTCGCCTAGTGTAGCTTTGTAGCATTTTTACTCGTTATTTGACCCTCCCGTTGGTCGAGTGGTTAGCGACCCTGACTACGCAATCAACGGGGCTCGGGTTTGATCCCCGACGGGGACAAGCATTTGTGTGATGAGCGTAAATGTTTGTATTTCTGGGTTTAGGTGTTTATTATATATATTCTGGTATTTATATATTATGTATTTCTATGTATTAGTATCGTTGACTAACACCCATAACACAAGCAAATATTTGCTTACTTTGGGGTTAGATCAGTAAGTGTAGTTTGTCCCGTGAATATTTATTTATTATTATTATTTATTTATTTTTATAATAGATGGCGTTAGCAGTAATAAAATTCTAATACAAAATGTATTTTCTATTTTTTTAATGTTTATGAAATAGCATTTTAATGGTAGATAATATATCTAGACATGAATTTAAACCACCACGTCAAAGCCCAAACCTTAAAGTGGGATACTTTTTCAGGAAAATGTACCACAAAAGTGCATAGAAAGTCGCCTAGTGTAGGGCTCGCTTCGCTCGCCATAATTATACTGGCTGTTGCCCAAGACTTCGTCCGCGCGGACTTCGTTTACTCCGCACAGCACCTCCCCCGTAGGTGACAGCTTGATAATATGTAGCCTATATGTTGACCCGACCTGTTAGTAATAGTCATGCAAAATTTGAAATAAATCCATGTAGTACTTTTTGAGTTTACCCCGGACATAGGAGTAGTGTAGAGGAGGCTTTAAGGACGAAAGATTGACTTTTTCTCTGGCAACACTGACTCAACCTGTCAAAAGCTAATTAGATCATCTGTTTTAATTTTTACTTAATTTATAAATATATTTATGTAATAAAAGTACAATAAAATAAAAATTGGCAAATAACGTTGTGATATAATAGATTTTAATAATAATTATCAAAAATTGAAGAAACAAAGTTTATAATATTGATCGACAGTAACGGTAACCTTTTTTTAAACAAAGAAGAAAGTTTCAAATTCTTAAACGGAAAACCGGGTAAGTATTAGTTATATTTTTTCCCCTTTATTACACTTTCGTAGTATTAATAACTTTTAATATATTTCTTTTAGTACCCATAAACGTTGCAAGATTTATTAACACTGAATAACTCTTCTGGAAGAGTCCGAAATTTTGGAATTACTCCGAGTTTTTCCGACTTTGTAAGACTTTTTTCGACTTTTTAAATAAAAATAAACATTCATAAACTGTTACTTTCACTTTGTAAGTTATTTACCTACTTTTATCCGAGAAATTTTTTCCACAAGGGTCCACAAGGACACAGCCATCCCGACCTTTCCCTCGATCTTTGATCCGTCTGTAAATGCAAGTACCTGCTCTCCAAGTGTGTCCAGTTCTTCGGGCGAGGTGATTAATTCGAACTTGAGGTCTCGTCGCTTGGAGGGGTGAGAGTGGTCGTGTGGATGGACTCTTAGCTCCAGCTCTGCGTCGGGCTATTCCTGCATCGGCTTGCCTCTCTTCACCTCGTAGAGGTCCCGTTGTTCAATGGCTCTTAGGTCCAAAGGCAAGATGCGGGCCAGGAGCATGCTTGAGTTTAGGGAGCATGTTCTGTGCGTTTTAGCTATTTTGATAGCAAACAGGCGACCTATCCTGTCCAGCCTTGTCTTGAACCCTTTCTTGCGGGTTGCGTCTGCCCAGATGCTTGATGCGTACAAGATGGTTGGCTCCACGACGGCGAGGTATATGAGCCTGATTATGTCGGAGTTGAGCCCCCATTGTGCTCTAGCGGCGGCCGCTACCATCTTGTACAGACCGATTGCTTTCTTGTTGACTGCGTCGAGGTGCCGGTGAAATGACAAAGATCTGTCTATCGTGAGACCCAGGACCTTTATGGAGTCAAGTCGCTCAAGTACTGAGTTCCCCATGCTGATGGTCGGCTGAGTGAACTTGAGTTTCCTCGTCATGACCATCAGTTGAGTTTTGTGAGCAGCAAACTTGAGCTTGTTGGCCTCCCCCCAGTCCTGGATCTTCTGAAGTGCTTCGTTCATCAGCACCTCCACGCCTTCTCCAGTATTCCCTATTGCTATGACAATGATATCGTCAGCAAAGGCTTGAACGTGTATTTGGGGTCCAAAATTAAGTCTCAACAGTGGGTCGAGGAGCACGTTCCAGAAAAGGGCGCCACACTTTGACCCCTGGATGCAGCCTTTTTCGTTGGCCCGTGTTGCTGTTTCTCCCGCGAATCTCACAGTGACTTGTCTATCTGATAGGTAACTCTGCACAATTCGAATCATGTGTGGACTAACCTCTTTGAGTTGGAGCTGTTCCAGGATGGCTGGCCACCACGCTCCATCGAATGCGCCCTCAATATCCAACGAGGCAACCGCCACCACACTTCCACCCCTCACCGAGTCTCGCATAAGGTTGACAGCGTCGTAAAGTGCGTCTTCCGTGCTTCTGTGAGGGGTGAAACCGTACTGACGGCCGCTCATTTTGCAGCCCCGGTGGAGCTCCCAGGAAATCCTGTTCGTGAAAAGTTTCTCTAGGGCCTTCCCCAGGACCGGTAACAGCCCTATGGGTCTGTATTGGGACCATGTAATCTTCCCTACCCGGCTTGGGGATGATCACCGTAGCTGCCCTTTTCCATTGGTTGGGAAAGTACCCCAGAAGTAGACACCTGTTGTAGAGTTCTGTGAGTGTGTCCGGAAATCGTCTAAAGACCCTTTGACAAATATCGGCGTAAGCCCGTCGTCTCCCGGTGCTTTTTTGGCGTTCATTGAATCTAAGACGCCCCTCACTTCAGATTCCGTGAAAAGCTCCACCGGTGTGTCAGCCGCGTCTCTTCCCACCCTCTCCAACATGGTGACCACTCTCTCTCTGAGCTGTTCGTGACTGATGGTGTCGCTGTTGCGAACATCTGGAGGGTAGAAAGTGCTGGCAAGGAATTCTGCAGATGATTTAGCGTTCAGGGCTAATCCTTGGGGGCCTCTGATCATCGTTTCAGGCTTGTTTTTTTTTGCAGCGCTTGATAATGCGGTATGTTGTCTGCCATATGTTTTCTTTTTCCTGCCTGGTGCAGAGTTGTCTCCAGCTGTTGGTTATGGAGTCTTGGATGCTTGCCTTATAGTCCTCCCTAAGAGCCAGATATTGATCGATCACTTCCCCTCTCCTGATGTCGCTCGAGTGCTTGATTCGGCGCTTCTGTCTTATGAGCTCTCTTTTCTTTTTTCCTAGCTCGTCGGTCAACCAGGGGCAGGGTATGCGCCTGTCGTTCCCCTTTTTTTTGCTATTGCAGTATCACAAACTGCCTTTATCCGTTCCGTGAATGTTTCCACTACTTTTTCCACGTCTAGGGGGGTAGAGCATTTTGTTATATTGGTTGTTTTGAGCCCGTGTTCCCTAAATTCCTTCTCTAGCTCCGAGTCGAACTTGCTCCAGTCCGCTTTTGCCGTGTTGTAAAGTCTCGTTGTGGCAGCAGGTTTGGGGGTTATTTCCTTGTTCAAACTGATGTTGAACAGTATGGCCCTGTGATCTGACAGTGTGACTAGATTCTCGTCAACCTTCCACCCGTCCACCCTATGCAAGATGTCGGCTGAACAGGTTGATACGTCGACGCAGCTCTTACATTGTACTCCTCTTCGGTAAGTACTGAAGGAAGGGGTACTTCCGGTGTTTAGGACGTTGAGGTTGTGTTGTGCGAAGAAGACATTGAGCGTTTCTCCTCGGCCATCATCCGTATCACTGCCCCACCACATGCTATAGGCGTTCATGTCACCTGCCACCACTAGGTGTTGAGTGTCCATGCGCGATATAAAGCCTTGAATTTGGCTCAGATACATTCCTATGTCCACAGTTCCCTCCAGGTATACATTTATTATGCCCAACCTCAAAGAGCCTTCCTCCAGAACAATGCAGACTATATTTTCTGTGATAAGGTCATGGTCTATCGTTGTCATATATGCTAAGAGTTGGGTCCAGCACGACAATGGCCGCCTTGACTAGTTTCTCTTTGCTTGTGCCGAGTTTTTGAATGACACGGTTTTGATCATTCAAGAAGCCCTTGTTCCCTACGTATGGTTCCTGGGTGAGAACAATGGATGTCCCCCTTGCCACTGCAGCTGCGATGCATTCCCTGGTGGCTGCATATCCTCTACCGAGATTGCACTGGATGAACTCTATTCGGTTGCGAGTTTTATGATGTTGCCCTGTGCGGTTCCTGGGGAGGCCCTTAGCAGTACGAGACGGCGTGCCTGGCTATTCGATCCCATTTCTCCCACACTGGGCATTCCATGGAGTAAGCCGGGTGAGATCTGGAGCTTCCTTCCTCGCAGTGACAGCACACTGGGGCATTGTTTCTGTTCGAGCAAGCCCTTGTTTTGTGAGTTCCCGCGCAGTATCCACATATTGTCCCCGAACGACAGTCGCCCGTCTCGCCCGGGTATTAATATTACCTTACACCGACCTTACCTATTCCTGTCGCAATAGCGTCAATGCTTGCCATTGTTGTGTTCCGGTTTGGAGGGTAAGGTAGTCGGTAGGCTTATGGATATGGCACAAGGATAGCAACATACCATTACCATATTAAGTGTCTATAGGTGATGGTTTCTCTTTCTATCAGGAGAGTCATTGGTTTGTTTAAAATATGATGAGTAATTATATAAATATGGTATGTGCTATGTAGAGGCATTGACTACTGGAGACTAACAGAAGTCCTTGATTCGTAGTTAGGTTTGCTAAACACTTGAGCAACAGAGCGGTCAACTTGGAATCAACCACAGGGACCTCAAAATCTGAGCTGAACAGGCACATCACTAGATCACTATTAAGTCATTATATCACATTAAAAAGGCAACATTATTGAATGTTGCACTTTAAAAGCAGACATTGATGACTAAGTATAACAGGGAAAAGAAATACAATACAATCTTGTAAGAATAACCTTTTATTTGAACATATTATCTGGCAGTGTTTTATTGAATTTTATGTCAAAATTTTCTTTGTTTAGTTTTAGTAATTTCAAAATTTCTTTTTACTAAAAGTTTTATACTGCACTTGTAATAGTAACCAAATAATTAGGCTATCAATTATTTCGTTACTATTATAAGTGTAATGCAAATAATAATTATTGATACAATGTATGATAATGATGATTTTAGTTGGTATAGGATAGAAGATATTCATGGCAACCATGTAATAATATGTTAAAGCTTATTTATTGAATGACAAATTTTCATTAACTGTGGTGTAGCTCATACATGTCAAGTTATTATAATCTGTGTTTGCAAAAATGTTATTGAATTAGACTAACTAAATAAATATTCATTTGTACTACGTATTCATTTTATCACAGCATCAAAACTACATTATAGAACAAAAGCTGTTACTTTTCTCTTCTATTATTCCTTCTCTCAGTTCTTTTGCCTTTTGTGCTAAGTATGTGTTTTCATCTCTTTTCGCCATCCATTCTGGTAAAGGTTGGGCCCAGTCAGTAGGAGGTGACTCTCTTTTCTTCCACACATCATTCCTATAGTGTGCCCTTAGTCTAGCTAACCGACGAGCCTTTTCACTTTCAATCAGATTTGCCTGTGAATAAAATTTATAACCTAAATAAGATACAGACCACTGACTAATGGAAACTTAAAATGCTCTTTTATTCTATTTCTCATAAATTTCTGCCCTCCTTATGGTTAAAAAAAATTACAAACATGAATAGACCATAAATCACACTAGACACAATACACACATTGTATTTTAGTTTTGATCTATAAACAGATGTGAAATTAAGAGTATATGTGTGTGTATGATTGTGTCTATTCATATGCCAATGTTTCTGGGTAGAAATTTCACATTTAAATTAGTTTGCGATTTGACAAACATTTGGTATAGCCACAGACCACATGAATACTAATAGACACACTATTGGGAAGTAACGTGTCGCGGCACATATGAGTAAACACTCCTGTTACTGTCAAAAATGTCATATATTTATCATAGGTTAATGTTTATTGTACCGAATAAGCTGACAAGGTTTAAAAATTACCCTTGATTTGATGATTTTATTTCATACATAAGTAGTATAACTTTTTTTTATATCATAAGATAGCAAACAAGCAGATGGGTCTCCTGATGGAAAGAGTCAACCATCGCCTATAAACACCAAAGATGTTAATGGTGCGTTTCTATCTTGTGGCGAGGTCTAATGCCACATGCATAAGTTTACCGGCAACCTTACCCTCCAAACCAGAACACGACAGCGACTAGCACTGACGCTATTGCGGCAGGAGGGAGGTAAGGCGGTGGTACCAGACCCGGTCGAGCCGATGCAGAACTCTACCACCTAGTAGCCACGATGGTAGTGACTCGATAGTCAATCGGTCGCCTTTTACGACCCGCCTGGCAGTACGGCAGTTGGTCTATTCTTCAAAGGAGACCAGGACCAACACGGGGAAAACTGTATTTATGTTCTGTATTTCTGTGTGTAAATGCAAGCTACACTGACAAACTAAAAATTTGTCTTAAAAAGCGTATCCATTTTTACTTTGTGAGCTTAACAGAAACTTTCATCACACAGCAGGCTAAATGGGTGTTAGTATTTTTGCTTTAAATTTTTCAGTAATTTCTTCAGACTACTTTATGATGCTAAAAATAACCTAAACAGATCCTTCATTTATCATAAGATAGCAAATAAACAGATGGGTCTAAAAAAGGGACAACCATTGTCCCTTACAAGTCAATGGTGGCAAGGCAATTTAATTTCCCATACATAAGTTTTCTGTCATTTTACACTCCAACTTAAGGGTTACTTTTAAAGGTCTGGCCGAATTTTCAGACGCTGTTCAGAATTGATATTAAGTTCGATTTATGTACTTAATAAAAAAACATTTAAAAAATTCAAAATTTCATATTCATTCAACACAAAAAACAAAACGCATAGATGTAATTTCAATTATGCAAAATTCAGTGATCAAAAAAAAATGTGCTTACAGCGACAGATTATATAATAGTTACTATTGTATTTATAGGTAAATGGAAAATGACACACTGCCAGCTTTACAGAGTTCATTCACAAGACTCGATGCATGCAATTCGTGAATTTAGTGGGATATTTTTATACAAATATTTTTATATTATCTTGTAATCATTTTACAATAATAATTAAAACACACTTTCAATATTTAATTCCTAATTTTCCAATTTGGCCAGATCTTTAGAAGAAACCCTGTATAATATACTAGCTCTACCCAGGACTTCAGCGTGGAAAATTTTCTAAAATAAAACCCGCATAGTTCCCCTTCCCCTAGGACATCAGAAATAAAAACCGTTCTATGTCCTTCCTCCGGTCTCAAACTATCTTTTTTCCAAATTTTATCCAAATCAGTTCAGTGATTTAGGCGTGAAGAAGAAACAGACAGACGAGCAGAGTTACTTTCACATTTATAATATTAGTATGGATTCTAAGAATAAAATAATATCTATCATATTGACACTAGTGTGGAAGGTATAGGTAAAGCGGTAGCAATAAACTTAACAAGGTTTGCAATTCTACCACAAACCAGTCATAATGATAGTTCCACATTTGAAAAATTGTTTTTTTTTTGTAGCATAAGATAGCAAATAATATAATAAATGTTTTTTTTTCATAGCACAAGGTAGATAGCTCTCCTGATGGAAAAAGATAAGCATTGTCTCTATAGTAGTTATAGCAGCATGTTAATGGTGTGTTGCTATCCATAAGTGGGGTCTTAATGCCACTTGCATAAGTTTACCAATCAATTTTTTAGCTATTCAAATTTTTCTTCAAAGGGAATCAGGACAAAGAAAGTTTGTCTACGCATTCCTAAACTAGAGATCCACCCTGTCTTTACACCTTCTGCAATGTAGATATCAAGGGCGGATCCAGAGAGGCAGTCATGAGATCATAAACCTACCCTAGGCAGTGGTCTAGGTATGGATTTAATAGTATTAGATAAGGATTAGTCATTAGAGCCTATTTTAATTGAACCCCAATTACGTGACCTTCCTGAGCCAAAGGCTGGCTCCGCCCTTGGTAGATATTAATGTGGTGTCAGTGTAGAATGATTAATAATATTATGATGACTACACTATAGGACATCTTAGGTATGTAATATATAGCATTAGTTAAAATCAGTGAATATACTTGCACTTTTATTGCACTACTAGCTGTTGCCTGTGACTTCGTCCATGCGGACTTCGTGTACTCCGCACTGCTCCTCCCCTGTAGATGATAGCGTGATAGTATGTAGCCTATATGTTGACCCGACCTGTTAGTACTTATTCATGCAAAATTTGAAATAAATCCATGCAGTACTTTTTGAGTTTACCCTGGACATACATACAGACAAACAGACAAAAATTCTAAAAACTATATTTTCGGCTTAGATATCGATTGTAGATCACGCCCCAAGTATTCTTTTAAAAAAATATTCAATGTACAGTTTTGAATTTCCTACGATTTTATCATATGTATAGATACATATACACAAAGTTATATTAAACTAGCTGCAGTGTGCAGCCCGCTGCATTATAAAAGATTTTGGTGAATCCTGCGGGGGACCACTTGATTTTTCTGGGATAAGAAGTACTGCTATTCCAGGTCATCATTTACCTGTGTGCCAAATTTCATTCAAATCCGTTTAGTAGTTTTTGCGTGATTGAGTACCAAACATCCAGACTTTCGCATTTATAATATTAATATAGATTGATTGACCGGTTTTGCTTTTTAAAGCATCTTCAAGTTGTAATTAATATTCTTTAAAAAATGAAGATGATGTTTTTTAGTCCCAAAGATGCTTTAATGTATAGCAAAATAAAAGTACAAGTGCATTATTTACTAGTTTTAACTAATAATAATGGAATTTCAAGCCGACAATTGAAAGTGTAAAATCTAATGTATAGAAGCTTATTGATTTAGTTGTATTATTTAAGTTTTCATTAAGTTACCCACTGCAGCTTTGAGGTCCCTTTTATCTACCCATTTGCAGCAGTTATCATAGTCTCTTTTCCATTGATGACAATCTAGCATTTCACCATAAACAAAATATTGTTGAAATCTGCCCTTCAAACTTGTACATTCTGAATATTCATCATCATATACTTCACAATCTCTAATCTGAAAAAGAAAAAAAATAGAAAATTAAATATCAATAGGCCTATTATAATATCCTATAACAGTATTATTTTAATGTTCTTAGATTGTAGTATTTATTGGAAGGGAGTAAAATAAAGGTATAGGAATGGTTTTGGTATTTGTCATAGACTTATTTTTGGTATATTATGCAAAATGCTAACCCATAAGTAACAATAGATCTTGATTTTAAGAAAATCTATTAAAGTAAGGAAAAAGATAGGCTTGTAAGTATATAAGAGCTAATAAAAGCACAGACTAAAATTACTATATGTATTGAAGCCAACCATTGCATGATGAACATCTAGATATACATTGTTTGACAAATGACACAAAGCACTAGGATTAAAAGTATGTTATCTAAATATCAACATTTTAACAGGGCTATAGAGATCAAAAATAAAAAAAAACTGGATAGCAGTTTAAAATCGTGCCCTATCAACTGAGGGAGAGGGGAAAGGTTGGGGAGAGGAGGTGTGTACTGGGAATAAACCCTTTACCGGAAGTGATTAGTTTTTGTACTACTGTAACTGCCATACAAAATTTTGTAAAAGATTTAAAAATTACCAATTTAGTGGAGATTGGAGAAAAAGGAATAGAAGAATAATCACAGCAACCATCCATCCTCCCTTTTGGCCAAAAAGGTTTTTTATTTTAACATATTTTTTGAAAAGAGGTTTCTATTTTAATATATTTTTTAAAAAGAGGTTTTAATTCTAATATATATTTATTTAATTCTAAATAATTAAACAAAGGATAGTGTCTATATGGATAACAGTTTGGAATAGTGCAATATTGTTAAATGTTTCATCCCCTCTTACCCATGAAAGCCACAGAATTTTTTAGTTATTTTTTCATGTGAAACTTAGGTTCTACTCAAAGGAGTTCTACTGTGAGGAAGTCCTGTTACTGGATGTGGGAACTAAAGACAACCTAAAAATCTACTTCATATCTAGGAAACATATCAGGTAGGTTTCTAGTTCTACACCTACTACCTATTTAAGTAAGTAGTTGAGTAGGGTCTTATATAGTTCCTTATAGTTGTAAGCCTTAATCTAATTATGTAACAATTCAGGTAAGGTTTGTACGCCTCTGTGATTTAATGGTCTGGTGCTGGTGTCATTGTTGAATAGGCTTGCCACATATCACATTGTGTGATCGTTGGTGCCCTAGTTGCACCTCTGCCTACCTCTTAAGTGAAGAATTTCTCATCTCCAACAAAAAAAAAACGAATGAGGTGTTATTGAGACTTTAAGAAGGCAATTTAAACTTTCCCATGATGACCCTGTGGCCTCTACCAGCAGAGGTAATTCAGTTTTTTTATAGCATAGTGTGAACAAGTTAAACTAGATCATACCAAAAGTAGTAGAGAAATATAGGTTATAATTAAAAAAAATATATAGAAACATGTAAAGGGCCACCCACAGGGAGGGGAGGGCAGACCCTCTTTTCTAGGAGAACAGAAAAGCTAGGAAGAGTTACACCTAATGCTATAGTTAAAGTAGGTTAGTAAGTACTTTAAAAAATAGTGCAAAATAATTTAAGACTGGTATTTTAAGTATTTGCATACATATTGATGTTAGGTTAGTTTTTGGGCTATTACTTCTTTAGAGACGTTTACGCAGGGGGATTAGATTCCTCCCCCCATCAACCCAAAATTCTTGCGGCCCGTTTCTATCGATTTTACTCTAGGAACATGCCATTATTTCTTTTCTCAGATTATTACATCAGGCACAAAAATGTAAAATACAAGTAGAACTATCTGATAGCAACTGCTCCCATTGAGCAAATCTATCAAGAATCCTTTTTTGAATTTACATTAAAATAAATAGTATAAAATTATATTACTTGCAATCTAAATACTAACAAGCCATGTATCCTCTGGTTCCTTTAAATCTTCTACAGGCTGTGTCTCAGCTTGAGAACTTTTTGGAAGTTTTTTATTTGCAGGTACCGAACTTTCTTCGGGCATGTTATCAAAAAAATACGTACATTTATAAAAAATTTATTGCATAACCTATAAATGAGGCTATTGTATTTGACGTAGTTTTTAAGATATAAACCACTAATCAAAGATCAGATATATGTACTATATTATATTTAAAACCAAGTGTCGCTTGGTATCATAAGTATATTTTTTTAAATAAATAAGCTGTACAAGCGCAAAGACTTTTTCTGTTTCAAAATGTTCAAAAAATGTACAACGCAGTGTTGCCAGCCCCTGTAGAATTTTTCCCCCAAATTCCTCATAAAATCCCCCTAAAAACCCATAAGTATTTTTTTAGTATACCTAGGATAGTTTGTTCAAGTTTACAAATAATTTTTATTGGTATATCCATAAAATAATAACGCATAGAAACCAAGTCGACCCGCGCAATATTAAGCCATTTTAAAGAAGCCTGAAAAGGCTTCTGATGCTCGCCAGTCGCTCAGACGTATGACACGTGCCACACGAAGTACAGCTCTCGCAATTTAAAAAAAGATGATGTACTTTGTGGTGAAAGGCTGTCACCGTGCTTCACAAAAGCGTATTGACGACTTGAAGATCACATTTTACAGAGAAAAACTACTTGGCATCGGATATTTTTGTATAAAATCCATACAAATAAATCTTATCAGGTGCTAGTGCCAGGCGCTTTTTTTTGTAAAAATGCATTCTGTAGATGTCTTTAACATATTTTTTGAATAAATTTATATCACTGGATATCGCTAAAGCCTTCATCTGGGCCTGGCACAAGGCACTTCTGGGCAAATTAACATCTTGCGGATTGCCTGTGAAGTTTTGTAAATGGATCATTACCTTTTTAGACAACCGTAGCATTATTGTTGTCGTATATGGTATATAATTCCTCAAGGCTGTGTGCTATTTCCAAATCTGTTCATCCTCCATTCATTGCTACGCTGATAAGATTACAAAAAGTGCATTATATGCATGTCGTACTGTTAATTCCCGGCAAAGGTGAATGAGTGTCGAGAGTCGAAACATGCTTGTGTATGAAGTTGAGACATCTCTGAAGTGGGTCTCAGAATGAGAAAATTAAAACCTGGTTTTATTCATTACCCAGAGATATAAGTCTTTGCGTTAACTGCCAAAACGAACTCATTTGTTAGGGCTTCTTTACTTCAGAACACAACCCTTAAGATCTCATCAAACACCTGAATGAAAAAAATTTGAATGAAGTGTAATTCTGAGATGGTTTAAAGAGCAGGGTTAATTAAGACGAGGTCTAACGCTACGTGCATAAGTTTACTGGCTACCTTAACCTTCAGACCGGAACACGACAGTCACAAGCACTGACGCTATCGTGGTAGGAATAGGTAAGTCTATTTCATACACATGACAGTGACAAGTGCTGGCGCTATTATAGTAGGAATAGGTAAGTCGGTGGTACCAGACCCTGGCGAGACAATGAAGGACTCTCCCACTTGGTAAAAATTCTATCGATAGTTCAATTGGGCAAAGTCATATTTAAATTCAAGATACATCATGCAATTTTATAAGGTATAAGTTCAGCCCCAAACGGAATTATTTTTCAAATATCTGGGTGGAAACTCTTCAATATCAAACACTACAATTTGACAAAAATACGTGGAGACCCATTCAAATTATCGACTAACAGTTTAGAGCCGCTCAGTCTTCTTGGAGACATTGGTACTTTATGCATAGTCTATTGGTATATAATTGGGAGTGTTCTGATATTGGAAGAGTTCCTTTTGTTGCTACTGATGTGTAAATAAAGAATTTTGAAATAATACCACAGGTATGTGATAACTTTATTCAAGATTTTATTTTATTTGCCTTTGTTCCTCTTGGCATTACGGGCAAAGTCTGTCTAGGCTGTCTATCTTGTGGATAAGGTTTTCTCTTTTCTTTAATATATAAGTGATCCCCCTAAAAAACCCTAAAGAAATCTTGCCCCTAAAAATCCCCCTTTCAACAGTCCCCCCCCCCCCTAAATTTATGGGGGAAACCCCTAAGTTGGTAACACTGGTACAATGTCATTAGGTAGCAGTGTTGCCAGGATGGATTTGTAAATTTAGTTTTTTTGATATAAAAATACAGTAGTTTGGTATAAAAATAAAGTAAACCACAAAGTTAAATACAGCGTTTTTTACAGTTAATAAAAGTAAAATACGCCATGATGTAATCAAATTATATATTTTTAATAAAATTATTATTAATCTATCCGTTTCACACAGAGATGGTTATGATCATAATTTTTTTCTTTTTCGATTTCTTTTAAAGATGATTGTACATAGGTATTTCCACTATTTTAAAGAAATGAAGCAAAAACTATACAGATTTTACACTGATGTTTATTCACAATGTTATGTTGTGTATTTATAAGCAACTTTTGTCCGCAATTTCGGAGCATGGACTGCAAAAAGATATTGTTATTATTTGGAAAGTTATTTAAAATTCATCCTAAATACATAACAAATGAATAAATATAACAAATTTATTATAAGAGTTACTTATTAAAAGCGTGTACATTCAAATCGATAATTTCTATTTCTGTATTCGATCATTTTTTGTCTGTGGTTAATCAGATACGCGAACGGCACTATTCGCGTCTTGTGTCCCATGAAGTATGACATTTGTGTCTGAATTGATGAATGTCACTCAAAAAATAGAAGATTAATTGATCATTTGATGGGTATGGTCGTGTATCACACGGATCAAGGTATCAAGCTATATTTATAAGTACACAGGTATCAAGCTATATTTTACGGACTATAAACACTTGACAAATATATCCAAATAGTAAATTAATCCATGAGATGTATCGTTTTTACTGTATACTGTATTTTTTTAATACAGTAAAAACAGAAAAAAGCAGTTAAATTACAGCAAATCTACAGTTTTTTTACATAATTACAGATTTTATAGTAGGTATCTGATCTGTGGTCTGTCGAGGGTTGGCACTAAAGCATAATATTATATACTAGTCTATGGTTGGCACTAGCAGACCCGTGAAAAATTATTACCTTTGCTTTACCTACCTACTAGCTGACCCGGTAAACGTTGTTCTGCCTTATTAATTACTCTTATTTTTTTCTATATTTTCTCAACGTTTAAACCTTCCCTGGACTTCAAGAATTAATTCAAAAACCAATATTAGCCAAATCGGTTTAGCCGTTCTCGAGTTTCAGCGAGACTAACGAACAGCAATTGATATATATATATATATATATATATATATATATATATATATATATATATATATATATATATATATATATATATATATATATATATTGTTACGAATAATCTAGAAGCGTGTAGAATTGGAGCGCGCGCGCGCTAACATTCTAGAAATAAAGGAAAGAGATAGCTACTCCTATTGACAAACAAATAGTTCACCTGGGCTATGCCATAATGGACTTTGTGGGATGTGGCATAAGGTTGAAAATAGCGTGTACTAGGATTTATGACTCATAACATGTTTACGATAAGAAGTGATTCATTGTTTCCCGATACATTTAGATTTTTCTGGATTCAGCTAGGTCTTTCCCCTGCCTATAAATACAGAGATGTTGACAAACATAGGGCAGTTTTTATCAAGCGATCGAGAACGATACATCAAGTGACTAGTGCGAAGCGAGAAGTGTTTGTTTGTGTAGTGTTCTAAGTTCAGTGATAGTACAGCAAGTGTTCTATTGTGTAGAGTGTATTTAGTATTACGTTGTGTTGTATTGTGTAAATACACGGATTTAATATAAGTGGTGTTTTTTTACAATTGCGAAGCCGAGTACGTAACAACTGGTGTCGGAAGTGAAATTGAGAAATGCCACTGATTCCGAAGGAAGGTGTTACCACCAGGTCTCAGGCGGAGACACAGAGGGTGTCAGAGGACACTGAGATGCGTGCAGGTGAGGAACCCGTAAGTGTTGCCAGCACATCGTTAGCATCGAGCTCAGCCCCTGCTGATCTTTCTGTCATACTGGCAGCTATTCAGCAACAGCGACAGGAACAGCAACAGCAACAACAAAAACTGCAAGAACAACTTCAACAACAACAGCAACTACAGGAAC